>CM072163.1:3774704-4374704 GCA_036850595.1 Rhyacichthys aspro
GAATATCATTTGTCTGTTGCTTTGAAGGGACTCTAATTAAATTTCTTAAAAATATGATTAATTTATCGTAGATCTTTTGACACAGTGCACTGGCAGAACCATTTGGATCAGTCCAGAGAAAGTAAAAGGCTATTTTCTATGATCCCATTCCTAAAAAATCAGTGCAATCACTCTCAACAGTAAACAGATCTTCAGTGGCCTTGTCAGTGTTTGTATTCAATCTCATTTTTCATTTTCCAAATAACCCATTATCTTTTTGGAAAAGATAGAAAATGAAAAGCAAACAGAATCCTCTCCGTCTGGTTCCGAGGCTGGAAATAAACTTAAGAATCTGGCACAAAGCGAGACCAGTCGACACAATCAGAGAAGATACTGTTGTGTAGCTGCACCGACAGCGTTTATTGTACATGTCCTGAAGTTATATTAAAGGTCATTTAGAAAATTGCAGACGGCAGATGGTAACTGTCTCAAATGGAAACTTGGATAATGTGTAACAAACGATTGAGTTAATGGCTTGTGTGTGATTGGTGACGCTCTTTTTTTAAGGCTCACAGAACACAATCTACAGTGTGTGACAGCTACCGGATTTGTTTCTGCAATTAAACTGAAGAAATGAGTATATGTGAGATAGAAATAGCATTGTAAACTGTCATGATACATGTACAGTACATTTTAATGGATGTTTGACCTTAAAAAATGTAAAAACAAAGGGAAAGTAGCTCTTTAAGCACAGTTTTATGCAATACCTATTGAGCGTAAATTATAAACACGCACATTTCATCACGTATTGACAAAGAAATCGCTCTCTGATTCAAATTGTTCATTTTTCCCATCGCCATTTTTAACGTGACATAATTAAAAGCCAAAAAACAGCAAAAGCAGAGCCACAAAAAAAGACTTTTAGATGCTTACGATTTGTAGTTTAACTTCAAAGCTTATAAGTACAAGATTAAATAAAAAACATGGCATTTTCAACACAACATACATCAATAATATACAGTTCTTCTTGAAATGTCTCAATAAAAATACAGCTTATGACTTGCACTGGGGCCATATTCCAAAACACATGCAGCAAATGTCAATAAAATACAGTCTGTGCTTTGAAATGATGTCTCTCTTAAAGCATATAGAGGAAATAGATTTTTACTGTTACTGTCTGTTGTTTGTCGTACAATCCTGCTGCCTTCGGATCATAATTTGCCCTCCTTTTTATTGACCCAATGCTCTGGCTTCTCTGCTGCTCTGATGATGGATGTCGGCTGACGTCAGCAACCGCAAAGCTGCCACCGAGGATAGTTTCTAACCTTCAACAATCAAACTATCAAAGCATTAACGGCAAATTTATATCGTAAATTGGGAGAAGTAGCTGAAGGAGACAGAGCTAACACCAAAAGATAAACATAATTCATCAGCTATGTTTGAAATAAGAGCTAAACTATGGAAAAAAAGAGATTTATTTTGAAAAAAAAGCCTCTGGGTGTTTTTCAGAATGCGCTAAAACAATTAATGGTAATTTTTCTTTGAGATCAGATTGAGCAATAGAAGCCTTTTCAGATTCGGAAGGCCTGAGAAAAGATAAGAAGTCGATCAGGCTTGTAAATGGAAAACTGTGAAAGGCACACCATAATCACGTTGGGACGCTTTGATGAGAAATAAATGAGTAAATACATCAAGTGAATCAGAGAAGAAGAAAAGAGACGCAGCTTTGAAAGTTAATTACAAACTCTCAGAGAGTTTTTGAGTTTTTCTGACAGGTGTTAGTTTGACTGAAGGTAAAGCAATGCTAAAAAATAAAAATCACAATAACAGTAAATGATTATTTACAATGAAGTCAAATTATTGCCACATCAAACATGAATGAGTTTTAGGGTTTGGGCAAATTAATCTTTACAGCAGAGTGTGGTCTTAATATAAACAAATTTACACTTTCTTCAGTCTTTGAGACATTTATAGATAAAGTCGTCAAGTTTCATGTTGAAAAGATGTAATTTTGTCGTTTATCTGCTCTTAAATGTTATTATAGGGCATTTTGATTTAATATAACTTAACATTTTCATAACACTTTTGCTGTATCATAGATTTACAAACACAAGAGTTGTCCCATGTGTCCTACCACTTTCTTCCACTAGATGGTGTCATGAGCAGCTGCAGTCTATATTTCCACTGGGACAATTAAAACAAGTTGACACTGGTGATAAAGGGCAGCCCCTGAGTGAAATGTAATTCAGAGTTCAGCCTTGTGTGAACTGGAGCACTGTCAAAACCACAGATGCTACTTTAACAACCGTTTTATCTACAAACTATGCCCCGTCTTCAGACAGGACGGACTCATTTGAAGCGTTAGTCCTCGGCGTACAGACCCGAGACTGTCTCTGGATGTATTTCTGTGGATTTCGAGACAAGTGCATGGGACATGTCTGCACTAATGAGGCTTTTCTGAGACATCTTTGGCCCAGATCCCCTCTGCTTGTTGTGGGCGTGCTTCTTTGTAGCTGTGTCCTATGTCTTCGGTGCGTCTGACAGCGTGTCACCTCTGGGTGTCATTCCGGGTGATATCGGCGAAGAGAGACGCCTTTACGGCCGTCCCGCAGAGCCCCCGCCTGCTTTTAACAAGGACATACACACTTTTAATGCTTTATTCCTGTCAGCTTTGGAGCAAGGTAGCTATAAACGCGTACGTCTCAGCGTGATCCGACGTAATTCATCTTCATTGTCCAAGTCATGAAATGTGAAGAAGAGCAGCCACAGTAGCGTTAAATGTCCTCACAGTGAAGGACTGTCTCAAACACAATTTCACTCTTTGGAGAGATACGGTGCTGGCTCTTAATAATAGAGCACTTTTCTTTGAGGGGGAAAAATGGTTTCAAATCTTTTAGAGTTGACCAGATTTGTCCAAAAAAGAAGTGTGATGAAGTGTAAAATAGAGCAGAAAGGCAAGCGGTGACAAGCTGCCACTCAGAAACCGGAAGGATCCCCGTCGAGTCACTTAAGACGGATGGACCAGGCAAAAACTTTTCTATACGGCGGAAAATGAACGGCCTCCAGTCGCATATACCACTTTTACACACACAGATACATTTGTCTTCTCCCTGCGCTCGTCCCGGGGCACAGCTTTTATCATCGCCCGGTAAGTAGCAGCGGTAAAATTGCTTAATTAAAGCATGAATGTTTAATAAACCCCGAGGCATTATGGGACCTGAGATAGGACGTCCAGTGATGAGCCGCCTCGAGGAAACGGGCCGACATTTGTTAACTCCGCTTCGACGGGTTTCGAGGAATAGTTTTAACAAAAACAGTGGAGACTCATCAGCAGCGAGGGCTCCGTGTCGAACTCTATTAAAAAGCACTAATTGTCGTGTCACTTTTCAGTACATGCTTTACTCTGATAATGGCTGAGTCATAACTGCACTGTTTCCTGGAAATCACTGGTAATGTTAGCTTCTGTTGAAAAGTTCACAATATTAGGAGGTGATTCACAGTTTTAGAACTTGGAACGACCTTGGTTTTATCTTTTGCATGTTTGTGATCTTTTTATTCACTCATTCAACAAATATCATTGCAGAGTTTTTATTATCGCACCATTGTTTTAACCCTGTGTGTGTGAGGATCAGCAGAGAGGAAGGTCATGGGAGAATGTGAAATGTTCCTATTCATCTTGAAATAGTTTGGATCATAAGGTGAGTCGGTGCCCCTCTGAAAAGTACCACAGATAATTAGTATATGCCACACAATCGCATACATTGTCTCTGAAGGACTGGGATTAGATACTTTCTCTGCTTCTTAATGTTGTGTTGTGCTATTGCTGCATGTTTTAAGCTGCAAACACTTCAAAATGTATTTAATTTTGAGTATGTGCAATCATGGTTCATTATCTGAGCAGACTCACAAGGTATACACTCTCTTAGGGATTTGGATTTGTCGATTGGGCTAAAAATACGGATGATTTAACCAATTTGACACTGATCCTATTTGCCGTCTTTGGAGCCACAGCTGAGAGGAATGTGGCCAACAGTTTCAGAAACATTGGCAGCTGGTTTTGAAGTGACTTTTCAGGTTTTCATGAGATTTCAAGTGTTGCTTGAAATATCAGTTTCGGGAGGGTGGAGAGTTCATTACATGTGAAGAGGTCAGATGCAATAAAAATAGACCAGGAGTTAGAACCAGCAATCTCATATTAATAATCAGGGAAAAAGATCAAACAATATTCATTTTTTTCTTCTGATTTGTGTTCATGTTGATTTAAAACCCTCCCAGAGCAAATCAAAATAAAAAAACATTCTGAAAAACTCAAGATCTGTTGTAATCAAGAAACAATGAGGCCACATTGACTCAATACTGGTCAAGGTATTACACTAAGTTATGGGAATCCTGGGAGCTGATTGGAGAAAACAGCTACTCTTTGAATCCACATTTTACTTGAGTGAGGATTATCTATCGTACAATCAATAGTGTGATCAGCCTTTGAATAACCGTACTTCTCTGAAACAAAGCCATTCCCAAAAAGGTAAGGTACACTATTTGTGATCCTTCATATCCTTTTTGATTTTAGAAACATCCCCTAAGAGCCCTGAATACTCCAAACCTACTGCACACTGTTCATGAGGGTTAAATACTACTATACACTTCTTATTCCTCAGTTCAGATCTTGTTTTTTTCAGCTCACCTCCTGCTGATGCATGACGTTTGTGACGGTGTTTACAGCAGTCACCTTGTCCTTTAAAACAACAGCAGAAGAACTTCACTGTGATATACGTCTCTGTTTCTTTAACCCTCCTGTTGTCCTCGGGTCAAAATGACCCGCCACTGTGTTAAAAACCAAAAAAAAATCCCCTAAACAATATTTTTTTAACTTGAAATTTTATGACTTTTCCTAGATTGGCCCCAACAGTAGAAAAAGTGAAATGTTGCTTTTATTCACATTTCCATGTAAGCTGTACAAAAAAAGGTACAAAGGTGGTCTTCGGGTCAAAATGACCCGTGAGGCAAATAGAGTTGAAATCAAGGGTTGAGTTATTTACACACCACAGAATTTTACAAAGTTTTAGTTGTGTCTCAGATCAATCAGTAGCAGAAGTAAACAAGACAAATCAGGTGGTCTTCTCGTGGACTTCTGTGCCTTTGATCAGTCTCAGATCAATTAGTAGTAAACGTGAACAAGACAGTAGCAGACGTAAACAACACAAGATAGGTGGCGTTCTTGCAGACTGCAGAGCTCTTTTTCTGTGGATTTCCAGAGGTTATAAAGGTGCTGCAGATGACAGGACCCCGAATTCTCTCTGTGCTGAAGCCATGAGTGTGCGTTATAACGCTGAAGAGGCTCTAGAGCTGATTTTTTCAGATGTCCAGCAAGACAACTCTGATTCAGAAGAGGAAGTGGAGGATGTATCAGAAGAAGAAGATGGGGTGGAATACAACCCAGAGCATGATGAATCATCTTCAGAAGAAGAAGAAAACCCTGAAGCTGAAAGAGAGACTTTCCTTTCAAAAAATAGCAAAATAACATTGTCCTCAGCAGCATATGACCAACACAGCAGGCATGCAGAACAAAACGTCATAAAGATGACCCCAGGACCCACAAGGTATGCCGTTTCTGCAAAGGCTGCAAAGGCTGTGCACTTGCATACTGCCCTACATGTGCTAATTAGTTGAATGGGTTATGTTATTTTTCATATTTTTGTATTGTACATTGTCTTAAATTGTTCACTGGAGAAAAAAAAGAAAGAAAGTGAGTCATTGGGATGAATACAAATGCATTCAAAACTCCTTTTTGCACATTTTTTTTTTCTTTTCTTAAGCTATAGAAATACAAGTGAAGAGGGAAAACTCAGGTATTCACACATTTTGTGGTGAATGACAAGGTGTTTCTTCAAGCAAGATGAAATTTGGTGTTTAAAATTCAATTAAGCTGCTTATATTGGGGGTTTAGTGAAGACGGGTCATTTTGACCCGGAGGACACAGGGTGTATACAGAAAATGAGGACAACAGGAGGGTTAACAGAAAACACAGCGGTGAAGCTGTAATGACGCCAAACGTCCCATGCAGCTCCCGCTTTTTAAAACTTCACCCGTTGTGCAGCGCTAAACTTAGAAAAGCACACACATAAGAATAACTTCCAGCATCCGACTGTAATAAACACAGTCTCCTAAAAGAAAAGTAAGTCAGCAAACTTTATATTACCGTCCATAAATGCTCTTTATTCAAGAATAAGTGCACTGCAGCTGTAGGAACAGGAGCTAATGCAACTTCCACTGAGTTTTACATGTCGATTTTCAAGATATTCAAAAGGGAAAATGTTATTATAATGGGATAATACACTGTTAATAACACCAAACTGACTGATGTTTTTCCAATTTGTCCCGAAGAAGGCACCTTTAATGGGTTCGAAAGGCAAATAAGTTCAATTTGAAACAGATTTACAATTTTTTTTACCATTCAGATTGATCATTTATCATCTAAACTTGATAAGAGACGGCAATGTTTATCAATGAAAATGAGGTTCTTTTGTGTTTTTTGTGTGTCACAAGACCAAACTCCAGTCTACAGAGATCTTTTTATACCAACTACCACCACAACTATCTGCCCTTTGGAGAAAAATCTCACAAAATCATGCGCACAACTTGTGGAAATGCAGATTTAAAATGTTTCAATGAAAAAATATAACATTAAGAAGACCCAAAACCCTGATGTACTTCTTAATACGTGATTTCTGCCCACATAGCGCCCCCTGTGGAACACACCGGGCCATGCTCTCCTGTGACACATGCACATACAAATAAAAAAAAGTGCTTTACTCTTTCCCTCAGTCAGCCACCCACTCTCATCCACCAGGGACCAGCGCTTGGTTTGAACCGGAGCCATTTTCTGGTGCGACATTTCAGCGTGTGTTTATGTGTGTGTGTTTGAAGCTAATGCATTTGCTTCAGGATTCCTCAGTGCTCCTTATGGAGGCGGGATGGAAACCCCTTAGTTTAGCAACAATGTGGTGGAGCCGCGCGGAGGCTTACGGCGAAAGACACAGCCGTATCATTTATCTTGCTCAGGCCCGGCCGGCTGCCAGCGAGAGCACAGGAAAAGTGCAAGTCAGGAAGGTTTATGAGGAGTTCTTCAGCTCCAGACTGCCACTTTCTTGGACTGCTGATCAGGCTGGTCCCGGGTTATTTCTTAAGCCCTCCATCAAATCCAGAGTAAAAGACAGCCCTGATTAGACTGTGATCACACTGAGGAGGTGATGTATCTCTCTTTACTTTTTAAACGAAACTAAGGGGCATTTACACGGAATAAAAGCACAAATTCTGCTTTAAAGTTTACCCAAATTTGCAGGGATTGCACTTAAAAACAATGTATGTGAACCTTAAAGAGCTGAGCCTACAGTAATAACACTGCACTAACAACACAATAAAATGATGCTAGAGATTCCAAAAACCTGCCATTTTCTGAAGCAGCACGGTTAACACGTAAAATACTAAAGATAGAAACAAAACATGATAAACATTTCCCCGTAGTTCTTCTTCTCGATGTGTGTTTTCTGCCAATAGCTCTCTGACATGTCATTCTTTTCACTGAGAATAACACCGCAACAGTTTACACAACAACACAGCAAGGGGTTCCCCAAAACGTTCTGTAGAAATCAACTTTCAAGTGCATTTTCAATAGATTTCCTTTTACTGAAGTGAGCGTGGATTCACACCAAAAGTGACAAAATGCTCAGGTCTCTCTTTACGTCACCAGCCTTTTTTCAAGTCTCTTGTTGGAAGTTCAAGCTGCGACAATTTTGCTTGGAAATAGTAGTCACCGGTTGCTTTTATTTGAACATTTTCTTTATGTAAACAAATCACGAGGAAGAAATGGTGGCGCACAAATACAAAGGGAATCCATTTGAAAATAAGCATGAATCCTTTTGTCAGATAACAAAAGATGGACATTTCTCGTTCTCGTCGATTGATTTAAAAAGAACTGACCCAAAATAGCACTTTTTCTGCCTACCTCTTTGTAAATGTGGTTAAAAAAAGCTCCTAATCTGTGTCTTTTGGATCTGACACAGCACGACGTATTACAGAGGTCACACAAAATACAACAACACAAGCCAAACTAGTCAGCGCTTGTTGACAGATGCGTCACTGTTGCGGCTTTAAGCGTGACTCTCCAATTTCAGTCAGAGACGAGCCTCGGAGAAATCCACTAGAAGCAAAAAGAGAAGAGGGGGAGATACTCATGTAGAAATATTCCCCGGGGTCCGAGGCGCTGATTGAAAATAAATGTATGCAGTGTTGTGAAATGTAGACGAGACCAGACGGGACGCTTTTGGATTCTTCGAGCACCAGTAAACCGTCACGAGACAGCCATGATTGGTAAAACAGACAGCGGAGACAAGCCTATTCATCTCTCCGGTTTCACTATCAGCTTATCTTGAATTCTGTTGCTGTATACGTCGGGATAGAGACCGACAGCTCCGCACTGATGTGACTGATGATAAAAATGTCAGCTCTGGATGTACCGAGTGAAAGATGGAACAGCTGACAAAAAGGTGGGAACCTATGTGAACCTAATAACCAAAGTCTTCTCAGTCTTTGGCCAAGGGTTAAAGTTCAAACGATGGGAGCGTATGAGCACACAATAGAAGATGTCACAACGAAAAAGTGAAAAGACAAAGAAGTAATAGTAGTAGTAGCCTTCTAAATATAGAAAGAAAGATGAACAAGACAAAACTACCATTGGATAAGTCATAAATGCAGAAAAACTCAATTAGACAAGGTGAGATGTTTATGTTTGAAGTAAATATGCATGAAATTTAGCATTTATTGAGTTGTATTGATGGCCTCCCTTCTCCTGACTGGACCTATTCCAGCAGCAAAAAACAAAAACAAAACAAAAAACAAAACAAAATGGTGCTGAATTCATCAAGTACTGCTTTATATCTGTGTGAATGAAACCTGTCACGTGTTAAATAAGAAAACAGCAGCTTATATCTGTCTCAAACAATAAAAATAAATGTAGCTTTCTGTCGTTTTGAGAGTAATCATTTTCATTTTAAACCTGCGAAATATGTATGTATAAAAGATGTTTCAGGTTATTTGTAATTGTACCAGAATACACTTTTTTATACATATATTGTTTTGTTTTTTGTCTTTTACAATTAGAAAGATTTTTGAACTTTTTATATGAAGTTCAACCAGATGAACCACTGCTGTACCACAAAAACCTAAGCTTTTTAACAAGATTTAAAGAAATATATATATATTAATCTCATAATCTCCCTCCTGACAACTATTCAACCAGAAATATCATGTTTTATTGACTGAAATATTTCTTTATTTGCGTGTTTTATAGAAAATGTAACTGTGGCCCAATGTCAGGATCATTTGCTGTGACTTTAAATCCTTTATCTCTATGAAACCATCCTTTATAACAACTTATGTAGGAGTCTTGTAAATGTAAACGACCTGTTTTGACACGATTAGACCAATGACTTGTAATATTAAATGTCCGATTCTGCATTTGTTGTCAGATGGTTCCCAGAGCTCTGATTAAACCTGTCTGAATCCTCTCTTTACTCCTGATAAAATACAGCGGGCAACAATGAATGCAGCATGTTCATAGATTTATCTGTCGATGTGTCAAATAAGTATCTGAGAACGACGCCTTTTAACACCAGATTACAGCCTGTGTCGTGTCAAATTAGTTCCAGTGAACATCCAGAAGTCGGCTCGAACATCTTTGAAGAACGTGTCAGAAATATACACTAACTATATAACTCTGGAAGTCCAAATAATAACCTGACCAACAAAATGAGACGCTGTGTGCTCAGTGGGTTAGAGGGTCATTAGCAGAAAAGACAACATCCAATCATTTCGAGCAGAAGCACTGATGCATGGTCCACTCTTTAACCTGAGCCACCTTTGTTAGAAGATCTCTGAACAGGAGCAAATCAACATTTTATACGATAAATAAAGAGATTTTCTGACAAAACATGGACAAGGACAGAACATGGGGCCAACAATAATAACACGCAAGGTCATATTAGTCTTAATAATCAAAAGAGTCAATGTTCAGCTTATTATCTCATTCATTTGAGGCTGTTTTTTAACTCAATCACAACTAAAAGCTTCTTGTAACTACATTAGACATTAATATGGAGTATGTGAACTTAAAATCTCTCTCCTTCCTTCTATATTTTGTTCAAATTGACTGGTTTTCTAACAATTCCCCTTAAAACGTCTTCTTGAACAGCAATTAAGGCATTAAAATTATAAAGCACAAGTGGTCATTGAGTTGTCCTTTAAATTTTTGGACTAAATACAAGATAATCTGGACCTTTATCCCATTATTGCACTACTCTATGTTTATTCACACTTAAAAATCACCATGTGGGTGCGTGATCGAGGCAAGGTCACAAAATACCACCATCGTGACTGCCCTCCTTCACATTCTCCACACTTTTCAATCCTTTTTTTTTTGCCCCCCACAAAGCCATCACTATCTCCTTTGTTCCTATTGAGTCATGTGTCGTCTCATCTTCTCACTTCTGCCCGATCCGCCCTTTAATCACTCACCGCCTCCCTGCAATCCTCCGAAAGCTGACAAACGAGCCTTTCCCTCCTTCGTGCCACTCGGCGGGACACAAATAACATCTTAGCCACACCTGAAGGTTCGACAAGAAAGGTTTCTGCGGACGGACAATATTTTGTTTTGAGACCTTTTACTTTGACCATTTGAATGTCAGGACGGTCCGAAAATAACTTATCGCCAACTTAAAGGTTAAAGTTTTCTCACAGAGCACAGAGAGATAAGGACTCTACCTCATTAGCTACAGTTACGGTGAAAAGGCGAGATTACTCATCGTTTCATTTCTTTTTTTTTCCAGCTGAAGCTTCTCAGAGCAGACATAACATGACCTAATTGTGAAACCAAACGCTTAAAACATATTTAATTTAAGTACACAAATATACTACTTCCTCTGACTTATGATCAAAGGTCACATCAAAATCAATGTGAGTTAAGAGCTTCCCATTGCCCTATAGATTACCGCATTGACACAGTAAAACGCATAACGGAGATGCATCATATCTGTCATATCAGAGGTCAAACGCCACATCCCATCGATTCCATTATTATAGATTACCGTTAAATGAGACGTCCTGACCCCATTTGTGCGCGAGTCAATATGTTAATCTAAACTTCTGCCCCATGAAAGGATTTATTAATGCCGTACAAGCAAAAACTGCCCCACTGACCTCGTACAGTACGTTAATAGTTATCGTCAAATGAGTTCGTGTTTCAGTTTGTTCGGTGCCGTTTCATGTTAAAGGTTTAGTGTAAAATGTTTTCCATATTATTCACTTTGCAATTAGACCTTTTAACACTTGCCATTTCATTTACGTCCTGTTTCCAGAAAGTGCGTGAAGGTTTAGGAAATTCATTTTGTTTCAGATTCTTTAAAGTGAAATCCCCATCAGACCTATTTCTAACAGACAACTAGACAAGAGTATGTCCCTTCTGAGCCACCGTATTAGCTCAAATAATCTAAAAAAAAAAAAAAAGAGGAGGAGTGTGAGGTGTGGAATAGCATTTTTATAACACTTTTAGACGTAAATTAGGTTTGAGTTTAGAACGAGAGGCATCCAAACACTTTAACAAACAAATATTCACAAAAAGAATAGTCTAATGTGGTGTAGCTTTACTTTTAAATCTACATTTTTTCCAGATTGAGTATGAGTAACTATAATTGAGTACTCATAATATCAAGAACAGATAACCGCAGATTATAATAAAATGCATAAAGGGAGCGGAAATTTGCATTGTAAAGTTTTAAGAGAATAAGAAGAGTATAAAAAGACTTCTATCGATCTATTACACCATAATTTTAATTTTAATGGTTAAGATTATGTCACCGATTAGTAACAATTAAACCCAATGGCCTAAATACAGTATATATTTTATTTTTAAGTCTTAAAAGAGAATGAATGAATCATCTTATTGCTCTTTTTTGTCTTGGTGGCCTTTTCTTGTGATGGAAACTGCCATTTCAGCTCAGCACTGACATCCTGTTTATGAGGAGCAGGTGAAAAGGCCATTAAAGGGCAGCACATTTCTCCTCAGCGCCGCTCACGATGTGACAAAGAACAGCTTACTAACTGCACTAATGATGCTGAAGTCGGCGACGTGGATGCAGTCTGAATGTAGCGTAATGATTTTGGAGATTTGTTTGGGAATAACAAAAACAGAAGAGCGACTGTGACTGAGACTCTCTGAAGTGGATTGTGCACGTCCACGGTTTGCCAATTAAAAATGTAAACATGGGGATTAAATAGTCCAGCAAAGTATTCTGACAGATTACATGGTGCTGTTTGGTCGACTGTGGTCTGTTTTATTTGGAAACCACGCCATTTACAGTTTGTTATTTTCCGTTTTTTCATCAGTGGTCTACTTATACATCTCTAAAGCCAGAGTTTCTGCTGTTCTGTGTCTACGTTTCTATGATTTATGTTGCATAAAAAGGGGCATGTTGCAAATTCTGCCCCTAGTATCCGCCTTCATGAGGTTTCTTTAACCAATCATGGCAACGACATGACATAACATGACACTCTTTGTGCTTCTTTCAAACAAGAAATACTCTCTACTTCTGATGAAACGTTGATAACAAAGAGGAGAAGAGAGCGCTTGTTGCTTTCTTCAAATTAAACCCCGCCTCTTCCTGTTCGTGCTGAAACATCATTGGTCAAAAGAGTCCGGCGAGTCCACGGTTCGCCGACTAAAGCAGTTTGTTTGGAGCGATACAAGATGGATTTACAACAGTTTGGAAACTCCCAAATCTCGCGAGAATCCAGCTGCAGCGAAAAGTTAAGCCAATAGTGCTTTTAGATTAAATTACTTAACAATGTCAAATTAGCTTCTAAATATAGAGTTTATCCTTTCTCCGGAGGCTGGAGCCTATAACCCAGTTGCTTTAGGCTCACACTTAGAGACTGACAGGCAACTATTCACACTCACATTCAATCTCAGTGGAATTAGATTCACCAGTGCCATCAAGGAAACACAGACATCATGCAGACTCCACACAAAGGGGCTTTTGCCGGTCAGCACAGGGGCACCGTCTTGCCCTGAGGCAAAGGTGCTGTCTCCTCTGCCCCTGTGTGTACTCAGACTTTACCTAAACAACTTTAAATAATTTCTGTTCTGAAGAAGCAAAGCCTGGAGTTTTATGCCCCATCACGGCTTCAACTCACCTTTAACTGTCAATTTCTTATTTATACAGTCAGAGATTGGCCTCTAATGGTAATACTTGCTGGATTAACTGGAGCCTTGTATCATCTCCACTGGCTAAATGAGGCCTCACCTCCATCTGTCGCTGGGCAGAGACACACTGTAATCTATGAACTTCTCTACCACTGAGGGAGCTAAGCCCAAACAGGTCCAGCTGTGAGGAGTCGATCTGACCCAAGCACCGACTATCCATCCTCATCAAGTCTCCAAACGCACCCCTTCGCCCCCTTCAGCCTCCTCCGTCCACTCTCATTCCTACCCTCTCTTTCCCCTCTGCCTCTGTCGCTATTGTCTTTCATCACTCACAGCTATCAGCATCTCTCCGTCTCTGAAGTGCACAGTGGGCCATAACTGCCCGGCCCCAGACCTATTTCCACCCAGAATCCATTACATCTCCCAGCCCTGTCTTTATCTTCATCCACCGGTTCAATCCATCCACTCAGCCATCCAGCCAAATTTTTACAGACTGCTTGCCTCTTCTATTTGCTCTGATCCATAGCCTCGCTGTCACAGAGAACCTGGGGTTATCATCTCTGAGACGGTTCTCTTATGAGGGCTGAATGGAGGCTGGAATCATGGTCATAAATATACATACACCTCTTTATAGCAATGAATGAGCTAAAATATGAGGCAAATGAGCTGCTAAAACATGATTTGCTGCGAACCTCTGCTTAATAATAAAGAATAATACATTTTAAAGACAGAATGCAGTATTTCCAGGGAATTGCTGGTAAACAAACCTAACTTTGTGCCCCTTCGTTTATTTTAACTCTCATTAAAAGTCAATTCCAGGTTTAATCTGGCTTTTTAATTAACTTCTGTCAACTGTAGCTGAGCATTTTTAGCCTTATTTCGTTCTGGAGACTGTTATTGGCGGAAATATCCCTAAACACAAGAGTCAAATGGTTAAAAAACACACAGACCTTCACCTCCATACTGTTGGACAAGTATGAGTATGAATTAAAGGGGTTTCTTTTCTTTTTTTTAAATTGCAGTACCATTCACGGCCACTGGAGGAAACAGAGGCACAAATGAAAGTCAGGGGCTGATGTTTTCGTTTCTAAAGCCAAGATAATCACCTAAGACTCTCAAATCAAATGTGACTTTTGCTTAATCCACTGCATAGTCTACATCTCTGAATATATCCAGTTTTAAACCTGATGAGAAATTGCATTAAAAATATAAAACGTCTTACTACTCTTATTTTTAAATGCATCCTACTCCTGATTGTCTGTCTTATTGTGAAGATGTGAAGCTGACGTGAGTCCATTTTTCTCCGATTTTCAGCTTAACATTTGGGAACTCTTTCAGTGTAGCTCCAGTTTCCAGTAGGTGTGGAGCAGATAATTCCACGAGCAGATTTTGCATACATTTCTCAGCTTACTGTGACTGGGATTAGCATCTAAAAGACACAGTGTCCACGTAGGCTGCAACATAAAGAAGAAAAATGGTGTCCTTCTGTCGGTACGTGTCCACGCATCGACACTAGATATAGATTCGTCTTTTCATTTTTCTCACCTAAAGGCACAAACAGCCCACACCCTGCTCTTGAGAACCATAAGCAGGCTTACGTAAGTGTGTTAACTAGCACAGTGGAGGCTGGGACAGCGAGGGGATATTAGCCGCTCTGGAAACTGGAGGAGGATACCCACTGCAACATCTCCGCTGCTCGGATGGCTTCCCACGAACTGGTTCAGTCACAGCCCACTATCGGCGCAGGGAGGCAACAAAAGGGAGGCAAGAAATAGAGGAAAGCGAGGAAAAGGAAGAGTTTTTTTTGGTATATTTGTGGTCATTTGTTCCACCAACATCCAAAGTCTGATCATTTATAGAGCAGGAGACATTTCAGGAAAAAGGCAGAACACAATCTAGTGAGATGACAAATAAACTAGAGTCACAGCAAATCTATCGAAGAAAAACTATTCAAGTTGCAATTTTAACTCCACATGGCTAATTTACATGAAATAGTAGTATATTACCTACAACACTACTCATGTTTATACCTGTAGCCCACAATATTTCATATAATTTGTCATGACGATGCAAAGTATGCACTGAAAGCTCTCACCTGTGTAATAAAAAAAAATAAAATAAATAATAATATGCTCGTAGATGATGATGAAACGCAAAGAAGACACAAGCTATTTGAAATACTAATGTAATCTTGTTAATCGGGATCATTTGGCCCAAAAGAAATTGCTGTTATTAATATCTGTGTGTTTCCTTAACTTACTATAACAAAGATTTACAGCTAAACTTTGACAGTGGGGCACATAAAAAGCATTTATGGGTTTTGGGTCATATCACTCAGCACCATTGAAGACCCCGGGCCGCTGAGTGGAAGTGACTGTGAGAAGCAGAGGAATCAAAGCAGAAATAGTTGGTGGAAAGGTTAGGAGACGAAAGAGGAGCCGAGCGATGTTCCCTCCCCTCGGCTGAAGTCCTGATGAAGCCAGGATAGAGATGTCAGGCCACATCCTGTCTTCAGAGGGAGGAGGGGGCTGGGATCAGGCAGCAGACAATTAGACTTCAGCCATGGGGCCTTATCCCATCACAGCTCAGCCTCTCCTTTTGTATCCTCCTCTTTTGTCTCTTTAACACGATCCTCCCCCTGCTCTGAGCATCCCCAAAGTGATCCAATGTCAACACTCGATTCTGCTCTGTTTCCAGGAGCGTCCCGGAGGCCGATCGAGTGTCCCGCCATCGGCCGCAGAGTGCTGCTACGCGGTGCTGACCTCGCAAGGGCACACGGCTCATTTCCATCACATGAAACACTAAACTTTCCATTTGTCTCTTCTTGTCTCCTTTCAGTGGCTCCCAAAGCACTTGACTTGCTTTGGATCCAATGTCACACAATTACCCTCACTTTTCACAAATTACATGCATTTACCCCCAGTGTGATTGCTACCGAAGTTGCAATTTTGCTGAGAGCAGCCTGAACTCCAAGGGCACCGTTTTTTGCAACAACAAGAAATCCACTCTGTGCCTAATTTCTTAAAAGCTCAGATTGTTTTACAGAAAAGTACAACGAATGTGTAAACTTTGCACTTTGAGAAACCAAAGGATAATCGTAAACGCTGAGAAATAAAGGTTTGTGCACTCACCGGTTATTTCGGAGTCTTTTTTGTTCTCTTTTCCGCTGGGCAAACAGTTTTCAAGGTAAACTCCATTGTGGTAGCAGCTGTCCCCGGGGTTGAGCTGTGGAGGGGGCTCCCAGCACGTACAGGGCGTCTGCATGATGCCACAAGGCCTGCTGGAAGTGCTAGAAGCCAGGCAGTCCTCCAGCCACTGGCACAACATTTGACAAGCGGCCATGCTAGGATTACGCTTCCCAACAACCAGGTACTCTGTTTTGAAATCCCCATTCCCGTCTGTGATCGTTGCCCCCGTTCGAATAGGTCCCTTTCTCATTTGTAGAAACTGCTTCCCGGCTTCGAGGAAAGCCACCGGGGCGGACGAATCGCACAGCTTCACCACCTCGTCGAAGCTCTCCATCCCCAGGTAGGTGCGTGTAGTTTCCAAAAAGGAGTCATACTGAAAAGCGCGGAGTTGCGACGGGACGCAGTCCTCGGTGGGTTTGGTCACTTTGATGAAGATAGTGTAACGCCGCGGATCCGGATTCTGCAAGGTCCAAGAACAAGGCACAGTGGGAAACACCGCTGAGGACCGGAAGAAACCGAAGAAGCGGTTCTGGACTAAAGTGGAGCAGGAGTCCGACTCTGGGCCCGACGGCGCCGCATGGCACCAACTCTTCATCGACAGCACGACAGCGACACATAAGAGCAGCGATGGGAGAGGTCGGCCGGGTATTCCCAGTACGAAGCTGGTCATGGTTTGTAGGAGATGGTTCGCGGCTGGGCTCTGGGGGGCTCGAAATCCAGATCTGACCGAGGGGGACTAGAGGAAGGGGAGGTGAAGGGGGAAGGTTGATCTCAAAGCTCCAGTGATCGACCCATGACGTCCAGTGACCCACAGAGTCCTCTGAAGAACCTGTGAAGTAAAAAAAAGAGAGAAATGTATTATACAACACAACAGGGAAACGTATTGAATGCATTGATCTTAATCCAAAAGAGAAGAGAAACTGTGTAATTCCATGGAGCACCCAAGAGACTCAAATAATAGACCCAAGCGACTAATACACATTCACATTAAAGAGATGAGCTTCTTTTAAGTTGACCTATTATTGTTTGAGTAGGCCTTATAATTAAAGGCGGAGGTTTCCTGTTCCATTGTCTATAAACAAACCCAAAAACTCCAAAAGATGAATTATACAATAAAATAATACACAGTTATTGATACAGTATCGAGCGTTGAGTCCCATTTGTTAAACATCTTACACAATGCACCTTTGAACAAACTTACAGTAAGTATGTGCTACAGTGGAATGAGAAGTAGACCGTTTTAGACGCTTTAGACCAAAACAACAAACATAGCAAATTTGTTTAAGCTTAGTCACAATATCTGCCTTAAATGTGTAGTTCTAGATCTAGCAATGTCCATTCTCATCTTCATTTTAGTTGTTTGCTTCTGTTATATTTTATTGAAGATTGTATCCAACTTCTAACTGGATTATTTAGTGGCTTTATTTAGTTAAATTTCAGTCAAAGTTGTGTCTTAAGTGACCATTTATCTGGACTTACATGGTCAAGTAAGTGCACTGACTGATTCTATTACCCTTCACTAAATCTCTGTCAACTGTATTGTTTGCAAACTAAAGCAGGCTGCAGCAGTTCACACTAATGAGAAGACACTGAAACAACAAACAGATGGATGGAGAGAGCTGGTTTAGTTGAGTTTTTCTTCATTACACAAGTTCACAGTGGTCTCTTCCTGAGAGACAACTGCTTTCCTCATACGTCTGCTCCAATATTTCTTCTGCCAGCTCATTCATTAGTGCAATTATGACACTAGTAATTACAAAATGGCAGCATGCACCTGAACTCAACAGAAACACAGACAGCGGTGCGTTTTTTTTTCCTATCTGTGTTAGACCCAGTCCCTCTGAGTAAATTATAACACTTTATTAAAAGCCAACAATGTGGACATTTAAGGCATGTTAAACATTCTGAACCAAATACAGACTGATTTCATTATTTTAGAGTGATAATTTTCAAGATTTTTTTTCCTGTTAATCAACAACAGCATTTTATTCTTTAATAAAATGTTATAATTGACCACAGACCCAGTTATATTGCCTCAGAGGGTCAAAACTCACACCTAAAAAATACAATTCCAGTGCACTGATTGAAAATGTGTGGTTTTTTTAAGGAAAATATTGGAAAAGTGAATGTATAGGAAACAAAACATGCTCAGTATGAACGTTATAACTCATTAAACGTCCACAAAGACTCAGAGGGAACTGTAAAACTCCTACAGTTCATGACAGTGTCTCAAGAGTAGACTCTGTATGAGTCCCAAGTACAAATGACTAAAATATAGAGTGAATCTCCATCTCGTCTGTGATTCTCAGTCATGGTTTCACTCATTGAAGTTCAACACTTTAACAAAATATCTGTAAAATGAGGGTCTTTTTTTGCAGAACCTTGAGAGTTGTCATTTTATTGAAGGTGTTTGATGTTAATAATACAAGAAAAAAAAAACTGTAAAATTACAGTTTTCCCTGCAGAACCTTTACTGTAAATTTCCGTAAATTAAATATTTTTCTTATTATTTGAATTAGTGTTTTATACCTTCATTTTCAATTTTATTTTATTTTTTATTTTTTTTTTACAGTAAATGTTCTGTTAAAAAATGAGAAAAAAAACTTTTCCTGTCATTATTGAATTAAATGCTTGTTGTTAATTTACGATCAATGTATGATAAATTTACAGTTTTGTACACTATATTGAAAAAAGTAGAAAAATACTATTTATCGTAAAATTAGGGTTTTTTCTCTCTTGCTCTTATCAATCAGAAGCTGCACTGAGGATATATTTATCCCGGTACATGGATATAATTCAGTCATGTTCACAGTAATAGAAGTATAGTGTTGTGAGGTCCTACACACACAAGGACAAGGACGAGGGCCCTTTTGATTCGTAATACACTGTACCATCTCAAAGCTCGTTTCTCACTGTAGTTATTCTCACTGAGCAAGAGAAACCTTGAGTGGTAAAAGCGTGCCGTGAAAAGTCCAGCTCCATTTATCGAAGCCTCATTTAAAACCTGAACCATACTGACAGCGGTGTGTGTGTGACTCATGATGGGATTTTAAAGGATGATTTAGATCGCAGACATCGTCACAAATAACGAATCTAAATGGCTTTGACGGTTTTAAAAGTGATCCTATTGACTGGTTTTCTAATAATGGTCAAAACAACCTCCCATTTAGGACTGAACAGTCGCCTCTGTCGCTCATGACTCAATCTTCTGGTGCAATCTTAGTTGTAATTCCAAACTCGTAATTTCAGTGTCTCAAATGACACACAATGGAACTTCTATTTCAATCAAATGTACTTAAACAAATTTTAATTAAAGTGTGCATCTGGCTGTGTCAACACCATTTCACTCAAACAGCCTGTGCCTGAGGATAACTGTACATAGTGGGTTTAGTTATTGAGATTTAAATATTCCCATAACCTTTATTAATGTTTATTTATACTTTATTGAATCCAGCCTCAAACATACTGTACATTGTGAAAAAAGTGAGAGATTGAGATTACAATAATGGTCTTGAGGAGTAAAGTAAACTAATACTGTACATTTTCATTTTGGAAGTGTACTGTAGACAGCCATCTATTATTATTTCTTCTCAAATATTTTACTAATGTCAAAAATGACACCGGAAGAAAAATCCATTATCCACAAATGCACCTGATTTGCATAGTAAAAGCACATATTTTAGTCAAGTACCACTGACATTTGTATTGAAAAGCCTTGCATAATGATTAATTCGATTGACATTTACTTTTCAGTCATTTCAAGTAAGCCTTATTTATGAGATTCTGCCATTTCTGTGTTAAAAACCAGAAAAGGTCAATTTGACACCGATATGGAACAATCAAACATTTTTTTTTTCTCCATAAAATTAAAATTTATGAAGTCATTTGGGACTCTAAAGGTATGGCAAAGAAGCACAAACTTGCCCGGATTTGGCTGGTCCGTGAGTCTAGGCATCTCTCCAGACTGGAAACACTAAAAAGCTGGCTCATAACACGAGAAAACTTGTGTAAAGCAGCCCGTGTTGTCCATTCTCCTAATCCTAAAGCTCCATATCTGATATCACTCAGGCTTTTTCATCTGCTACAGTGATTCTCTGTCGCATTTTATCTCTTTGTGCCTCATGTCTCATTCTGTCTCGTCCTATTGGAGCCGGCCTCATCCCGCCTCGGTCTGGCAGCTCTCGACCAAAGAGCATCCTGGGAAAAACCACCTGCGCCGTCATTCAGCGGACGGGCCTGACAGTAATGAAATGAACAAAGCTTTAACGCTGGATAAAGAGCCACGCTTTATTGACAGCTCCGCCTCATCCGTCTCCAACGCCACACATCCCTCTTTACTCTCCCCCGAACACGGCGCGAGGGAGTCCCGTCACCCAGCATGCACTGCACTATTGCAACTTCCTTATTACTAACAGCCAGCGCGGCCCACCCCCAAACACCCCGACCGTCCACTATCGATCTTTGTGTTTGAGAAGCTAACAGATACGGAGCGGCTATTAACACTCTTTCATCTGCTGCGCGCTGACGAGAATAAGAAATGGCAGCTTGAGCAGAGACTGGAGCCAGAGGCAGACTGACGAATCAAACGTAACCCGGGATTAAACCTTACGCTGTCCATCAATGAATCAATGCTACTCTCTTAGCCTCAACCATTAGATGTTGTATTACGGTCTTTGAAAGGCCATTAAATTTCACTGGTCAAAGACTAATAGGAACAGCAATGTTTCTTTGATTTCTATCTTAGCGCTGATGTTTAAATTTTCGAAAGAAGAAAAAGGCCCGACCTCATGGAGAGCTATTAAAGGTCTACATTCAGTCATGTTTAATTGGTAATATTAGATATTTGTCAATTTATAATGCAAAATCCAAGCCAATAAGCATAAAGACATGCCCCAAAACCCGTGGCTTTTGTCTAACGTCAACAAGTAACTCTCAACACTTACCATGACTAAAACAAAGCAAAGATGTACAAACTAATGTTACATATTTAACTGTGTATTTTTCATCTTTCATAACATTTGGTTGGAAACTTCATCCATATATTGAACTGATTTTAATTTACATAAAAATAGTTTGTCTTTCCATCGTCCTCATGGGTTGATCCAGAAGAGTGTGGCTTTGTTTCTCGGTCTCCTGGACATGTTGGCAGCAGAGAACCGACATGATTAGAACATGGAGTCAAACGTTAAAAGAGATTAAATAAGCTTTGAGTTTGTAAGTGACCTTGTGCAAATCAGCAATTAGTGATTAGAAGAATTCAAATGACTGTTCGCGTTTGTTTTGACCTTTAAGTCCTGAACTTTGTGGTCTCAATCCGGTCTAAACATCACTGTCAAACCTCATCAGATCCCTAGGTTTTCCATTTTAAGTGCATCCGTCAGATTCAAGGGCAAATGTTCATTAATTGCCAATTCTATGCCAACACTGACAGTTTCCATGTGACCATTAGTAATCTTGAAATGGCCAAATAAACTGGAAAATTAGGCAATGCAATTAAAAGATTCTCAGCCTTTTCCCGTGATATAATTATTTACAAAAATCCTGCAGAATTGATGCAATAACTAAACGTTAACAGCTCCCTTTTGGAAAAGTCTGCCCACTTCGGTTTCATGAGACATCAGTCAGCACTTTCCTGCCTCAAGATCTCAAGCTGTGCATTGGTTTGAGGTGACAGCAGCTGTGATATATCGTCTCAAGAAAACACATGACGTGGTGGAAAGTTTTAAAGCCCATAAACCTATTATAAAGCAAATTAATAACTACAAAAATGGCCACACACTGAGGATTTGTTGCCAGTCCAGACTCAAGGCTCATCACAACCGCAAATAACCCTCAAGAACATACTGTCAGTGAGATTATTTTACTGTTCCAAACCAGGTCAGGTCAAAATAATCGTTGATTTTGACAAGTCAAGCTGGTTTTAATGGAATATGGCAGTAGACAATGCATCGGTGCTATTTTTGAGAATATCGAACCTCTAATTCTGCTGAGTCACTTTCATCAGGTCCCTCAGCCCCAGCCTGTCCTTCAAATGTCATCAAACTACACACAAATAAAGCCAAATACATTAAAGCAATGGCTCTGAAAAGCACATCAGAGACTTTTAAATGGCATTGCTTTGCATCAATCAATGAGAGTATGTGGAAAAAGACAGTGCTGGTCAACTATAAAAATAATAATATAAAAGACTTTGTGTATGTTTGCTGTGTGTGTGTGTCTGTTGATTATAATATGTATGTTTAAACTGTCTAAACGTCTCCCATTAACTCGTCAACATTAAAAATCAGTGAGTGTGTCTGTCCTTAACAACACTGTGTTACAATTAAATGATTTGACAAAGTGGATTTTTACAATGCATGATACGTTCCTCGTCTGAATGAAGAAGTTACTTGCTGTGAGAACATTTTATTATTCTCTAGCTGGGAAATTATTCATTCCTTTTAGCCCGTGGCGGGAACAGCAAGCAATTAAAAGAACAAAGGTGTTGCATTAGCCAGCAGCCTGGAAGCACGAATCCATGTAAACATGCCCAACAGGCCGGCTCCGCTCTCAGCGAGTCAGAACAATGGCCCAATCACAGAGAAGCAAGCGTCCCTCGAACGGAGACGCCTGAGCCGGAGAGGGACCCAGACAAAGAGCGCACTGATGAGAAAATGATAGAGTCGCGTGGAGCGTCACTTCTCACATCAGCGGCGGGGTAGGGATTACGGGCTGATTAGCGCGACGAGCTACGAGGCAAAAAGCCACAGGCAACGCTCCCGCCTCTGAGAAGTACAAATGTGTACAACTGCACCTCGACGTCATCAGCTTCTTTCACGTGTTTAATTATTCGGCAGAGAAATCATGTTGTGTTGAATATTGATAGACGCTTTTCCGTTCGAGGCAAAAAAACACGGCTCAGGTGAAAAATAAACGCAACCGGTCAATCAAAACTCCACAGTTGTTTTCTCTAAGTCACAAAAGCAATATGAGTTGTTGTTGTTGTTGTTGTTTTATATGTGCCCCAGATGTACACTGCAAAAACAATGGGTCACTTTAAAGGTGCATTCTTTAAAATGCTGCAGGATATATTTGAACAAAATGAAATATGATTAAAAACAGCAGTGTGAGAAGAAAGGAACAAACCAAATAAAGATGTTGCAGTGAATGTGATTGGCCTAAAAGCAGCTACTATATTCTGAACTAATCTATTAAAATACTAAATGACATCTTGAGGTTTTGGTTTTTTTTTACAGATGATTTCTTTACAATATATTCTCACATGCCAATAAATAAATAAATAAATAAATAAATAAATACATAAATAAATAAATAAATAAATAAATAAATAAATAAATAAAACACATTCTCTCCAATTAACTTTAGTTAGAAATATCAAAAATATAAGACAAAAAAAAATTTAATTATTAATTTAAAGGCAGTTATGATGTATTACTCCATATCAATAAACACATGCAGGTTGTACATGAGTAAATGGATAAAAATACTAGTCATGTCAATGTTAATATCCATCTATGATCCCATTTATGCATCTGTAGAAGTTTGGTGTAACCCTTTAAAAATATTTTGTTTTCCTAAAGAATATAATTAAATAGAAAAACCAAGCCAGAGTTGACTTTCTGTCAAACTGTTGCTGCGCCATGACAGCTGCACCTTAATGACTGCAACAACACAGCCTGAAAAATCTAGACAGCCTCCAAAATTAAACAGATAATCATCTGTCTGTGCTGATGAATGTGTTTACTGTGGCTAAATGTCAAAGCCTTCTTAATAAGCCAAGAAAAGAAGTTTCATTATGGTTCCCACAGAGCTCCACGAGGACGCTAACAGTGTAAACAGAGGGTGTTTAATTGAAAGAAGCATCAGAAAATAAATTAAAATGACTTTATTCTCACGGGAATCTGTAAAAGATCTTGATATTCACTAAAATAGAGCCAAGTTTAGCCCATCCAGGAGTAACCAGGTGATCCTCCTCACATTCTGCCTTTAATAATGACATTTCCTGCTTGTATCTATCTGTGGTTTCCTTCACTGTTTTCTTTTTTTCTTTTACAATTTAGCTCAATATGGAAATAATATCAGAGAGATGACTAACTCTATCGTCATCCTTCTTCTCTGCTCTGGAGTTATTGTCCACGGGGCATTTGCTTTGTTTATAGCCACATTACAATTAAGCCTTGTATTGAGTTTGTTTTGTAAAGACCTCGTAGACCATCATATCAAGCCCTGCCTCTGTGTTTAGAAGTATATTATGCAGGATTTTTTACAAAAAGAAAAATGATTCCACACAAATGTCCCTCAATAACAATGTTAAGCTGAATTTATCTGTAAAACCACTGCTCGCTGCTTAGATTTCTCCATTTTCCTTCTTTATTTACATGAAATGGATGTTTTTGAGTGTGTAGTTTTCAGCTAATCACAGCTCAAAGGAAAAATAAATAAATAAAATAAACTATATGACTGATGTGAGATGGATAGAGTTTATTGAAGAGTGTTACTAATGAGCAAAAAAAACAGAACATGGAAGAAATGTGGGACCAAAATCCTGTAAATTATGCCTTTAACATATTCCGCCAATATTTTTTTTCCTACATACTTCCATTTTTAAAGATTTCATCCCTCTGTTTTCTTTTGTATCAGTTTTAACGACGACACAACACATGAAAATGGACTTTCCGTGATTCTGCAATTCCTGTTTTTGGAACCAAATGTTATAATATCTGTAAAAATGGTCGTGCTTCACTTTAACTGAACAGCTGTGGATGTTATTTCACTATTTATCAGTCTGTGAAGGTGTAAATGTATTCAAATCCTGCTCCAAAAATACCTTAGATTTACATTAAGACACTTTCTTTTAAAAGCAATATTAACCCATCAGTGTGTCCTTGAAGAAAAGAAGATGAGACGGCAGGCAATTATTCCATAGACGATAGGGGAGTTTTAGATTGAAGTGGCTTCTAAGTTAAATGCAGTTTTAATTGGATATGATAGGAATGTATGACATGTGTGACCTGACATTACAGTTCGGACAAACAACACAAGAGCTTTACAAACACGTTAATGGTTTGGTTAATGACAAACGCTTCATCCCGGGTTTGTGCCTCGAGTCAGAAGGAGATTAACGTCAAGATGCACGTGTTATCTCTTCCTCCTAATGCCTCCGAGATGGGGATGTTACTGAGGTTTTGTTTTGTTTTGTTTTTTTTCCACTAGCGCCATAAGTCTATCTATAATGGATGCTTTGTTCTACCACGTAATCCCATTAATATGAAAGGCAATTGCTCCGGATGGCAAATCAAATCAAGCCCTGTCGCTTTTACATGAAAATGAGTTAATAAGAAAAGCTATGTGTTTGCACAAAGGGAGGAGGATTAAGCTGAAAAGAGGACATCGTACTCGACCGACTGACTTCAAATGTCGTTTCGGCTCTGGTCCATCCAACTGTGAAATACACTATATGCAAACCTTTTGATAATGTGTGACTGTAAAGAGTTTGGATCAGCAGAAACAAGACAGACTTCTCCTTATTTTGCACCAATCAAAATGACATTTGCGGAATATGTTAGGATTTGATTGTTTTAGAGGCCATTGTGTTAAATCCGTGGCACGGCCAGTGGATTATAATTACTATAATGGCATTTCTTCTAATGTTTTTGCCCGAGGATGTAGAATATTATCAACTCATGCGCCAAAATGCTAACCTTCTGAATCAACTCGGGTCTTATTTAGAGAATTAAACCATACTGCAGCTAATATTTTGCTTTTTGCAAACATCAGATCACTCCTCAACTTATATTACTGCAGTATATTTTTAGTCATCTTTAAAAATATTTCCAAAACACCAGATTCAAGAACAGACGACCACAATCAGAAGTCTAAATCATGAGCTACATTACATTTTCCCAGCTTCAATAAGACACACAAAGATACTAGAAGCTCACACGATGTTTATTCTGCAATTAGAAAACTGTCTGTTTCAAATATATCAGGCAGCTTGACTCAAAATACATCATGGACAATCATTTAACATACAATATCATCAAGAAAATCAGTAATACAAGTTTTAACCGACTATTCTATTGCTACTAGCTGACTGTCAAGATCTGCAGAGTCCCATAAGCCACCTCCTTATTCAGCTGTTCCAGTTTTGCAGAAAATGGCATTTCTCTTTGACCCCATCTTGTTTTGTCCCGCTGCAGGAAAAGTGTTGAGCCACAGAGGCCAACACCATCATTACAGCTGCATTAGAGCTGCATTAGAGCTGCAGGACTGGCCTGGACTGATGAGGATTTCACTGACAGCTCCTAAATACTAACTCAAAGATGCACTAATGCTCATATTAGTCACTCTGATGTCCATTTGTGGAGCTGACCTTACGGTGAAGGCAATGACACATCTATAGGTCTTTACATGAGCTCATTGTCTGATAAAGACCGATTAAAAACAAGTAGACGTGGCGCCAGATGTACAGTACCCTCTGTGACAATTAATACCTCTGGATTTAAGGAGCGATGGTGTAATTAAGCATAAACGAACAAAAAATATGAGTTTTACGATTACAGACAACAGCAAATAAATTTACATATAATCTAAACAAAAGCTTATAACATGGACAAGACAAAATAATGGTTGCAATCTACTTTTCCACTTCAGTTAACCACATGTTATCTACTTTAATTAGTTTTCTTAACAAAATACTTGCCAAGATTAGGGTTTCTCAAAGGCACTACTCTATCGCTTCCCATTTATTGTAAGGAAACTGGTTTATTTACAGAGAAGGTCACAAATACTGAGCAGAGACAATGCAGGTGGTCAATAGTAGCGTCCACAGAAGGATGCTAAAGTGCACATATGTCAGTAAATGTGGACCATGAGCCAAATATTTCCATTCTTTCAGCTTTAATGTGTGGATCTGTGGAAGAACCTAAAGCATGTATCAGTCCAAGCTTTCAAAAGCCATTACAAAACTATTTCACCGTGTTTGAAGGAACAAAATGAGGAAGCCAGTGTGACAGTGTATGAATCAGCAGACTGTGTGTCTTTGGGAAAGAGGCATATTCAAAGTGCCTTCACACCAGAACGTGTCATAACGCTCCGAGCGCTTGTGAGAATAAAACAGAGTTGAGCGAGCAGACACTTTGGCTCAATTCCTCTCAAGACTATTTCAGGCTCCCAAATCTGATTTCACAGGTTGTGTTCCTGGGGTTTTCAAACAGTGCTGTCTATTTTGGGTCCGCCATGAATCACCATAATTCACTGATAGACGATGGAGGAAGCCTGTCACACACTATCAGCTCGGAAACAGGATCGGAATGAGCTTTCTGACTTTACAAATGCCCAGCGAGAACACATACATCCAAACCTTCTTTTAGTCTCTTCCTTAAAGTTGTGGCACGAACACAACTTTTCAAATCTTTTCAACACTGCTCTCAAACCTAGGCCACTTTAAATTGAACTTAAAGTAAAAACAAGAAAGTCTGGAGCTGGCTACTTTAATTCAGAGCCAGAAAACACAAGGCGATGCCAGATAAATCACCATTAGCTTTTTAATATGGTGGTTATAAGATGACCGTTTTGCTTTTTAAGACTTTGGATACAGTCCAGATACCAGAGCTCTCAATTTGGTTTGTCTTTCATCATCATTTTAGAAGGAAGAAGAAGGAGAAGAAGGAGAAGGAGGAGAAGAAGGAGGAGGAGAAGGAGAAGAAGAAGGAGAAGGAGAAGAAGAAGGAGAAGAAGAAGGAGAAGAAGAAGGAGAAGAAGAAGGAGGAGGAGGAGAAGGAGAAGGAGGAGGAGGAGAAGAAGAAGGAGGAGGAGGAGGAGGAGGAGGAGGAGGAGGAGGAGGAGGAGAAGGAGGAGGAGGAGGAGGAGAAGAAGGAGGAGGAGAAGTAGAAGAAGGAGGAGGAGGAGAAGTAGAAGAAGAAGGAGGAGGAGGAGAAGTAGAAGAAGAAGGAGGAGGAGGAGAAGTAGAAGAAGGAGGAGGAGAAGTAGAAGAAGGAGGAGGAGGAGAAGTAGAAGAAGAAGGAGGAGGAGGAGAAGTAGAAGAAGAAGGAGGAGAAGTAGAAGAAGGAGGAGGAGGAGGAGAAGTAGAAGAAAGAGGAGGAGGAGAAGTAGAAGAAGAAGGAGGAGGAGGAGAAGTAGAAGAAGGAGGAGGAGGAGAAGTAGAAGAAGAAGGAGGAGGAGGAGAAGAAGAAGAAGGAGGAGGAGGAGAAGTAGAAGAAGAAGGAGGAGGAGAAGTAGAAGAAGGAGGAGGAGGAGAAGTAGAAGAAGGAGGAGAAGTAGAAGAAGGAGGAGGAGGAGGAGAAGTAGAAGAAGAAGGAGGAGGAGGAGAAGTAGAAGAAGGAGGAGGAGAAGTAGAAGAAGGAGGAGGAGGAGAAGGAGAAGGAGAAGAAGAAGAAGAAGAACTAGGCACTGAATCTGTAAATATGAAGCAGTGATGATTATGTTTTCTTAAGACATCAAAGAAAACAAATTTTAAACCCAAGAAAAAACATACAAAATAGATCTTTTATAGAACGATTAACTTTTCATAACTTCTGACTACATTTTCTTTAAAAGGCATCTCACATTGGCATCTTTCTCTTTTCTGAACTGGTAACTATTTTCTTTATCTTCAAATTTGTTAAGATTAATGAAAGTATTGCGTTGCATTATGGGGGACACAGAGTCTACTTTAGCTTACTACTCACACACTGTTCTTCTCTCTCCAGTCCACTGCCTCCTGTGTGAACTGAATCTATTTGACTGCCATGCACCGTAGATCTACACTGAGGGCTTTATGAGCGAACCATGACCCGTTTTCTGTCGAGCGCAGCGGCGATAAGGACCGTCTGAATCCAGTTATTACTGTAAGACCAAATACAGCAAAGCAAACAAACAAAGGAGGAAGTGGAGAGCGGCTTTACAATCCACACACTGATCTTGAAAGCTGTGGTTGTGAAGGACGGAGAGTGTGACAAAGGTTCACACCAGACGATCAAATAGTGATAGAAAACGATTGGATAAAGGTGTGTTTCTTTCACATTCCCTACCAATTCATGCCTTTGAGGATTCAAGGAGATTTTAGGGGAAAAAAGAGATGATATGTGCACTTTTAGCAGTATATATTGTGACAAGCGGTCATATATAAAATGTAAATCTCATTACTGTAGCCATAGATGGAGACTCAAACTAGGGAAGTGCACAAATGCTGCCAGTTCTCAGTATATGACTCTCCAGCTCTCACTCTAAGGTGCAGTATAGGGAGGTGTAGGAGTGCACACTTTGTGGTGCCAACTACATATGTGCAATCTGCAAATGTTCTCTTTCTGCTACCCATAATGCACCGTTATAACGTCTCCCACATTCAATGTATGTAAGTTTTCCACAACCCACAAGAAGCACAAGGGGTTTGAATGTCACTCTGAATAAAAACAAACACAGAGCCTTTATTATTACAGTTTTGTCACATCATTTAATCCTTAAAATAGTATTTTGAGGTATTATTATCGTTGTTATAAAGGGGCATTGTTTATTGGTTATGACAATGTTCATATCCTGGAATAGATTGAGCTCTTAATCAGAACAGCCACAGTATATTATATAAAACAAGAATAAAATGACTAAACCACATACATATGACTCAACAACAACACATTTTTCATCAAGTTCTTCTGCCTCCAAACCCCAGCTGAAATCTTTTACCAAAAGCAGGTGAATCATTTCGAGTAAAGCTTTTATTTTACCTTTTCCGTTCCCAAATCTCACAAGAACTAGGCACGATCGCTGAAATTAAGCGCATATGCAAAACCAGACGAGTGCGAGTTTGTTTTTGACACCTCACGACAGTGCCTCTGACGGATGACATAAGGTGCCAGTCGTGTGCATCTGATTTCTGACATGAAACACAGCTAATAGTCTTCTTTACCAGACTGTTTAATGCTAGTGTTACACAACAGATGCTAGTTTAGAAATACTAACCACTTTTTAAGACATATTTCTGTACTATAACATAAATTGATCAAAGTGAAAGAGCTTGTAGTGTCACTGTAAAGGTTTATGTTAATACCAAAGGACCAAACACAGCAATGCCATTATTTGTGATCTCGTCTTGCTGTAAAAACTCCTGATATCTATTTATGACGTGCAGCAGATGGACGTGTTAGCATCCAGATGGTCTGAAGAATCTATGAAAAAACAGCTTTAAATTAACTTCTTAGATAGTTAAAAAGTTAAATTAAATGAAAGCCAAGCAATAGCTAGCTCCATAAGTTGATCACACACTAAAACATCCACTATTTTAAAGTATTCCTTCACTTTTCACTTAAGGCGGCCTTGCTCTAATGGCAGCCGTCTCCACAATGACTCAGTTTTTCCATTAAACACAGACCTTGATGTGGTGTTACCTTTGCGAATCCCTGGCGCTTTGAACTCATTCAGTGCTTTTTTTTTTTTTACAGCTTAACATTAGAGAGTGTGTTAATACATCAAATAGTTCTGATTATATAATGTTCGGTCTGAAGATATATGCAGTATACTATACAACTGTCAGCAAAGAGTAAAAGACCTGCAAAGAATATGATAAACCACTTGATTGAATGTAGAAAAGTGCAGCTATTTTGCTTTTGATGTAAATGCCACATGTTTTTATGCAAATGAAGGTGTTAATACAAAATGGTTAAATGGATTGCATTCATATAAAATGACAATAGGTTGTTATTTATAGTCATAAGTTTGCATAAAATGTGCTTTAATCCGTACGTGATCCTAACAACAGTGTTCAAACAGCAAGGAGCAAGCTGCAAATAAAATAAAATAAATAGGCCACGTTTGAATATACGCTTTTTACAAATGTGGCCTTAAAGTTGGATGTGGCTTTGTAGACAGGTGCCATTGTGTCCATTAGAAGAAAACACGATGCAAATGTCAACACTGATATCTGATTTAAACCATGAAGGACGATCACAAATACAGAGCAGCTAGGATCATAATAGAATTTCCTTCAGTAGACGTAGTTTCCTTTATTTAACCTGGTTTTTCCAACAGAAAGGCATTGCAGGTGACAGCGGTGACTTTAGAAACTCAAAACTAAATGGATTTTTGCCAAAGCTTAAATAAAAACTACTATTGCTTTTTGCAGATATTGCTTTTATAGATGTTTTGTTTTGGTTGCTGGATCTGGCTCTTTCTTTGGCTTGACTCTATCTTTTAAAAGCACCTGGCAACAAGGCATTCAGACAGATTTTAACGCAGGCAGTGAGTATCACACGATGACAACATGAACGACATGAAAACAGCTCTCAGTGTGCTTTGGATGTTTTCTTCACCATTAAAGTTCAATCATGAAAAACAAAGCAAAAATAAAACATCATCAATAGAAATGAAACACCACAAAGACAGTACATTTAACCGTGTTTTTCACAAAGTGCTGAACAGAATATTTCAGGGACATTGATTTTAAAGCGCGTGTTTCGAGGTTTAATGACGGGGCGTTACCGGAGTCTGGGAATAAAGAGTGAAGCCAGCGAGGCTAACAGACCTGCACTGTCCTGCGGTTGTCACTCAGCTGTGTTTGTGTGTGAGCGAATCGGTGGAGGTTTCCCAGGGTTGAAGGCCTCCATTGACACGGCCTCTCCTCCTTTCCTCTCATTGCCATGCAAACGGGACCAGCTGCCTACACTCGGCCGTGACGGCTGAAATATTTACCACTCTGTTTACCGGGGACGTCCTGACACACAAGCCCACTGCCCCCACCCCTGACTTAGCTGTATGTAGCATTTTACAGGGAATAAAATATAAGAAATTAGGCTGTTATGATATAAAACTACTTGTATTGTATGTTTAGGCAGGACCCCACCTTGTTAATCTCGGCAAAAGACAACTGTGGACTGTTTTATAAAGAAATGTCACCAAAAAAAGTCACAAAATCGACAAATTGCTCACTTGTGTAACTAAAGAAAGTCTCCTAATACTTTCCCACATTTACCACAAGCATGAGTTGTTGTGGACGGGAAAGAAACTCTACCAAAGGAAAACTGGGAATTTAAAATGTAAAATCTGGCAAGACTGCTCCGCAAAGGTGCACCGTCCATCGCTCTTTCTGTCCCAGCGTCTCATCAGTCTCCACTTGGAACGCTTTACTCTCGTCTCTCGTCCTTAATAGACCGTGTGAGTGACAGATTTGAATCCTGTCTCATTGTAATGATATTTACTCTCCACCCCGTGTGTCACTCACTATCAAAATGTCACCGGCAGATTTACAAGCACATGTGCTGCCAAACAAAGCTTATTTTAGTCTGGGGCTTTAGGGTGGGAAGAAATCCATATATACTACAAATCAATACAAGGAAATTTATGGCTGGAACCTGTGGACGCCAAGATTGCAAATAACGTATAACACAAACAAGAAGAGAGAACGTTGCATGGATTTTCGTTTGCTCCACTTCATTTAATCATGTATTTTCCAGCAAAAAAACGATATATGCACATATCCAAAATTATAAAAAAAATACATTAAAGAGTTGAGCTAATCCTGCACAGACTGTGTATGAACATGGACAGAAACCAAGTTGGACTGAAGCCATTTTCTTGCCCATCACCAATACTGTCAGACACATTATCTCTGTCAGTCATTTTAAAAACTGAGCCTCTTTGTTGGTAATAATCCAATTTCAGCTTCATTCTAGTCAATAAAAAGCATCAGTTTTTCTTTTTTAAAGTTAACATGTGTTGGTTATTATATATATTCTCAAAAGACTGTTTTTTCCCCCCAAACTATTGTTTTACTGAGTCACAATCATCTTTTTTGGGTCGAACGCTGCACCAATTGGTGCAAGAACTATATACTGTACAGTAAACTCTTCATGCATTTTTAGACCCACATCCTGCATAAGTAATGGCCACCACTGATTTTCAAAGGATGTAACTCACTGGCACATACAGATAAAACGTTTTTGGATTCTGGGTTTGTTACTGTGTCATACATCCTGTAGAGAAGGACCTTTTACATGCTTTCTTTGCCGTTCTGCAACAAAATAATCTATGATGTATGAACACTACAAAATTTGAACATTTTAGAAGTTGTTGAGAAAGGAAAAAACTCTCTGGACTGCATTGGATTTTTGGTGGCAGTGCAGAGAAAAGATCTTTTTTTTTTACGTGTATGGATTTACCAATATTAACGGACACTCGATTAACGCTCAGCTGCACGAAGCACTGTGTTCCTGAACATGACATTCTCATTTCCTCAGCGGAAAAGACACCCTAATATTAGAAGTTGACACATTTCCACACATCACGACGCCAAAGGCAGAGCTCCTGAAAGCTCCCATATGTCCCCGTTATAATTACCCCACCGTCGGCTGAGTGGACAATCCCTTTGAGTGCTCAGTTTCACAGTAGATCACACATGACAGTCCTTCCTTAGTCTTTCGTCTGAAGCGCCCGTGAGGTGTTGGTGCGATTCCTCAACGCAGAAGTGAAAATACACGACGTGCCTTGAGGGTACAATTACCCAATGCCAGCCGCTATTACCACACTTCCGCCACAATCGCTGCCCGAGGGACGGGACTGTGACGCCCACCCGACACCTCCCTTCCCCTGGCGTAATGGATTTATGATATCCCCCTTTCCATATGGAGCCATTGGCCGCGTAGATATGTACATAAACAAGTCACACTCGGCCCACCAGCATTTCTCTTCACTGCAGCCATATGCTCGTAACTCTCTCCGACTTATTCAGCCAATCCTGTCCCGAAGCGGAGTATGCATATTTCTCTGCGGGGTCGCGCCCACAGTTTTTACAACTCAGCACGTAGGGATTAAAGCAGACAGAAATACCAAGACAAGGAGCTATAAAAGGCTTAAAGAACAAAAGTCCATCTGCAGATCGGTGCTCTGCCGTACGTCATGTGAGCTATGTGTGTTCTGGGATGTATGCCTTTGTCATTCCTCATCATTTCAGAAGGAATTTACTGTTTTCAATTAAATTTTCTGTCACACGCTTCCATATAGTATTTACACTATTTCTTAAGGGTTACTAAACTAGGCACCGCAATAGAGAAAACACATGACAGTCAACGTTAAAGGTGTTTCTTTACACTTCACAACCCTTGTTTTTTAGAGTCTAGATGGGGGGGAAAGAGGGGGGGGGGGGGGGGGGGGCCAAAAATATTTTCCCCGGGGGGGGGGGGGGGGGGGGGGGGGTTTTTGGGGGGGTGGTTTGTGGGGGGGGGGGGGGGGGTTGGGGGGGGTGTTGGGGGGGGGGGGGGGGGTGTTGGGGGGGGGGGGGGGGGTGTGGTGGGGGTGGGGTTTTTTTTTGTGGGGGGTGGGGGGGGGGTTGGGGGGGTTGGGGGGGTTTTTTTGTTTGTTGGGGGGGGTTGGGTGGTTTTTGGGGGGGGGGGGGGGGGGGGGGGGGTTTTTTTGGGGAAAAAAAAAAACCCCCAAAACCCCCGCCAATTTTTTTTAAAACTTTTTTGGTTTTTATCCTGGGGCCAAATTGAAAATAACTAATTGATTGGAGGGGCCCCAAAAAAAAGGGGAAGGGGTCATTTGGCCCCCGGGCCTTGAGTTTGACATGTGTGGTCTAGATGATGAGAACTCTTATTTTTATGAACAAAAACAAAAGGATGCAGATCAGATTCAAAGATTACATTAAAAAATTCAAGCTTTTGACGTCCTGGTCTCAAACTCCACTCTCCTCCAACAGCAGCAGAGTTTTGTAACCTTTCCTGCTTCTTTTATTCAACAAAAAGATGAAACTGGAGCAATTTTTCACCACAAAATAATAATACGTTGCATTAAATTGAAGAAACATTTATCTTTGGAGTTTACTATAGACTGTAGTGATCCTGTAATTATCTCCGTCTCGTTAAACACGAAGTATTGCCAACATTTATTCATGTTTCATTTGCTGCTGTTTCTATATTTTTTTTCTTTTTGGCCTGTTTCGCAGTAAAATAAGATGTATTTTGCGACAGAATAAGCCAAGTCTGGATGATTCCTGTTACAATATTCTTCAGGTGATTAAACTAAATGTCAAACTAAATGCAACAGCTAAAAAAATCAGGTGATGAACTTTTAAAAACAGAATAAATAAATTTAGTTTGTGTGTTTTCAAAGAGAAATGTGACGTGCTTCTCCTTCAGCTGTGCTCAGTTTGTCGTCTCTGGGCAATTGTGGGACAAAGAACAGAAAGCTATAAACTTCCATTAGGTTTTATGGGGCTTTAAATGTCTACTTTTTCTAGATATGTAGCCGTCCTCTGGAAAAACAAGAACGATGAAGTAGGCTCTAAAACAAAAGCAAATACTTTTTTAGTTTACATCAGTTACTGTTAGTTTAAGCCAAACCATTTACCAGATTTTACAAACAAGGTAAAAAATAAACTATACAAGCACACATCCACAACTGTACTTTTAAAAACCTTAACTAAATACTAACATTCATATAACTATCCATTAAAGCTGCATTATAACAGAATAATCTTGCAGATGGATTAAGAGTTATGTACTTTTTCATTTTAAAAAGACAAAAATGTATTAAAAATGTTCAATTAATAGAGATATTTACCGGAGTATTTCACATCAACACATTTTCTCGGCTAAAATAAAAACGCGAGTGGCCATGAACAGTTTTGTCTCCTGTATCCTGTTGAACTGCTGTCCCGATGACCTCGTGACCTCCCATAACCTCAGTCTTTATGTCTGCGCGCGATGCTAACAGCGTAAGGCACCTGAAGCTGAATTCTGCCGGTGAATGAGCCGTGGCCGGTGGAAGCGGGAAGTATCTTTGTGCTGGTGCAGTGTGGCTCTGAGAGACACAATAGTAGCGTGTGCTCGTCCCTGGTGGCGGGCCACAGTCTACACGGTTGATTACACTCACTGATAGGCCTGCTCCATCACTCTGCACTGAGCCAGATACCTGCTCCCTCCAGTCTGCACACTTCCTCATGCACTCGCTCTCACACTCTATGTATTTTTTTACTTTTATTGCTACTTTAAAGCAATGGGCTGCGCAGTTTTTCATTTAGATTAACGTCTGTTTCACTTTCCTAAAGATAAACTTCATCAAATCTGGAAACAGTTTATAATAAGTTCACATGTGGAAATCAGTGAGTGCAGCATTAGGTCCTCCATTTTGTCACAAACACAAAAAAAACAAAACAACAACTCTGGACTCAAATGTCAGGCTTGTTATGGGATGCAGACAGAAAGGCTGCACAAAAACAGGAAAAGATGAGATATGTGCAAGAGTCTGGAGTTCTACGTCAAAACTAGGGCTGAATTAAAACAACGAACACCGAGAATGAAGCAAAAATAAGACAAAACCAAATACTAAACTATGGATAAACCAGGACCTAGTTAAGGATTTAAAGACTAACCCAGGGTTGAACCAGAACTGAATAAAACCAAAAAAACTGTCACAAACTCCTTAAATCTACATAATCTATCTATAATAAGTCTAAATAATATTATGCGATACAAGTTTTTTGCCCTTGACTAAAATGACTCACATTAAAGTGTTGGATTTTTTACCCCAACCACAGCCCCAACCTATACCAATATAAATATATGTCAAATATAAGGTTTTCCTTCATAAAAATGAAGGAAAACCTTATACGTCCATTTTTCGAACGGAAAAATTGTTCACAATCGGGTTTGAAGTCTTAAAATAGAATAATGTGTTGAAATAAGAGCTCCTTAAAGTTAGCTGTGACTGAGCAGACAAAGCAAACAGTCCCAGCTGCACCAAATCTACCCCCGTCATAAAACAGGATTGGAAACTGTTGTTCGAGCCCAGACAAAACCTTGGATGCTCCAGAAAGGGCAGATGGTGTGAATTATAGGCCAAATGACAAGAATAATTTTAGCTTAGCTTCTCCATTTGTCCCCTTCATTCTCCAAAAAAACATTTCTCTGAATTCCAACCATTGTAATTCACTTTGTTCTGTTATAGTTATTGTAATTTCAGTTTCAATGTAAGCATTAGCCCTTCATTTCTAAGAGCATTAACATTATATGCACTAGTTGTAATGAGTATTTCTAAGACGGGTTATTTCAGATCTTTGTGGTTTGAATAAACATTATCAATATTGTTTTTATCCTTTATTATTGAGGCAAAGGGCAGATTTTTTAAACATACTCGATGGTACTTGAGCCGACAGAGTGGACCATGCAACAATTAATTAAGCACAACAAAAATTATGTATAACTTGCCCCTCTGACCTTACTTTTAGCCAACTAAATAATGCCAAGTGTACCTGACATTTGTCCTATTATTAATGTTTTCAACAAGCGTTTCACATTAGTCATAGGCGCTCGGTGAAGCCTGCTGCGGAGCTCACATTGAAACATCTGCCGTGATGCAGGCTAAAAGGCAAGACGCTGAGACAAAGTCACTGTGACCTTTGAAGAAGTTTTAAAGCCACTTTATTTTTATCTGCATCCTGTGATGGAGTGCACTTTGACAATAAAAGTTTGGCAGACAAGCGCAAGAGTTTTCAATGTTAATGTTTTCTGATGGATGCGCAGCGATGTCAGCGTAAAGGCGCACAATCGGGAGTTAGTCATCGATTGATTTGTTGCAGAATTACGTAAAAAGTAATGCGCTCTTATTGATCTGACAGTAAAAAGAGTTGCTTTTGTTAAATGTCTGTGCAAGTATGTCTTAAGCAGTGACTTTCAAGGTATGTTTCCAGCTTTGAATACATAAATATATCAAATATTTTACCACAAAACAGACCTTTAGATATAGACATTTGGGAACTCTTCTGTTTAAACGTGAAGTAAAAGATAATTCACGGCGAAGAGAAAGAAAAGCCACCAAGACCATCCAAGAGAGACGGAGAAGGATGAAAGGGCAGTGGGGCAAGAAAGAATACAGTCAATATGTTGGGTCTTACAAGAATAGCAGCGAAGATGAAATTTGAGAAGCCACTGGATGAGAAAATGAGAGAAGAAATGACGAAATCTGAGGAGAGACGGGAACAGAACATGATACAGTAATGAATAAGTAAGGTTGCATATTGGAAATAGATGTTAATTAAGCTTAAAATAACATGGAATGAGGTAAAGTTATTGAAAGACCATGAAATGTTGAAGTGTCACATAAAAAAAGGCTAATTCATGACCAAAATCTGAATGTACCGAAACAGACTGAAGACTTTTAACAGACGTACAAGTCAAATGGAATAAGTCCAGTCTCACTTAAACAACAAAATCATGGCCCAAATTGATTAAAAATGGTTAAAGGGGTAAGTTTTGGCTGGTCTTTGGTTTAAAATGCACCGACCCAGCCAATGCTAAACCAAAACAAAGTCTGATCTGGAAGAGACTGACCTTTGAAACTATTCAGCCTTACAACACTATTATTTTTTACCCTTTTACATACAATATTCAAATACACAAAACAAATATCACCAGTGAGCCAATGGATTGAATTCACGTTGTAATGTAGATAAGCTCTTAAGTGTAAACGACTGCAAAGCGCACTTGTTTATTTTCTTTATTCCTTCTCTTCGTCCACCATTAGCTCCACATGAAAGCGCATAACAGCAAATTAACAAGTGCTCAAGTAGACAAAATATGCAGTGCTCGTGTATCCAGCTGCAGTGTCCTCTAAGTGGAGAAAAACAACATTGTAGACGTAATGAGCTGGAACAAGGAGGGGTCAGAAATAAATGCTTGGCTTCAGCGCAGCGTTTTGTTGTGCCACACAGCTGACAACAGCAGATTGGAGAAGTCAGCACTTCAGGGCCACACGTCTTAGCTTTTTGGGAGGCTGACAAAAATAAAAAATAAAAGGTTTATGGAGACGTTTATTTTGCCCAAGACAAATTGTCAGCAGATGTGCGGCGGATATATGGACCTCTGTTCGGAGAAATCCCGCGCTTTATATGACAGCGACGGCACAGCAATCGCAAACATCTGTTTTTAGAGACGCATGAATCTCGTGAAGCGCCGTGAGAGCAGACTGTGGAGGGTATTACTGTACAATAATGATCAAACATCACACAGCTGAGGCTGAACAAGTTATTAGCTTCTAATGAGATGCACAGAAGTCCAGAGTGAAGCAGCATCTAAGATTTGACATTAAATTAAATAAGTTAACCCTATGGACTTCTATAACAAGGTTCAAAACAGACTTAAAATATGAAAATGATCAATTAAATCACTTATATTAGTTGAATGTTTTGTTAATTAAATTGATCATTAGATATTTTCTCTGTGTAACTTTGTATAACGCAAATGAAAATCTGTATATGATCTACTTTATTATACGTACTTATATTTAAAGGCCATGTTTAAGTGAATATGGCAATTTATGTTATTGTATGTATTGTATTGTATGTATTCACTGACATATTGCACATGAAAATAAGTAAAAGTAATTAATTGTAATAAAATAAACAGAAAAAAAAAGTGTAATATGGGATTTTTGGAAGTATTTAGAAGTAATGTTGTTATTCCCTTCGAGAGTTTATCCAAATAACATCTGAAAATAAAAATAACTATCTGTGCCAAGTTCTGTTGTCTGTTACCATGAGCTTTTGGGACAAATATTGGACCAAAAAATTGTCAAATATCACCCCCCTGAACCAACTGTGTCTGGTTCGACCAAAGTCAGACCAGACTCATCAGGACTTGTTTACTTTGTCTGCTCTGAAGCACAGTTACGTCTGATTGCTCGACTCTTTCACGTAAAAACATAACGACCTGTTGTCCCCTGAAAAATATAAACAAATAAACTCAACGTGGCCCTTGAAATCCTGATCTGCATGAATTTGTATTGATTTTTATGTGAAATATTTTGATTTAATATGTTTTTTTTTTGTTTTTCAAAGCTCATACAGAATTATACATGTAATATAATATAATGACATCCTCCAAATAGCAATGACACAAGTCCTGGTGCATATATTATGATACACAAACCAAAAAATAAATACATTTATTTACAGAAACACGTATATTAGCGTTCAAAAAATGACTCAGTACTTATTGCAATAATAAAGCAAGTCATGTGACTCCATCTTTTGGTAAACACTTCCTTGTTTTCTTGATTTTCTCCATCTGATAGATTTCTCTTACTTTGATTGAACATGTTTTTACCTCAATTGTTATTCACTTCAATCTTCTCTCTAACCTTTGGTCTCTTTGGGGAAATACTGTTTCAACAAAATTCCTTAACTTTGCATCTTATTTAGATCAAAACAAACAGAAGTTAAGCTAGCTTTAATGGATCAAGAAAGTGATACCACAATATTATTTTAGCTGCAGGCTTTTGGTTGAAATGTTGACATTGTTGCTGCTAAACATTATAGGTATAATTGTCGCCAGTGTAAAAAAACAAACACTTGATTGAAATAAGAGCCAACAAAATATCTGCAAAAGAGATGGAATAAAGCAATGAAAAAGACGAATGCTGCATTAAAATGAAATGACAGGTTATTATCAACAAACCTGTCAGGAGAAGAGGCCATCCATCCTTCCCCAAATTGCTCCCTCGATATTAAAAACCAATATCACAGTGCACAATATCCATCTACAAAAACAACGGTGACGGTGTGGAGCCTATCCCACATCTGGAGAAGTGCGTTGTTGAATGGGGAGAGCGGTAATAACCCTGATTAGTTCCAGTGTTGATGGCCGCTTATGAAGCTTCCAGGGGGGAGCTCAATACAGATAGAAATCAGAGCTCAGCTACGGATGATTATCCATCCACTTCAGATCAAAGATTTCCTTCGGTCTCATCTCAAACGATAAAGAAAAGATCATTTCGTCCTGCGCTATCGCACTATCTCCGGCTCCTTCATTGAAACAGACTGAAAAGAGGAGTTGGAGCAGCTTTGGAACAAATAGACTTCAAACTTAGTGCATCTGTTTACGCACAGATTGACCACCGTATGCATCTCAGTTTAGAAATGATGAAGTATTACATGTTGAAATAAGCCCTGGACGAATAATTGATAATAACTCATCATCTAAATCAAAATTAAGATCGTCTAATGTTGTCTTTTGTGTAACTTTGCATTCAACATCAGAAATAAGATGGTAATTGTGATGTAAATGGTATTTGTTGGTATCAGTTTTAATAGAACTGCCATTATTTATAGCTTGTTATAACCATGTAACTACAAGGAACTCACACATGACCAGGAGCTACCTTTTAATGCACAATAATTACTAAAGTATAATATATTCATAATCACCTTATTAGCAGGATACATACTGAGCCGAACTATAATCATGTAATCTTTCAAGGATATTTCTTTTGATTTCTTTTTTTTTTTGAAGGAATAAGGAGTCTTAAAGCTAAAGTAAACTGTAATAATTCAATTAATGATGATAAATAACAAATCCCTGTGTGTTATTGTCAATAAAAGCATGTGATACAGAAGATATTTTGATATTTTAAGTTTATTTCCTTCTATAGTAAAGCTTTGTACTTTCTCTTGTATTTATTCTTGACCTCTGTCTTGTTTTGATCATTGACTAAACATTTTGCACCAATGCCCACTCACTTGTGCTTTTTGTTTTCAAATGGCAAACTTTAAACCTTGAAAATGTACCAATTTTAATAGCCATATTTAACCCTGTGTGTGGGCAAATATATATATTTAAAAAAGACTGCATAAGAAGAATGGCCAGGGTTCAAATGCTCCATTTTCTCTCTATGTCCTTGTTTCTTTTTTCCCAAACTAGCGACAGTATTTTTCTAATAAAGGCTGAAACATCTCTAAAAAAGAACCCAGCGAATAAAAGTATAATTAAACTAACAAACTGCAATCAAGGTAAAATAATCAATCAATGGTACTGATAATTGTAAATCACATTGTGCAGTCCTGGCAGAAAACGTTATTAGACTTTAAAGAGAGATGCTGCTAATGAACTAAATCATGACACGCCAAGAGTTTAGAAAGTGCACAAAATGAAAGCATAATGTGTTAAGTAGAACTTGTATTTTCCGCCAAGAAGAGGGTCATGACAGCGCTGAGAAAACTGTGGAGGAAGCGGAGGGAGCCATCTGTGTTTTTTTGAGTCTACGTACAGTATGTGCGTGGGGGGAACGCCGCGGGCGAGCCTACGTGCATCTGACTCAGGTTTTTGGCATTTCGTCATCCAACAATGCGTCAGAGTTGGAACAGTTCGGGGAGAAGTTTATCTTGGGCGAATGTGTACGGATGGATATGGGAGTATTTGATGGTCCTACCTCAGGGCTTCGGCCGGAACATGACTCTACAATGACTTTTCTGTTCTTCTTTTAAGATCTAAACGGAATATTTTGCAATCACAGCGAGAAAAAGAAGCACAAGGGTGATTTAAGACTAAGCTGCAACTGAAGAACACAGTAATTCAATGGAATAGAAACATGATATACTCGCATAGGCCCACTTTAAGGACTTGGTGTTATGGTTTGGTGATTATTGTTAATCGCAGTTAAGTGTTACTGGGATTGGAAGTGTGATAAGATCTGTGCTGTGTCATTGGAGCCTAATCTGCCGAATCATTGCCTCATGACGGGTGTGATAATACTGTTTTTATAATGAAACTGTGACCGTGTCATCTTGTTAAAGGAGATTTTCACAATGATTACAAGATTTTGTTGAATAAATATAAACTTTTCAAGGTGCGACCAAATGTGAAATAGAGCCTGAACTGAAAGCATTTCCGATCAAGGCATAAAGTCTGTAGAAAAAAAGGCTGAGTCACACATTTTTGGGTCGACACATGGGTCTCTAAGAAGAAACTGAATGGAAGTCAATAGAAAGTCAGTAAGTCAGTAGTAGTGAAGTTATACAATAGTCATATTTAGATAGAAACATACAAAATAACAAAGAATGAGGTGAATTATAACAAATATGACTTTCAGTGGGATTAGGGTTCAAATTGATTCATTTCAAACACAACAAGCACCATTCCTGATGGCATCTATTATAACGGTGATTACACAAAAGTGATATGACAAAGTCAAAAACAGGCTTTATTTGTATTAAATGTTGTCTTTTAAGTCGATGACATGACAACAGAATGACAGCATTAATCAGCAGCTCCACACTGGGAACATAGGCTCTTTATACAGATTATCAGAACTATAAATAACATGGTGGTTATGGTAACTATCAATCAGGTGATATCAACAATGTCGGTAAATCTAATCTAAATGCAGTGTCTGATTTCTGTAGCACAAAGTAGTTTAAATGTAGGCTGTGCCAGAAGTCTAATACCCTTCTGCCACACTTGAGATTTACAAATGTGCGTCTGTACCCCGAGTTTGGACTGTCAGGCTCTCAAAGAACCGACCATTAGCATTCCCATTGTACACAAACATATACGCTTCTTAAACAACATTTACCAACTTGAAGAAAACAAGAGGAGCAGCTTTAACTATACATTTTAAGGCCTCTCCAAATCTAACACTGTGTCTAAGCGCAGTCTGAACACATTCTGGACGATGCCTAATGTGTATTTATCGCTGCGGTACACAGAGACAGGCTTGAATCCACTGCTGCAGAGAGTTCTTGACGTAAAGACTTTGGGAGAGGCAGACCGAGGTGTGAAGGTGTTTCCTCTGCTTCTCTCACACACTGTTAACACAAGGGTTAAAAATAGCAAACAGTCAAGAGAAATCCTGCTAATTGAAGACTCTGACTCACAAGAAGCAGCTCTGATCTGCTCAACTGCTGCTGCTAAAGGGATTCACCATCTTTTAAGACAAGACTAAATTAACAATGCATTTCTTCTGCCATTTAACATACGATCCAGAAGTAGGAATGGGGTCTAGTACTGCTGCAGAAAATCACTGAATAACTAATGGTTCACTTGGATTTTAAGGATTCATTGAGCCTTTTTTCAAATGTTGAGAGTGAAAAAGAGGCTGCAGACAGAGGCCATAAAGCCATAAGACACTCTTACAATGGCCGTAGAAAAAGAATGTCAGACAATTGATCAGGCCATTTAAAGAAATGACCGTCCAGCTACAGCATACAAATCACAGTAATGTGTCTTAAATCTGCTTCTACGGCCAGTGCTTTGCCAAAATGTGTCTGGTTTTAGACACAAAGGAAATACTAATTCAACTTTATTCAATTCTTCTCACACAAGAAACAGACTAAATCGATTTGAGAAGAGATGCTCCAAACTTTAGAAGACAAAGATGCTCTCAGTTTATTAAGAGCTACAGTATATGTGATTATACATTTAAAAACAGACCAAAAAAACAATGGTGGGTACAAAATGAGCAAAAATGTGGCCCAAGCCTAGATGAATACAGAGGGTTGTGTCAGGATTAATAATGTAAACCAGCAAATGATTGACTGTGGTGACCCCTGAAGCCACTATTATAACACCCTTTAAATCCCAAAGCAGCAGTTTTAGTGTATTTACTTCCACCTGTTTCATTGCTATTGTTAAAACGATATAACTTTATGTATTTGGACCCTGTGTTACACCCCAATAACTAATACTCGTTAGACATACACATTTATCTGGTAACAATTTCATTTATTAACTGTTAAATGGTTAAAATTGGACATAAGTCAAGTCAAAATCTTTCTTTTTGATAAAGATTCAAAGTAATTTTGTGGAATGTCGCTTTAAAAATCACTATTACTCACTCATTCACTCACTTTCTTCATTTATTGGACATCCTTATCTTATTTTGAGAGTTAATGTTGACCTTTTTCACTCTCCAAAGGAAGCAGACTGCCTTTGAAGACCTACAAAATAAAACTGTGAAAGAGGACTAAGTACATAACCCTGTGGAACACCTCAGCGACAGATACTTAATGCTCGGCTGCTCTCCTGACTGTTTATAACGCCCAGATACTGTTCTCATTTGCCCCGTTTTAAATCGACCGACATAATAAGCCGCACTAATGACTCTGACAACAACTCTTGCCAATTAATTCATTAATCTAGACTGAAAAACGCACCGGCTGAATTGTAATCTTCTCTGAGAACAATGAGTGTTGTCTTACTTCCTGGAAATAGGCAGGTATTACCGTGGCAACAAGCAATCACGTCAACCTGCAGAACAACAATAACATCATTAAGAAGAGCTGCAATCACTGATCCATAAGAAGTGTCACAAAGCTGCGACAGACCCTTGAAAACATGCCAAAACGGAAAAGATGTCGTCTAAATAAGCTTACAGTTGCACCTTCTTTTTGACACAACAAAACAACACATTTGACCCTTTATGAATGAACCGTAATTCAAAAACAATCAAGCCTAACAAGATATTGAGCAGGCAGTGAGTGGCCGGTCTGGAAGCCTCTTCTTGGAAAAGCTTTGAGTGTGTTCGATGGTTGTCAGCCTGAGTTCCCGTCTCACTCGCACATCGGCCAAGCCTCATTAAGCGGCGTTCCCAAGCTCCTCGTTTGGTCCCTAATTAGGAGAGCTGATGGTTCTGTAGGATCTGGTCAACCTCCAAGTTGCTCCGAGCAAAGATGTCCGTGCCACAGCAAGAAGCCATTAGAAACTTTTCGGACACGAGTTACTGGCGTAGATCACCTTCAATGACGGACGGCCGCGAGTTTAGTCCAAAGCTTAGTGTTTTTTCGAGTCGGAGTAACGCCGTCTGTCTCGCTGTATCTCGACTTTAATCCATCTCCCGTTTCTGCCCTCTTGTCACCGTTCGCTTCTCTTTTCTTTCGTCGTTTCTCCCGTCGCTGCCTTTTCCGTCTCGTGCGATGACAGTAAACAGGAGCGGGTACAGTTAGCTGAGGTAGGCTCGGACTGTTTTTATTTTTAATTATTAGTCGGCTTCGGGAAGTCTGGTTATAGCTGACTCCAATTCAAAGTGCATCGTAAACTACTAACTCAATATATTTTATCACACTTTTAATTGTGCTTTTATTGATTAGATCTTAATGTCTGCTGATGATGAGAGAGTCCACTTTTTACAGCTTTATTTCTTTCTATATGGGATGAAACTTTAATATTTATAGCCTTTTGTTTTCACTTCTCTGCCAGTGTGTGAAGAGAATAAGGTGAATTTAAATGGAATTGAATAAGACTTATAACCTATTTTCTTCTCTCTTTGAAGACATAATTGTAATGTATTTTAAAGCAAACTAATGACTATATTGAAGACAGGCTGCTTTATTGAGGAATTGTGTGTGTAATTACTGTCTGTACTTAACATAGAGATACATAATGTGTTCCAATTATGCGTCACAAACTTCTGCAGTACTTTCTACATAAGTGGCTAACAACAGCTGACGTAGAATCATCATGGGTCTCATTTTGTGATGTTATTCCAAATATTAAAACTCTAATTCATCCATTTATTCTGCCGTGTATCCTTTAAGGGTTGAGTGAAGCTGGAGCCTATCCCAGACAGACACTATGGCAGTTTAGAGACATCAATTTGCCTTCATGCATGTCTTTGGATGGTGTTGATGGGCCCACGGTGGGACACGAAGGACATGCAGAAACAGAAACAGAAAGTCCATTTCCAGGCAGCTCAGAGATTGATAACTTCTCTCTTCTCGTTGTGAGGCAGAGGTGCTCTCAAATCTGTCAGTGTGCACCTCTTTATGGGACCTTCTGGCTCCACATCCACAAAATTAAAGCAAAAATCCAGACGTAATGAGCTTCAAAATCTCTCTGCTTCACACAATACACGACACACGCTTTATTAGTCCACTTATTTCATCTCTCAATGGGATGATCTGTCACAAATCTGTAAAGAAGGTCCTCTGAGAGCCCTGGACACTGCGGCCTTGTTCAGAGAGGAAACCATCGCAGCACGGGCACACGACGGAGAGAAACGAGTCGGAATGGGGATTTTCCGAAGAAGCAGGGGAAATGCAAGATGCAGAAACAAAAGAGGACATCTAGGTTAAAAAAAGCATGCATGAATGCCTCTGAAAAGGCCTGCGTTCTGCTGCTGGCACGTCTCATCCCTGTGACTGGGAGCCAGCCGGCGCCGAGCCTGTCAGGGCACTACTGTTGAGTCTATTTCTGTTATCTGCTCTCTTTCTGGGGGATAAAACCGCTGACTGTTAGTATCCTCACCTGGAGGTGTTGGGGGAGTTCTCAGAGCCTGAACGTGACACTGTCCCAGAAATACACGGATGTGACAGGACACTCAAATTTACACTGTACTTTTTTGGAAAATATTGTGTTTCTCCATTTTACATTTAAATAGAAATCAACACTTCATTTCAACAAATCTCAACAAATACAGATTTAAACAAAAGCTAGTGTAATATTATGGTGCTAGACGTCAATAAAGTAATGCCTTTTTCTCATTTCAGGTCTAAATCCCTGGTTTAGTCCTAGATTGGTCCTGTTTTCACTTTGGCTTAGTCATAAATCAGCTCTGGTTTAATTCAGTTTTAGTCCTGAGTTTGTGTTTTGGTGAAATCCCGGAGTTTAACCTTAGTTTATTGTTAGATTTAGCGGTTTAATCTTGTATTAGGGATATTTTAGCAAAGGTTTAACTCTGGTTTAACACTGGTTCAAGGACATTTAGGCTATGGTTTAACTCTGGTTTAACTCTGGTTCAATCCTGGGTTTAGACATAAGTATACTCCTGGTTTAGTCCTGGTTTAATGCTGGTTCAGTTGTGTTCAACAGTTAAATCCTGGTGATTAAGCCTTAAATTAAGTCCTGGTTTAGCTCTGTTCCTAGTTTAGTTAGATTTAAAACAGTAAAATACTAATCTATGAATATCAAATGTAAAGTGTTATTGGGGTCCAGATGAAGGCATCCTGCGGTCCAGTTCTGGCCCGGAGCCCACCAGTTGGAGACCCCTGCTGTAGCTAATGCAAAGTAGACACAGGACACAGATGCAGTAGTGATGTCTGCAGGGTCTCCATCTGAACATTTTAATATTAATGAGAGATCAAGCAGCAGTTCAAACCACTCGACCGCGAGCCCGACACTGGGGACACTTTTTTTTCTTCAAGACATCACCAACCGCAGTGATGTGGGTCAGAGGTAGACCTGCAGGTTTTAGATACAATAGCAGGGATTGACTGAGCCAAACACACCATGACAGATCGACTCTAGTGTTTATCTGTGTCTGTGCTGCTTCAACATGGATTCACCATTAGCTCAACATGTTTATCAGTACTTTACATACACATTACAAGGCTGTATTTCTATTTTTTGTGATTAAAAACAACAAAGAGTCCATTTAAAGTCTGAGTTAGCATAAATCAAAACAATTCATTCAGGATTTTTACAGCATCTTATTATAATGGATCAGTTATATCAATTAATTAACAGTTGGATAATGTATTTAAGTGTTAATACAGCTTTTTCTTCTACAACAACCTAGCTTAAAGGACAAAATACATTAGGAAAACCCCAAAAAGCCCACATGAGCCTGTTGTTTGACTTAAGACACTTTGCTCTGTACATATTAAGATTAAGGTACTGTTTGTTGACTGAGATTAAGGCTTTTATCACAAGCCCCTTAAGCAAACAACCCTTAGAGCTTATGTGCATAAAAGTGTCCAACAAAATTCATTGGAGAAACCTGATTTACCCCCAACATGAGCACATTGTTTGATTTCCAAGGCACTTAAGCCTCAGTATTGTGTATTGACCGTGATCACCAGCCCCTAAAGCAAACAAACCCATAAAGAAATCATTAAAGTGTGAATCACTGCTAATAAATCGAGCGTATAAGAAAAATGGATCTTGTCAATAGCAATAGGACAAGGCTATGTGTTTTTACAGCGCCCCCAATAGAGAGAGGTGAGTAACTGGGAATCATCAACACATATTTTGATCATTAAAATGGGACAACAATGAGAAATGCTGACATTCAGATGATTTCAAGTGCCATGACTCTGCAGACAGAGGTCTCACTGCAGCTCAAACATGGACCAGGGAGTCTCCTGCCCCAGAAGGGCACAATGAATGACAGTCCATTTTGTGAGGAATAAGATTGCTGACCATCAGTGAGTGACTCTACACTGACTGAAACTGCTCTAATGCAAAAGGCTGAGAGCGTTCCTCTGACTGCTCCAGTGCAAATAGAAGCAGAGATGTGCGTCTCCTTTGAGCATCACACTGGGGATGCATTGTCATAACCAATTAGTAAGACACAGTGAGGATTCAAACACTAGCACTCAGGCTAAACAACAAGGCAGGGGTCTGTTATCTCAAATTTGAAGAGAGCTGAGAAGGATACAGTGCCAGAATGTTATGGATTTGAATTAAAGTTATAGCCACATTTTTAACCTAAACCTGTTTGATAAACTCGCAGCAGATGAAACATATCTACTAAAGTATAATATTCCCATTAAAAAAATCACAAATCTTCATGAGCTTTAACCAAAATAATCATGAATTTTACAATATCCTGCTCAAATAGTCTTGCATTTAAACGTAGCAGTGTCAAAGGCAGGGCTTCCCTTCGCTTCCTCCGACTTACTCCTCGGTTGCTTTACATTAAAACCACAAAGAGAGGCTCTAACCTCATCAAATCTCCACAAATACTCTTACAGAAGTCATTTTACAAGTTTAACACCAAGTGGATATGTCAAACATACTGTGGGAGTTAAATATCTGCCGAATTCAAGACTTGGCTTTATGCGTAAAAATCATCTCCACGTGCTTTTCCTGCGTTGGTTTTAACACATAATTGGACGAATGGTTGTTTTAAAAGGCAGTTTTGTGAATGAGGCGTGGTGAGACCGTCTCCCAGGGGAGCTGTGCCCGCTGATCGAGTCTCCCTCCCGGGCTACTGGTGGCAACCCAGACGGCTCTAACCAGATGGACGCGCAATCCGACACAGACAGTGCACCAAAGCCCACAAACAAATACAGACAATAAACCAATCATTTTACGCATATTACGCAGAAATGACATCTAATTATCCCACTCACACGGCAGCAAAATACGATAAAGCAACACACATTTGGCTTGGAATTGCGTTGTGCGTAAAGTTAAGCTCAATCTGGGTCCACAAAGGTCAAGAAAGTGGCTAATTTGAACATTTACCTTGAGTAAGTTAGCAGTCGTTGCGCATGCCGTCAGTGGTCAAAGCTCTGTGTGTGATCAAGGCATTCAGCAATCCAACCACGAGCCCCGGGATAAGTCCTAGGATAAGTCCAGAAAAAGCATGTTTTACGCGTGAATTTGCGCCGAAGAAATGTTGAATAAAACACAAGCCAATCTGGGAAAAAAGACGACGGTGAAGTTATTAGTTCCGCCTCAGTGAGAAATAAGTCCACCTCTTTAGAGTTCAAAAATGAAACGCTCCTTTTTAATAAGAATATGAAATCCTTTGAAATAGTTGCTCCGGTAAATTGAGATTTTGTTGGAAAAGTTGTCCTCCAGAGTTAAATCCAGTCCGGGGTCCGGTCTGAGGGGAACGAGGCTGAAAGTGAAGGTTGGAGGCAGCGGGGAAAGGGAAGGTGCGTCTCGTCCACAGCTCGCGGCTCTGGAGCGTCCTCAGCTCGTGTCTGTGTCCGCGCGCAGCAACAGCCAGATTCCTTATTTGGAAAAGCACGGCTCGAGCTGCTGTCAAGAGACGCACATGAAAGGAAAGGACTTCCGGCGACGTGTTTCGCAATAAAACGTAAACTCTGTCAGAGAGAGCTACAGTGGCTTGAGAAAGATTATGATTTCCCTGCTTCTCTCTTTTTACTTTTTTCTACCTACATCCCTTCCTTCCACCTTGACCTTCAGGTACATCTGTAAAAAAAAGTTATTTAATATTTATTTAACAGTTTACATGAAGAATCCTCGCCTATTTCAACATGTTACTTACAAATAATGAGCAAAATATTTACAAAACTACTTTAATTATATTATTTTCCTTGCATCCACCCTTTTATTTGTTTACTTCTGCCTTCTTTCATCATCATTTGCACCATTCATTAATCCATTCATACCTTATTTTCCTGCTTTGTATATTTCTTTAAATATTTGTTTCTTCTCATTCTTAATCCATGTCTGTTTTTGAGCAAAATATAGAAAAATTGAATCAAAAACCCAATGAAAAAAAATAAGCATGTTCTAAAGTCTATATATATCCATTCTAAATCTACTAAATTAACTGTACTACATAAATACACACTCATATGCTCGATACTGGCCCTTCTTTCGTTGGTTTATGTCAAATTTAAACAGATAAGCATCATTTTATTGCTTTAATCCATGCTTTGACAATGGACCAACACTAATATAATAAATAGGAAACATGGGTTTTCTAGTTAATACTACTACCATTATTTTTAGTGAAATATTTTATGTTAAATTTGTTCATGTCGCCCTCAAAACAGAGACTACAGTCGACACAAAACTGATATTTGAATGAACCGTAGCCCTGAGTCACTCCCCACTGAGAACAAACGCTCATCAATAAACCCAGTTCCCTCGGGAGCTCTTTTATTTTGAAGGGGAAATTGCCCGATATCCGGACACACTCTGCCTTGACTGTGTTCAAAGAAATCTGAGGGGGTTCCTCTCAAAAGAAAACCCACCCATCAGCCCCCTCTTCTGGAGTCACACCGCCTCAAATGGTGGATGTGTCAGGACTGTGGCCCGAGATACATTCAGGGGATCCTTAAAATGTCAGAATTTTAGATTGTTTTCTTGTTTTTGCAGATAATGGCATATTTATTAATGAAGTACAGTTTTTGAGGAGTTTAATTAGGAGAATATATGTTAGAGTAGGAGAGTGAGACTTATTTAAGTGCATATTTAAAAAAAAAAATATATATAATTATGTAACAGAGCTGCCACAACCTGAAATTTAAACAATTTCAGGTCGAAAAGGTCCTCCATTAATTCAAATAATTGAGGTAATTTATTTGAATGACCCCGAGTCTCAATGTCTGTATTGTCCATTTGATAATTACTGTGTTGTATCATTTTAAACATGCCTCTTTTACCCCTCACATAAGCCTCTTTATCCTATGTATTGTCTATTTGTCAAAGCAGTGCATTATTGTTCCAGAGGGCCACAAAGTAAACAATTCTCTATTTATTTTCTGATGCCGGAAATGTGGCTGTAAGCGAGTTGTGAGTTGATTTGTTGCTACATCAGAACAAAGCATTGGCCCTCATTACTTCAACTCCAGTAATTCAGATGTGAAGAGTTAAACAAATAAGCTGTAGCTCTGCAGCAGCTCAATGCCACGAGTGAGTCTCCACATACATAATCACACAAATAGAAAATATTCCAGCCTGACAAATCTTTGAAAACAATTACTATTTAATTGTTGCTCATCCAAATGTAGCATCTGTTGAGACAATGGGAACCAGCTGCCCTCGTGTCGTCAGCAACAAAGACTTTTCTCTCAAACGATAGTGATCCATTGAAATCCATTGTTCATTGACAGCAGCATTTGGTTTTCATCTGAAGGAGCACACGAGGCATATCTGTTCACTGCAGGGTCAATGATTAATTCTCATCTGGAGGTTGGCTCAGTGCCCTGCTCGGTTTAAGGAGGACCAGATCTGACTTAATATTAGAAGAAGGACATGTATTTTATATTTTATTCTGTATTTAAAGTGTTTTCAGTGTGTCGTGTCGGTGTGGTGTCTTTGTCCTCGTTACAGTGTCGTATAAAAGGACACTCGTGAAGGGAAAGGTCGTCCTCAGAGCCGCACTAACCGAGACCAGGCCGTGACCCTGGGTTTTATGGACTGAGATCACCACCGAGTCAAGTTTTACAACTCGTGTATCACCACCAATGACAAATCTGAGTAATCTGTGAAGAAAGCTATACATTTGTACTGTGCTGTGTCCAGGAGAGTGGCGTCTGCTGCTTTTTGTTGTTTCTCTGTGAGATATATTGGAAGTGTTCAAAGTGTTTATGTATTAATTCGAATTAAGAAGTGAGTAAAGCCTTGTTTATGGATGTGTAACAGAGTAGAGGCCCTATACTGCTGGAAAAACAGTAAATAGCAAGCGTTAAATTCAGAAAGCTGCATCATTGTGTTCTGCTCTTGAACTAAAAGCCGAGGGGTTACCAAAATAATATTGTATGGTCCACTCTTTCAGGACCCGTTTTGGCAAAAGAAACTGACCTTTACAGACTTTACCTGTAATCACACTGCTCCAGAGTAAAAAGACATATAATTCTGAGATGAAACCTCTAAAAGTAGTCTTAAAACATTCATTTGTTTAGGTTGGAAGTAGTTCAACACCAGCAAACACTGTGTTACATGTAAAAAGCTGCCAGTCTGTTCTTTCCTTTTGATTAATCCCAACAGAGTCATCCTCAGTAGTTTTCATGATTCCTGGGCACAGTCTGAAGTCTTAATATCAAACTGGAACAAATGGAGCACAAATGATGTGCAGCAATTTGAATCTCACCTTGAATGAAGGAGCGATCAGTGTCGTAAGAAACAGGCGTCTTCGTTGCATCATGCGCCGCCCCGAAGTGTGAATGGAACCACGTCAGCGCTGGGCTCTGCCGCCGGGCGCTCTATCAAAACACCACATGGAGGCGGGAAGAGGAGACAAGATACAAAATTTAACAATGTGAGGCTCTTGATGAAAGGTCAGCCATGACTCATTCCCATTTGGTTTGCTTCCAAATGCTCCACAAAAGGTAAAAGCGGCACAAACAAGGTTTAACAACTGGATTTAGTGAAATTAAAAAGTTTATAAATGTCACAGCGTCTGTGCACGAGTAATGTTTAATAAAAAGATAAAATTGTGATAATATTTAGAAGATTTCAGGAGACTGCGACTTCTTAATCAACACCAAAGAAATGCATTTAAACACTGAGAGCATAATACAGTTAGAATAAAGTGTTACAATTCATGTAAATTAAACTGTATCATTAAAAACAATTGTTTCACACATCGTTTTCAGATGTATCTGTGTTTCCTTTGGGGCTTCTTCATGATGTGTGACAAGTTTCAGTCTCAGCTGTGACAGGTAAGAGATCAAAGAGTCCAGTAACAGGTGGAAATGTCCCAGTCAAACACAGTCAGGACCAGGGACAGCTCCACTGCTGCTGCTTCAGGACCGGACAGCTCCTCTGTTTATGGCATTGTCAGAAAATATGAAAATATCACTTATATCAACACACAAACCTATCCTAGGAAGCTTTATTTAATCAATTGATCTGATTGATGTATAGAAAAAATACATAAACAATTTATTTTATTTTTTTTCCAAAGGTAGCATGGCATAGAGATAAAACAGAAAACAGCGTCTATTTCAAATTTCTTTCATCAATATCTATCACCAAACAGACCTAGTGACCTGGAGTCTCTCGGGACAGTTTTTGTAGATCATTTAAAATCTGTTATTGATTAACTCTGCAGCATCAGCTTTCATTTGTCAGACATTGACACCTTTAATTGACTGCATTGAAACCATACACATTATCAGCACGAGTCCATGAATGACTTTGGTTATTCACAGTGTGACTCCAAACGTGGGCAGTTTCCACCTTGTGCTCCCTGACCTTTTGTCCTTTGACCCACAGAGAGCAATGGACCACTGAGTTTAACCCCCTGGGGCTATTCTTGGGCTAATCTGCCTCTGCATCACACACTCAACTCATATTTTACAAATGGATGACACTAAAATGTTATAATATTTGTGTAATTTGGTGACTTGGGAGTACATTTGATTCATAAAGCTGCCCAGGCAACTGTTTTTGGTCGATGCGAGCAGAAAAACAAGGCTGTGTTGGGAAAATGTTATGATTTAAGAAAAAAGTATTGTAAATAATAAGGCATTGGGAGCACAAAAATACTCTCACCTCAAATCTGAGTTATTAAGTAGTCTGTTTGTATGTGTATATTTCAATATGAGTTCATTTGAATACATTTTGGTATCTTTCTAATCAATAAGATGTGATTTTTGGTGAAATTTAAACACAAATATAATCTTTTTGACAAGGTTTTCCATAATACACCTTGAAGTAATCATAAATGTGAATGTAATATTAATTTATTAACTATTTTAACTTTCTAATGTTTTTTTTTTTAATGTCAAATAAAAAGAAAATGTCTAACTTGCGAAGTCAGAGATTTTTTGTTGATTTTGTGACATGATGCAGTGATGTAAACACAGCGTTAAACCACATCCGGACGACCACTACACAACTATAAAACCACATTTAACTCTATTTCTCAGCTGAATAAATGAGTCTTCTTGTTTTCCTATAGAAACTAGAAAATAATGGTCTCTTTTCCCCCCAACAAGCCTCTAAAATATACAAATCAACCTCCTTTGCATGACAGAAGCTATACATCCACGCTCATATGCATAAATATGAAGAATCCTTCTGATGTGAGACCCTCCGAGAGGCTCCTGGAGGCGAGAGCGCAAACAAATACATCTCCACTGCTTTGGCTGTCATTGTCTCCACTTCAATCAAATCCAAGCAGACAAGAACAAGAGCACATAAGGACAAACACACACACAAATCCATCTCAAGACCACTTAGCAAACAGTGTTGTCAGGCTCCGTATGAGTGAGCTGTTTGGCGTATGAATATTTGACACAGCGGCTGCTCTGGATGATTGAAGCGTCAGTGTTTTCAAACCTTTTCCTTTAAATCACAGACTGTATTTTAAGTCAGGGGTCTTTCTCTCGAATGTAAAGGGTCTACTAAGTGTCTGGTGTAGACTATTCTAGGATTAGCTCTGATTTAGCTTTAGTTATTCATCATATTTAGCTCGTGTTTAATCTTATTTACTGTATTTCTTATTTACAAACAGCTTCAGTCTGAGTGTGAGCTTTTTTCTCCGTAGTTCAGACCTTATAATCTGTTAATTATACGCACATCTGATGTAAAAACTCACTGTGAAGCCAAAATACGTCCAGTTTGGCTCCCAGTTCCGCAAGTTAAAGACCTCCATTTAAGTAATACTTTCCAAAAGCTTCAGTACAACTATGATTGCCAACAAACATCTTTCTCCGTAGCCATAAAGCAGTCAAATTCCTGGCACAATCAAAGTCTTCCCGGGCCTCGTCGTGAAATGCTTTTGCAGCAGCTGAGAGTGCGTTTTTGGAAAGCCTTTGTGCTGGAATTATGTGGAGCTGGAGTCCAACGGCACCGGGATAAGAAAAAATAAAAGCCTTTCACCGACGAGGAATTAACAACTGCCACGTTTCTAGGATTTCATTAATGTCCACAATAAATGAATGTAACTGTTTAATGTATAGGACTGTGGTCTGCAAATGTAAATCGCAGAAAATAATGAGGTAATTTTGCACACATTGGGTTTAATTGCTAAACATGCTCACTTTCTGTCATGATTTTATGTCCTCACCGCCGATGCGTTTTATTCTTGAACTGGGTGACCACGTTGCTATGTAATTTAATGAGATGAAATTAAATCAGAGTTAGTGCTATTATCACACCTCAGACCTTTACAAAGAGTAAAGTTAGCGCGAGCACCTTTAAACTCACTTCTTCTTTCTTCTTCTTTTCCATTAAACTTCCTCGTCCTTTGTCAAATGAAGAAACACCTTTTTAATAGTGTTACTCTTTTTCTTAAGTGTGCAGTTAAATGTCAAAACTTCTTCCATTAAAGGCTGCTATCTATTCACTTTGCAACCATTATCTTTGTGAAATGGGTCTCAAATCCCTTCCCTTCACAATCCTGTCTCAAATTGAGCAGTCTTTATGCAATGCTTCATTTCTCTGTTTGGTTTATCCAGTTGCGTCCAGATGCAGTTTATTCACAATAATTTAAAATTAAGTTCCACCGAGTCCACAATAATTGTTTCTAAAGAAAAGAAAACAGAATTAGGATGGTGTGAACTGTTATTGGTGCTCTACATGCACTAAAATGAAACTGGTCACATGGGAAATTGTGTTTAAATATACTGCTCCATACACTGTACATATATATAGTGAAATTACACAGCATTGGGAAAGATATTAGCATTTGCACGGTGTCAAATAGATGTTTTATCTTTGGTAAGAATGAAATAAAACCATCCAAAACACCACAGGAAACTTACTCACTGAGGGTTTGATCTAAATCAGGATCAAAAACACTGAAACACAATGCTTACAAGTGCATTAGAGGAAAATAAACAGAAAAGGTTTGGGTTTTCTGGAGTGAATCTGCAGCTACAGAGGGCCACAGAAAGAAATATGACCCACTTTTCTGACCTGACCCTCTGTCTGTTTGAGGATGGTCTATGAAAGAAACACGGACAACTGTAAACTACTTAATACAATGTTAACACTAAAGAAAATAGAGAGCCAAGCTTTCAGTGAGTAAATGAAGGGTTTAACTAAAGTTTAATTTGACCATGTAAATTATTTCAACTGTTTTTTTTAATAATCAGCATCTAAATTTACACTTGTTGCTTTTGTAAAATCTTTAGAAATGTGACAACTCCACTTTCTTGACTTTAAAATGGTCAAGAATGAACGGATTAGCTTCAGTGGCTAACTCACTAAGTAAATCATACAAGGAATGCATTTACTGTTCCGAGTATTAAAGCCTTAAGCGACTGTGTGAGGCAACGCGGCGCTAAACACATCCTGCAGCTATCTGTGTTCTGGAGGCGACGCAATGAAAGTGGTATTGATTTTCTTTTGTGGAAAGGTTTCACAGAAAACAAGCAGATTTCCTTTAAAAGTCGGCTCCAATCTCACATCACGCTTTCACATTCGATTCTAGTGCTTTCCTATTAAAAGCCCGGCACGTTGAGGCGATCTTTTCTCTCCGTTAATGTGGACAAGCAGGTCGGCCCCGGGCTCCGGAGACCGCACAGGCCCGTCATCTGCATCGCACACCATTATCAGACATGACTAATTCAGCACGTGGCCAAAAGACTCTAAATGTGCCATGAAAAATTGAATAAGGCCACACACCGTACGCCCACCTCGCGCTCGCCGCTGTTTCTGCGGAGAGGCAGTAAAAGCCTGGTGTTTCTATCTCACCTGAGCACCCGGTGGCCTCGTGTCACTGGTCATCACATGCACGTCCCTCGGGGTTTAACAAATGCATGTGAACTTTACACACAGAAATGCCACTATGGAGCCTATATACACCTCAGGTAGGAGGAAACATTTGCTCATAAATTACTTTTAGTAGAGGACATGGCTGTAATATAAACTGTGCTCTCTTGACGTTTCTTTACATGATTTTATTTGCTTTAGTGAGACTGTCCTGTTAGAAATAAAAACAAATCTTAATGCCACAGCAACATCTCTCTAAAAGATGTACATGTATTTATCTGGGCTCTTAAAAACTCACTCAAAACATAATGAGGCAGATATGTGGGACTCCAATCCTTTATAAGAGAGTGGGCTGCTTGAGCAATCACAGCTAGCAGACTTAAAGGGATGGTTTAAAGAGAATCTGCGAAAATCAAATGTTTATCAGTTTCATTTTACATTTCTTCATGTTTTTTCTGACATTTTTCAGGCATTTATCGAGCTCCGAAGACATCAGGCCAAGCTCATTCTGGAGAAGATGGAGGTTCGATCTCAGGACCAACACTCGATCTTTCTGTGAGGAGTCCTCCCCGCGTTACTGTGGGTTCTCTGTCTTCGTCCCGCCGCCCAAAAACATAGACCCAAGTGAATGAATGTGAGAGTAAATGGTTAACAGTCAGTGTCTAAATGTCATCCCTGAGACTAACTCCACTGTCCATTGGCTCAAAGCTGCTGGGATAGGCTCCAGCCACCCTCGACCTCCAAGCGGTAGAATATAAATGAATGAATGAATGCACTTTCCTAAATATCTATCTCTAAAGGCTGCTGCTCCAAGTGTGACTTCATGGACGACTGTCACAAACTCCAGCAAAGCCCACTCTTTGAAAACCAAGTGAAGCGTGTGCAGAAGAGTTCTCACGACACAAATGGTGTTGTTTGTGGCCAAAAACAGAAGCTCTTTGCACTGGAGATGGGCTTTCATTACGTGCTAAGATTAGCTTACAGTTTGTAGTTTATAATGCAAAAAAATAAAGATAAGAAAGACAAAGGATGTTGTCAAAATAAGATGTTGTGTCTTTGTTTTGTTCACCTCAACTTACATAATATAGGCTCTGTTTCATTTGAAGGACCCATTGAAATGACAATGAAGCCACAGATTTTAAGATGAAAAGGTTAAGATAAACGAGTCTGTCCTTAAGCAGCGGGGTCATTGTCACAAAAGAGCAAAACAGTCAAATTACAACCAGAATTGTTAAACAGAAAAATGCTGATATTTGATTCACTTTTCTGCACGAGACACGTTTTAAATGAGTTCTTGTTGTGTTGTCTCTGAACGGTCTGCTCCCCGTGAACTCCGGCGTCTATCTAATCTCTGTCTGTGCCGGTGTCATTTGGATTTGTGCGGCTCACGCTGGATAACACATTAAAACCGCAATTTGACTGTGACCTTTTAGCTTCTTTTATCTTAAACGCTCTGAGAAAGTCTGCTTCTTTTTTTTTGGTGAGAATCCTTTCATAAAAATATTAATAATTTAGCTTTTGTCTGAACCTAATGTAGGGCAAACTGTCCAATCCTTACAGCTGAGGCTAATAACCTTTTAAATCCAGATACCTTTGGTCTATGAGGCTATTTTTGGAGTCTCTCTGTGTCCACATTTTGTCTGGTTGAGGTTAAAAGCTTTGTGTCTTTGGTGTTAAATGTGATTTGATTATAGCCAGAGAAATCATGGCTGAGGAGAAAATTGACACCTGAGATTAGAATATGTCAATTTATGGGGCATCACGTGAAAGTCTGTGATGGGATCCTTGGACTAAATAAAGGTTAATACAAGGAAGCATCCCTGTGAAGAATATAACAATGCATAAGTGACAAGAAAAGTAAATATTTCCATTTCTCGCAGCGTTATTTCAAAAGTTTGCTTGTGAAAAGAGAAGAGGAAAATCAGTTTGAAGCCTGGATGCTCTGTGTTGTGTGATATGTAGGTTTTTCATGCAGATCTGCACTAAAAGCTGATGGCATACATGGCAGCTCTGACCATATTGCAGCTAAATGATGCAGCAGCTTTCACTGCATCCGACGGAAGAGTACAATGTTGTCAGTGTGTTAGAAAAGAGTGGATGGTCGTGGTATTTGTGCAACAGCTATTCCACTGCAACCAAAAGAGGAACTTTTAGGAAAATCGTTATAAAAGCACATTTATACAGACTTTTCTATTTGGTTTGGAGCAAAAAATGGTGCTTTACAACAACCAAACACACTAAGTAACTTGAAAACATTTTGAAAATTCATTTAAAGATCCTTTTATACAACTTTTAGGTTTTTCTATTTGGTCCAAAAATGGCCGCTGCTACTATCATATAGTTCTATGTAAATTAGACTAAACCTTGTGTTTCTGTTATCTGTCAACATTTTCATTCATTCATTAAAATAAAAGAAAACTGCAGAGAAAACCTTTTGTTCTGCGTCTTGAACAAATGGAGGTTCACTTTTAAATTAACCAGGGTTAGTTAGTTTGATTACATCCGAGAAAAGACATCTGTCAAAAACAGGAAGAGTGAGATAAAAGGCACTCTCACAATGACTTAATAACCTCCTAAGAGTGAAAACATGAAGCAATGAGGAGAGAAAATGCCTTGTTAGTGTTGGCCACAGACACAGTTCCATCAAATAATAATATCACACACACCCTTTATTTACTTATTTTAAGAGCTATTTGTCGTGTCGTTTGTTCTAATAAAACTGAGAACAAAATCCAAAGATAACTAAAACAATCGGACTAAAAGCATGACCACACCTTTAGATATTTTAGTTGAGTTCTAATTGAAGTGAATTATAATCTGGCTTTTAAAAGAAAAATACTACCCAGCATAAAGCGAAGTTATGGTCAGTGTCGTGGCATCACTTCAGAGAGATTAATCCGGTGCATCTCCTGCACACGGCCATCCATCATGAAAGCTGCTGGGTCACGTTCACTGTGGCCCGTTAATGTCCTTGAAAGCGTTACCTTTTTTGATTATGGCTGCTACTTCTTTTTTTTTCCTTCCCCGTCTGCCTCCAGTCTGGATCCGCAACACCATTTTTGAATAGATGATCATTTTCCAAGGTGCCTTCAAGGTCTCCTGGGGCGAATGAGAATTTGCTCTCATTTCAAGGTGTCTGCACTCGCCACAAGACCTGGAATTATATTCAGGTCCTGCGTGTCGATGGCTCTGTGCCATTTCTATGTATTAAACTGCACACACACTGTATGTTACACAAGGTACAGGCAGCAAAGAGACAGTGGCCATGACTTTGATAAAAACAGGCTCAAACATCAAATACAATTCATAAAACCCAATCCATTCATATCTGCTCCTTGAAGTAGAACGTAGTATTTTGCAGTAGAACAGAAGAAGTAAACAAATTGGTTTTATATTCAATCATTCTTCTTCCGTTTCTGGGTTGCAGGGTCCAGCAGCAGAGCCCAGCTTTGTTGTGATGGTTGTTAATTAACAGCAACAGTAACACTTACAAATACAGTGACAGACAATCTTTCACTCTCACATTTATACCTTTAGGGAATTTGAATTCACCAGTGAATGCATTTCATTTCATTACTTATAAAGGTGGCCAAAACGCTACACAAAATTTCAGTACTTTATCATCTTCATTTTCTTTTGTTGTTCTTTTGTTGTTGTCTTTTACACCAACCTCTTTTGTTATTACCATTTAGTAATCAACAATCACAACAACTACATGGTCCCAGAGTTCACTCAATAAAAGGGAACAATGTGGCCCAGTCTATCTTTGTTTACAGTCAGAGATTCTTCCAAGATGTTTGTAGGTCCTAACCTCTGACAAAAACATTGCATCTTTGCGACTATATTTAGACAAAAATGTTGAAATGTTTGCCACACAGAAATCTATAGGTTATTAGCAGAATTGTACTCTATGTTACAGCCACTGGTTCATGCAGTAAAGCTTCTGCTTGTTGACAAACTATGAACATAAAAAGTGGTGGAATTTGTTGAAAATACACTATAAATACATTAGAAAAAAAGGAGATAGCTTTATCTAGATTGTTCTGAACACTATAGTCAGACTGTATGATCTTAACACACATTTATAACAGGTTACGTGTGTATGAAATATTCATTTAATTAATAAATATTGTATACAATAAATGTATGCAATATTTATCATAACAGTGTCCCATCTTCAGCAGATGAGGCAGATGTGTAGAGGTCAGAGGTCACTTTGCTCTCAACAAACCTTTTAAAGAAATGGACTCTTAATAATACGTTATGGTTTGGAATATTAAAAACAAAACGTGTATTGGCAGAAAAGTTACTTGATCAGTTTTATCTGTTTCATAATCCTTTGTGTGCATTGACCACGATGTTAGAGTATTACATTAGAGCAGGTAACATAAGCCAGGAGCAGCTGAGGAACACTACTGAGAAGTGTTTGTCAAACAAAGCATTAATCTCTTTCTTGGCAGCGATGACCAATCTCTGTTTTCACAAGACGTCCCTGGATTAGAGCAGCCATTAACTGGCCCCGATACAAGACACGGCAAAGTATTAGTAGTGTCTGCAGGACTGTCTGAAGCTGCTGCTCTAAGCGTAATTTAGTATTTTACTGCCAAGAGTAGCTCCTCGGGGCATTTTACATTTATCTATTGGCTCGAGTCTAATGGCTGGTTTGCAAAGGTATTTTCTCAATGTCTCCACAGGAACAGCTAAAAGACAGAGATTATTTGGATTATTTATCGGAAAAAACAGAGGCATCAGAACCTATAAGTCCTGGAACACTTGGAGGGCTCTATTGATTAGACTCATTTGTGCACAATATCACACATAATGTTCGTTCTGATGATTTTCTACTCTGGGCTCTCTTCTTTCCTCCTCGATTCAAAAACATATATCTCTAGATGATATGGTGAATCTCTCGCCATAAATGTGACAATGAATGGTTGTCTTTAAGTGTTAGCCCTGAGTGTATCTCCACTGAAGCTAGAAAATGAATAAATTAATGTTGGGAGATTGATATAAAAAGCAATTATTAAAAAAATTTCATTGGTAAAAATAGAATAATTACAAAAGTCTAGTGATCTTCTTTTAATCTGTATGAGACATTTACATAAACAGGTGAGCTCAATCGGAAAATAAATAAATAAATACAAAAATCAGCCATTGTTACTGATAATGTTTGAACTAATGGAACCATGATCACTTTTAATGATATTTCTTGAATTTAAGACCAAAATTTGTCATTAAAAGTGGCTGGACAGAAGTGTACAGGTTTTATTTGAATACTAAAAAGTAAAATCCTTCTTCTCAAACTATATATTCCTTCTTTTTTTATGACTGTATGTTTTCCTTCATGTGCACAATTAGCTCTCAGTGAGAAAGCAATAAAAGTAGCTCGTAGTTAGCTATCTTTTTGTGACCTTTTGCGTGAAATATCTGCGCTAAAGAGTTACACAAGGCTGTTCCACTGCTGCAGCTGAAGGCATGTAAGGTAACTATTAGCAGAGCTGTGAAAAGGTCATTTGACTATAAATGGAGCAGAAAGGGGATGCTCCGAGGTCAGACTTAACTCTAGCAGTTTATTTCACTCATTTCTCAAGCACTGATATTAGAAAAAATGATCTATGACACTTCCTCACCTTGAGATTAATTACATATTTATGTCAAATGTATTTAGTCGAGGCTTTCTTTGTTTCACACGTTTATAATTCAGTAAAAACGAAGAAAGATACGGTCCGTCTCTTCGTTCCCTGATGCTTTATGTGAGTTATTTCCCTCGGTGCACAGACTGAAACACAGCAGACTTGGAATAACCCCTAGCGCTGGAGGTCAAAGCCCCAGAAAGCAAACATGTGCCCGATGTGTCGGAGTCAGGACGCCTGGAGGTGTGGATCACGCAGAGATAACACGCTGACCCATATCTGGAGGAGCACGCCGTAATAAATACGAGCCCTGTGCACATTCGCTGACATCACACACAAACCCAAACAGCATATGCAGACTCTCTCGCCCCGTTAGCTCCCGCTTCCCTTCGGCTAACAGCGCGGAGCTAACGTTTGAGTCCAGCTGTCACATCACGGGGCACTCAGAGATTTTGGTAAATACACTTGTTTTCCGTCAGATGTGGCTTGTTTATCTTAATGCCTGACAAATTATTTCAAAGTAACCCCTCATTAAAGCCACATTCATAATATTTCTGGAAGCGTAGCTGAACTGAAGGCATTTTATTAACACTGTAAAAGCAAGTATTCATGAATAAATGTCCTCTTTCTGTGCATTTATAAATACATTTTAGCTCTAAGACCATCATTGGTGTCACATATCGTTCATATTTTCTCCACATTTGGGAAGCTTTTTGATTTTTTCCTCTTCCTCTGACTGTGTCCTGCTTTGACTGGTGCATAATTGGCAAAAACTTTTGATTTGGTCCTAATTTAGTAAGACTTCTCCTCTTTTATTCATGCCCTTCATAGAAGCCCTTTTGGAGAAAACTACTGACTGTGGCTTTAGCGTAGTTCCTAACTTATTTAAATGACTTTATAAACTTTATTACAATGTGTGAACACTTAATTATCGGTTTCATGGTTCATTTTAAATTCCTAAAGTGTGGTTTAAACACTGCAAGATAAACTTAAACACAAAAATAACAACAAAGGTTTTCTATTTTTGCAAAAGCACTCTTTTAATCAAATCTAATCAGACAACTTTTCCAAGACAACCCTCACGAAATAAAAATGTATTAAATTCCCTTACTAAATATGATTAAAATATAATAACAAATAATAATATGTTAATAATGTTAATAACAATACTACTAATAATAATAATAATATTAATAACAAATAGCAAAAGAAAAAAATGATAACAACAATAATACACTTTTTGCTTTAAAGTGAAAGAATAAAATCCACATCAAGACCCAATAAAAAGAATAAAACAAATTCACAAATTAAACTATAAAAATCCTCCAAAGAAAACAATAAATAACACATCCACCTGAAACTTCCTGGTCCAAAACATCAAAAAACAACTGTATAAACCCATCTATAATAATGTACTATATAAACCCTGCTGCTTCCTAAACCTGACTCACCTGACGTCCACTGAGAGCAGGTAACGCCGTCGTCAGGAGTGTAACTAACGGACGTGGAGGCAGACATATGCACAGAGAACAAAGCAATCAGACGAAAAACAACACCGTAGAGTCAACAGCAGAGAGAGCACCTAAGCCTCCACCAACTGTTGGGCTAATCTCACGCTCATTTGTGGGATTCACACGTCTGCGAGTCCAGACCGCTTCTCATCTGCCTCCTCGGGCTCGTGCACACCTGGTCCCTTTGTCTTCTCGGGGTTTTTCATCAGCTCACGGCTCAGACACGGACCATTCTCTTTTCCGACGAACCGTGTCATTACTGTCATCATCATTATCTCCGTTTTGTTTTCACTCCGGTCCAAATATCAATAGTGGCTTCCACCTTTGTGCGGCCCCCGCTCCATTTATCTGTTGACCAGCCACAGGTGAGTCACTGTGAGTTAGAGCTAACAACACACAGATCCACAGAGGTTCAGGCTGGATTTGATGATAAGGTCTAGTTGTGAACATATGTCACATAAACACAGATAATTGATTAAATGAAGCAGTAGAAGTCATCAGTTTGAAGCATTTATTTCACTTTGTTCAAACAAGTTACGAAGATTGGTGACTATTATATGTTTTTTATCTTTTTTACTTCATCTCCATTTGATTGTATCTTTATGTTTGTCCTGTTTATTTTATTTATCTCGTCGTGTTTGAAATAAACGTATAAACAGTGATGAAATGCTAGTTACATTGTTGATCATATATTGCAGCATTTTTAGACTTATGTATCCATTTATTTTATACTTTTTCCTACAAATACAAGAAGCTTTTTTCAATAATTGACCATGCTATGTTCATTATCCCTTTTACCTTTTCTGTTTTCTTGCTTTCCATATGTTGGCGTTTAACAGGATGGAAATCAAAGAGCTCACAGTGGGTTCAGAGCTGCATTAAAATAAACGGGACCATTAAATACATGAAAACGGTGTTTCTTTATTTAATGTTAGCACCATGCTGCTACCGTGGGCGGTCCCTGAGGTCACCTTGTTTTATTCAAATAGAAACTCTGCTCGTAAAGGCGGCGGGGTCAGCTTTAATTCCTGCTATTTAAACAGTGAAACATGTCACATTAACTATTACAACCGGTTTAAATTACGTGTGCCCCGGCTGTTTATGGACTGGCTGTTCGAGGTTAATGTATTGTGGCTGCTAATGGCTGATTAATGATTGGTTCACATGCGTTAAAATGTGGGGTTATAACCTGAATTTAGGACAAAACCAATTTGTTCTGATGTTTATGGCAGATGTGAACAGAGCCTCCAAGGACATGTCTTCCAAAAGATCTTGTTATTCCAGATCTGCTTCCGTTGGTTTATAGGAAAATGTTGTCGACGCAGAGGCTAATGTAGCTTAAGAGAGCATCCAAGACACAGATTGTATTTATAAAGCAACACATACCTTCATTAAAATAGAGAATATCCACTGTTTTCTGTTTAGTTACATTTCCATCTCCATAAAGAGTACTTTGAAGCTCCACTGAACACAAACAGGAAGTCCAGATTTTTTAAAGTGAGTAATTGATCTCCTGCTGATGATGATGCCAAATCACTAGCATTAATAGGCTCATAGTAGGCTTACAGAATGGTTCTCCTGCAGGAATAACAGGTATAAAGCAGCAGACTTTGACAACGTGATGTTTTTTTTTTTCCATTGTATAATCCCAATGATGTAACTCCCAGTGAAGAGAACATTAATTAGTCACATAACCAACTTACTGGGTAGAGACAAGAGTATAGTTTAAATGTGACACCATAAATACTTTCATGTGAGCATATAACAGGGAGTTAAATGCGTTTATTGCCATGAAGGTGTGTGAAGGTTATAATAGACTATCATTATCTTCGGTTTTCTTTGCAATTTGCCTTTTTCTCTGCAGCCACTTTTGTGTTTAATTCTTGTCGCTTTTAGTGATTGATTTTCCGGCCTCATTTCCAGTGTCACAAACATAAAGAAGTTTAAGTGCATTGATAAGATCTTTGGTGACTGAATAAACCATTATGTGATCAATAGCTTTTAATGGTCTGTGATGCCAAACGAGAAGACTATTGAGTAGAGTACGGAGGTATGGATTACTGTGTCATTGATTTGGACTTCTTTACCTGACAGCAGGCAGCAGCAGACCCTCCCCTCTCCTATTCTCAGTCTAAAAGCTTACTGCATTTTGATCCACTGGTTTCTGAAGTGTTTTTCTTCTCCTCCACTCGTCTGTACGTTTTTATGCACTCCCACTAATGTGCAGGATTAACTTACTTTGCATCTACCTGTATTCTTTGATTATGGCTGAAAGCCTGAGCGCTAGAAACAGGCCGGGATTATCTCCCAGCGGAGTGTTTGATGTTCCCCTCTTAATGAAGCTGGCAGCAGAAAGCCGGCGCGCCTTAAAAACCCGGCTTTTATGTGGATGGAGCGTCGCAGCCATCTTAAAAGGACTTATTACGGAGCCGTCGTATTCATTTTGCCGCGTCCGCGCTCCCATGCGTTTAAGGCCGCGCTGGGGTCAAACGGTGTTTACGCTCAGCGGCATCACAAATAGTTTGGATAGCTTGAGGCGTGCCGGCGATCAGAGGCGTTTTGAAGTGGAGATAACGCACTCGCTGCTGCGTCGTACAAGGGTTTTCATAATGGATAGTGCACGCGGCGGATTTATGCGTCTTTGTCGAATTATCTAAAACCAAAAACTGTGCATCTCTGGATTTGTCGTGTTGCAATGAGGCGTCGAAAAGAGCTGAGAATCTTTGCATTTCCCCAAAAGGCTATTTCAGGACACACAGGAGGGTTCAACGGAGCTGTTACACACCACAGGGAAAGTCTCGGCTAAACGCTGCCATACTGTTCTTAACAAAAGTGCATGGAGGCTATACTGTGAGTCATAATTACAGTATTCAATTATAATATAGGACTTTGAATACATTCGGGTATGACTAAATAGGTCTAGACTTTGGGTGTAGGGTTATGACCTGACTTTAGGACATGGCCTATTCATTCTGATGTTGGTGAACAGAGCAGCTAAGGACAAGTCTTGCAAAATGTCCCCACTTTACACAGATTTTAAGATAAAAAAGATACTGCCACTTGTTTAAATGAGCAGTTATGAGACAGACTGGATAAATTAAGTTATAAATGACCAGATTATTACCCATTTACCTCAGGTTGTCCTTACTGATGTTTTAATTAACTCCACATAGGAAACTTATAGCCTCAAAATAATAAAAATGAGTGAAATGTTATGGTTTCTGACAGTAGTCTTACTTCATTTGTAAAGCTGGAGTTGGGGGAACAAAGAGAGAGTGTTTCCTCAGCATCGAGAAGAGAAGAGAAAATCAAGGAAAGAGTATTTCTATCACACTGCATTATAACTTTTAGTATCTAAACTATGCCCTTTTAACAGACTGACGTTACATTTATTCAAAAAACAACAGGATCAAATCAGATTTTTAGGCCACATGAACTTTTACTTTAACAAACGGATCATGAGGACACATCTTGGCAAAAAACAAACAAACAAACACAATTTTCCACATATATTAAATATATAGAAGATATGAAGTAAGACTTGACAGTTTTAGTGAATCACAGCCGTGTAGTCGCTGATAGTCGACTACACGGTTAGTTATTGTTCTTTTTAAGTTTGTTCTATCGTCTATATCTTATGGTTGGGCTTATCCCAGCTTCAAGAGCTGACTTCCAGCCTGGTTCTTAGATTTATTTATTTGAATAGAACGGCCCACAGCTCTGCATCTTTATATAAATGAAAATGCAACCTTGGTCACATCCTAATCTCTCTTCAGATCCGATCTCTCAACACATTGAAAACATTCAAACTGTGCTTTAAGGAAGGAGGCCATAAATTAAATCATCAACATTTGTTCACTAATTAGAACAGCATTTTCATATTGTTCCTTTAATTTGATCTGTCCTTCTCTTTGCTTCACTGGCGATGTTTACAGAAATTAAAATATTTCAGGTCTAAATGCTATCTGTCACAGCCACAACACAGGCTCCAGACCGCTGCCTGATGGTTTCCTCCACGCAGACAAACCAATCCAAGTCGTCCCAGCTGCTCTGGACGCGCCAGTGAGACACGGTTGGACGGCTGACCCTCCAAAAGGACCAGTCATGCACGTCTGAGAGCGGAAATGCCACGAAATGAGTTGGCTGCTAAAGGACTGCACATGCAAAAAGGATCGCTCGCACTTGTTTACGCTTCGTTTCTCCAGTCCCCTGTCTTTAGATGTGAGAAATAAAAGCTTGAATAAGAAATGCTGTTTTATGACTTAGAAAATGAAAAGCTAGTCTTGTGGAACTGTATTGATCCGCAGCAGCAAAGTTTTTATATTTCCTTTACAGAAACTTTTAAATGTTTTTTTCTATAAATGCATTTGTGATGACGATGCCAAGTTCAGCACAACAAGCCGTTTCTTTTACCTTGATTACGTAAATGGGTTTGCAATTTCAGGGTGATTCATGTATCTGGACGTCTTATTCCACAAACAAAACCCTCTACAGCAATCTAGACATGTGCAATATGTATTTTCAAGCGCATTGTCTGCATAGTTTACATCCTTTTTGACAGGACTGGAAAATCAATAGAGGTTTATGTCGTCGCAGTAATTTATTTCTACTTCTCACAACATATATGGCAGTAACATCACATGACTTTTCTTCTATGTCCTCCTCTATTCTTGTTTCTCTCGGTACTTTATTGTAGTGAATATGTATTGGTTGTTGATTCCATTAATATGACATATGACATAAAAGGTTTAAAAGGATAATTATACACAAATGAGAGACCAAGGTGAAGATTACATGTGTGGACCACATAAAGCTTGATTGTACATTGTATATTCCTTCATGAGGCTAGAGTGTATAACTTAAACAATAGTCTGGATGGAAAAAAAACAGCAGTAAATGGATGAGATGTTGATGCAAACACGTGGAAACATGGTGGACCTGGCACATATTAATACTGCAAAGCCAAGAAAATGGATGAAACTTCAAAATCAAAGTAAATGAAGTTGAAAACAAAGAAGAGAAGTTTTTGTTCTGATAAGTAAGGTCCATTATCAAGTAATAGAAGTTCACAAACTCACAATCTCCATCTTGCCCTGATCAAGGCAACATGTTCTGTCATGTTCTGGGCCGTCATGTTTCAGGTTTCACAACAAAGCAACCATTTTCCCTCAACTCATGTAAACAATATAGCATTCCTCTGCTTGAAAGAACAAAAAAAACATGTCGTGATACATGCTCAACTGTGTAAAGCAGTATTTAGTCTGCAGCTTACAATCATTCATTCATTCATTCATCTTCTACCGCTTATTCCACTTTGTGGGGTGGCTGGAGCCTATCCCAGCAGCTTTGGGCCTTAGGCGGGGTACACCCTGGACAGTGGCCAGTTCGTCGCAGGGCTGACACTTAGACGTACATTGACAGACAACCATTCACTCTCACATTCATCCACTAGGGGCACTTTAGAGTCACCAATTCACCTATACATGCATGTCTTTGGACGGTGGGAGGAAGCCGGAGATCCCGGAGAGAACCCACGGTGACACGGGGAGGACATGCAGACTCCTCACAGAAAGACCAGAGTTAGCCAATGATGTTTGAGTTGGCTACAATCAACCAACGATGTTTTTTTGGGTCGGCACCCCTCAGCTTACAATCAAATCCTGCATATTGTGTTATTCTTAAAAACACAAAACATATGTCTCCTTTGTCTTCAACTCTGTGATCGATCCCACCTCCTCTGAGTTGACGGCTGATAAAAGCCAGTTTATCACCTTCCCTCAAGGCTGAATCCAAACACACACCGGGAGATTTTAAAAGTATAGTAAAGTATAAGAAAAGCAGGCGGCTAAAGCCTCTCTTCATAAAGCCCAGGAGTGACAGGAAATCCATTTCTGTCGTATGCAATTACCAGCATGCTGATTCAGGGAAAACCCTCCTGCTTTATATTTCATCAAGGCCAGAGGGAAACTGAGGAGGAGCCTGATACTGGCCACAACAACAGCAGCAGACTCAACACATGGAAACACACAGAGTGGGAGTGAAAAGACACGGAGATGGAGATAATGTCTGTTAAAGCGAAAATAAGAGGAGAAAAAGAAATGATAAATGGTCAGTTTGTCTCGTAAATGCCAAATGTGAGAGTATTTGGGTCATTAATATTTACAGACAGTTTTCTAATATTTGGTATATCAAGCAAAGCCATCAAAATAATAATAATAATAATAACAATAATCTCCTTGAGCCCCAATACAAATGTTCCACGTCTACGGGTCCCATTCTGGTTCATTTTCTCTCCTGCTTGTTCTCTTTTAGGGGTTAGGAGACTGGAGCCAATCTCCCATAATTCCTCTGGTCCAGTCATGAGTCTATGTGCACTGACTCATCTAATGTCCAGCTCAACTGAGACAAGTCTGGGCATCACCGTGAAGCTGTCTCCTGCCATTACGTCTAAGTCACAGCGCGCTAATAATTGTTAAAGGTGCATTATGTTAACAGTCATTTAATCTAAATAACACTTTTTTTTTTTTTTTCTTCTGTAGGTGCTCACAGGCTGTAGAAAGGATAGGTTTATTGTGAAGAGTTGCAATTTTTCCACTTAACGCCCAAACAGGTCAAATATAATGCTAGATCTCTGGCCTACACTGCTCACTGTACAGTAGAGAATTTCTGTTTAGCCTCTTTGTGTCTCCGATTCACAGTTAGACTCTTCTATCATGTTCCCTTTTATTTTTGTTATGGATTTCCTAAAGGTCACCTCCCTTAGACAATAGAGAAAAATCTCTTCCCGCCTCCCCTCGGCCCGTTCTTATTCCCCCGGCGCTGAACACTGCTATTGTTTCAACGCTGTAGGTGCCTTGGAGACATCGACGGTGCCCTTTGGCCGTGACACACCGGTCTCACACGGAGCTCCAGTGTTAACCCATCCGTGGAAACAGTGGACTAAGCTCTCTCCGTCCTGTAAATACCCTTTTTATAATCACATACATCCTCAATTTACCACGAAAAAAATTGCTGTTGCAGCTGTAGACATTTAAAATATACAGTACTGAGTTCCGCTATTTAAGATTGCACCATAGAACAAGAGGAATAACCTTTTTTCTAAATATTAATGCACACAAATCACCATTTTCTCCAATATGCATCCAATCATATAAGTATTTTCAGACATATAATGTGAGTTTGTAGCTGTACAATTGAATCAGAGGCTGAAAAGTTATAAAGCTGCTTTAAAAAATCAACATTTGATATGATATAATGGCTGTGATTTATTATTTATTATTATTTTTATGTTATTATTAATCAACATTACTATAGACAATTAAAAATGTTTACTTTCAACGCATTTCACAAAATAAAAGGCGATCAATGGACAATGCAGTGGTGTGATACAAGTATTGCTTTATCGATTTCCTTCTTTCCTGTTCTTATTTTTTAATTTTACAGTTGAATATGTGTGGGCCCATTCATTCATTAGTTCATCCATTCATTTCTACCACTCACTTCATGCATTTGTTGGTATATTATGATGTTTAATGATGTTTAATTCAAAACCAGCTGCAGTGTTTTATTTGTTTTTCTTCTGCTAATATATAAAACTCTCGCTCTTTCATTAAACTTTAATGCAGACTGTATGTGTTTAGGAAAGTATAATTACCCCACCGGGTACTTCAGTGATGTCATACACTATTGAGATTTATAGACACTGCAGAGCGTTGAGCCTGAAGCCGTGTGCTGCTCCCGTCGACCTGCTAATACAACGCCAAATACTGTTAGAGCTCAGTCCGTGAACCGACCTGACAGTTATTCTGAGGTGAGACATTTTCCCTGCTGTGTCATGCACGGACAGACCCCCTCACCCCACCCACTCCTCTTCCCAAATCCCAGTTTAACCCGGAGCAACCGGTGCATTTAGTCTCCGAGGAGCCTCCGAACGCATTAATTGGCCGTTGAGCTCGTGCATCTGGCTCCCGACGGCTTTGATCCATCTATTTATCATCTTTAGGACGCGATCTAAAGACGTGGCCAATGCATGATTCATGGCTTTTCGTGTCTGCTGACTTTTTTTTAAAGGAGTGTCTTGTTATTTTCAGTGTTAGTAATACACCAGCCAGTTTGTTATTCATTACATTTTTCATTCTAGGAAAACTACCATCCTCCAGAGTTATCAAGGTGCACTGAACATGTGAAATATAACTAAGCTCGAACAAAGGGCTTCACTGATTTAGAGCTTTTCGTAAAGATATGGTCAGATTCCAGTGAGATTTACGGGAAAATAATTGCCCATTTGTTGCTTGCAGAAGGAGCAAATGTCAAATTATATACAAATATTTCATTTTTGAAGCCATATGAACTCATTAAATATAAGTTGCATTAGTCAGGAATCTATTGAAATATGACATGTAGTGGTTTAAAGGTTTAAAGGACCAAAAATAAGCTTTTTTCTTATTTTTCCGAGTTTATTATGTGATATTTGGGATAACCTGTCGTTTTATGGCTAAAGTCAACAATTTGCTTCTTTAAAAATGTGACAGGCATCTTCTTCTTGTAAAACGGTGGTTGGCCTCCATCTTTGGTGCATTATGACCCAATAAAACTGTAATAGACCTTGTTGTGGCGTCTTTATTAGTTTGTTGCATTTTTTCAGTGATTTATCTATTTGAACTCATTACCACATCTTTACTTTTTGTTGTACATATTTAGTACAACTTTTTAAAATATTGTTTAGGTTAGTCCAACAATTAATTAAGATACAATGATGAGAAAATAGCAACAAGGGATTTTTATCTTAAGTGAAGTAGCATTATCCGTGACTAAAGGAAATGAGCCGAAAAAAAAGACATTATTATGATGGGTTTTTTCAGCATTTATGAAAAAAAATCTTTCCAATTTTCTTTCTCAAAATGCCTTTTTGAGCACCATGTTCATTTCTTTTCCTTGGCTAACACTGACATTTTGGCTTTTAAGAAGTGTATTCCAGTAATGGCTGAACAAGCTCAAATTAAACTTGCCATTTCACAAAAACCATTGAGTCACACTTTTTAACTTTGACTAAAATGTCTGAAGATGATTATCCCAAAATGAGCCTTGATCTCAGCGTTTATGAAAGTCAGGCCCAGACTTGAGTGTTGATATTTCCTCTAATGGAACCATCGGGTCAAAATTAGCATTGTCCTTCGTTGTACTTCATCTAAAAACATGATTAGCCTTTTAGCAAATCAATGGTGAATACGGGCAATGGGCGCTTTGAATTTTAAGAACATCTGACATAATCTGAAAGAGAAGCCAGACATTTTGTTCAGTTTTTGTTGTTTGAATTGTATTTCTGCTCTACTTTAAATTCACTATGATAGATAAACTCATCCTGCCTAAATGTGTTTCATTTTTAAACATTTTCTAATGACATAGTTGGGAATATGTCTCACCAGTATCTCATTATTCTGTATCCCGGTGTTCTGTAGAAAACTAACCAGCATCTAACAAATTTTGAACAAATACATTCACAGTAGATATTGGTTCTGTTTTGTATTCTGTGCAATCACTTCATACAGCCATAAATTAACAAAAATAATAACAGTGACACTATAAAAATGTATCAATGGGGACGTTAAAGCCTGAAAATCATTAAAGTAATATCCTCAAATGTATTTTGATGGTTTCTTGACTTAAAACAAAGAAACAAAACACTCAAAGACAAAGTGCACCTGGTTTGAAAGATACCTTGGGGCACGGTACCGTCCCATGAGATCACATATCAATCCAAATTTACTCTAAAACCAAGACATCTATTGAATATTTATGAAACTTTAACAGTCCCGTGTTAGTTTTGCCACAGCATTTGTCTCTTTTTTGTCCATTTGTGGGTTTACAGCCTCAAAAGTCACATAGTGTTGCTTTAATTAATGAAGTGTTCAAATGAAAAGGTCTCCTGTGGATCCAGCGGTGATACTGTGATTTACCTCAGACTAAAGCCAGACTGCTGCTGGGGGTCGGACCATCCTCCAGAGACACTCGGGGCAGACAGAGGCGGGATGAGAGCGCCGCTAACCGGGTCCCGCTCTTGTAGCTCGGAATGGATGAGGTGCAGGGAAAAGGGGAACCTGTGGGACACAAGGGACCACTGTGTGTGTGTCCCTCTGTTTAAACTCACTGAGGACCAGGACAGGTTTTTAACCAATTAACCCAGGTCATTTTTGGGGAGTGAGCACTTTTAGGTCAGTTCAGTCAATTTACTTGGCTTTTAAATGTCACGGAAGTAAATTAGGAATAACTTTAATAATGTATAACATGTTTGGGCTTTAATGGTGAAAGGCCCAAGCAGAAACTCATACAAAATAATAAATAAATAAATAAATAAATAAATCAAATTAAATCAAATTAAATCAAATTAAACTAAATTAAATCAAATTAAACTAAATCAAATCAAATTAAACTAAATCAAATCAAATTAAACTAAATCAAATCAAATTAAATTAAATCAAAATAAATTAAATTAAATCAAAATAAATTAAATCAAAATAAATAAAATAAAATAAAATAAAATAAAATAAAATAATAAAAAAAATAAAATAAAATAAAATAAAATAAAATAAAGGATCATTGGCTATTTACCCTGCCACACAGTGAGGTAATTAAATAATACAAAAGGCTGCTATAGAAACCATGACGTCCAAAACAACAAATCACATTTTGTCCCATTTAGATTAGATGGCAGGTGACAATATATTTTTTTTTCTTTTTGTCCAGTTTCCTTAAAGGCTTTACAATGTTGACCCACCAACTTCATATTTCACATTCAGCCATTATACACAATACAAGTCCAACAAGAACTCTAGTTGCACTACGCTGAGTGTTCACAGAAAGAAACTCCAACAGTGTTTCCTTTTATTTTGTTTTTAATGGCTTTTGGCAATACTTTTTTATGACATAGCCCTCTATACATGACCTCTACAAGGTTCTCTATAGTTAATGGAGTGAGCCATATAACCATTCAGAGCTAACTGAGCCTGAAGACACATTTTTGTGGACTGTGTTAAATATAAAAAGTTTTTAAAAGCAGGCACTAAATGAAAATAAAGGTTTACTAGTTTTGTTGTTACTAAACCCTTTGTTGTGGACTTCAAAAACAAAACGGAATCATTATATCCATTAATAATCAGAACTGGGGGCAAAAACAGTTGTGGTGTTAAAGTTAAATGTAGATTAGGTTCATTGAGGGGACACAGAATGTTTTATGTCATGAGTCTCACAAAGGTACGAGGTATAGAAGTGGTTTTGTGAAGAAACTGCTGCATGAATGTAGTTAATGGGGAACTCTGTCCATTAATAATACATGCTTTGTCATTTCCAACTTTTGTTAAATGTAAAAAAATGAAAACTTTATGAGCACTTCATGCATGAGAAAGCGTGCTATTAATGAATAAGTTAGCCGTGTTGTCCGCTCTTTTACTTCCCTCTCGGAGCGGAAACATTAGGATTCAAATCAGAGAGAGCTCAGTCCTCTTGTCGTCTAATGCATTTTCACGCTTCAGGTGCTTTACAGTGGTCAGTCCAACAATCTTGTCTTACAGGACACAGGGACTTTCATGTCCGGCCCACACACTGCAAACGGTGCATTTAATCTGAATTCACTTTGAATTGTGTTGTGTCTTGACTAAAGTCTACAGAAAGTCGTCACAATGCAAGTCTAATATTACGTTCTAACACTAATGGAAATGTGCTATCTACTGTGGCTGTCACTCAACTGTTTTTATTAGTGTATCATCATCATCATGTATTGGATTGACTTGAAAATGAACATAAAGAAAGTACCAAAGGGTAAAAAAGCTAATGACTATAGCAACATAAAACCGTATTTATATTCGATTGCCTATTAATGAAATGCTACAAAATACAATGTCAGGGTAGATAGTCCCAAATAAAAAGATACAGTACTTTCACAACATGACCTAGTACTGTTGATTATCATGTCATCTGAATATAAATATATATTACAGACTTGTGGCACAGTATTGCAGTCATACAAGCGTCCAGTCTCAGGATCTGAAGAGACTTTTGTTAGTTTAAGAGGAGCAGCTACAGTCTTTTGGTTCCAACTCATAAATGTAAGTAATAAAAGCAGTCACAGCGCCATTTCACAACAGGTCCTGGACAAATTTGCGCCTAATACTCACTCCATATGTTCTCACTTTTCTCGTTTTCTGTTTATTTAGTGTGACGGAGCACGCCCGTCAATGATTAGAGCGCATTCAGTCACAAATGTCCCCGCGGACTCGCGCTGGCCCCGCTCAGACACGCGCACGTTTACCCGCTGTTTCATTAACACACACTCAACACACGAACAACGTCTTTTTCACGTTTTCCTGCCGCTTTTATTCGTTCAAGGATCACACTTGAGAGCGTTATGCACTCACCTGTTTCTCTGTGTTTCCTGACGCTGCGTCTGATCCAAACAGAGACATAACTTCCTGATGGTTTAAATGGGGGCTGTTCGCGCGCTGGAGCTGATCATGTGACGCGCATTAGGTCACATGATCATAAAACACTACAACTGCCTTTTCATATATATGTATGTATATGTCATTCTTATATATAAATAATAATATATTTGTTGAATATGAGAACACCCCACATGTTTATGTTGCAGCAGATTGTTTGTTTATTGATTTATATTTTGTGGAATAGTGAAGCCCCCCAGTGGGAGGGGCCAGAGGGGTATTTAGGAGATCCATTCAGGCCTGTAGTCAGTCTAGTCTGGAGCAGGTACAGGGCAGGTAACGTTGGCTGGGAGCACTTTGAGCTCTGTGTTTGAGTTTTTGCAGAACTCTTTACTAAACTTGTCATTTGTTTTTGTACATTTATAAATACATTTTGATGACCTTTATTCACTGTATATATTTTTGCACTTTTTGGCTGTTTTTGCTTTGGACACTGGTGCAATAAAATAACACCTGAACACTCATATCTGACTTTGCCTGGGTTTGACTAGAGCCCCGCCACAGTTGGTGTCAGAAGTGGGATGGCTGGTCAGAAACAGAGTATTTACCTTCCAAAGCTTACAGGACGCTCTGCAGATCCAGATCCAGGGAGACAGAGGAGGATGAGGAGGCCCAGGAGAAACCAGTGCAGTCTTCATCACAGCCTGAAGAAGGAATGATGGGTCTGATGAGGAGTTATTGGCAGGTCAGCAACGTCAGGAAGAAGGCTTATTGGCAGAGCTCCGGGGACTAAGAGCCTCTCTCCCTGGAACAGGGTGGATGGCTCAGCCACACCTGCCTGCTCCACACCTGCCTGCTCCACACCTGCCTGCTCCACACCTGCCTGCCCCACACCTGCCTGCTCCACACCTGCCTGCTCCACACCTGCCTGCTCCACACCTACCTGCTCCACACCTGCCTGCCCCCCCCCCCCCCCCCCAAAAACCACCCCCGGGGCCGGGAAGGGGGCTGCCCACCCCTGGAGGCCAGAGGTTGCTATTCCATGGGAGTTGCATGGAGGTCACTGATGCAGCTGAGCCACCAGAACCTGGGAACAGGACATTGGAGGCCTATCCTGCCATGGATGAGGAAAGAGCCCTCTGTTTCTGGGACTTGAAGGTAGCCCTGTTGGCCAAGTTTGATATTTCACCTGAGACCTACCTCCAGCAGTTTCGGGCCTCCGCGGTGCCACCAGGTGAAAACCCCACAGAGACCATCACCTCCTCAGAGGTCTCTATCGTCGATGGATACGGCCGGAGGAACACACCGAGGGGGAGATCGGTGAGGAGATCATCACAGAGCAACTCCTGCGTGTGTTCCTGTTCGAGGTGAGGACCTGGATGAAGGAACATGAGCCAGCGACTCACCGCCGCCAAGTTGGTTATGCAGTACCTCAACGTTCACAGGGTGAACCTACAGCCCGGTCTGCACCACATCCCAACGAGCACCAGCCCAGCCTCTCCTGCCCAGGACCAGCCAGGACCAGCCAGGACCAGCCAGGTACCACCACCTCACATGATCATAAAACACTACAACTGCCTTTTCAGTCATTCTTTCTTAAATATTATTTATGTTTTGTTGAATATGAGAACACTCCACATGTTTATGTTGCAACAGATCGTTTGTTTATTGATTTATATTTTGTGGAATAGTGAAGCCCAGTGGGAGGGGCCAGAGGGGTATTTAAGAGAGCCATGTCAGTCCTGTAGTCAGTCCAGTATGGAGCAGGTACAGTACAGGTAACATTGGCTGAGAGCACTTTGAACTCTGTGTTGGAGTTTTTGCAGAACTCTTTACTAGACGTGTCTTTTATTTTTGTACATTTGTAAATACATTTTGATGACCTTTATTCACTTCCTGGTCTTTGTCTACCTTCTCACCTGTGTGATCACCTGCCCCACCTTCATGTATTTCACCTGTCTTTCCCTCCCTAAAATTGCAAAATATTGTTTTGTTTTTTGTTTTTTTACATTTTTTGTAGTTACTCTAATATTGAAAAAGAAAATTCAACAATGCCAATACAATATTAAAAGCATTAATTCATTTACTGCTGCAGGTCAGGACTGGCTTGAGGCATTAAGAACATGCAACACAATTCAAGAAAGAGTTGTAAAAACACAAATTCTAACATTTACTTAATTAACAGAAGACAGATCTTTTCACATGCAAATATGAACTTTAAAGACAAGTTTCTTTACAGAAGCTCTGCGGAGTCCGTGGGTTCACTGCCACTTGCTTAACTCTCTCGTTTGGCTCCTAATCGACACGGAGCACTTTACTCCCTCAGACTGAGTCCCTTCCCCTTCACTCTGTCCTCCTCTTTTAAATGCCACTCGCAAATGCTTCGAGTGGGGCGACTTAAAAATCCATTTCCCACTTCACGTCCTTGCCGCGAGTCCATTCATCTTGCCGGGATTCCTGTGTTCTTCGTATCGATTTGCTGCTGCCGCCGTGTCGCTGCCTCAGACCGGAGCAGACCTTGAGCCGAGGGGGAGTCGTAATGGAGTCGTCTCCTCTCCTCGTTACTCCCACGGAGCCTCTACCTCTGGGTCAAAGTGGTACGGGACACAAGGACCACCTCTGTTTGACCTTCACCAAAAACAGGACATGATGTTGGCTTGGGTCCTGCAGTATCGGACAAACATTATCATCGTGTTAAGGGAAGAAGACTGTTTTCTTTATAAAAATTGAATCATAATAAAAGGAAGTTTCCTAATTTCCTGTGTACATAACATTTTCCTACTTCACTTAAATACTTTGGCATTAAATAAAATCAGTATGTGGAATAATGAATGTATGAAGCGTCCATTTTAGAAGCGTCCGTGACTCATCTTCCCCTCTTCTCTGTATTCAGTTCAATTCCATTTTATTTATATAGTCCAGTATCACAATAACAATTTTCCCTGTATCTAAAGATGCATTATAAACTTACCTTCAACAGTCCTTGGTAGTGAGCACACAATGAAGCACTTAATTCTCAATTGTATCTCCAGGATAAACACTTATAATCACAAGTTTGGTCGTCATCATCAGGTCGGCCATTTTGAGTCTCACAAAGGCAGTGTGTGCTAAATGTGTTTTCAATTTAAAAACCGGGGGGATGAGGCAAATGTCCCAAGAGTCAATTAAATAAGACTGACAAATACACTGTACATTACAGAGTCGTATTTGCCTCTTATTCTTGTCACATTTTGGATTTGATTTGAAGTAACACAACCTGACAAATAAAGTTAATGATTAAAAGAAGCAAAACACATTAGCACACATTTCCCAAAATTATAGTTAGTTAGTCTCTTTTATGAAAATAAAATAAAAATGTACACGGGGCTAGCAAAAAAAAAAAATCTGATATATCTGAGGCACTGAATGTGGACAAAAAAGGGCCTTTATTTTGGACAAGGCCATCCTGGATAAAGGATTTTAAAAATATGTATGGCCCAGTGAAGAAGTCAAAATACGTTTGGCGCGTCCCTTACTTAACAGAAGACTTTTATTAGTCACAGTGCCCAAGCTTTTTTTTTCCCCCAAAAGAAGAGGCTACTTTACGTTTGCATGGAATTTCAACCTGCGTCCTTAAGAAACTTTTTTTTTTCCACAGTTTTGACCCATTGATGCACTTCCATTTACATTTGGACTTTTATATTCTCCCAAATGTTGGCTTTTTTTCCTTATAATTCTTTCTACGCCACAGGTTTCTGAATAGATAAAAAAAAAACGTCCTAATTCATTTCAGAGATGCCAGACGTGAGCTGTTATGTCTCAACAGAACCCCACACTCTCTGTACTCCTGATGTGCTGCCATCTTGTCTCTCTCAGTGGGCAGTGACAGGCCTGTTCTCTGTAATAATGTCGAGTACAGCAGGTCCATCACGGCCTTGTCCTGTCCGCTGTATCTGAAGCAGTCTAGCATCATGGGTAACATTTATATAAAGACACCTCTCAGCTGTAACTAATCTCATCAAGGGAGGAATCTGAGACACTCTACGATCTTGTTACGATTTTGTTATTTTTAAATGTTGTGAACAGGATCAAACAGATTCAAATCATCCATAATTGTATTTTTATCTTGACATTGACATGGCACACACTTCGTCTCAGACACACTGACGGGGGCCACATGTTTTTCTGGTGACCGTCTTCTTCGATGTCACACAGAAGCCGTCTCGCTGAGATTCTCACGCTGTTCATGTCAGCTCCACCTGGCAAAAATAATAGAGACGGAGCAAACGCAATCGGACGCCGCTGGAGCACTATGTGACAGTCCAGACAGAGGTGTTATCGAAGAATGGATGGACACACACTGCAGCTGGGGAAACTAACAAGGACCCACAATGACAATGGCCCCATGAGAGAGCCCAGAGGCACACCGTCCCATCAAACTGTGGACACACAAGACAGGTTTACTGACCCTGGGACATGGACTGTGGTCCTGGATTTATGAGAGAAACACTGGTGTTGGACACAGAAGAGTCAGTGATGAGTATTTACCTAAAATTAAGCTGTTACAGTCAGTAACAGGACAGTAAAAGCACCATGACCATAGATGGCAGCAGGGTTCAAAGACACATCGTCTTGTTGTACTCTGGTTTATCTGATGCACTGTCGACTACAGTTCAATAAGTAACATGCAGCTTTCTTTATTTGTTTCTTATCTCATTTTCTGGTCTGAGATAAAGTTTGACGTCAAGCACAGAATTTTAGATTTGTCATTTTTCTTTTAATTAGTTGAAGATGACAAGGAAGCAGTCGTGTAGAGAATATTAAAGCCCACAACCAAGTACAGCCAAGTCATTCAGTATTATTACGATGTCAAAAATGTGTCTTTTGCTAATACTAAATATACACACATTAGAATGTACTGTATGTGCTCCACAGGCTATATTTTGCACTTATGTGGCTTCTGATGGGGACTGTCCATCAAGTTTTGAGAGATGTTCCTCCAAATGCTGCTTTCAATGCAGATGCAGTCATCTTTTAGATAGCGTCGAATTGACTGTATGTGCAGTAAATTCTATACAGCACCGAGCAGCCAGCTATCATTAAATAAAGTAGATAAAGTAGAAAATGTGTGTGCCCATCCACCAAATAACACAGCGGGGCCTTGATGCACTGGTGTAATGAGCGCTCTGTGGCACCGTGGAGCTTCCTAGGTGCTATTCAGAGGAGTGGGCGGGACAGGCGACGCACCCTTCATTCATGGAATAATTTGGGTGCTTATTAGGCTGACTGAGTGGCTCACTTAGAGCTGGGTGTACGTCTTCGCCCCTGCTCTGCTTCTCCAGGTGTCTGCGGTGTGATTACGGCGTGAATGATGTGTTCACTGCCTGCCATCTGGGTGGGAGGACCGAGGCACGGAGCGTTTCAAAGCTCGGCCGTGTGCAGAATAACACGGCTCCTCCAACACACACACGTGAAGAGGATGAGAGAGGTTAAATATAGAAGCCTGGCATCCATCAGCCTTTATGGATCACAATTGTACTTATTTATCCATTTCTACTTTTTAACTGGGAATCTATTGCATTGTAAAAGTCAATTTGTGGTTTGATAAAGATGAGTTTTGGTTCTAGCAGTTTTTTCATCTCTAAGTATTTGTAGGATTCATTTTCTACCGAGACTTAACTTTTAGTATTCCTCTCCAGTCAGATGTCATTAATCTTTTGGGTGATGTAGTGTATTGAGTGTTGTACCCTACCATAGCATCCTTTTTTTTCCAGATGTATTTATTTGTTATCAACAGTTTTAATACATACCTGTTTTTTATATTTCTCTTTCTATCCTTGTATCCTTTATACCACACATGTCAAACTCAAGGCCAAATGCGGACCTTTGTAATGTTTTATATTGCCCTCGATGCATTTGGAAGGTAATGTTTTTGGGACTTTACAAAAGGCACTAAACTATTCTACAGATATGTAATAGGAAACAGTAGTTTTTAGTTGGATTTGAACACATCTTAGTTGGATTTTAACACGTTTTAGTTGGATTTAAACCAGTTTTAGTTAGATTTAAACAGAGTTCAGTTGGATTTTGACACGTTTTAGTTAGATTTAAACCGGTTTTAGTTGGATTTAAACAGGTTTTAGTTGGATTTAAACAGGTTTTAGTTAGATTTAAACCAGTTTTAGTTAGATTTAAACCAGTTTTAGTTGGATTTAAACAGATTTCAGTTGGATTTTGACACGTTTTAGTTAGATTTAAACCGGTTTTAGTTGGATTTAAACAGGTTTTAGTTAGATTTAAACCTGTTTTAGTTAGATTTAAACTGGTTTTAGTTGGATTTGAACAGATTTCAGTTGGATTTTAACACGTTTTAGTTAGATTTAAACCAGTTTTAGTTGGATTTGAACAGATTTCAGTTGGATTAAGTTTTAGTTGGATTTAAATTTAGTTGGATTAAAGTTTTAGTTGATTAGTTTTAGTTGGATTAAAAGGTTTAGTTGGATTTAAGTTTTAGTTGGATTTAAACTGGTTTTAGTTGGATTTGAACAGATTTCAGTTGGATTTTAACACGTTTTAGTTAGATTTAAACCAGTTTTAGTTGGATTTGAACAGATTTCAGTTGGATTTGAACACGTTTTAGTTGGATTTGAACACGTTTTAGTTGGATTTGAACAGATTTCAGTTGGATTTAAATAAGTTTTAGGGATTTGTCACAGTCTTCCGCTCCTGAAATGATTCTTATTTACTATTGCGGCCCCTCACCACTTTGAGCTTGACACCATTGCTTTTCACCCTGTAGCATTGCAACAGTTATAATTACAATGCTCAGTATCAGCTCCAGTTAAAGCACTTTTCATCATCCGTTCAGAGTCATGGGAGCGCTGTTGTGCACATGTTATAAACCGGTCCATGTGATAACGATTTGGTGGAAGCAGTGAGTCGAATGGCAGCGTTCACCCAAGGCCCTGTGTCTGTCATGGACACAGTGAAGCCGTGAACTGTAGGTCTGCGTGAGTAAAGTGAGTATGTGTGTGACGCTGAGGCGCTCTGACAGACCCGTCCTCTGTCGGCAGATGGAGGTTGATACATAATTCAATCTGGGGGCAGATTCATGCTGTTTCTCTTCCCTTCTCATCACCGTACACCAAACGCAGACAGAGCAGGATTTGGCGACACACGGGACGGTCCAGAGCTACAAGTCTCCATCCCCCGTCTGCGCCGCGATGGTCGGGAACTCCCCCGGCCCTCATCCTTCTTACAGACACATATCGAAACAAGGTCAAACTGACTTTACCAAAAGTATGGGAGATATGTGCAGCATGCTCACAGATGTCAGCAGTCGTATTTGTCAAAGACGGCAGATACATTCTGTCTGTGCATTTGGATGAAGCTCAGTCTAGACACATGAGCTCTGACCTCTAAACCTGTCTCCGAAAATGAAGCTATGCTGGTATTGACTCGTATCACATTTGGTCAAAGACATCATAGAAGCTTTTTTACCTTTATATCCTTCTTTTAATAAACAGAAAGGACTGAATAAAGCTGTAATGATAGAAAATAATCCCAATTGTCATGAGCAGATTTCAACAGTTACGATTGATATGGCATTTGGTCCCAGCCGGTGCCTTCTGGGTAACGTGGTTTAATTGGAGCTGTGATGTGTCAGCCAGACAACTTCATTTGGAGAAAGGCATTGGCAGCTTGTGTTTGGACTGTGTGCCAGAAAATGTCTCATATCGAGAGTAAAAAAAGAGAAATGTCACTATAGCTTCAGCACATTAGTGGATGACAGACATGACTCACGTCGATGTCATTTCAATGCCATTCCCAGACCATAAATACATCACAGGTTACTCAAGGTAAAAAACTGTGTCCATACTACACTTTCTAAGCAGTTTTATACAATTTAAACTTTTCTCCTCAAAAAGATGTAGGTTTTGTTTTCCACAGAAGACGACTAGATTCATTTGCACGTTTGCTCCCAGCGCCCGTCCTCCTTGGAGCTCCTTGGACGTCCTGCTCGGTTTCGAAGCACAGTAATGTGAGGAGCATCTGTCCCGTTAAATGTCCGTCTGTCGCAGTTAGAGCCTCCCCTCGCTCCCCACCGCTGCTCCTCTTCGCACGTGCACCTTGTGTTTGGCATCTGTTGCCATCAATTACCACATTGTTGTTCATATGGATGCGAGTGTATACAGGAAATTTACTTTTGTCACTACTGTCAGGTTTTTTTTTTTACATCTGGGAGCTATGATTATGTTTCCTTTTGCTGTTTTCCTTTTAATTAATGACACTTAACTTCACGTGTTACTTTGTCAAACTCTGATGTAAAAATAGCCTAAATAATAACAATATTAATAAAGACTAAAGACGCTCTCAAGGATTTATTTACCTCCGTTCTTTACACATGCACAGAAACACTAAGGCTGCATACCGTCAAAGTAAAATAGCTTGTTTGTTTATTTATCTAGGCCGACTTTAGTGAGAAAACCATTTATCTGGAAAAAAAAAAACCCACAATGTTTACTTGGGGATGAACTTTGTTGACACTGCATGGATTCTCAAATGTCTCATTGCGAGTTTGTGCTGCTAAATGATGCAATACTGAATCGTTTTGGAATAAATAATGTGCAATTTTCTAACGCTAATGTATTGTTGATGTGAAGGAAGCAGGAAGATATCAAACAAAAACAAAACAAAACTGAAATGCCGTTAAATCATAAATTCAGATGTCTTGACTGAAGGCTTTTTTTGTTGCAAACTGATTAGATTCATTCCTCTTCAAAAGTCCATTCAAGACCCTAAACTATCTTCCATTAAACATTTTCATTTCATTGTGTCTTACAACAGCTCTTTTAAATGGGTGGACTGTGCCCGTTTAGTGAGATGGCACCAGTCACTGAAAACAAACTTGTAAATACAACATGGAAGAAGACAAATATCAGGAAGCAGCTGTTTACGTTTTCCAGATTAAAAGTCCATTACCTGATTTTTTTTTTTTACTGTTGCATTTAGTTTGATGGTTTAATCACAAAAACTTATTGTAACAGGAATCATCTAAAAAAAATGAGACCTTAAGACGTGATCTAGTCTTTATAATTAAGGATTTTAATAGATGAGAATGATCAGTCCACAGCAGGATTTTGTCCAATCACAGCTCACTTCAGGTAAAAAGGAGCGCTCCCATTGGTCGACACTGATGTCAACAACGAAGGAACAAGGAAATAAACCAAGGAAATGGGTTATTCTGTTGGAAAATATGTCTTGTTTTACAGAAATACTGCTCAAAACAGAGGAAAAAATAGAGAAACGTGCAGCAAATGAAACACGGATAAATGTTTCGACGCAGAGTTTAACGAGACAGAGATAATTACAGGATCACTACAGTCTACAACAAGAAAAAAGTTTCAGGTCGGCGCTAAACTTCAATTTAATGCAACTTATTAGTATTTTGTGGTGAAAAATTGGTCCGGTTTTAATCTTTTTTTTTAAATAAAAGAAGCAGGAAAGGTTACTCCGCTGCTGTTGGAGGAGAGTCTGAGACCGGGACAAAAAACAAAATTGTGTACTTCAGCTTTATTGTTTGGTGCCAGTTTTGTCCTATTGGAGAGAATGTGTCGCACAATTTAACCAAATAACACCCCATTTTCACACAGTAGTGGTCATAATGTGTTAGCTGAAGTAAACAAGAGTGTACGGTGTGAATAATGGTGCACAGTGAGATTCAAAAGCTTATCTTAAAATCAAAGAATGACAGTGATGCAGTGCTGGACTTCTCTCTCTGCACAAAGACTGAACTCATCAAAGCAGACGTGATTGGCTCAGATCTGGGGATGATTTATCAGCTTGATTAACAGACAGAAAGGATCAGACTGATGCGGCCACGTTTCCCGCTGGACTTAGCCCCGGTATGTGCTTCTTTTTGCAGCACGGAGCTTGAAGGTCACTTTAGTGTCAGAAGGAGGATGTCTCTCTCGGGACCCGACCCCCGGAGAAGATCCCGGGTTTGTGGAGAGAGTGGGACGCAGAGCAGAGCAGAGTGAGGGGAATCTCAATGGAGTTACACTCACAACAGAGACATATGTTGGAGGAAAGGGAACATGACACAAAGCTGCCATAAGAACAGAGTGTAAGCTACACCACTGCAGGCTCAGAAGACACAAAACTATACGCACTGGGAATTAAAATGGCAATATTTAGGTTCACATTTATTATTTAATTACACATTGTCAATTTGGGTTAAATTGTTGTATCTGTTCTTACCTTCAATTGCCTTCAATCTCTTTTCTTTTATGTTAGAGAGAGTTTTTTCTTACATTTTTTATCCATTGATCTATCGTCCAGATTTACGTTTTGCTATATTTTCTTTTCCAGACCATTATTATGATGTTTTTCTACATTAACATCTTAATTTTTGGAGTCACATTTAAGAATTTTCTCTTCTTCTCTTCTGTGTTCCCATTGTCTGTCACCAAATGGCAGATAAATGACGTACATCGCTCCTCAATGTGTCCAGTCAGATGGCCGTCCACTTTGAGCTCAAGTCTGTCACCGGGTTTTGCCAACTTTCCATTTCTCTTTGTTGTTGCATTGAGCTTATTTATGTTTGAGAGTTAATAAAAGTTGATTTGAATAAAAATATAAATTCATGTAAATTCATGTGACAATTCTCTGTGGTCACATTATTTTAAGATGGAAATGTGAAAATGGGACAATGCATAAATGTGTCATGCATGAAAATAAATAAATATAAATATGCAACACTGTTTATTTTTTTTATTCTTATTTTTTAATTTTTACGTATTTTCTTATTTTTATTTAAATTAAATTAAATTAAATTAAATTAAATTAAATTAAATTTTATTTTATTTTATTTTATTTTATTTTATTTTATTTTATTTTTTTTTTTTTATTATTTTTATTTTTATTTTTATTTTTATTTTTATTTTTATTTTTATTTATGTCTGGTCCTACTCTGCACCAGTATCCCTGGATCCACTCCAGATATATCCAGTACAAGTTGATATATCTGTTTTCCTATTAGTCTTTGGTGATAGAAGAGGAACACGGAGCATAAAGGCCTCTCGACGTGTGTCCTGTCGAGCAGACGTAGCTCCACAATGAAGCCGCAGGGAGTGAAAGGGGAGTGGTCCAGATCTGACCTGGGATCAGTGGGTCCTGGCTCAGAGCTCCGAGTCCTGCTGAGTCTCAGTATTAGTCCTCAGCTCTGGTCTGAACTGGAGCCAGTGACATGGAGCTGAGCCAAGAGCAGTGCCTCTGTCTGCTCTACACTTCCATAAGACGGACTGTGTTTGGAGATGACAGTGTTGTGTAGGGTTAAATCAAGGTTCATTTAATATATGCCTTTGCACAAGTTTATCTAAGTCTTTTTTTTCAGTCTATATAATGCCACATTTTATAAAATCCAAAATTTGTGAAGAGAAGAGTGAGCTTTACAAACCTCAGTTACATTATTTAAACAAATCTCTTTATCTTATCTTTATCTGAAGTATTTTGTGCAACACTTTTTACCCCGAGATAAATCACATCTATTTATACAACTGCACAGATGCTATAAAGACATGATTCACTAAAGATTAGCTTGAACTAAAACACAAGAGCTTCTCCAGTGACTCATTAATAAATAAAATAAGGTGTTTTCTCCAGAATTCACAAAATCCAAAGTGCTTTTTCAGTCACTTTTGTATTTGTTTCATTCTTCCATTTACTTAAACATCTATCTCTATCCATTTGTCATTCCCTGTACTCCATTTCCCAGAGAGCTTTGCAGGGCTCAGCAAGTCATATGACCACGCAGGGAGCAGGTGGTAGCGGGTCATGTGATGTTGTTAGCCGATGCTGAGGAGGAGCAGCTACATCCCACTGAATCACAGCACCATCAGTCTCTGCCTGCGCTAAAGGTAAACCCACTCACTGCCGCTCGTGGATCCTGTCGTTTTGTGCCTTTAGTAAAGAACATAAGCCTGAAAGACGGAGAGACGGAGGGTTTAGAGGAAGAGGAGGAGGAGAGGGGGCAGGATAAGGGGGATGGGAGGCCAACCGGGAAACCTCTCCTCTGTGAAAACAAGGAAGCACAGATGTTGCCCTGTGGTTTACTGAGGAAACGTGTTGGATCTGATAGAGGCCGTGTTGTCAGAGATGTGCGGAGCTGATGGACGGATGAAGGAATGAATAATCAGATGGTTGTACGGATGTGAGGATGCTGCAATTAGTTCCAGATATTATCAGAGCTAGCAGGTGGTCCTCGAGCGGGGAGGATGGCTCCTGCTGATTGGCTTCCTATTACTGCTAATACAAGACTAATAGGATTGGAAAAGATGTTCATTATGTAGGATTTAACTTTTATAATCAGTGGATATATCTATATTTCTGTTACATGTTGTTTACAGTGCTATGTTCTGTTAATTCATAATGTTTAAGGAGTTTAAATGAATGCAACATAGCTTTATATTAACTACAGTCTATTAAGCAGTAGTAAGGCATTAATAAATATGTAATTAAGGATTCATTTTAACTAAAATATTTTTTAAGACTAAAACATCATAACAATGTTGATAACTTAATAGTGCTTATTAATGTATGATTTGTAAATAGTTACCAAAACTAAACTAATACTAAAGTAATGTTTAATAGTATTCCCATTCTGCTCACATTTTAAAAGAGAGCTATAACTGTTTTGACTTGAATATATATCAAATTAATGCCAATTGATCAGACATTTATAAAGAGCAGCACAGTGCTTAGGTTGTGTCTGGTATTAATTTAACCAAATTGTATGAAAACAATGTATGAAAAACTGAAACAATGGTCATTATAAAACTAAAGCCTAAAGATATTTCCATAGATACAGTGCAGTTTTATTTTAAATTATTTTTTTCTTCATACGTTATCTTATTTCCACTGTCATTTTCACTTATTACAATTGTAGATACTTTAATACTTCTCTCCTTAATTAGTAATGCGCTTATTTTGTTTATTTTTTATTTATTTTTGCAGATAAAAATACAGTTATTTCTAATTTTTTCTGATTCACTTCGAAATGACATAATCTTACATTTGGTTAAACCTGCTCTGGGTTCAATCAGGTTTAAATCCAAAATGTGGTCACACTGGCGCTTCCTTGTTTTTTTTGTGTCTGATTTAAGTGAACCATGGACTGTATATTTGAGTCCTTAATAAAGATAATAATAATATCTATCAGTAGACATTTAAAGTGAATGACTGTTGCAGTGTAATGTAAGTCCAACATTTTATGGCGTGACCTGAGACGACTTCCTAGTTTCCTTTCTTGAATATCAACGAACCGTCTTTTTAAAGCGAGCTAACATTATCTCGGCTGACGGGACGGTGTTTGGTGTAAAGCGGCCCGTATCTTCGCGGAGACACCCTCGACAAAGCCCTGAATCAGCGGGACACTATCTCCACATCCTGCACGTTAGAGAGAGCTTCACGTGTGGCTCCCGTTCAGAAACACCATCTGCTCCAGTATTTACACAAATAAACGATGGCAGCTCGTCTCAGTCGCACCGCTCTGATGGTTTGACTGGGCTTTACCGCGTGATTCATATCAGAGGTGATGCCTGATCCCGACTGTCTGTACATCAGGGAGCCCACAGTAAACAGAGTACAGTGTGGTTTACCATATGTCTGCACAGAGCCTAGGAGTGGAAAGCATGTTTGGAGCCACAGAGCCATGAAAAAGTATTTGCCCCCTTCCTGATTTCTTATTTTTGGTATATTTGTCACACTTAAATGTCATGGCACAAGATAAAATTTTATATGGCCCTCAGGTTCTGTGATAAAATGTATTGTTTATGGCCCCAACAGCAGCAGCTTTATACAAACCTGTTAAAATCCAACTAAAACCTGTTTAAATCCCACTAAAACCTGTACAGATCCGACTAAAACCTGTTTAATTCCCACTAAAACCTGTACAAATGCAACTAAAACCTGTTTAAATCCCACTAAAACCTGTACAAATGCAACTAAAACCTGTTTAAATCCCACTAAAACCTGTACAAATCAGACTAAAACCTGTTTAATTCCCACTAAAACCTGTACAAATCAGACTAAAACCTGTTTAATTCCCACTAAAACCTGTACAGATCCGACTAAAACCTGTTTAATTCCCACTAAAACCTGTACAAATGCAACTAAAACCTGTTTAAATCCCACTAAAACCTGTACAAATGCAACTAAAACCTGTTTAAATCCCACTAAAACCTGTACAAATCTGACTAAAACCTGTTTAATTCCCACTAAAACCTGTACAAATCTGACTAAAACCTGTTTAATTCCCACTAAAACCTGTACAAATCAGACTAAAACCTGTTTAATTCCCACTAAAACCTGTACAAATCTGACTAAAACCTGTTTAAATCCCACTAAAACCTGTACAAATGCAACTAAAACCTGTTTAAATCCCACTAAAACCTGTACAAATCCAACTAAAACCTGTTGAAATCCCACTAAAACCTGTACAAATCAGACTAAAACCTGTTTAATTCCCACTAAAACCTGTTAAAATCCAACTAAAACCTGTTGATATCCCACTAAAACCTGTACAAATCAGACTAAAACCTGTTTAATTCCCACTAAAACCTGTACAAATCAGACTAAAACCTGTTTAAATCCCACTAAAACCTGTACAAATCCGACTAAAACCTGTTTAAATCCCACTAAAACCTGTACAAATCCAACTAAAACCTGCTGAAATTCCCATAAAACCTGTTCAAATCTTATTAAAATGTGTTCAAATCTCACCATAACCTGTTCATGTCCATTGAAAACCTGTTCAAATCCCACTAAAACCTGTTGAAATTCCCATTAAACCTGTTCAAATCCCACTAAAACCTGTTGAAATTCCCATTAAACCTGTTCAAATCCCACTAAAACCTGTTGAAATTCCCATAAAACTTGTTCAAATCCCACTAAAACCTGTTGAAATTCCCATTAAACCTGTTCAAATCTTATTAAAATGTGTTCAAATCTCACCATAACCTGTTCATGTCCATTGAAAACCTGTTCAAATCCCACTAAAACCTGCTCAAATCCATTGAAAACCTGTTTAAATTCAACTAAAATCTGTTCAAGTCCAAATCCAAGACTGTCCAAGACTGTAGGCCCCTGTAAGAAAAAAGGAAGGGGGCAAACACATTTTCACGGCGCTGTATTTTGAAGCTAGTGTTTTGTCATTTATTTTGACTGAAAATAGTTTGGTTGGCTCTCTGCAAATATGATATAAAGTGCAACCTGCAGTTTTATTAGTTGTATGTTTTTAGCCTTGCTTTATTGGAAAAACCACTATTTTGATATCACCCTGTTGCATACTCACAAATCATTTTCTTGCTGAGTTAATATAAATGAAAATATCATTGCTTTAGGTTTATTATTAGATCATTTATTCATTTAAGTAACACAACTTTTCACCGGAAAAAAAGACATAAGCTAAAAACCAATACCGTATTTAGCATCAAATTAATTTCGATAGCGTCTGAGATGAAAAAAGGAAGAGTTACCATCTTTCACAGTGCACCCAGCTCACTAAATACTCCTCTATCCTCTCGACGGGGCATGTACCATCTCATAAGAACAGACATTTCAAACACTGACAACTCTTACTATACAGTATGTGAAAATAAGTGTTTGATTTAGGGTTATATCAAACATTTTTGCATACTGGGACATAACACTAATGAGTGCAAATTACTTTTTTAGTAGCTCGAATTCTAGTTTTGAGATTTGTCTTAGTTTTGTCACATCTCAGAATGAAACCCTTGTTTTATTTGACGAAGAGGACGGTACATTTTTAATCAAGGAGAAAGTGACTTATTCAACAACATCATTATTGCGACTGGATGGAAAGCATTCCCAGTTCATCGTGCACATTCATCAAGCACTGTCCACTGTTCCTCTTGGTTTTGGCTCGTGTTGATCTCGATATTGATGGACTGTCCTCGCTGCTGCTGCTGCTGCTGCTGCGTTTGTACAAAGCAGTGATTCCATGAGCTGCTCAATGAGGTATGGAGAGGCTTTGATAGAAAAGTTATAAAGGAGCTCTCTTTGTGATCGATCATTTGAAATGCCAACGCTGCCTGTGTTATGATCATGAGGAGTGTGTTGATATTTTGAGATGGTGGATTTTTATTCTCATGAGGCAACAGACTGGAACTGTCTCAATGAGATGAGTGTAAAAAGGAACTGGCTCTTTATTCGTTTGCTTTAAAACCAAAATATATCAATAAATTAACAATACAGATTTACCGAGTATGTTTTCCATGTTTGCACTGGTTTTCTGTTTCGTCTTAGCGCTCTGCTGAGAGAACACTTACTGGTCCCTATTGTAGTATTTTTTTTCCCCCTAAAATTCTTTATGCTGTTGTGAGTGTAATGTTTTTTATTCCAATAAAGTTCCAACTCCAGTCAGATGGAGGCGTTTTCTTGTAAAGCCTTATTCTAAAAATCCTGGATATGTCTGGCTGTTGTTGCACTCCATAACATTCACTCAACATCAAAACCTTCATTTTAGAGCCTTTTTTAAACCGAATCTCACCGTCTGTGTTTAATAATTACAAAAAGTTACAAAAACCTCACGTAAAAACTGCTAAAAAAAATGGAACCCACCCAACGTCATTTTTTTTCACGCAAATCTACATTTAATTTCTGGAAATGCTTCATAGATTACATTTTGGAGACAGATTTGCACAAGAATCTCTTCATTCATTCACCTTCTTCTGCTTCTGACTGGAGGCTGCATCCTGGAACAAGAGCCAGTTTGTCGCAGGGCTGACATTTAAAGACAGACGGTAACAAATATCCACTCACTCTCACTTTCATTCACTTGGAGCCATTTAGATTCACCAGTTTACCTTCACATGCATGTTTTAAAGCCAGAATACCTGGAGAGAAATCATAAAAACACAGAGAATACAATCCGAATGGGAGGAATTGCCAACTTTGACGCTTCACTTTTTGAGCAACTTTCGCCCTGATGCTAGAAGTAAAAGCCAAAAAGCTAGCACCAAAACAAACTGATTTACTGAAGAAAGGGCCTTGGCTGAATCTCCTGTGGACCCACACTGACTTTCCCACGACATTGACATTGAGTATTTTATTATACCGCTTTGAATATCTTTATTCCTGCTGATTTGGACTTTTATGAGTGTTGCCGGGTAGCATTGAAACCTATCTTTACGAGCGTGAATTTTCAAGGAGACGCTAAAGACGTCGATGTCAGGGGAAGAACTCATCTACATTTGTGCTGCAACTCAAGCTGTGATAAGTGGCACAAAATAAAAGGACAGAAAGCTCTTAAAACGCGCACTCAACGCTCATGTTGCATTTTAGCACCTTGACCTTCTTCGGGATTGTAATTTAGCTGGAGACAATAAACACATGTAAACAGTATCACTATCTTCGAGATTGGACGATAAAAGAGCCATAAAACATGAAACAGGAAGGAGACTCTTGCACAAGGACAAAGGAAGCAGAAAGATATCTTGGACATGTTTTTTTAATCTTACTCTGCAAACCTCGAGATATAATGAAATGCTATGAAACTTACTGTGCACTTTTTATGCTTACCAGAGCATGAAACTATTTCGGACAACTTGGGCTTTTATCCAAGACCGTGGGCCAAAATAACTACAAGGCGTTCAAGTTATCTTTAGGGCGCGTAGCCAAAAAAGCGACGCTCCAAATGAGATCTCGCCGTGTTTCCGGCGGAAGCAGGTATCTGGGCTCCTGGCTTGTTTGTTAGACTTGTTGGCGTTTTCAAAGATACAGCCTTGAGGAAAACTTCACACCTTGGGTCTTGTTATGACACTGAAACAGCCATGCAAATCCCAATGTTTTGATCTGACCGGTCTAAAAATAAACAGAGCAGGTTGTATTGGGCTGCAGCTGACCCTTGTAGGTTAAGTAAACGACCTGAATACTGACTGAGAGCCTATAGCGGAGACAACAGTGGGCTTTTTCTGGATTTAATTTGTGGATTTGGAGAGACAAGAGACCGCAATGTTGGAGATAACAAGGCCAGGCTCGGTGATGTGTGTGTAATGGCCGGACGGAGGTTTGGACATCATTAGAATAATCAGTGCGATGTGGTCAGAGATGCACAACAGTCGAAGAGAAGCTCACTCAAGTCTCACACGGATCTGATTAACATGAGGCTGGTGCAGGCCTCGCTTTATTTTGAAATGTACGTGACTTGATCCTGCGTTAACAGGTTGTTTTATGCTGCTGCGCTGATTTAATTCACTTGATCTGTTTAATGAATTTAAAGGCTCTATTTTCATTTTAGTTCAGACTTAGTTCAGTGTTTTTATTACTTTTGTTTCTCCAATTACTATTTAACTCCCAGTCTAGACGAGACCATTTAACTGGACTCATAATAACAGGACGGGGAATTAAATATTTCTATTATGAGCAGCAGTGTGCCTTCTTTTGAACTTTATTTCTTTGACCTTTTGCATCACAAACGAAAACAGACAGAAGCCTTCCTCAATTCACTGTCAACTATTTTGAGTGAAATGTGTCGACAGAAAAGACTCCAAACTTAGCAACTTAATTTCAATACTTAAACAAAAAAGTGCCCGATAGTATGTACAGGATTAAATCTCACAGTCTGAACACAGCCCGAGACATTCTTACTCAAGCAACTTAGTTTTGAAAAGTCAGCTTGAACTTCATTAGCTCCAAGTCAAAGAACAAAACCTTGCGTTTCGTTTCCTACTAATCAGTCAAGATATTGGGAAGAATTAGCTTGAGCCACTGAGAACTTCGCCTGTTTTTGTGTTATTGTATTCTTCTGCTCATATTGCTGTCTGCCAGATTTGAGACCTCATTGATCATATCAGATTGCTTAAGTAATTGATTGTTACTGGCTATTAACCTCCCAGAACTTTGGACCCGCTTGCAAGCCGCAGAGAACAGCCTGTAATCAGTCACAAATGGCAGCCGCTAATGAAATTAGTTCCTGGTTCTGCCTCACAACTTTGTTTGTTCCACAAAGTATTGGCAAGGGCACAGAGATGCCATGGTTTCCTCTCCCCCGAGAGCGCCGCGATAGAACAACAGAATGCAGATAATGAGCCGCACTGTCTGTGTTGTCTCTTTGTAATTACTCATGTGTCTGACCAAAATATAAAGATGAGGACATGAAAAAAAAGTGCCCACAGTTGTAAATGTAGGGTCCTTAATGCAGGTGCAGAAGGCGACCGGAGAGAGCTTTCAATTAAACTTGAAGAATAAAGAAAAAGTTTTAGCCTTTCAATAGTGTTGAAAATCAATTATTTGCATAAATTAAATTAGACTTTAAAAGCATTGAAAATTATAAGACCACAGTGAGAAAAACATCAGACATCCACCTTGAATAGTCTTTGAATGTGTTATTGTCCACTTTCTAAAGTCCTTCCAGCAGTTTGCAGATCTCAAGGCTCTTTCCTCATTAACTACAATAAGAATCCTGGCTTTGGTAGAAACTGTGGTTTTTAAAAGAAGAAATGTTTGTGAGAACAATGCCTAAAACAGATTATTTATTATATGTTATGATATTATTATATATTTTAATTGGTGAGGATTAACCAGTCTGTGGTTAGTCTGGTCTCTGTGTGGATTTCCAGTCAAAAATTCTATTCTAAATGATTTCAGGTTATTTTCAGGTTGGTTTCCACTCTCTTCCCTGGTGCATGCTCCTGATTTGTAATCATTTTGTAGCATATTCCGTTTATTTAAATACAACACCAGATCACAGGAACTAATCAACATTCTGCAGACGGCCTGCTTTGCAAGTTCACAATGATGTCGTCATTTCTCCAAAGCCTTTTTGTTTGCACGTTCAGCTCTTTTTCTCACCTGCCTGTGTCTGGCCCACAAGGCACAGCCAATTTGATTGCAATATAATCAATCACATCTGTATTCCAAGTATAGCTCAGATTAGTTACAGCTTATCAGACCGCCAAGCAGGCCTGTTTATTCCTCGAAGCATGACCACATGACCGCCGGCCATTGTGTTTTCCATTTCCTCAATTGTCTTGTAATAACCGCTGAGGGAAATCCTTTTACTCAAGAGTCAGCTTTTGTGGAGACTTCACAGACACATCTTATCGTGTGGTTCCAACAGTTGGGCTTTGTGACATGTGAAATCTGAATATTAGGGAATATTAGGGGAAAGTCGTGGCTGGTTTTACCCACAGTAGAATTACCAATGTGTGTACACTGATAATGTAATACCCAGCAGCGAGTTTGGGCTGCAGCTCAAGTCAGGCTTTAAGAGCTGCTGGGAGTGTATTTGTGCTCTGAGGTCTGTTCCCCACATTTGGGATTGCGTATCCATGGTGATGGCTGTGAGAAAGCCATCTCCAGGAAGTCGTAGCCGCAGGGGCGAAGCATATGTGGCACGAGGACGGTACCAGAAGGCCGCAACGTGGATGTCCAGTTGGCCATCTGTCGTGATGCTCCAGCCAGGACCAGGAAGCCCCCCAGAAACCTCACAGGAAGAGCGGCATTTCAAAATGCCAAGGCCCAGGACAGCGCTCTCTTCCCCCGGGAGCTCATTGACACATAACAGACACTAAGCCTCCAACGATCTCAGTGGGCGCTTCCAGAAAACATCCTCGAGTGGAGCGAGGACGCCGTGTGGTGCATTTGTTGATGAGCAGAATGAGTGGAAGTAGCCGCAGCGTGGCTCAGTCGTCAGCCAAAGAATATTACTCTTCCTTATCACGGGCCAAGTCCTCAGGCGGTGCCGCTCCGGTCCAGAAGCCGGGCCGTTACCAGAATGCCCCACTGGTCCCCACTGGAGACCGGTCCTCGAGGCCTGAGGAGACCGGCTGACATTCCACAGCTGGACTGATGCTATTCCGTCTCCAAGAATTTGACAATTTCATGTGTCCAGTATTCCCTAGAATGCACATAATTGACATTTGGCAAATTAAAAATGTTTTCGAGGATTGCAACACTTGTTTTTGTAAGACCCAGTGAGTTCTAGGTTTTTTTCTCAAATGACAGAAGAGAGTGCCTCGTGTTAAAGCTTGAAAGGTTTTTAAATAAACTAGTCTTTCAAGAGGTTCAAGAACTTGCAGAAGGCTGGTTGATATTGATACTGAGAGGTCATTGATGAAAACTCAACCATGAAACTGTGTAAGGACCCAGAGTGAATACGAGCTTTTATGTGTGGAGCTGATAAGGTTTTTTCAGCGTTGCACAAAGGCTCAATATCATGTCACACAAAACCCACAAGGCCATAGGATTTGTGCATTTATCAGACGGAAACTGGGAGAAAACATCTGCGTCAAGTTCTGCCATTGAACGTGTGAGATCTAGTGTTATTTGTGGATTAACTAAAAGCCATCCAAGAGCCACTTGTAGATATTGCATTGTCTCTTTGATGTTACAAAACACAATAAATCCATTGCCAAACAAGTTAAGATCCAATTAGATTCTCAAAGATGGTGATTTTCTAATGCTTGTAATTAAAAACACAAAAAAGTTAATTAAATTGTTCAAAGTAGTCTCTGGCTGATTATGTCTATTTTAATTGCTTCATTCATTAGATTAATAGTGAAAAGTTTCTATCAAACACTTATTTCTGTTGCAACACCTGATCATTTTTTTTGAGTGAACCTCAATTAATTTATCGAGAACCATGATCAAAACTGAGTGGCTAAGTTCACCTTGGGGCATTATTAAAACGCTAAGTGACCATCTACAAGGCCTTCTTTTAACACATTAATAATTGTGTTAATAAAAGGATGGCCACCTGTTAAAATAATAACTCTGAATGAACCTTAAAAACACAAAAACAAGTATATCCTGGACACTGGACAGTTAGTTGCAGGGCACTGTTCAATCATCCAATGGAAAATTGTAATTGACATAATCTGTAAAAAAATAAATAAATAGTCATTTAGTCTTTATTATTCAGCATTTTAATAGATTACAATATTCAGCATTGGTCAGTTACATGTATTTAACAATCCCATTATCTGTCAACACTTAAAAACATATGTAAAAGAGGTTATTCTACAGCTGTTTATGTCTGCTTAGTCCAAAAAATAAAATTAAAAAAAGGGGGAAGAAAGGTGAAATGCACATAAATATTGGCAAGACATTCACTCAGTGGTTAATGAGGCAGAGATAATGTTGAGTCTAAGAAGTTTAATGTAAACTCAAAGCTGTAACGTAATAATATTTTGCTGTGCATTTTTTTATTAATTTAATTTATTACATTTTTTATTTTATTTTATTTTATTTTTTATTTTTTTATTTTATTTTATTTTATTTTATTTTATTATTTTGCAGGGTGCTATGTTGTCGAGGGATTGGAACCTTAAAGGAAGGCTACTACAGTTTTTGCTTACTGCATCTTCGAGTCCGCTCTGATCGGTCACAGTCAGTCCTGATCTTGTGTCTGTTACGTTGCTTATCTACCTCACTATGTAACAGAAAAACAAGCTGGACAGCCTTCAAGATGTTTACCAAGAGCTTAGAGAATCAATCTTTAGCAGAATCTAACTACATCTGACTAGAGTCTTGTGAACTTGTTACTGCGACGTATTTACTGAACCGAAACCTGGAAAAATAATACAAATGTTCTGCTACAAATGTCTTCCGGATGGCCACACATTTTTAAAAAGGCTTTGTCCACACATTTCTCAAGTGGAGGGAGGGTTTTTGTCACCGATTTGCTTCTGTCGTTGTAGAAATGGAAATGCACACACAGTATTTGTTAATGAATAGCAGTCTCATACACAGCTGATGCTTGTTTGCTTGTGTTGCACCAAAATACACTGACATTTCTCACCATACATCCAACTATAATTCACTGTTCATGTTATATTTGTTTCTGTTCATTCTAAAAATACAATCAGCTGACAGTTCTGTGTAGTAATGTGACATGAACTATAACAGTCGGCACGGGAGCCAGTTACACAACCCTCAGGTAACATAAGAAGCACTTTTTTTCAAAGGTCATATAAAAACGAGGCCAGATAAAGCCGGCTGCACGCTCTGCTGTCCTTTAGAGAAAGGCCAGAGCCACATCGGGAACCCTCGGCATATAAGAAAAAGTAACGGGAGCAGAACAGTTCTTAAAAACAGATTAGTGAGAGATGTTAGTGGAATAATGAGTAGTTTTCCCTAAGGATTATTACCTAGTGCCACATTCATATTCATGTGAGGCCACGGTGTCCTGCAAAACTTCCATCCAACCACAATCCAATCAAATAAGAGGACAACCTTTTTGGTCCTTTCAAACAAATGAAAGCAGCTTGACTTAGCCCCGACTCAAGGTAACCTTCTCGTACAGTCATCAGTGTGGGACGTTAAGCCCCGTATCTTTGTATAAACACCTACTTCACTAATAAAGCCACAGCCCAAAAAAAAAACACTCACATCCAGTTATTCTTTAGAGATTTCAACAGATATTTCCCAAAGAGTCTTCAACAAAACATCTCCATCTCTATTGAGAGTGCCACGTGTCTGTCGGATCATTAGAAACGATAAAAAAAAACATAAGTGTTTCATTTGTAGAGACTGATGATGCCACTGAATTAGAGTGAAGCATCAGTAAACAACACAAAGTGATAATGGCTGGAGCGTAGAAGGTGTAAACTCATAATTCTTCCACACCACTGCCTTTATAATAACTGTTGAGTCACAGTGCAGCAACAAACAGAAAACTGTAGCTAGAATTTCCTTTTTTCGTGAAGCATTCTTAACATTTCGCTAACTTTTTTGACACATGTATTTTTAAGCCCAGGTGTGCTCTGTTTCTGTCACTATTTAAGGCCAAACTGAGCAAACAGTATTTGTCTCTCCTTTTGGTATTGCTCTGTTAATTCTCAATGGAACAGAATTGTAGACTGCCTTTTAGTAGAATCCATATCCACTTAATGCTTTTAATTTGCCTCAGTTAAAATATTTGTTTGTTTTCTTTGATTTTAGGGAGTTTTTGTACTTATAATGGGGCCAGGATTGCTCTACAGTTGTCAAACAGAACAAGTATCGTCATTTTTTGATTCGACTCCAGTAAAACTCCTCGTGTATTTTAGTTTTCGTGCTAAAACTTGCGACACAGTTGTGAGGGAGACATTCTGCGGCTGTGATACATTTACATCAGTTTGTCGCTTCACTTCCTCAGTCACAGCGAACCCTCCGTCAGTGGCTGAAGGTGTCTCTTTCAGCTTATTAGCTCCAGACGAAACTGCCGTCGCCATGGTTTCCAAACCCAATTAAAGAGGTTGTTCCAATTAGAGCGCGACTAAGGCTCGGGTGTGAGGGGTACGAGAACACCGAGACCCTGGCCTCACCCACTGGGCAGACGTCAGACTCTAAATTCATCAAATCCAAACACAGACACTGCAGGAGGAGCCTAATAGGGTTTCACGTTAAACTTCTGCGAAAATGACAACCCAAACTGAGACTGTCGGGTTTATTTTTCATTTCAAAACGGGGCAAGTCCAAGTTAAGACCCCGACCAGTGGTAAAATTCAAACAGGTTTTGTCTCAGCGCTTGTGATTAACATTTGAGGAATGATTTTTGACAGTTTAAATGTACCTCGGCACCAGCTTTTCTCATCATTGTGTTTTAACAATACAGGAGACAACAGAATCTACAATTAAATGTCCTAGATAATATCTTCTGTGTGCACTTAATATTATAATCCATTGCCCATTCTTCTTCTGTCTCCTTCCACTTCATTATTATGCATTTTCCCTGTTACAACTCAAATAAAAGTGCACATTTATTTCCTAATTCAGTATATTCCATTCCTAATTAGGGCCTAAACCCTTATTCTCTCAAATTGATTTTAAAATGCTGACTCACATCTCTTCATAAATCATCTCTTTTTTTCTCTCAGGCTTTAAACGAGTAAACAATGCTGACTTTTACTGTTGTTTTATATATTCGGTTTTAATGTCTTGTGTCCTTTTATGTTTCTTTATTTTTTTAATATTGATGTACAGTGCTTTGGCCGAACGTCCTGCTTTTAAAGTGCTCTATGAATAAAATCAGACTGCACTGGAAATAGCATTAGTTGTCAAACTTAATGCTTAACTTAATCGACAGCTCTCTATTGGCAGGCTTTATGGTCCTTCTTGTTTTATGGTAGGTTAACTTGTAAAAAGTGGTCAAAAATCACACTACAGATTACTTATTGGTCATTTTCATTTCGGTTATTTTATTACTAACCATATTGTGTGTTAAGAAAAGGCTTTATGATTGGTGCAGCAAAGAGGAATCAAAATCTATTGGAAGAAATAGAGTGAATTAGACGTTTTTTGTGTCATGTAGAAGTAGTTCTGATTGTGAACCGTCTGTGTTGACTTTAGGTCTGTTTTCACATTCATAACAGCGTCACAATAACTACTCAAAGGCTGTATTGACTTACCGGGGCAGATAAAACCAAGTGTTCCTGGAACATGTGACGACTGAGGTGCTCGGCAGGTGCCACAGTTTAGTTATGGAATAGAATAGGGTGATTTATCTCAATAATGGCTTTTTTTTTTTCGTGTGACAAGGCAATTTCACCGGCCAGGGGTGTTTTTTTTCTCTGTCTCTCTTCCTTGAGCTGAAGGTTGTTTTCAAAGAGAGGCTGTGAGGATGAGGCGAGAAGCTTTAGAAAACACATATGAGCAATCCTTAAGTTTGGCTGTGTCAGCTGAAAAGGTGACAATGAAAGAGGGCACGAAGGAGAGGCACTTCCCCGGAGAGAGGCACGGACGGGGCAGCGGACGCTCTCTTCTGATCTGAAGAGGCTCCTGTCGACAGCCGAGACGGAAACGCAGATTTTTAATTTGAGTCTTTGCTTTGATCTTGTTAGATCTAAAACAAAATGCACACGTGTGTCTCTGAGTGTGAGCACGGAGAGGACGGCAATCAGGTGACTTCCTTTTGAAAATTTAAATCACAAGGTCCTTTTTATACATGCTCCATCCTCTTCTTCTTCTGACGTCGTTCAGAACGGTGGCACATATGAATAAAATACATTTACCTGAAAGTATTACTCAAATACCTTAATAACTTTACATCAATGGTCAAATTTAAAGCCCAAATCTGTGTTTTGCTTTAGTTTCATTTTAATTTTCAACTTATTTTTACAAACTATTTTGAGACATTAGGAAAGGCCCAAAATAGTTTATGTATAAACAGTATTCCTATTTCCAAATGAGACCTGGAGGCCTAATTTATCAAAACGATTCATTCATGAATAAATGTATAAATATATACTTTTAAATAGCTTTTAAAAATATCGTGGTAGCATTGCCTGATGTGTTGATCTGTAATTAATGGAGAAAAAAACAAATGTGTGGAAAAACTATACACAGGTATTTATCAATAAAGCAGTTTTTGAATTATTAAGACATTTAAAATGACCATGTCCCCTTTTTGTGAACTTCAGATTATTATTATTTAGAGTGTGTTAAAAAGACTTATTATTTAACCATCCATTTTTCTTTTAAGACTCTGTGTGTCCTGTTTATTCACGAAGCATCTGCAAAACTGTCCCGAGGCATCAACATTACATTCATGTTATACTGCAGGATACGGAGATATTCCTATAGACATTTCTGGGTTGGTAAATGGATCGTATGTAACACATTTCTACATCCATTGACCTGATAGAGTCACTCGAGAGTATTGCAGCGTGTGGGAGATAAGTTATTAGATGATCAACCTTGATTCTTCATTGTCCTGAATATGAATCATTGGACGGACTTAATTTGTTATGACAGAACTATATATGTGTAGGGAAAATGATATATATACGTGGGCTTTTAGTGATGGCTAATTATCTGAAATGATTTAATCTGTGCTCCAGCTTTTATAGAGGGCTTCTGTAGTTTTGTTTGTTCACTTTTGGAATGAAAAGTAGCATAATCCCAGCAAAATAAGGGAGAAGATATAGTAGAAAAAAGGTAAATAGAGGAGGTTGTAATAGTGACACTCGAGAGGCTGTTATTTCCTGAAATATTACACTTGAGAGAACAGTAGCCTGAACTCATAATTGGATAATCTTGACACCAAATAACCTTGTCTTTTCTCTGTCAAAGCCATTTCAAGGCTTTCGTAGAAAATCAAATGAAAATGGACCTTTTCCGCTGTAAAGATTGTGTAATTGCTCAGTCCTCTGCTGAAAGAAAAAAAAAATACCTAAGAGTTTTATTTTCAGGCCATTTTTGATTTGAATAAAATGAATACTTTGTAATGAAAGGTATTTAAACCCATGGCTCACAGACTAAACCATGCAAGTCCATCATATTTAGAATAATAGCTAAGCATGCTTGGACTCAGGCCTCTGCAAAATCCAACTAAAACCTGGAGTCGAAGATGTTACTCAAAGTTTAATCACATATCAGCAGCTCTGTGTAACATTTAGACCCAAAAATACATATTCTCCCTCTCATTTTGATTGTTTTTAGGCCTGAGATCAGTAGAATCATGTCTGTCTCACTGACACAGTACTCTGAGCTGAACAGAAACCTCCAATATAACTGTACTGTCCCGGGACGAGGACTTATCGTGATAAAAAAGACGCTAAAATGACCCGAGCGTTCCAGAAGACATGTTCTTTCTTCCAAACTTGCGCCCTCTACTGGACAAACGTTACACAGTGCTGCTTTAAACAAAATGGATCTATTTCCTAATGTTTCTTTTTACAAGATGATTTTGTCTGTGTGAGAAGCCTGACAACAGAGAACATTGAGGATGTGAGGACAGAACACGGGAAAGAAAGTCAAACAGACAATTGGTCAGTCTTGCTTTAAATATGGCTGTGTGCCTTTGAAAAAATCCATCAGAGCACACCGAGCTGTCCCCGCCTCGTGTTGCTCCGTGCTTGTTTGTGATAAACGCTGCATTTGTATCCAGGGTGTAGGCTTATTTCTGCTCAGTTGCCCGCTGCAGCTAAGCTAAGCCTCGTGTTGCTGATAATGACAGCTGTGAAAGGAGTGGGAGACTGAATGAAACCCAGTGGGGGTGGAGGGTGGCAGGCGATCCAGTGACTCTGCCCCGCCAGCCCCGTATTTACCATCCCTCTGCGTCCCGCCGTGTCACACAGGGGTGCACGTCTTCTCTGTTTACCAGAGCATGGGGCCATTTTTTTTTCTTTATGAGCAACCGGAGCGTCTATTCAAAAGTGCCATTTCGAAAGATAAAGAGAAAAAGCTGTCACCACCCTCATTTTCATATTTTTCTTTGCTGTAAAATTGCCTCAAAAGAGACGTATCGGCTTAAAGAACAGAGGCCGTGCTGAGAGCAGCATCACGCATCAGCCGAAGGGGTTATTAGGACTTTGTCAGTGCTCAAGTTGTTCTGTTCAAAACAGGTCAGGTTTAAACACAACATATTCTATTAAAACATTAGATTTAGCCCAGTATTTATATATTGATTTATTAATAATGATTCAATAGGGGTTATAATGCTATGCTATCAATTATTTTCTATGTGTTTTTAGTACAATCTTTCACAATTAATCAACTAATCTTTTATTTAAAGATCTGGAAATAAACATAAATAAATCATGCCTCTTGTATATTGACTTGTGGCCATGCATATATTCAAAAGCACCATTAGAGACATAAGCTTCTAGCCACTGTCTAGCAATAAAATAGTTTAAATTGACTCTTTTTTTTGGTTTTGATTTGTTTTTTCTGTGTTTTTTTAATGTTTCTATTCCACGTCTAAAAACCTTGTCTAACATGTCTATTGGATTGTTCAGAAAACTGGAAACATTTGCTTATTGGCTTTTAAATCCTACCTTTTTGATTGGTTATTTCAAAATAAAGCCTTTTGACGAGGGCAGGCGTATTATGGGTCAGTGTCCATTGCCAAAAGGGAAAAGAAACCATCCCAAAAAAATCATATCGATCTATATTTACAGCACACAAAGATTTATTTGTTACATTTTTATTTCTTTCACAAATGTGCCTGACTCAATGGAAATGTGTCTTTGGAGAAATGCCCTTCAGATTTCGAGTCCGGTGCAGGAAGAATAGTTAACTACACGTCATTTTTACATCAGGAAACTTTAAAATTCACCCCAAACCCCCTTTTTTCAGCCGGTTCCTACAGTTGCATTTAACTTTATGTATCCATCCCTGACCTTTATTTTCTCTTGATTAAGTATGGGAGCGATCTGAGGGGATTTGCCACAGAGCGATGAGGGCTGTTGAATGTGCATCGTCGGGTGCCTATGTGACGGCCCGTATGCAGATGGAGTCCACACTTGAGCGGGACGAGAGCCGCAGTCACTGGGCCTGAAATCAAGCAGAGTGAAGATTGTTTATGGACTGCCAGAAGTAATTAATCTCCCTTCTCTATGAAAATTAATCGGATTAAACCTCCTCTTGGCCCAGTGAATCTGTCTGGATGTAAAGTACGGACGCCGGCCGCTCCGACGTCCCGCTTCGTGGCCACAATGCCGCTCGTATGGCCCCCATTCGCAGGCTTCGGGCGCGCAATGACTCGGGAGCGTAATCACATTCTCCTGCTCGTCTGAATGCTCGTCTTTCACGCCGGCAGAAAGAGCATTTGGCCACTTGACCGGTATCATGTTCTGACCTTTGATTGAGTTGCTGAAACGCTCGCTCACATTTGTTGATTTGAGAGGCGTCCGTGTGTCCGTGGCCGGAGGTGAAACACATGTTCATATGATGAGCTGACCTTTTCAGATCTATTTAAATGAGGGTCCAGTGTGCTGCGCCTCTCGCGTCAACGTCGCACTGAGGGTGGTGCGGAATTATTTAGCGACGCTTCACGCTTCTACAGTTCGTGCTTAAGAAGTTTACTGTGCACTGCTTAAACACCGTCACAGGATTAGTCCAAATAAACCATGCAATTCTACATTTTAACAGCATTTTTTAATCTATCTAACTGTGTCTAAAGATTGTATGTGTTTGAGATTTGAGAACGAGCCATTTCTGCAACATATCTGAGGTAATCTTCTCTTCTATTGCTCTTTTGTGTGTATACATCAGCAGCTTTGTGTTTTTCCCAAAAGAACAAGTTATAAAGCAGATCCTATGACACCTAACAGAGGCCAAGACCCATTTTAACACTATTTATTGTCACTTTTTATGTATAAAATAGTTTAATGATAGCTGTTTACCTCATCGACACAAATCTGACTTATTTACTGGACATGAAGAGACTTTTTGTGATGCTGCAGTGTATTTGCTAAGACATTAAAAAGGCAATTGTAAAGAAAATCAGGAACTAAATAAGGTTTGAGACAGAGTTTTTATCAATATCCATATTTATAAAATTACAGAAGATAAATATAAGTTCTCAAGTGATACATTTTGATATTTATTGGCTGTTTCTGCAAATATTTATTGGGAAATATAGGCAATAGATCTATTTTCTTGTTATTGTCTTTGAAAAAACATGAACTTTCTGCAGTTTGTGAAAAATAGTATCCATTTTTCCCTTTTTTTCGTATTTATTCTAATGTTTGGGGCTACGATCGTGGATAAGTACAATATCCTTAAACAACTTGTGCCTCTGCATCGAACACTGAGCAGAAATGATCCACGTTCGTCCACGCTAACTTTGATTTTTTTGTGCGTACAGTGGCTGGCATTAATCAAAGATATTAAACTACACAGTCACAGATGGAGTATTATCTCCAGTGCGTATGTTTGTGTGGTGTTAGTTAGACAGAAGTGGGTCAAAACAAAGCGTTGGACTCAAAGTGAAGCAGAAACCCCTGAAGAAGCCCAGCGTCGTCCTGCCGTCTGATCCGCACAAGGCCATTAAACAAATCACGTCTTCACTTACTGTCACCGCGCTGAGTGTGGTCGTTCCTTAGACGGCCGAGCAAAGTGGAAATAAATTGTGTTTTCTTGTTTGATTCTAGTTATTGTTCCCTGTGCGGACGCCTGCAGCTGACACGCCACCAACCATTAGCCACAATGTCATACGGCTCCATCGACGGCAACTCCTTCGGCGGTCGCAACCCGTTCGGAGGTCCTACGAGGCAGGGGTACCAGCCAGTCGGTGAGACACATATTGATTTTTTTTCCCTTTCTTTTATTGTTTTGCAAAATGTCACTTTGGGATGTCCTTTGAAACGTCCTTTCTGTTGCTTTTTACAATGAATTGCCACATTAAATTTGAGACTCAGGAATAATTGCCACGAACAAGGCGACTTTCCTCAGAGTCCATTCATTCTCCTGTGTTTGTGTTAAAAGAGGATGTGCTTTACATTTGAATCATTTTTGTAGTTCTGCAATCTCAACAATGACACACTGATTGTACTTAAATGTATCGGGAAATGTAAAGGATCAGCTGTGAGAGATTTTCACAACTGCATTTAGAAAATTACAGACAGGAGCAGAAAGCCTTTTAGACAACTATTTATTTATTTATTTATTCATTTAATTTATTTTTTTATTTATTTCATTTTTATTAGTTATTTATTTATATGTTATTTTTTATTTATTTCATTTTTTATTTATTTCATTTTTTATTAGTTATTTATTTATATGTTATTTTTTATTTATTTCATTTTTTATTATTTATTTATTTGACAAATGATTCATGCTGAGATAAAGAGCTTATCATGAGTCAAACAGGAAACTTTAAAATGAAGTTTAGTAGTGCACATGCAGCTTTTTGTAAATTGCAGCTCTTTTATCACAAATGAACTAATTTTACAACTGTCCCTCTAATGTTTATCAGTCATAATCAGAAATTTAACAAATTGCATTATGGTCTACATGAGATGACATGATGTTTGTTACATTATTTAATGACAGTTTTTGTTAAGAGTTAATGTTTCTAGAGATTTTAATTGGAGAGAAGCATGTATTTAATAAAAGTGACCCATCATTTAAATGCTGTGACCCACTGAGAACTACACACTCAGAGACTAAATAAACACGTCAAAATGCTGGAATACAGAGAGATGGCATTGATAAAAATATATTCACCTTCACATGAGAGCACCACTGGTTTGGGATAATTATAAATAATATAATATAATTCATTAATTAAATACTACATCTATATCTCATCATGATTTAAATTTCTTAAGTAAATCCCAGTCTTTTTTCATACTTAAGCCTGTTTGTGCACTAAATATTTCATTTCTTTGAGTGAAAATGACTCTATAAAGTTTTAGCTTAACTCAGCTATGTCAGTATTAACTAGAAAATTGGGGTTTGGGTTTTTTATTTTGCAAAATATGTTACGTTAACACTAAAACACTAAAAACACTAAACAATCTTTTATAACTCTTTGTAATTCTGTTCATTGTTGCTTTTCACTTTTTTTTGTTACATTTTGCAGTGAAGAATATTAAAAAAGTTCATATTTGCCTTGAATTATTTGTAAATGTTAGGGGAATATTTGGCTAAGAGACAGTTCTTGTGGAGATTAAATATTTAAGACGAAGGATTAAATCAAGAGTGCTGTACAGTCACAGAATAAAAAAGGCAGTAAAGGAGTTTATTATGAGTGTGGGAGTTATGTGTATTCATGTCATCATAAGTGTGGCAATATAAAAGTTTTAGTTTTGCGTATTGTACTTTGAAACAGGCAATCAGAGTCAGGTGTGTCGGTCATCAACACATTCATAATTCATGAAGAAATGAATAATTCAAGCAATCAGCTCCACATGTAAAACACATGAAGGTAACCAACCTAATGCCTAATGTTGTTGACGAACTTAGTTTTCCATAAACCACCACCAAGTTAATGCATTTATGAGCTCTGTTCTCCAACTGTTTATACTTAGACAATATAAAACCAACAACTTTGCTTTAGAAAAACAGGAAACTAGACTTGCCGCTTTCATTCTCGAGTTACATTTGACTTCTAAAAGACAAACACAATGAAAGGATAATTGATTTGAGTCACTTGCAGTGTTTTCTGTAGTTAAAACATCAGTGCGCCCCTTTAAAACACACTTCTCCTTCAACTTACTGAACTCTCGCACAGTTCATCTAAAATGTGAAACCCCAGATTTCTAATTAAACCAACATAAAGAGCTTGACAAAATACAACCTTAAATTCACGTGACTTTATAGGCTCTGAAGAGTGGAAATAACAATGTCTGTTGGAATAAAACGAACAAAATCAGTGTTTGGTGTGAGCTCACGTCGAGTTTTTAAGCAAAACTAATAGTTGCTGCCATCTTTGTTTTTATTGTCGTAGAAAGTTCAGGTCAGTCCAATAAAACTGAGCATTCATCCACACACTTTCATCTAACACCTCATTTGGACTAATGGTGCAAAGTGTAGTGGACCAGAAGCTGAAACTAAAACTCTTTAGTCCAAACTAATGTGTATACACTAGTTATTTAATGCAGTCAACCATGAAGAGTATTAAAAACAAAGGAGGCTATGTTGTGGCTTAATATTGTCTATTAAAATAAACCTTGTACAGATGTTATTATGCTGTCTTTCAAATATTTCTTGCAACTGTATCAACATAAAGAAGCTAAAAATGCCTGAAAAAACACTGTCACTTTAAATTTCATAACCTCAAATCACCCAAATATATGTCGTTTCAACAGTTTCCAAACAACAATCCCTTCATAGACAGATTCTAACTTTGAGTGAATGCAATGAGACTAGATCTATCGCCAATCAATGCAAATAACTGTACATTTAGTCGATATATTAAGCTGTAGCTGCCCCATTCGGAAGCAGATCTTGACATGATTTGTTTCTGGACGGTGACATGGACCACGGACTAAATGAAGCTATAATACACCTTGGAACAAGATTGCTACATGAATAACCTCAACCCCCCAGAGTTTAGTGGGTGGAGTGTGTTTAGAACATGCATTTACGCGGAGGTCATGGGTTTTATAAGGGTTAAGCAGTGTGAAAAGCAGCTTCATTTGATTTGATCCTCTCAGTGCTTTCATTAGCCTTGTAATGGGGTAGGAGCAAGACAGAGCCCCCAGGCAAAACATGTTCCCAGCCAAACCGAGGTGTGTGTGTGTGTGTCTGTAAATGTGTGTGTGTTTGGAAGGAAACAGGCAGAACAGATGGAGAGAGACTTAGTGGAGATGAATACGTGCTGAGGACAATGCACTAATGTTTCATGTTGTGGGCAGGACAAGGAGCCATTTGGACAAACACCGGATCATCCATGTGCATCAGAGAGGAAGGAATGTGGTTTTGTATTCCAACTGCATGATATCATCAGAAAAAACACACACACACACACAAGATGAGGACACTGGACAAACATGAAAACTGCATATTTCTGTAACATTCAATCCATTACTACTTTTCTAAAACAACGGATGGACATGGGATGGGTGTACTTCCCAGTTTATGTTTAGTTTGCATCAAGAAAACCCTTTAACCCTCACAATGTGTCACGTAGAGCTGATTTTTTACATTTATTTAGTGTAAAATGACTTATATAGAACATGAAACAACGACGAATAACCACATTTCATTCACTCATTTGATCAGGATGATAACTTTAGGTGCAGGCCGGCGTCTAAAACATAAAAGCGACTTGAAATGTGCTAACAATCTGTCTTTTTAATGTTTAGCTACTCATCATTACTTTATATCTTCAATCTCAAGAAGAACTAAGACAAAAGTTCAGGGCTCAAGGGTTCACAAAATCCAACCTTTATGTGAGATCCATCAAAGGTCTAAAAGGTTTCTCATTTTTGAATATGTAGTTAAAGGCTATGGTTAAACGGTTATTAAAAAGATAGTTTAATTTAAGCTAAAATGCATTAAGTGCAAAGTATTTAAAATGATATTAATCTAATTCATTGTTCATTGAATGGGTTAAAATGGATTATGTCTCCTCGTTCTTCAGCGTAATACAACTTTCAAATAGCTGCTACACTTTATTTAAACATGTTTGTGATTGTCGATGATCATTAAAAATACGTTAAATAATTACTACTTTACCTTTTGGATTGTCAGGTTTAGATTATTGCACAGTACACAGTGATAGAGTGGTTAGAACATGGGTTTGATCATTGTGTTTGTCATTCTCCTCGTCACATACATGATATTTTTAAATAGATATTTCAATTTTTAAGATGAAATCTGGGCAGTACAGAAGATGGAGAACAATCAGACGAGATAAAATAGATAAAAATGTGATCAAACATTCAAACAAAAGATGAGGAGTGGAGAAAAAACCAACAGTGTTTTACTGATTGAATTGCGCCCTTTGACTTTTCTGAGTTTTTTTATGTAGCGCTTTATATTTATGGAGTTTCAACAAATAAAAACATCCTTATCGGCGCTCTTTGTAGTTTGTAGCTGCAGAACGTGTGTTTACACCAGCAGCGTCTGACACTGGAGGCGAGTGGCACAGTGACACCACTCATTACGTTCACACGGCGACTGAGGAAGAAGCGGGATGACAGAGGCAAAGCAAACATCACATATGGTTTTTGTCTGCGGACTGCGCTACACTGTACTCGCTTGACTCCCTTTGACAGCCGGCTTCTCTCTCCCGGTCTTTCACCATTGTGAGCCGACGGATCGGAGCCTCCATCGCCAGAAAAAAAAAGGGCTTTGATCACAGTGAAGCCGGGGAACATTATGAAGGATGTGAGCAGCGGTGGTAGAGGGGGTGGGCTGTCAGATTTGGCGTCTGTAGCTCGGGCAGATCTGAAGAGGAGCTCAGGAAATGATCAAAGCCCAGGTTAAGTCTCTAATAGAGCTGTCGTTTAGGCTAATCTCTCTCCTCCTTTCTCGCCGTCGAAGCTCTCAACCTTCAGCCTCTCACTTTGACACAGCTGAGATTTGAAATGACGAGAGCGCTCAGGTTTTATATCAACATTTCCTTCGCGGTAAACTCTGTGCCGCAAAATGACGGATACAGAACATTCAATGATTAGCGATTACATGTGAAATATAATTAATTACTCATTACACAGACTGTCCTCACTGTGAATCTTAACTAAACCTGTCCTAAACCCAAATAAAAAGACTGAAACTGTAGGAAATGCTTGGCTCAGACTGACCCGTTGTTGATCCTCTTATTAGTTTCTGACTCATCGATGGACTTTATGTGTGTTTAACCTCAGCATCAAAGACTTTCAAAGGTTTAAATCCATTTTTCTCAGCTTTCCATTTTGTTTGGTGAGCTGTACCACATACAGACAAGATCAAATGAGAAAGAATCCATTTTTACCTGAGTTCCTTGCATATTGCAGCCGCTCTCCGTCCCTGGTTGTTTGCAGCAACCAGCCGTGAGCTATAGTGTCCGGACCTGACCCGGAGATGTGCTCACGTTGTTAGAAGAACCCTCCGGAGACAGCAGCCGCTTGTTTATTAGGCCCGAATAAAGCGAGAAGACGGCCCGGTGCGACAGGACTGTGATGAGCACTCGGCGGTCCTGCTCCGTGAGCTGCTGATGGCTCGTAAATGACCAAAGTGGGCCATGTGTTCGACAGCCACGCTCGGTTTATTGGACCGACTGAGTCCACATTGATCTGGGGTTGAGTGGTCGTCAAGTCAGACGCTTTGGTAGCTTTAGTTTAAGGATATGGCGCAGGAAAAGACTTGATAATACTGTTATTAACTAATGTTTGGGCAACTAGTGAAATGTATATAACTATCTGATTGGATAATATTGGAAAAATCTTTGCATGAAAATGATTTGCAGCACTGTAGAAAACGGTTAATACATGTATTTTTTAGTGTAAATATAGAAAAAAGCCCTTTCTGCTTGAGTTTACATGTTCTCTCTGTCAACAACATGCTGTAGAGATGACTTTAAATTACCCAAAGGAATGAGTGAATGGAGTGGTAATGTTTTCTCTGTGTCATGTCCTAAACAGAGCAGTAATAGCCCTCTCCCTGACCCTGCGTAGGAATAAGATGGAATATTACTGAGCCTAATATTTTTTGGCATATTCTCTTCTACTCACTCACATCTGACAAAGTTAAACGAGTCCTAAATGATTTTAAACATACTCTATATTCGTTACTGTTTGCTCAAAAGTCTTCTTCTCTTTTTGCCAGCAACATTTATCTCACTTTATTTCAGTAGATCTCTCTAGTTCAGCTGTTATCATATTACATATTCATAAAAAAGCATACTCCACCTACACCGTCACCATCTTTTAATAGAAGCTCATGAAACATTTAACCATTTCTTAAAGCGGTCGACAAATGCACAGCTACAGACAAATGTGACGATAGAATCAATATTACATCAAAATGGATGAGAATAATGAGTGTTAGTGGCTCTGGCGTCTAATGTAGTGTAATCAGCAATGCTTTAAAATGAATATAAAGCCAAATGTGTGAGGAGAGTGAAGAAAACACAGCTTTTCCCTCCTGGCAAGAGGCGTGTTGTTTATTCACGCTGCTTTTTTGTTCTCAAATGATCAAAATTATAAATTATAAGGGGAAAAAAAAACCTTTCCCAATTGTAGCATCTGAGCAGCATGATGTTCAGTGAAACCTGAGGAGAGCCTGGCCCCAGAATGAGTTACTGCTGGTCTGCATTTTACGCACGTTCAGGCTGAGAGTGACGAAAACAAGAGACAAACCAGAGCAGAACGCCTCCAGACATCTGCAGGTGGCTGTCTCCGGGAGGTGGGCTGCACCTCGCCGCGAAGTCAAGGTGAATCCTTTATGAATTCATGGGGTTTGTTCACTTTCCTCTGCAGATTCTTCAAACTGGATTCAATCATGGCTCAAAATAACTGTTTGTCCATTTTGAAGAGGATGCCCCGGGTAGAATAACAGCAGGGGAAGAATATGTGAGTAGTAGCCATAGTGTAAAATACTAGAGGCGACAGCGGCTGCTTTTATTCAGGGTGAGACAACTTATGCCACAGAAACTATTATCAATGGGACAGAATTAGATTTAGCTGAAGTGGAGCTAGCAGTGAACATAAGAACAAAATCACACAGATGTAATGCCAATGTTTTATGTGGCCCTTCAATATATGTAGAAGGTGACATTTTTGGCTCTAAGTTTTATTCATTATCCTTTCATTTGAACATGTTTAGATTGGACTTGATTTTTGCTACAAACATAAGTAACTAAAACCTATTCAAATCCATCTTAAAACTGTTCAAATTCAACCAAAATCTGCTGAAATCCATCAAAAATCAGTGGAAATCCAACTAAAACCAGTTCAAAATATGACTAAAACATGTTTAAATCAATCTAAAACCTGTTGAAATATGACTAAAACCTGCTGATATCTGACTAAAACCTCTTGAAATCCAACTAAAACCAGTTCAAAACTGACTAAAACATGTTTAAATCAATCTAAAACCTGTTGAAATATGACTTAAACCTGCTGATATCTGACTAAAACCTCTTGAAATCCAACTAAAACCAGTTCAAAACTGACTAAACATGTTTAAATCAATCTAAAACCTGTAAAATACTAAACTGCTGATATCTGCTAAAACCTCTTGAATCCAACTCAGTTTAAAACTGACTAAAAATGTTTAAATCAATAAATGTTGAATATGACCAACCTGATGACTAAACCTCTTGAAATCCAACTAAAAGTTAATGACTAACGTTTACAACTAACCTGTGAAATGACCAAACCTGCTGACATTGACTAAACCTCTTGAAATCCAACTAAAAGTCAACTGACTAAAACATGTTTAAATCAATCTAAAACCTGTTGAAATCTGACTAAAACCTGCTGACATCTGACTAAAACCTCTTGAAATCCAACTAAAACCAGTTTCCATAAAGGGATGAAATTATTGTTTGTCTGATAACTTTTGTAAAACTAAAATGAAGATGAAACCTCACATTCAAAATGTAATAAAAGTTTCCAAATGTCACCATCTTCGGCCCCTGAAAGGATTCTTATTAACCCCTCACCACTTTGAGTTTGACACCTATGCCCTAGGATCTAAATTTAGTTTGAGGAAATATTTCTTTTAGATTGACGAATGATGAATCCCATCATCAAACAGGTCTTCAGGACGTCCTGAACCAGACACAGAACCATCTGGGAGGGAGTCAGGTTAGAAGACAAGGTGCTTGATTTGGTGCAAAGTAATGTGTAGCTTTAAGTATCTACATCTTGAAATACATTGAACCCAAGGGAAGATCAAACTTGACAAAAGGAAGCATGAGAACAGAAACATCAAAATCTACCTGACGCTTCGTTTGAAAGACTTCTGATGCCTGCCATATCTGCAGAATGAGTTTGAGAAGTGAAAGCGTGTTGCCTCCACCTGCAGTAGCAGCTGTCGGGGGCGGCCCAGGTCCTCGGCCTCTCAATCATCTCGGAGTCAGCCGCTAATGTGCATGTTTTTGGAAAGAGTAAAATCTATATCAGTGCACCGAGGAGAGGCGCAGCTGACCCCGGGCATAATGAGACGGCGGCTCTTGATTAAGTCCCTCTCTGATTTGAGAGTATAATTGAATGTGTTGCAGATAGCACATTTACGCTATCGACAAGCCACTCGCCGAGGCCACGATGCTAATTCATCTCTGGTGCGGGCTCAACTCGGGCTCATTACAGTAGCAGAAATGAAGGCACTCTGAATCGATTATTCAGTGGTTTCAAAAGAGAAAAGACAAACATGCAGTGGCAAACTGATCATCATGTGTAATCAGTTCACTGGTGTTTATCATTAAGCCATACGCATAATAAGACTCTGCCCTGAGGTGACATTTCTCCTATTTCACTTTAGACACTCATTAAAGAGGCAGAGTTAACTTTTTAATCAAAAACAAACCAAAACAAACAACCTTTTCGCTCTGTTTCAGATCAGTCAGCAGTATGTATAGTAGTAGTATGTCTTTGTCCAGAATCAAAGTCCTGCTCAAATCAGACTCAGTGCTTCAGTCGCACAAAAGACTGCAGTTGTCAAGTGTGATTTGGTAAAAAAAAAGAAGAAAAAAAAGGCTTTGCTTGTATCAGTTCTGCTTTGAAGCGTTGGGCTGATATGTGTTGAAAAACCCACATGTTAATGCGAGCAAAAGTTTCCAGTGAGAAGAGATAAAAAGCTGCTGAAACGATCCAAAACGCTGACCCCTCCCTCTCTTTCTCAGTCTTCCAGGGACACAGTATCAGCACAGTTTGTCGAACCAGCAAGAAATCATGAGCCGTGTGTTGTAATCCAATTTGTCCAAATGAGCACAGCTGATAAAAACACACAGACGACACAATGGAAGTCGCAAAACACGGAAAATTGTGGTTCAGTTCAGATTATTTTGAATGATATATAAATGAATGATGATAAGAAGAAGGTGCAATGTACAGAAAATCATCACTGTAGCTGTAGCCTTAAAGCAGCCTCACATTTCAATAGTAAATGATAAATTAAGGACAACTGTTTTGCTGCTAAGCTTCTTAATCTTCTGATTTGAGTGAAAAAGAGATGGTTCTTTGTTACGCTAACTGCCCTGTATTACACCATTTTGCTCATTTGTTTACATAGGAATAAAAATACAGTAAAAATATATAAGTGGTAGTGTTAAATACCAGAGTAAACCTGTATTTGAATTTAAAGAAGTTAAAAGGGATGGAGCAGAAAACAGTGACTGTGGAGCTCTACTGAACCTGGTCAAGCTTGGACTTTAGCAGGAAGTGTACATCCATCCATCACAGTAAATGAAATGTGGATAGAGTGCATGTTAATGATGTATATGCACCGACCTACCATTAAAATGCACTAAAGGTCTGTCAGTTGAAAAATGACCCATTTCCACATGTATCACAGCGTTGTAGAGCTGCTCGACTGGTTTCGTTCAGTCATGTTATTACCTGGACAATTTGTCCCTATGGCCCCGAGTGCAGTTAATGACTTGTGGTGTACTTCTGGCCCTGCTTGTCGCCCCTCCAGCGCAAATACACTTTTGCTCTGTCCAGCTCTGCTTTGGGTCTCCACATGTCTTTTTTATGCCAACAATTGACTGTCTTCTTTTAAAATACTGCACCCCGTGAGTATTTTCACTACGTTTTATCTGTAATATGTTGTAGAAATAAAAAATGTCCCATTGCGGTTGTCGCTTGCTGCTAGAGTCCACAAAAGGGAGGTGAGCTGGTTTACCCAGAACGAGGATGTTGATCTCAGCTGCTGTAATGGCTCCAGGCCATTAACCCTCCCTGTCATTTGTAATGACATGTGTTTTTGAACCAGGAAAATGGCCGTGGCCACATAACTTATTCTGAAAACTCCCCACGCTGCCAGCTTTTGGAATAGAGCTGTGCCATTTCCCTGTCTGCTCCATTTCCATCACAGCAATTAGATTTTACAATAAACCCCCCTTTTCTTCTGACGTCCATTCAGTCCTGGTCCAGTTCATTTCATTAAAACGAGCAGTATTTTACTGTAATACATGTAAATGACAGTTTCTTTGCTAATTGATGCAACTTAAGTGTGCCATTTAGAAAGAAGGCTTTACATTTCTTTGATGTCAGCATCAGCTTTAGTCTCAGGGACCAATATTAATGTGGTCACCACAGTCAAGGATGATTAGAAAAGCTTTTAGTTCAGAAACAGGAATGTTTTTTTCAAATTGAATGGATGATACAAATGCAACCTTTAAACATACTGTGTCTACATGAAGATTATAAAACAAAAGTGAATGGTTACATAAATTGACTAAAAATACTACAGTTAATACAATTATAATGACTCACAAACCAAATGCAAACAATGCACTTTTTATTTACCTTTTACTCAAACAATTTGATGATGTTCTTCTTCTTTACATTCACAAAAAACACACACTCACATTAATTTAAAAACATTACAGAAACCACTGGTCGTCCAACACTTGAATGAGAAGATATCCACTCCTTATTCGACCCAAATCTTTACAAGACAAGAGTGCATCTCAAAATCCCACAAGAAAACCTTGCTCTGAACCGGTACGGGACACTTCTCAGCTCCTTCTGACCTTTGAAAAACCAAACATGATGGACAAACATGAACAGCACACACAGACACAACCATTCCCCGGTGAAGAGTGTTTAAGGCCCGTGTTGTTGTCATCTCTTTGCTCGGACCCTGCCGTGTGTCCAGTTCTCTTTCTGCCGTCCCGCTCCACTGATCTGAGAAGTGTTTGCTGATATCATGTTTTCTCTGCAGCCACACAGGTCAGCACTGCAGAGCTGCAAGACGTGTTTCAAGAGACCTCCTCCAATATCTTCCAGATCAACGCCAACGGTAAACCGCACATCCTTCATTAATAATAACTGTGTTCTGTAAGTGTTTGGTTTGCTGCATAGGTCGAGGTCGAAGAGAAGCATCTGGACAATAAGATTTACATTGACAGTGATATTTAAGACTTAAAAACTGTCTAGTGTAAGATCTCGTGAGTTTATATTAACAACAAAAATAAAGTCACATATTTCAAGTTTCAAGAATGCTCTATAGTCTGGCAGAATACTTAAATAAATATAAATATAAAGTAGACAATAATGTGCTAATAACCAATTCATACAGCACAAAAACAAATGATTACATCTCATATTTAATCTACTTTATAATACAGATGTTTTGGGGCATTTACAACATATTCAAGTGCCAAGTATGTCCTTAGTGAGGCATTTTATTCTTTATCATAGTCATAAGAAGCTTGGTAAAACATTTGATGAGCTGTTGTTGCAATCTATAGGATGAAACTGTTCTGAATGTGGATTTGTAAAGCTTTTAACTGATCAAAAGACATTTTAAATACAAACTAAGCACAATAGAGGTCATTTACTGAGTAAGATGGAAGTAAAACACACTTCCTGGACTTTAACGTGACATAAAAGCAGCTTTAAAGATAACATTTTCTATTTATTTAAGGATTATTGATGTCTAAAACCAATACAGCAGCTTTAAGAAACACTTTAATAGCAGAGTTACATCATTTACACACATTTATCACTCATTATTTTGGTGTCACTCTCTTGTTTCTCCAGTTGTCACGTTAGAGAAGAACCTGCAGTCGCTGGGAACATCTCGAGACACACCGGAGCTGAGACAGACTTTGTGAGTAACGCACCATTTTCCTTATGTTTCTTTGTTCAAAAGTTGGATCCGCTGCACTTTTCTTCGCCAAACTGTTTTCTCTTCGTTTCATCACTCCATTTCATATTGATTATTCTTTTTTTTTTTTACTCGAGCTGCCAGCAATTACCAGATCCAACGCTGATGACAAAGTGGCCAATCTAAGATGATTGCGTCTGTTTAAAATGCATTACATCCCACTGTGTTGGCTGGTGTCATCAATTGTATCAAACGTTTTTTTATGATCGCCTTGGAAACTTACTGACAATGCTTGGCTGACTTTATTTTTAACGTCCCATTGTACTTAAGCTGTATTTACGCAGGATGCAAACAACACATCTTCAGCCTCCAACTGATGCTAATTACATCCGCTGAGTTGCTTTGTTGTTTTTCAGCAGCTCTCCGTTTTCAAGGAGCTTTTTAAGAAAGACATAATGATTTTTTTTTTACAGCTCATTAACTGAAGTCTCTTGTGTTTTGTGCAGATTTTCTAAATAAACTTTTACACTGACTTTTTCACAACACATTTAATTACAAATATCTTTCTCCACATTGTTTTTGAAGGGATAGTATTTTGTAAAATGAGGTCTGTGAGATATCTGGCAGCAAACTTATATAATAGAACAGCTGCAATGACACAGCTTTTGTTATTTTTTTGCATTTTTCATCATAACAGCGTTTGATTTTCCCCTTATTCATACATATCTCTATTTTCCTGTAGTTTTTGTCATGTTTTTTATCCTGGTAATCTCCAGTACTCCAGTGTGTTGTGGTGTATATTGTGTTTTTTGTTATTTTTTGTGTGACTGAAACGTCTTGGTTGAATAAAAGTCAATAAATAAAACAAATACATCATCAGGGAGAGGAAAAGTATATTAAAAAAACAAACAAAATCTGAAGTCCATTAAATATAAATAAACTAAACGTGAGTATAAGTCAGTTTAATAGCAACGGTTACAAGGGGCAGGTTGTTTTGGAAAAGGAGCAGAAATCGGGTTAAAAAGGTCTTGAAAGAACTAAGAAAGATGGAGGATTTCATAAACTCAATGAAATAAAGTATATATACACAAGCTAAGTGAATCCACAAATGAAAAAAAAATATGTCTAGCATCTCGTAATGTGCCCATCATGTGTAATTCATTCATTTTGCAAAAGAAATGAAATGCAAATACTCCAAAAGTGTGTTGAGTGGAGCGCACACAACAGTAAGTACTCATCAGAAAAGCTGAGTTCTCCAGTGAAATGGCCCCAGATCCATACAAAACAACCCAGAGTGTTTAGGTGAAGGCAGCACAGTGGCGATCAAACTCCGTGCTTTTCTTGATGAGGCTCTATTGACCGGACTTTCATTTTCTTTGTGGCTGTCTATTGAGCGAGCCGTTGTTTTCCTTCTGCGAGTCTATTGACCCAGAAGCTTTGTGAATGAAAGTGTGTACCTGGGGAGGTTAGCTACAAAACAGCCACCTCAAAATGGAAATGAAAATATCGGCTAAAGTTAACTAAAGTGTAGAGGTGGGTGGTCGAAAGATAACATCATGGGTTTATTGTTAAAAAGTTCAGTGGGGTATTGTTGAAGTTGTCTCGCTGCTGATGCTGGTGTGAAGTCTGTAGGATGCAGCCATTGTGGTAAAAAAAACACTTGGATTTAACCTTTTCATCATAAAACTTGAGAAGAAGAAGTACTTGACGTGTTTTTTTGGGTCATTCCTTCCTGCTCTGAAGTAATAATTATAAACGCCAAGCGATGGTGCCGTAACACAAACAAAACTGACTCAATTAAGATTGATTTTCATTAATATCATCTCAAAATGATGCTGCAATCATTGGCGAACGATCAAGCAGTTATAGAGGTCTGAGAAAAGCGCTGCAACAGGATTCACAGAGTGTTGTTGTTGTCGTCAAATCCACACGACACACTTTTGCAGAAGCAGCTTCCATTTGACGACAAGGAACATTGAATTCAGCTTCTAGCATTTGTGTCAAGCTTTGCCCTCGAGGATTTTGAATGGAAATAGATGACTTTTATATACATTAACCATAAAGAACTATATCGGTTACTACCTTTTAAGAGTTTTTAGGTTTTATTTCGCATTTATTTCAGTGTCAGATGGCATAGACTACAAGCTTTTACAGCTCATAACGTGTCCTCCTGAATTTAGTGAAGCTTTTTTAGTTTAAGAGTAGTATGTTTTGTAAATTATTCACCGCTCTCTCACTCTCTCATCAGTGAGTCGAGACAACTGCAGCGACTGTATCTGTCTAAATGTTAACTCTACGAGTGCTAGAAGTGGGAGGGTGTCGGATGATTTATAAAACAGTCACGTAGTGCGCTTCGCCACTCATCCACACACCCACCTCCACCTGTTTCTCTCCTCTTCCCGATCACACTCCTCTTCAAAGTAAAGACGTCAACAGCGAGGTCCGTCCTGTAAAAAAAAAAAAGGGTCATATTTACGTTGTGTTAATTTTACACACGGCGGATTGACTGAAGTGTTGTGAGAGTTAACCCGCCATCTGCATCAGACTCGAGGCTAAAAACCGAAATCTCACGGTTAATAGAATTTGACCCGCCCCCGTAATCACGGAAATGCACGCGGAGAAAAGTCTAAGTGGATTAATGGCCGGCACCCTCTGAGTGTCATTGTCACACATCACACGGTCACTAGTGTTCTGTAACATGTTAGAGGACAGAGCGGTGTGTTTGGAAGGACAGCGCCCCCGTGAGGACAATACTCCGACACAAGGACACGTTTTCTGTTTGGAAAAATATATACAGCACTGTGCAAAAGTTTTAGACAGGTTGTAAAAAAGAAAAGTAAACTATAAAGTAAAAAAAAATCTAGTTTAAATCAATATTTGGTCAGTTTCTCTGTCTCAGTTTGTGAAGGATCTGTTTTGGAGAATCCCAGACAAAACCAGGCCGAACTGGACCCAACCAGACCATCAAATCTCAGAAGAAACTTAGGTTAAACCAGACCATGTGATCCCAGACCAGACCAGCTCAGACTCCATGATGTTGGGTTCAGGGTTACACCATCACGTCAGAAAAATGGAAGGTTTTTGTCTCTTCACTCACTCACAACCCGAAAAACTAAAGAAAAAAGGTTTAAATTGTATATTGTTGGCAGCACTCTTACTCACCATCTATCCTCACACTTCAATAAAACTTTCTCACAGTACTGTATATGCATGCTTTTAAAACAAATAAGAATGTTGCCATTATTAAGTCCCATTGAGACCCTTCAAAAAGAAGTAAAGACTGAAGCAAACAGTTCAGTTGGTTCTGCTTAAAATCTAGCAAACACTTTAATGAAAACAATAATATTTTGATAAAGATGACCATTATAGATATATTAAGGCTGTATTTGAACACCACACGCTGCTCTTGAATTGGCCGTAGCTCAGCCTTTCAGCAGCGGCTTCTTTTCTTGATTAAATTATCTTTTTGCATCGCATCAGCTTTTATTTATTTGCCGATGTGTTTCTTTGATGAAGAACAAAGTCTGGTGTCATCAGACAGATGAGAAGTGTCAGTAAACAAACTCCCAATATGATTACTTGACTATGGGCTGCCAGAAGTATCAGCTAATTTCACATCACTGTTAAAAAACAAAGCTGATGAGCTGTGAAATGTAATATTTATAAAACCAACATGCCAAATAAGCCAGGCGGTATTTGTGAGGAGTGAACCAGAGCTCGAAACTATCAACTCCAGAGACAAACATTTTCAGTTTCCTAATTAGACCTAAATGTTATTTGTCTGCTGTGAATTAATAGCAGTGGGTTTTCTGCTCTGTTTGTGAGCCGTCGATTTCAATTCACGTCATGTAACACCAGTAAAAAACTTTTGCAGTGTCCTTTAATATTTCCTGAAACAGAGACAGCAAACATTTACAGATATGCATTTTATACTTTTACCAGGCATTTAGTGGGAACTTTTGGAATAAGATTATAAGTTTTAGTAGTTTATTGAAATGTCATCCAGTGAATAACATAATAAAAATGTTAAGACTAAAGCACTTGAACATAGAAGGTAGATAATGTTTAATCTCTGCAGAATATTATTATCTTTTTGTTTTTATCGTGCAGTAATTTACAAACCACAAATGCAACGCCTGAACAAGCCATTATCTATCTTCGTAAACAACAACAGCAGCTTCTCAGGAGTGATATGTCAGTTTTGTCCTCTGTGTTTTATACCCACCCTTTATTGAAACTTATTTATCGTTTATCAAGAAAAAGCTCACATGTTCCAAAAGCTGTCAGTCATATTTTGTAATGTGCACATACTTTTTTACATTTTTTGGAGCTGGAAGTGATTAATTTCTGTAAAAAGTGGTTGATATCGGTCTAACAGCACGGACCACACCTCACACTGACTGACCTCCATCTGCTGCTTCCTGAGGGTCCGCGTCCCGGGTCTTGATCTCTCGGTTTGAGGAAGACATCACCCAGATCACAGCTTTTACAAATTCTGCATGTTATACATTTCTCGTTGAGTTTCGCAAAACAGTGCGGTTACAATCACCGAATAAAATGGTGCACAACAGAAAGGCGTTCTCAATCAGATAAAAACATTTGGGGTCTGTCCTGTACAGTTAGGGGCCTGAGGTAAGACATATAGTGGTGGAAAAAAGTCGCATTTGTGAAATAGAATCACTCTTAAGTCTTCAAGTGCATTTTTTTAGTGTATTTTTTGTTCAGTTTTGAAACACATTCTCTGTTATTTGTTGACTTTGATACTACGGACATATTGAAACTGTCAGGAATCTAGTTTTGTTAGTTTTTCTTGTAAACAATAAACAAAAAAAAGATTTTTCCACAAATATTTCATGATAATATTTGAGACGTGTAAAATTTAAAGTTGTCCGAAACCTTTTTTCACCCCTCCTTAGTGTAATTCAAAAAATACATAAATATAACCCTTTTTGATCGAAAACTAATGGAAAAAAAACTTCAAAAAGAAATCCTTTTAATCTTTGTATAGAAAAAAAGACACGGAAATCAAACCAAACACACATTTCAAATACTCAAGCTGAAGTTTAATGCAGTTTTTATTTATATTGTATTGTAGGGACATGATGAGAGGTTTAGTTTCTCATTAACTATACTTATTGTACAGTTTATTTCATTTAGGTATTTTATGTCCTATCAAATTTACCTAATTATTGATCAGATGTATTAGTCAATGTCTACTTTATTGTCAAATCTGCCACATGTTCAGCACATACTGAGAAATTATGTTACTCTCTTCCTTGGTGCATACAATAAGTAGAAAATAGTGCAATATAAGAGGAAACACATGTAAGGCTTGCACAAAATAGTATAAAAAGTATAAGTTCAAAAAAAAAAATACAACATTAGGCAAAGTTTAAACAGAATATTTGCAGAAATGGCAGTGAGAAAAGTGTAAACAGTACAGATGGAGTGTGAGGTAGTGACTGAACGAGTCTGGTTAAAGGGAAAGTATGAAGTATTAGGGTTTATTGTGCAGAAAACAAGTAGAAATGTAGTAAAAAAAAGTATATTTCAGACCGGGACCTGGAGTCTTTCACTGTTACACCACCAACATTCATCATGTTTCTCATCATCTACTCATAAAACCAGACGGAGACATGCATTTACATTGACTAATTGGGTAACTTGTTCCACTATGTTTTTTTTTTTCTTCTTTAGTTTCCTGTGTGAACCTCAGTCTCCAGCAAAGTGCATTATATAAACACAGCAACCTCCCTCTTCCAGCCTCTTATCTAATATTATAAATACTGGGCACTTTTATTTTTTATGTGGCTTTAGATAAATTATGTTTGAATATACTTTAACGATGAAGTGGTTTCTTTGTAGTGGCAGTGGCTATGTAAAAAAAAATACAAATAAAAATGGAATAAAGGCCTATTCCATTAATCAATTGTTCACTGCTCAACCTTTAGAAACATAATGCAACACTCATAAATCTATAGTGGGCGACAGAAGAGGCTTATGTAAGATGGTCGAGTGTTGATTTACTCTGATCTATACGTCTATGACAGGAAGAGAGAGATTTGTAACAGAAAAACTGAAAAAGAAAGACATGTCTGTTGTGTCAGCGGCGCATTTAAAAATACTACTGTTACTATCAAGATTAGAACGTGTCAAACAGACTCAAATAATGAATAGAATAAAAATAAGTGATTGCCTATGAGCAACTATATTCTACATCTATTATTTTTTCCTTATATAAACTGAGAATGTGTTATCGTTAAGTTATTTTTTGCCTGAACGGTGCGAAAAAAAAAGTCATGTGACTCTCAAATGGTTATTGAATCTGTGAAATGTAAAAAAAGAAGCCCATTTTTAAAAAGAACAAAAGTTTTGACTCTCTAACTTACAAAAAACACACCGTCATACTGAAAAATCTGTCATAAAATACCGTCGTACCCCAAAGACTTATGGGAAATGTTAATGTTGTCGTGTTTATTTATTAGTTTTTTAGTTTGTTCACTGTAATATTCATTTATCCTTGTCATTCATTTAGTTTACAGCATGAAATTGGGCTATAATCCCATTCTTTCACAACAATTTCCATTCTAGAAATCTTTTGGGAGCAATTGAAACTGTTAAACTTAAATGTTTGGGGCAATATGTGATGCTTCATTTCACTGTTGTGTCCATAGACAGTTTATTGTGCGTCTGTAGGAACTGGAAATCTAATTCAATTCTTTTCAAAGAGAACAAAAACAATTAGGATGGCTGGCCAGGCGTGTTCAGAAGAAACAGTACGGATGTGAAACTGTCCGTGTCCTCTTTTTCTTTTCATTCTTTCTTCATTTTTAATAGTTTTTTAGAGTTGATCTGAGCCAGAGAAACGTGAGGAGTCTGTTTAAATGAGCTCTAGTTTGATACTTTACTGCTTTTCCTGATCCCAGTTAATCAGAGTTGCATTAAAGTCTATTAGAGGCTAAACTACAAGCCCCTCCATGATGTTCCACAGCCGCCTCCTCCGTCCCTCACACCTCCTCGTGCACCAGCTGCCCCTCCTTTAGTCCGGCCCAGACCTCGGAGGAATACCGAGCACCGAGCAGCCCAGAGAGCGACACAACACTAGCGACGGATCCAAATTCACAGTGTGACTAATTCTAATCTTATGCGTGCTGTTTGTGGCTCCTCGTGGGGGAAGAGTGTGACTAGTGGATGCATCACGGCTCTCGGGCGCTCTGTGGGTCTTCTCGGGGGTCCTCCGGAGTGGGCGAGAGCTCATTGTTTGGTAACAGAGAAGAAGCGGTGGGCGGGGCTTGTACTGACTCATCCGTGATGCATCAGCAGCAGCGATGTCTATTTTTAAATCAGGAGGTTAAAGTTTTCTATAGCGACTCTTCAGTTTTCTCCAGTTTTTAAATGTCTCGTGGAAATAATTCACAATAAATAGCATTAAACATTGGTTTGCTGCAGTTATCTTGAATACACTGACTCCTCAAAAGTCTTTTTAATATTTTTCACAATTCAATCTGAAGATTTTGAGAAGATTATTTACTGTTATGTTACCTGATTTTTTTTGCCAAATAATCTAAAAATGTTCTTTTGATCTTTCACAAACATTAGCTTTTTATTTCTTATGGTCAGACCAATGTTTTTAGAGTATTTTACCATAACTTGTTTCCACTGCTGAACTTCCTGCAGTCTTGTTCAGAGGAGTCATGTGATTAATCTTTTCTGCCAAATGCCTAATGACCCATGACAGCATAAATAGGTTTGTATGTGCATTTAGTCTTGTTTACATCCTTATTTTATATCTTTGGAATGCTATTTATGCCATTTTATTCAGGATGCTAACCTAACTGAACATCATTGGATAAAAATCAGTGGCTTTTACGTAACAATCATTAGAAGAAAGGTAAATGCACCAGAATTGAGAGCTACGTGGCCTCTGTCAGAGCCTCTATAATGTCCTCTAATGGACTGCATGTACAGTCTGGCTAATCATAAAGTTCAAGTATCATAATTTAAATGTAGTAGCCACAGTGCCATAGCGCGTGAAAGTATCATGAGATAAAAAATGCGTGCGTTTACCAGGCGGAGAGGCTTTAATGTACGGCTGATTGTGTTATGAAAAGTGTAGTATGCAGCGTTTTTAGAGCTCGACCTACACAAAGGACAAAAGGTCGGGATATATAAGCCTCTAATGCACACATTCTGACCATATATTTAACGGATAATATTGAGGGTATTCAGTATTCTGCTCACTGTCAGCAAATCCTAAAAGCGACACTGTGGTAGTCAACTCAGACTTAATACACTAAGTAAATGCTGAATGGACTAAAGGGTCATCACATTCCTTCAAATTAGCTTCATCAACATTTCAGGCCACCTTGGATTTAACTTGATTTGGCAGATGGAAGATTAATCCAATATTAGAGTTTATTAGATAGATTATTCCATTAGAGATCATCAATTTGCATGACATTTCCTCTTCTTTTTTTTTTTCTTTTTCCTTTGGCGGATCAAGTTTACTCATGCTAGTTTAGTTTGTGTATTCATCAATGAACAGATAACTCACTTAATAAGATGTTTTATCCATTATAATGTGCATTAACTAGTATAACACAGCCAGCTTTTTGTCATGTAAATCTTCAAAGTATTCAGTTCTTTCATATTTTTGAAGAGGACAGGTTCTTGCAGACAATTTGCGGTTTTATTTTTATCCAAATTTGTATATTTTGTTTGCAATAACACTTATTAAAAGCATATTGTTTGAGCCACAGTGTTTCAATGTGATATTTTCTTTTCAGCTGTGAGGCTGAGTGGATGAAAAATTGAGCAATAATCGTTGTGTTTGTTTCCTCTTTACATTTGTTAGTAAAATGGCGAAGTGTCAACCTTGTCTTTTAATCTTCTGCCGTCAAATCCCCTGGAGTCCTTTTAAAATAGTCTGCAATAATACAAACAATAGAAGCCATCCATTACGGAGCGGCAGCTGCTTTTCTGCTGAGTGGTTTCCTTAAACGCACCTCGGTATGTTTTATACGGTGCGTTACAGCTGTGTGTCCTGTCACCCGCTGAGTTTTATTTGTCATGCTTTAATGCGGAGTGCCAGCTACACGCACTGTACTCTGTGGTGTAATTTCGGTTCGCTAACATCGGCGAGCATTAGCCGACTGTGATTTCAGAATAATCCTTCACACGTCGGCCGGCGCTTTGCAGCTAAACGATGACGCATCAAGCTGAGGTTTAGCACTTGTTAATCTTGAGGCTGTGTAGAAGAAGTGTGTTTTCTGACTGCTGTGCTGTGAGCGGGCTGCTTTACTTCAGAAATACATAATCATTTTAGTGATTATACTTTCTGCAGTTGCCCCCACACTGGTTCAGGTTGCAGGTGGTGATTCTGCTGCGCTGTCGGAGATCACTTGGGTTTGTGGAGGAATGGTATTATTTATTGTGTTGTTATAAGTCCTGCCTGTGGGCTCTGACCTCTGATCAACACTCCTCAAACACTGTGCTCTGTAGCTTTTTACTGCGACTTCAAGAGAACTCCGATCCTTGATCATAAAAATATTAGGGATCACTTTCCTGGCGCTACACTCATGGGTGGAGGTAACTGTGACTGGTGCAAATGGATCAGGAAAGCCACCACAAAAGCAAACTTCTTTCTCTTTGTTGCCTCTTTGTGAGTAAAAAGTTGCGTTAACGAAGACAAGCTTGATGCACAGTAAAGAATTAAAGCTAAATATAAAAAAGACTGGAATGAAAATATTTAGTTTGGAGGGTGTGGTTTTTTAAAAGTTCTGGGGTAAGAACTAGTTTCTTTAAGTTTGTCTCTTTTAGTTAGTGCAGAAATGTTCATTTTAGTAGATTTTTTTTGCCTTCAGTATCATTTATTTATAAGTTATCATATCTAAGTTGTCTTATTTAGAATTTCAGTCAAATAATATTTTAAATTTGCTGTAAAAATAAACTTTGACCTTCACTTAAATGTTACCCTCCTCACTCTTCTTCACTGCTTTCTTGGTTTCTATCTTTCTAACACTCTCTTTTTTTGCCAGGGGTGTTTAACATAGTCTGTTTTCTGCAGTACTTTTCACAAAACACACATATTCAGGATACTATACACTATACACTATACAGACAACACCCCTTTGTCTATAAAATACTTCATTGTATAAGAATATATTTTTAACAACTTTAAGGTGTCAGGATATGGACAAATAAAGGAGAATTTTTATTTATATTATCATGCACATCCATTTTTAAAATAAAATGTCAATGTATACATTAACAAATGCAGTAAATGTAATAAAAATGTAGATATTGCTTAGTCCATATTTACTCAGTGTTGTTTGATGAGTAAATTTAATATTTAATAATATTTACTTTGCTGTATCTGAGCTGAGTGTAAATAAAGATATAAGTGATGAATGAATAAGAATAAATGGATGTGACAGAAACAAGGACTGAGCATTAGATGACATTATTTTTCGAGCAGTGGACTTGTGTTTAAACACTGACCTTGGCTTGAAACTCCCGTCTGTGAGAGATCCATCCCAGACTGAGGAGGCAGTGGAGGATGAATGGATTTACACTTGACACAGACAACACAATGTGACATTCTTTGTCCAGTGAGTTTTATTATCACACTTCCTGATCTCCGGCATTCACAGATTTACTGTCCTCTTATTATTGTAAAACCTCTCCACGTGTGCGTCACTGTTTCTGCCAGTAATGACTTTGCGACGACACGAGGAGACTGGCTGGAGTCCAATTTAATTATTGCCATAGAGTTAAACTTTCTTTTACTTTTTGCTGCTAAATTAACTTCCTTCAATTTCTGTTTTTTTGTGTGCAGATATAATGCAGACACAGGTTTTCTTCCATTTCTTTTTTTGAACAGAGCGAAGTAAAGTGACTTGTTTCTATTGCACAACTGCATCTAAAGCTCCTAAAGTGAACTCAAATAAACAGGTCTTGAAAAGCACCCTGAATTGTCAAATACAAATATGTGAGAAGCAAATAAACTCTGCATTACGTCAGAAACAAGGATTTAAATGGATTTGTCAACAGCTTGAGGAAAATATAGTTACACTTTTTAATGACTACACAATGTTTTTAAGGACTTCATCTTTCATTCAATTATTCATGTGTCTTAATCAATAAACCCATGTGTAAACTCTTTTTTAATGTATTAATTAATGCTTTACCACTGTTTGGTTCACTTTTTCCTTGCTTCAATTTCTGTTTTTTTCCGACTTTTCACCTGTTTTGACCCTCATTGGTGCAGATATAAAGCAGACGTTTGGGTCCAGGTTTTCTTATATTCCTTTATAAGACTTTTTTCCCAAACAGAGCGAAGTAAAGTGACGGGTCCCTATTGCACAACCGCTGCTATAGCTCCACGTTGATCAATATTTGAGCGGGGAATGCGGCGGCCGAGGTGTGTTTGTATTTCTTGCTATCAGCTCGGGGCAGGCCTGTTCCACGTCGGGCCGAGGGGCGAGGAGCTGGCCCTTGGGTGCACTGAGACAGCTTCTGGGGGTGTACAGTAAGCCCAGCGTGACCCGACAGGATAGATATTTAATAACTGTGTTCACCTCGGCTCGACTACCGCTGCAGTAGAGGAGTTATGAATATGACCGCACCTTAGACGTCTGACCCGGGCCGAGCTTTGGAGCAAAAAACATGAAGTACGGAGAGGATCTGGCAGCGTTAGACTCCTCACCTCCATCAGACACTCTGTAATATGAGGCGGCTCCGCTGGTCAAATGTAATCTCAGCAGTGTACACAGGGTCTGCAGCGGGGCAGGGTGGAGAGAACAGGGGGCAGTGTGGAAAGAACTGGACTTTTCAGGTTTATGGAGTGTATTTTTACCAACTTAAGTCACGTCTAAATCCCAGAGAAGACAGATGTGACCCTGGTACCTAAAGCAAAATAGTTTAATCTAATTAGTAACCTATGTAACTGTGTATAGAAAGAGTAAAAGTGATAATTAAGTTTATTAAGACTGTTCATAGCTTGGATTTGAGAGCTTGTAACCTAAATTCAAGATTTAGATGGTATTTACAGGTCAATTCTTCCCAATTCTACTAATATTGTGTACTTGACTAGCTTTGGGATTTTTATAAAGGCATAAAGAGACACTTGGGTGGAGTAAAGACAATTATATGACAATTATTTGTGTGAATTGAGTCATTTTGTCTCTCTAAATTGTCTCTCTGTGTCTCGTGTCCTGTTTTGTCCCTAGACACTCCACACAACAGCAAATGAACAAAGTCATCACCAACACAAGCCAACTCATCAAACAGCTCTCCGATATCATCAGTGGCTCTTCACGAGTAGGTCCCGCTCCTTCATCCTCCTTCACCGTCGTTTAATGCAATCAACAATATGTTTCTATGTGTTTTCTTGTTGCAGCAAGACCGTCTGCGCCTGACCAGATTAAAGACCGAACTGTCGGACGCAGTGCAGCGCTACGGGGACCTGCAAAAGGTAACGCCAGATGACTTCCATCGATGTCATTTCAGATAAAACACTCTATTTGGAAATGTTTAATTCAAGTGAATGACGCTAAATGTTTGGCTTTATCTTTTCTCTGTTTGTTCAACTTGTAGAAAATAGCAGAACGCTCAAAGGCGCTGCTTCCTCCGACGCACATCGACAAGAAGAAGGTGAGCTCCATGTTTTCTTTGATTTTCGGTGGCATTTTTCAGTTCTGTGTTGTCTTTTGAAGCTCTGTCTTGCTCTTTCTGCCACATTTAATCTATAGATCCGGGACATTTACGAACTAAACATCATTTCGAAATATAAACGCTACTTTTGTGTGTCTGAGTGAAAACTAGAAATGGAAAATAGCAACAAAAACTTTTAAAAAACTCCCTTGCAGTTGGACTACAATAGACAGCATTCATCACGCCCTGCATCCTATTCATTACTAAGATTGCTTTATTACCTTTTTTGACTGCTTCTAAATTGGTTCCCGACAGCCCGGCACAACACAACAACTCACTTATTGGCTCTCCAAAACAAAGACATAAAAACTGCATCTGAAATTATGGTTAACAAATAAAAGTCGATCTTTATCCCGGACAGACTCCAAATAAATTGATGCTTAATATTGATTACTTCAACAGGACAGTAAAACATATTTGTTTGTACGCAGCAAAAGAAGTCATAAAAAGAAAAAAAAAGAAAAAATATTACAGAAATTATAGACTAAAATGGCTGTGCATCTGGGTTAAAGGCAGTGTGATGAAAAATAGTGTAAATATTCTTAAGTTGCACTTTCCCATCTGCTTTAAGGATATATTAAAAATGAAAATAAAAAATCTTGGTGTATATGGTCAAAGAAATGACATTATGCAGTACAATATTCCACTGCAATGTGCATTAAACTGTCAACGTGGTGCTAATTCATGGCACTTTTTAACTTACTATTACACTATGTTTGGGTCTTAATAAAATTAGCTCTAAATGTGTAAAGTATGAATCGTATTCTGTGATAATTCCGTGTTTTTCTGGCTTCTGGAAATGAATCTTGACACGACTAAGGCTACGACTGATCAAAGAATTATTGATTAAATATTAAATAGTCGCTTTCTCACTTCGTAAAAACACATGAATGAGCTTGATTCAGAGACAAGGATTTAAATAGATTTTATCAACAACTTGAGGAAAATACAGTAATACTTTGTAATAACTACATACAATCAGGGATTAGAGTATTTATAAAGACTTTAATAAAGACTATTAATAAGCATTAGTAAGTTATAAGTGATTCATTTTTAAGTCTTAGTCAATAAACCCATGTGTGAAGGTGTATATATAGTTTATATAAAGTGTATGTCAAATTTATTAATGCTTTACAACATTTTCTTGAACGACTCGGCACTTTTTAGTGTTTTTTTTTTTTTTTTTTTGTGAATTTTACTTTTTCCAAAACATATATCTTACAAAAATTGTAATAAGAATTGAATTTGGACTTAGAAATAGCCCTGATTACTATTAGCTACAGTTATGCAAAATATGTGTTAGAATTAAAAGAGTAAAGTTAATCTGATTATACTGTTATTTTGCCAAATGCTGGTTCATGTTTTTAAAAAAAAGTTAAAATAAAATAAAAACAAAACACAAAATATATGAAATGTATAAATCTACAACAGAACCAAGGATAAAAAAGTGTATTTTTAATTGAAAAAAATGTATTCGCAACATTTTCACTTTGGTGCAAATATTCCCATCCACGTTTTAGACACAGTTTTACACTGCAGTCCACCGCAGGAAACATGAGAACATCCATGAACTTTATTTATTCTTTTATATTATTAATTTCTACTTGAGCCTCTGTGCGTGGCGTGCTGACGTGTTCAGCAGCGTGGCGGTAGGACTGTGTGGTTGGAGGAGTTTGACGCTGCAGTGAGTCACAAATGAGACGACTCACAGAGAAAGGTGACTCAGCTCAGGTTGGGTCTGTGCGCCGTGACCCGGACCGGATTAACTGTGCAGCCGGCAACACAAAGGTGCACCACGTTACGGAGCTCAAAGGAGAAAACCTGGCATCGTTTTGACATCATCTTTTCATCTAAGCTCGCCGTTTTCGAACTTAGTTTCACTGGAGGCTGCCACATCGAGGGTTATCAAGTTAAGATATTGATAATTGAGATTCCCTCGTTATTATTCTACATGTTCTATCAAGGCTTATCAAATCCTAACTCCTTCTGTGACGCATTATTGTTGTGGGCTGCTCATTTGCTTTTTAAACTCCATCTTGACCTATTGTTCTCGCACAGAGGCATGACGTTATTTCTCCTTTAAACCCACAAAAAAGAGGTAGTAATGGAGAAGCACGGCATTAATCGTACACATGTGATAAAGATATAAAAACATGCAATAAAAGGATAACAAGAAAGCATCTGGACAAAGTATTTGAAGGTATTTGAAGGTAACTTAAGGATAGACAGTGTTTAAAAGTTTTTGTTAGGATTGTTTCCTGGTTAAAGAAAGACATGTTGGAATAATTACTGAGCAGGAATGTAAAGTGATATCTCTAAACTCGTGCGGATTGTTATACTTCTTTATTTCTCCAGAATTAGTCTTCCACAGCGCCTCAAAGTGTCTTCTTTCATGTACTCTACAGATGTGTTTTGAGCTCAGTTGGTAACAATAAACCCTTACAACTTCTGTCTGGGTTCAATATTTCAAACGTGTAGCTTTGGGCCTTCGGGGCTGACATGTTTGGTTTGGAAATTGTACCCTGTCCAAACGGTAACAGCCTCTGCCTCGTCAGCCACATTCACCTGCACCGTTCGAGTTGTAGCGCACGGAACACCCGAAATGCGGTTTAGCTTCTCGTTATCTGGAGACAAACGATCATTTGTGTGACAGCAGTTCAGTTTAGTAACACGTTGAGCAGTTTGTCAGAGGTCGTCGTCGCAGAAAGCCTGTCATTGTGGGCCGCGGGGAGAAGTTATCTCCTTGGGTTTTCAAGCAGAAAGAAAGAAGGTGAAAGGAAAGTCAGGTGAAGTGCTATGAATTGTGACTCCATGTGAAAAACGTCTGAGCACAGGGCTGTCACATCGAGACGTGTCCAGCGGAGAGAACAGTCTTCAGCGTCTGGAGAACATCTGTTTTGGAAGCACTATGTCGTTTTCAGTTTAAACCCTTATCAATCCGGGTAAATATGCCTTAAAAGTCCAGGAAAAATCATACCCAAATTAAAATTAAAGCTCTTCTTCAACCCTTTGGAGTCCATGTAAAAGTAAAAAACGGTAAAAAACTCAAATTCATTGCAAATACTTAAACATATTTTCCTTACTGACCCTATTTTACGATAATATCATCTGTAAAAAAAGAAATGAATGAGTCCAGAGCAGAAAAAAAAATCCCAAAGGCTTAAAAAATGTATGAGTTTAATTGGAATTGTTTAAAAAAATAAGATAAACTCATCATGTTACCGATTTCTCCTGATAATAATGACATTCTTACTTCCATTAGTAGTGGCTTTAAAGAGAATGACAACGCTAAAAATGAAATAGATAAGATGTAAAATGACCCTTTAACGCTCACTTCTGAAAAACCAAAGCAAGAGCTAAATTTACTGAGATCTGCTTCATGTTTTCCCAGATATTTTCTAACCAGCAATGAATAAAAGATGAAAAATATAAACTACTGCTGTGAATAAATGCTCTATTTGTCTTTGTGGTTAGATTATATTGTACAGAAGTGGGTTGCACTGATGTTAGAGTTTGTATAGATCATCAGCAGTGATAGAAGAGGAGGTCTTTATGTCATTTCAAGGTTTGGTTGAGTACAAATATCTCACAGAATAGTTTTATAGTCATTCATCAGTATCTGGAACTGGAGGGTTTTTTTTACAAGTGAAATAAAGAGACATTCAAACCAGTCTCTTATAATAATAATAATGAAAGTAGAAAATAGTTGTTATGCCAAATAAACTCTGATCTGCTTCAAGTGTCAAAAAGCTCACAGGGAAACAGTCAGGTCATTGGACGGTAGTTTAATAATATTTTTTAAATGGCTAACTCCCAGATTTAATAACTTTTGCACTATACTTGAACATTATGTGGAGACAAACAATGCAGATGGAAATGCATTAATATAATTGATTACCTGATGATTTCATATGCAACAGAAAAAACAAAAACTCACTTGAAATCTACTCTATATATCTGTTTAATATTGTTAACCCTGACCTTTAACATTATGCACTGAATGTACAATGGGATTTTCTTAAAAGACAGATCCTAAGACGAGCTCTAAACCGCCTCAAAAGAAGATTGTTAATTATCTTGACAACAGATGGATTCTCATAAGATTTCACTGAAATATTTCCCTGCCTCAAAGCTATGACATTTCACTCAAACTGTGGCTGGTTGGATCAATGGTGTGGCAGTACCGGCAGCTATTAATGTGTATTAGGTTTGACAACAGACCATTTGACGAATCAGGTTAAACAGACAATTTGACATTAAAAACAGATAAAACCAATCAAACAAACAGATCCAGGACGTATTTCAAGCATGTGTCAAAACAAAAACTGTAAAAGATCCAATCGTTTTGTCGTATTTTCACTCCACAGAGTCCCCAGACCCCGCTGCTTGAGCAGAACGATGAGGGTCCGCTGTTTGGCGAGGCGCTGGGATCAGAAGACGCGGTGCAAGCGTTTCTGTCCGAGATCAGCGAGGAGGACGTGGAGGTGCTGCGACAGAGGGAGGAGGCCCTGCTGCAGATCGAAGTACGAACGCACACCACTTCACCCCGGTTCATCTCAACAATGGACTCGTCACGCGCTCACCGTCAAACAGCTGTCCGCCACAATCGCCCGCTACACAAAGCCTATTTCTGCGCTGGCAGTCAATGAGCGGCTCCAGTGAAGCGGCGGAGATTAGAAACTCTGCTTAAAGCTTTATTTTCTGAACGCGGCGCCGCTGATGTCAAAGCTTTAGCGGTCGGGACATAATCAGGTGCGATGTTTGATTTAGGACGATGAGAACGCAGACTGTCGAATGTAAAGTTAGTTGAAAGTTGAAAGGTTATAATAATTAATTAGAAAACCCAAAAAAAGTCGAGAATATGCCAGTGCAGTGCTACACGGGGCAGACTATGAAGCTGCTTGTTAAAATTAGACAAATAAATTATACGGACCACCCATACACACAAGGCAAATGGTTCTGATTGGAAAAATTGATTAAAATTGTCAAATCAAACATACTTTATTATCTCAGTGGGAAATTTGTCTTCGGTAAAGTGCTAAGCAACAGAAAAGTACAAAACAGGCAGAATCCTCAATCTCTGAACTCTGTGTGAATGGAACTGTCAGTAAATAAAACAAATATCTGAGATTTTTGTATGTAAAGATAAACCAGAGTGAGTGCATAGATGTTTTTCACAGATGCATACAGTTTTCAGAGGTGGATTAGAAGTTTACAGTTATGAATCTTAAGAGAGAAAATGCAGTGTCAGAACAAAATGCTGCTGTAATATGCATTAAAAGAGAATCATTTCACATCCGATTGGCCAGCTACACCTGTTCACATCGTAAAGTGAAATTAGCTCCCTTTATGTTCCACCAAATGTAACAATCTCTCGGGAAAATGAAAGAAATCCGTGGGAAATCCTGAGCTCGAATTCCAGTGCAGTTATTCAGTAAAAACTTGCCACTGTTTTCTTGCTGCTCTTTCCTTAAGCTCTCTATTTCAAACATGTCCCAGGAGCCCCAGATTTGTTATTCATGTTTCCACTCATGTGCTCTTGTGTAGCCAACAAAATCCAAACTAGTAACCTTGTGATTATGAGCTTGTTTACAGATATCCTCCCGGGGGCCGTATTTTCCTAAGCCGTACACCTTGAGTCGCATGACAAATGAGAACCTGTGACTGAACGTAGCGCACCATTTTCTCAACAACAAAATAAAAAAAAAAAAAGCCCTGGTCATTCTTTTAAGAGAAGTGTTTGGGAAACCGCAGCACCTGAATTTAATACACGTAGGAAACGGGAAAACAAACTAGGTGCTTGTTTGAACAAATATCACTCCCACGAGGCCAGCACTTGCCAAGATACGAACCATAAACTCAGACAAGCTCCGTCTTCTTCTCCCACATCCAAAAGCTTATTAGTATTTTGTCACAGTGCCCCTGCGCTGCTGCGGGACATTGAATGCTACCCAATTACTAAGACGCTTATATAGACTTGTTTGTTCCTTTACCTGAGTGAAGCGTGGACTGCATCACAATGTTTCTGCTCTTAACTTCTGAAACAAGACATGGATGTTGTTTTATAACTTACGATAAAGAAGTTGTTTTGTTTTGTTTGCTCCAACTATAGGAACCCTTGTCATATTAGATTATTTTTTAATGCTAGCAATTGTTATTCAGAGATATGAAAAGATTAATTTACTTGTATCTCTTGCAACTTGCATTTCTTTACACTTTCTATAACTCTATAACTCTCTATACTAACTTTCTATAACTCTATAACTTCTTGTACATCTTTCAGATAAATAAGTATCAGTAGTAGACTCTATTTCTGGTCACCATTGTGTATTAATGTCCCAGTCAATGGTTTAACGGCCCCGACTTTATTACTACACTATTAATCTGAACACTGAAATAATACACTTTGTAAGGTAGTATTTATGATATAGACATAATATAAATGTAGTTTAAATTTTACTTTACAGATGAATCGTCTTATTTATTGATAGTTTTCAGTATTGAGGACCATACAAAGACATTATGACTGGACTTCTGGGACAATAAGAGCAGAGTTCGGTCGTTAGTTAGCGTCAGATACGCTGGAGAAAGTGTCTGTATGGACTATAGAGTATTTAGTCTCTATTTTTGTATATGTTGTGTGTTGTTTTTCAGTTTTATATGGACCAAATTGAGTCTGAAATGAAGATTGATTGATTGATATGGCAGTTTGGAACAGGTTACACTAAAAAAGATCATGTTTGTAGAGTAATGTGTGCAGGAAACAGCTGTTGTATAAGATCTTTTGTGTCTTTCTTTCATTGAATGTTTTCTCCTGAGGATTCTCTGACATCCAATCGACAGAATACAGTTTTACAATGATATTAACCAAAGATTGAAGTAGTATGAGATGCTTTTATAGGATGCTTTGTACCTATTTTGCCAATAGAACTGAACCCATAAAGACCACTATCGACCTCTTTTTTGCCACTACTACAGAAAATAAACAATTTCAGTGTTTTTGTAAAAAAAATCTCAAAATCCATAAGAAAGAGTGGACAGAGTAAGGTACAAACAAATGCATTTTTATTCAACAGAAGTCCAGCCACAAAGAAGATGTCAATCATGAGCCATCAGAATGTATTAAGTCATGAAGTGTGCATACGAATGAAACAAATAAAACCAAAATGTTTATTGTAATCACTTGAGAAAGTAAGATGTTTTGACAGCCAAGGATTGTGTGTTGTCTGGTACTTTCTAGTCGAAGAGCCTGGTTCAGAGACACTTTTGTCACTGTTGAGGTACAGATGGACATATTTTAATGCAGGGTCTTTTCTCTGCCGTTTTCCTTGATGTCTAGGATTTATCAAACGCACCACTCTCTCTAAGCAAAGTCTGCTGATGAAACTTTTCCAGACACATTGTTAAACTCCGTCAGCCGTCTCTGAAGCGTACGGCTGACTCAACACAGATAGAAGCCTTACACACAGCCAGCTTTTAAACTGACAAACCTTTACGTAGCAGTCGGTCTATGGACCAGACCGCACTTTCCACCGGTTTGAAGACTAATGATAATGTTTTAGGAGCACTTTGCGGCATAATGAAGATGTATCTCCGTGCCCGGTTGGAGCTGTCTGAACTTCATCAGCGCTCAAATCAGCTAATCCCACCGCCGGATACTTGCTGAATAGGAGCGGCGAGGAAAAAAAGGGATGAGCATCAATCTCTCGCCGCAGAGTGGCACACAATGAAAGAGTCTCGGCGCGAATGACAGCTTCATTTCAGAGGAGCCGGAGAAATGGGTCAGGCAGATGATTGGTGTTCAGACAGAGTTGTTTGGCCTGCACTTTAGTCATCGCAGCGTGGATGAATGTCACCGTCAGCGCTTTGCAAGGTGCTGAGGGACTACGTCGGCCAGTTGGGGACAGTGATATTATCTGACAATCTGTTTTTTTTCACCTCAAACCGTTCCTTAAATCAGCGAGATTCAACACCAGTTCTAGCACACTTCACTTTTTTTTCTCCTCTGCCCGCCGTCTGTCATCGTTATCAGAGTGTCCGGCTCTCCGTGGAGGGTTTGAAGTGCTTTTGAGGTTAATTTTACCCACATTGGTTTGAACTTTTCGAAGGCTTTCTGGCCGCGGCCGAGGTGCTAAGTCACAGAGCTCTGACTGGAAGTAATGGCTGTCTCTGAGGGACGTGCGGTGCCTTCACAGACCTGTCTAATCTCTGCTCCCCGTAGACCAGGCCTGAACGCTGTCGGTTCAATTTGGAAATGATCTGGATTTAATTGTAAATAACCTTTCACCGAGTATTTCCATTTGTCAAATTAACATAAGGCTTTATAAATATATTTAAATATGTGATGTTAGCTTCTACAATATGTTTAACATGTGCTAAAAATGTCTCCTACTTCATTGTCATAAGTTGAATATCTTAATGCTACAACAAAGTATAACAAATTTGTCAAACCTGACCAACAATAAGTGCTTTTATTCTTGCAGTTCTAGATCTAGTATAGAGTAATCATTTTATCTTGCCTAAAAGATGTAAATTTCACACCTTACACCTCTTAATTTTGGAACATGTGAACAACTATGGCTGTGATGGCTGTTGTTTTTGAACAAATCAAACAAGTGCGATACTATTTATTTAGTTCATAAATGCTCTAAACCTTAATGCAAGAAAGTGTGCTCAAATTGAAAAATCAGTGTATTTCTCATTCAGTAGTGCTCAGTTTGTCCTCTTTTAGCAGTGAACAGGAGATAATGAAACCAAAATGGCTCTTCCACTAGGTTCTTTGGTGCTTTATATGTGTTTTTTTTCCATACCATAACATTTCCTGCATTTAACTTGAACACTTTGATTAGTTTAGTATTAAATAGATTCATTTTAGTAGATTCAAACACGTCTTGTTTGGTTTTATATCATTTATAATATGCTGTCATAAACAATGAGTGAGTATAGATGTTTATGATGAAATGAAACAGAGAGCCATTATAAGATCAAATTAAAATTGTGTTCAAAAATCACATCAGGTAAACTGCATTTAGAGGATGGTTCTGTGTGGCTATGTGCTCCTCTGGGACCGGTAATTGAATCTTTGGACATTTATCGTCCTTGGGCACGACTCTTTTAAGCCACATTGTTGGAACAAAAGACAGAAGTCTGAATATTAGTGTCTTCAGCACTTTTCTGCTCATTCCTGTTTCCCCTTTAGAGTCACCTCCCAGCTCCACTTTATATGCTTTGGCACAGAAAATCAACTCATCAAAAATGAATTCATAAAAAAGCTCAGGGCACGACAGAGGACAGCTTTCAAGGGGAATTTGAATATAACACCTAGTCGAGTCCATATAGAGGAGGGGGAAGTGTCCATCCTACAAATGGTGCTTTAGTCAGGTTCAGACAAACAAAAACAAGCCACAAACAAGATCAGGGACAGAGTCAAGACCAGTGCATGATTCATGGAAGATTAGATTAGATTAGACAGATACTTTATTGATCCTAATGAAAATTCAGGTTTCCCACAATGTAATCACAATAAAGTAAGCCAACAGCATACAATTTAGTTCAAACAAAACAGAATAAAGGTAATACAAATAAAGATAAGGCAAAAGTAAACATGAAAGAGAGAGTATAAATAATAAACCCAAGTATAAACCCAAGAGATATTAACCAAAGAGTATCGTACATAAAACTAAAAGTACAGATGTGCAAATCAGGACAGAACATGGCACAAACAAAGGCTAAGGTTGAAGTGAAAAGGTGCAGTGTTTACAGGGAACTACAGCAGTAATAAGTTAATCCTGATGGTTAAAAGCACTCAGTAATGTTCATTTACTGCAGAAATAGGGGAACAAAAGAGTTTTCTGGTGCTTTGAAGAGTAGGGCTGGGATTAAAAACAAAGTGAGTGATGCTTTGTTTCAAAACAAAACCAGAAAACATAGTGGAATGTACATTGGGCAAAATGACAGCGACATATGGACATGCAATTGTTATTTTTACTTTTTAATTCATCTTTTTTGTTCATTAGGTTTTCATTTGGAGGTATTTTTGGCAATTTAAAGACACAAACTTTCCATTTGATGTAAAACTGAGTTAATTCAGGGCATTTGAAGTGAGTTTGTGTGGTTGAAAGAATACTGCTGGGGACCTTCTAACCCAAAATAATGGCAAATGTACTTTAAAAATACGTGTATGGCTTAAAAATCTTTAAAGTCTTATCCTTGACTCTTCAGTTTGCTTGTGTAGGCTGCAGCTGTACACTACTGACAATCTATTCAAGTTCTACATTCAACACTATTTAAAAAATCCTGTAATATCACTTTAAGACCATTCAAGATCAGTCCCAGATGCTACGACACGTCTGAAAACATCACAACCTGGAGGCCATTTTAAATAATCCACCTTTGATGGAAGAAACCTATCATTTCTAAAGCCACAGACAAACAATAAGAGTCTTCAGCTTCTTATTGACTCTAGCAATTGAAAGTGCATTGATTTTCTTTCTTTACACCGGAGCTAATAGTAGGATGCCAGATTGTATTGCGGACGATTGGCTCTAATAGCAGCCTTTATGGACTTACAAAAACTGGTCTTTTCCCGTCCAAACTCCGCATCCAGACTTGATTTGTTCCTCCGTATACGAAGACGAGACCTGTTTTCTGTCTCTGTTCGTAATCACTGCACGAGTAACCCGCAGTGGAAGACGCTAATGGCCGCAGCAGGTAAACGATCAGTCTAATGTACAGTCGAACCGCTGAAGGTGCAATCACGCTAACGAGCTCTGACGAATTTAATTGGAGTCGAGCAAATTGCTCGGTGTAGAAAAAAAAGATAATTCTGAGCTCTCACCTGAAGTTTTTGATTCAAGAACTTTTATTACCTTTCCCGCTCTGAAAAAGATGGAGAGGCCGTGAATTTAATTACTTTTTAATCAAATACTTGTAAAGTGAATAAGCAAAGGGAAGACTGATTACTTTTCTCTAATAATGCTGTTCAGAAATGGCCCTTTCTCATTTGTCTTTTTAACGCTGCTTTGGAGCTTCGAGTAGCCTTAACCTTAATAAAAGCCCTTAGTAGGAAGTAGTAGTAAGTTAAGTTTTGTTAATTACTGTGCCACTTTTTATTAATGTGGATATTATACAGTGGAGAGTGGGTCGAGTTTTAACACAGCATTAAATGTAACAGTGTGTTTTTGACAAATGTAAGAAGAGCTATATCATCCGTGTGTGTTCCTTTTATCTCTAGTCTTCCCTAAACATTGGTGAAAGATTTCCTCCTGGTTTTCAAATATTGCAATGATTAAACTAAACTGAAGCCCAGAAGGTGTGTTTTAGAGTAATATGCCATTCTTAGTGACCATACACAAAAGAAGAGAATAAAACTGTTACAGCTTGCAATCTAATGTACGGATGTGGTCTATATAATCCAATAAATCAATGGTTCAAATACAAAAAAAGCCCTCTGTCTTCTTTGAAAGGAGGCTCTTTATTTACTGACCTTCTCACTTCTTAAAATGGGCTGAATTAACTGTAAAAAAATGTGTCCCAAAGTTGTCTTTTACAGATTAAAATGGACCTTGTCTTCTCTTTTCTTGTCCAAAAATATCCACTCTTTCACGTCGACCTATTGTATTTAAACATTAAACATATCTTTGGAATATTAACTTTATTTTCTACATGGTGAGATGATTGTTAGCTCCCAAATGACTGGATTTGTGCACAACCAAGTCCTCCAAATCCATTACTGAAGCTCAAGTATGGACCACAGGGCAATGACTGCAATTAACTGACTGGATTTACCGGTTAATATTTCTTTTTTTTCTTTGAAGTCCAAATGCACACAAACAGCACTAATGGTGACTTCGGTAAATGTCATCTCTGTTGTGTCAAAAGCACATCGGGAAGTGCTTGGGTAACCTTTATCTGTAATCTTTTGAGCGGTGTCTCCTCGCTGCCCTTCAGGCCTTGAGTTATCATATTCAAGGTGTTGGGTCCTTGGGCTCCTGCCATAGAGGAAACATGATTTTACATTTATAAACCGTTTATTCAACGAGGGCAAAAAAGGAGAGACGACTTCATGCGGTCGGTGTGGGAAAAATGTCATTGTTTTTTTGTTTTTTTTTTTCAAAGTGAGTGAGTAAATCTGCTTAGCGTTTTTTTCCTCGACGGCAGTGACACCGTGTCCCGTCGCCCGGTGCCTTTGGGCTCATGGAGGGACGGAGATGTGGGCAGAATTTCATATCAGCATTAAGGGCGTTTTATCAAAGACAGCGAGAACAGCAAACACGAGAGAATAAAGCATTTGTCCTTTGTCCAGAGATTCGTTCACTTTTTCACCACCTTCGCAAAATAAAAACAATTAATCCAGTTTAAATGTGAATGTCTAGAAAATAATAAGCCTTCGTTCTTGTTTGGTCCAATGTTTTCTCCATCTTTCTTTACCTCAGTGAATTTATTCTGAGATTATAGATAGATAAATACATTAGATTTAAGGGAAATGTTTGTTTTGGCCATTTATTAACGGAAAACTTAACAAAGGGAAGAGTTATTTAAATTGAACGTACTGTGTAAGAGGTTGGATGCAGCACAAAAAAACAGAGACACCTTTATCCTAAGATCTGACTCAAAGTTTACAAAGTTTACAGAAGGTGTAGTATTGAAGTGTAAGAAAGTTTTGTGTATTTTCTGTTGTGTGGTTAATGGGGAACAGTGTTTAACAGGAAAAGGATTGTGATTTTTACATAATCGTCAACCTATTGTCACTCCCTAAAGTCACTTTATATCCAGCACTTAATGACACTGGATAAGATTAAGAAAAGTAGTCAATTACTGAACAAACAGTGCAGTGAATAAATTTGTATGTAACTGTGAGTTTTACATGCGTTTGCAGAAGTAGTAGAATATAAAAAATCGACGTATTTGTTCAAGAAAACCTTCCTCATCCTTTTGATTTGATAAAAAAACTTGAACTTTAATGTCAACAAAATACATTCTGACTTTTGAACTGCAAATAACCGAACGTTACATCAGTTTTTTGATGGTACATAAACGCCTCGTAACATTTGCCTGTGCTACATGTTCTGAATGATACACACATTCTTTCATGGTTGAATTTGACTGCTTCAAGGTTAAAGAAGAGGCGTAGATTATTCTTCTGCAACTACAAACTCAAATAATCATCAACTTCTTTAGTTGAACCTACAGTGTCACAGTAAATCTCCTGTTGATATGGGTTTATTTCTATTTCTAACTAAACATAGTGAGTTGTCATTGCTGTATCCAGGCCTCTTTCACAGCTGAGGCCATTAGCGGCTACGCACTAGAACTGAGGTCGATGTGTTGTGACCATTAGCTTCATCTGCACTGTTTACTCGAGGTTTATTCTATTCTCAGTGAAAAGGGCAGTATCAAATGAGAAGGGCCAGATATGACATGGCTGCAACAAATTGGGTCCAGTAACATTGGTTCAGTAGTGTGTCTAGAGTCTAACCTTATACCGTAAACTTTTTCTCTGGAGTTATTCTATTTTAGGGGATTTTTAAATACTTTTAGAACCAGCAGTGTCTTGAAATCTCACCGTTTATCTTCCTTTATTGCGTTTCATTTCGATCCAACATCTTTTTAAGCTGTTTTGTTTTATTGTGATCATCGTCGTTCAGCCGTGTGCCAGGTCAGACTGAGCCGTGGAGCTGTTAATGAGTTGGCCTCTTCAAACGTGTGCAGTGTTTCCACTTGTCTCATCCGTTCACTCGAACAGAGCCAACGTTGCTGCGTGTTATGTACAATTTAACTTTGGTTAATGGCTGCAAACAAGAAGCAGAACTTGAAGAGCGTGCCATTTGACACGGTCTGCCTATGCTTCAGTGATGAAGTTATTACGCGGCACCTGCACTTTACAGGGTTAATTAGGTTTATGTTCTTCAATTAAAATATGGGAAATCATGTTTGATGTTCCTATTCCAATTAATACCAAAGCATGTGGGTCATTTGAATTGGTTACACACTCGAAGACATAAAATATTACTACTGTTTGTATAATATAGACAGATATTACAGTCAACATTTTGTTTAACTGCTCTTTAATAACTTTAATAACTTAACTTTAAGTAAATACCTGTTTCTTAGCACTTTGCATTGTTGTGTACTGCCATAAAACTGAACATTTCTACAATTATACAAGAAAATTACACGTTAACGGCGACATAAAACAATATTGATAGCTCAGCAGGACGTTGCATAAAACACGCTGTGCCTTTGTGAGTGTGTTTTAATGTCCATATGAAGGTATATGTTGCCCTGAGGGGATAATATGTAGAAAAGTGTAGATTTTATTGGCGATATTTAACAACAGGGAGTAAAAAAACAACATTTAGAAATCAAAGAATGAGATTAAAAGGCTCCCCAGGTGAATGTGTGGCACAGAAACCAAAGTAAATTAAAGCTGGAATATCTAAATTAGGTATAAATGAACTGCTTTTCTGCAACGATCTAATAAAGCTCGTATAAAACAGGTGTAAGAGGGAGTTCATGTGAGGTTTATTCAGGTTTTATACACCACTGAGCACATTGTAAACCCCCCAAACCTCCCCCGTCCCACAGTTATGGATTTGGCCGAACTCAGTGAGGAACAGTTGGGACTGGAAATGACAAGGGCTGACAGATATGATGAGTAATGCGCCCGTGGAGAGTGGATACGTCACCGAACGCTGCCAAATCTCCACTGACATGACAGAGGCAGCTGATGTGCTCCCGAAACCGGTCTGGAGCTCGGACGAAGAATACACCCGCAAAATAAAACACGTGTGAACGACTGGCACGACGCTGGGATTTATCTGCAGCTGAACTGTCTTTACCTGTCACCGAGGGGCCCCAGAACCCCTCACTCACGACATGATTGACGATTCATGGTATGCAAAACTTTATTGTGATCAGAAACAGATAAAACAGATAATTATGTGCTTTCCACCTGTCATAAAGGTGGATTTATTTGGCAGCAAGAGAACAATTAGACAAAAAATTGAGAGAAATAAACAGATTTCAGAAGATGTCACACATTTGTCTTTGTTGAAGGTGTGTTTCCAATTTAAAAATGGTCAAGTTATTTATGAAGCCTTCAGTCAAATGTATTGTCTGCATTGACCTCATTCATTTCACAATAACCTTTTAGGATCTTGAGTCAGAGTCTTGGACAAGGACAGTGACAGAGGATTAGTCTTTTCTACTTTCACAAAAGCCTTTACGATCACGGATTAAATCTTTTTTTTCTGTGGAGTGGGTCAATCACCTTTTCACCGGGTTAATATTCAAAACAAAAAACAAAGGCATGTATTTTGGATGTAAAGAAAAGAAAAATATGTCTTTCAGGTTTTGCAGAGGGGTTTAAACTGACAATGAAGGTGATCAACTTGACAACAATGACTAAATACATTAAATAAAAGAGGTTTCCAGCACAATATCCATGCACTTTTCTCTTCAGAGCGCAATAAAGTCATCTACAGCCACAACAAACCTTTATAATTCAATACATTGTAAGCTACAGTTGGAGTAAGACACAACAAAGCAGATTAGGATATTTGATTGGTTTTGTTCATAGGTGTCAAACTCAAAGTGGTGAGGGGCCGCGAAAGTTAATAAGACTCCTTTCAGGGGCCGAAGATGGTGACATTTGGAAACTTTTATTACATTTTGAATGTGAGGTTTCATCTTCATTTGAGTTTTACAAAAGTTATCACACAAACAATAATTTCATCCCTTTATGGAAACTGGTTTTAGTTGGATTTCAACAGGTTTTAGTCAGATATCAGCAGGTTTTAGTCATATTTCAATAGGTTTTATATTGATTTAAACATGTTTTAGTCAGTTTTGAACTGGTTTTAGTTGGATTTCAAGAGGTTTTAGTCAGATATCAGCAGGTTTTAGTCATATTTCAATAGGTTTTAGATTGATTTAAACATGTTTTAGTCAGTTTTGAACTGTTTTAGTTGGATTTCCACTGATTTTAGATGGATTTCAGCAGCTTTTGGTTGAATTTGAACAGTTTTAAGATGGATTTGAAAAGGTTTTAGTTACTTATCTTTGTAGCAAAAATCAAGTCCATCTAAACATGTTCAAATTAAAGAATAATGAATAAAACTTGTTTTCACCTTCTAAATATAGTGAAGGGCCACATAAAACATTGCAAAGAGTTTGACATGTGTGGTTTTGTTTATGCTTTAATCAGGAACAAAACAAATTTTATTAAACTAAAATGAAGTCACAGAAAGTTGACAGTATCTAACCGTGTAACTATTACCACAAACAAGAGCTTTTCAAGTATGAGAAAAAATTGAGAATTGTGTGTTTGAGCAGAAAATGCACTAGTACTGTGTCCTAAAGAGGTGTCAGTTTGTGGTTTGTAAACGAAGTCAAGCCCTTTTCTTTCCACAAGGTCTCTCTGTGATTACTGTGCATTTTATTTTGACCAAAAGAGTCAAACGAAGTGGGAAAGCACTAAAGAGTTTCGAGTAACTTTGACGAGAGACGGAACAAGGTGTGAAAACGGCTTAAATCTCCCAGACGCCTCGTGAGAGGTCGCGGTGTCTATCAGCCTTTTTCCCGCCCGGTTGCTGACTCGCATGCTTAATAGGCTCTTATTACTGAGCCGCTTCACCTTAAAGAGCGATAAAGGCTGTGCTACACTTCCCTCTGCAGGCACAAGAGGAGAGCTCCACGCGTCGCCGCTCGGCAAGAAAAAACACCGACATGTTTGTACGTTTGCTGCCGGCCTTTATAAAGTGCCATCTCTGCGTGACAGGCTCCGAGGGGGAATCGTGTGCTACAGTACGGGGAAGCTGCGCCTCTAATCCTCACCGCTCGCTGCTGTCAAATATCGGCTTGTAAATAATCTGCAGTGTTCTTGTAAGGCAGCAAACAGCCGTACGCCGCTGCCAAATTTGACTGATCAAATAGAAGTGCAGCCTCACCTCGGCGCTGAGCTTAACTCCATCCGCTGCGGGATTTAAAAAAGTGCCAAAAAGTGGGAGCTCAGAGGGAAGGGGAACAAATGAAAAATGGCACACCTGCGCTGAGCTACACGAGAAGCTCAAAGGGTTATTTTAGGTTTTTGCTGCTGTTGTGGGCAGGTGCAGTTGTGTTTCCACCAGGAGACCAGCACAGAAAAAGCTACACTTCATTTTTCTATCCAGGATTCAAGAATATTTTACAATAAACTAACTTTTAACATTTTTTTGTCTTGCATTTGTTAGTATTTGCTAGTTTCAGTTGTTTTAACATCAAACTCCAATGCTCCAAAACTCCGAAAAGATGTTTAAAAGTTCTTCTTTATTGTATTATTGTCGTCTTTTATGCTCAGTTTATTGAGGTTTATTCCTGTCTTTGTTACGTTTCTGTCTCACCTCGTCCTGAAAGCTGCAGTGTGAGACTGAAGGGCGTGAAATGGCCCTGTCTTTATCCCACACCTGGACGTATGGAGGTGTTACTGAGGTGACAGGGCTCAGAAAGGCTACAGCATGAATCAATAAGGAATAAAACAGCACTGTAGTTGTGTGTATAGCAGTAGGTAAACAAAAAAGAATAGTGTGTTTGTTGTTATTTATGCAAACTAGCCATGTGCTTTTTGGTTTTGATTTCCCACTGCACTCTTCCCTTTTATGTGTTCTTTTCTTTTTCAAAAGTCCGACTGAGACAGAATGAATGGTCACTATTTTATTGCACACTCTTCCATTTTAAGAGAAACTAACAACAGACTTTAATATTGTGTTGTGTGGATGAGATTATGCAGTTTCTCTAAGGGCTATGTAGTAAATGTTTTGGTAAATTTTGTGTCTTTCTTGCCCCAAACCCCTTCCTCTACCTGTTTCCTGTTTATCACACTATTTAACACAACAAATAACAATACACAACAAAATGTGCACACGTTTGTCTTCTTTAAAATGAGATATAAATGGATTGAATGAACCATGAAAAGTAACAAATGAAGTGACCCTTTTGAGGATATTCTCACAGCAACAGATTTACATGGATAAACAAAATATAATATAATTTAGCCTTTAAACTTTAAAGCCGGGGTGTTAAACTTTAGTGAGTTTGATTTAAATGGTGAAGGGCCATGACAGTGAATAAGAATCCTTTCAGAGGCTGAAGATTGTGGCATTTGGAAGCGTTCATTAAATTTTGAATGTGAAATTTCATCTTCGTTTGAGTCTTACAAAAGTTATCTTTGACATTAATTTCCTTTTTTTTTTTTTTTTAAATAATGTTTTTAGTTGGATTTGAATAGGTTTTAGATGTATCTGACCAGGTTTTAGTTGGATTTGAATAGGTTTTAGATGTATCTGAACAGGTTTTAGTTGATTTGAATAGGTTTTAGATGTATCTGACCAGGTTTTAGTTGGATTTGAATAGGTTTTAGAAGTATCTGAACAGGTTTTAGTTGGATTTGAACGGGTTTTAGATGGATCTGAATAGGTCTGAGTCAGATTTGAACAGGTTTTAGACGTATCTGGACAGGTTTTAGTTGGATTTGAATAGGTTTTAGATGGATCTGGACAGGTTTTAGTTGGATTTGAATAGGTTTTAGATGGATCTGACAGGTTTTAGTTGGATTTTAACGGGTTTTAGATGGATCTGAATATGTATGAGTCAGATTTGAACAAGTTTTAGACGTATCTGGACAGGTTTTAGTTGGATTTGAACGGGTTTTAGATGTATCTGGACAGGTTTTAGTTGGATTTGAACGGGTTTTAGATGTATCTGGACAGGTTTTAGTTGGATTTGAATAGGTTTTAGATGTATCTGGACAGGTTTTAGTTGGATTTGAAAGGGTTTTAGATGTATCTGGACAGGTTTTAGTTGGATTTGAATAGGTTTTAGATGTATCTGGACAGGTTTTAGTTGATTTGAATAGGTTTTAGATGTATCTGGACAGGTTTTAGTTGGATTTGAACAGGTTTTAGATGTATCTGACCAGGTTTTAGTTGGATTTGAACGGGTTTTAGATGTATCTGAACAGGTTTTAGTTGGATTTGAATAGGTTTTAGATGTAACTGACCAGGTTTTAGTTGGATTTGAAAGGGTTTTAGATGTATCTGGACAGGTTTTAGTTGATTTGAATAGGTTTTAGAAGTATCTGAACAGGTTTTAGTTGGATTTGAACAGGTTTTAGATGTATCTGACCAGGTTTTAGTTGGATTTGAATAGGTTTTAGAAGTATCTGAACAGGTTTTAGTTGGATTTGAATATTTTGACAGGTTTTATTGATTTGAGGTTTTAGAATAGGTTTAGTGGATTTGAAGGTTTGATATGTATTGAGGTTTTAGTTGGATTTGAATGGTTTTAGATGAAAGGTTTTAGTTGGATTTGAATAGGTTTTAGATGTATCTGGACAGGTTTTAGTTGGATTTGAATAGGTTTTGGATGTTTCTGAACAGGTTTTAACTGGATTTGAACGGCTTTTAGATGGATCTGAATAGGTCTGAGTCACATTTGAACAGATTTTAATCAGTTTAGAATTGATTTTTGTCAGATTTTAACACTTTTTAGTCAGATTTGAACAGGTTTTGGATGGATTTGAACAGATTTGATTTATCTTTGTAGCAAAAATCCAACATAAACCTGTTCAAATCCATTTATGCCCCCAAATATTGCCCCCCGGGCCTCGAGTTTGACGTGTGTGCTTTAAAATACGAAGATAAAGGAGCTTGTAGAGACTTTTCTTTTAGTATCAGACATTCAGTAAAGCTTTACATAGTGCTGCTTCTTTCCAAAATCCTCCTCGTCCGACAGTATCAGGTGTGTCTTTAAAATGTGAGGTGTGTAGCGACTGTCAATCACACACTGCCTCCAGCCTTATTTTGGAGACTTTTTTTTTTCCCTGAGCCTTGGATTTAATTGTGTTGAGCTGTCTCTGCTGTGGCCCTGGTGTCAGATGGAACAGATGTCTGAATCGGAGTCTGACATTTCAGTCTCATGGAAATGTACAGCGCCTTGAAGGCTTTCATTTGTACAAGTTTGTTCTTTTCATCAGTCAAACGCAATAACAATGGCGCACGAATTGACAGTGAGCGCCGGGAGGTTAACGGAGAAGAGGTTTAAGCTGAAGATGAGTCGGGATTGTTTTCTCTAATGTCGGGTCTAAGTTTAGTGACATTTTATTGATCTGTGTTGTCTAATGGCTTATACTAAGAAGTGAGGGCAGGTTAGGAGATACAATATCAAAAAGACAGAGCTAAAAGAAACAAATGTGAGTCAATATTAGATTAATCTGCTGTGGTAGAAGTGTGCAGATACTATAAAACACTCTAATAAGTTCAGTTTAACTTATTTATTAACGCTCATGTCTTTTTTCACATTTTGGCCATGTTCAAGATTGTCAATTTATGTGAAAATGGCATAAAACTGATGGTATACTTCACATATTACTGTTTCAAAGTTTAAACTGTACAAAAAATGTTCTGTATCGTCCCTTATTGAAGTAACATTTAGGTTTTTGTGATTTGTGTATATATATGATCATTGAAATATATCATCGCTAAACGGTGTAGCCCTGCAGTAAAAACAGAAACCTGAGCAGATGGAAACGAATTGGCTGATAAAAGCATAATGAGCCAGTTTTTCCACCAGAACAGCGTCTGCACCTGGTCAGGTTCATACAGGAACAGATGGACATGTGACCAATAATGTCTATAACCCCTCACAGTGAACCTGCTGTTCAAACAGAGGGACCTCAGCCGGTTTCTAGCACAGTCCTATCTTCCAAACACTTATGTATCGATGTAACACAAGGAACAGTGCTTTACAGGATTCATTTAGTATCCAGAAATATACCTGTATTAATGCTTAGTTACTGTTATTATCTTATTTATCAGAGAAATCTGGCTGAAGTGAAGTTGTAATGTTAAATGAATTATTATTTAGGGGTGCACGGTAGCGGAGTGGTTAGCGCTCCCGCTTCACAGCAAGAAGGTCGTGAGTACGAATCCCGGCCGACCGATTGTAACCAACCCAAAAAACATCATTGGCTAACTCTGGTCTTTCTGTGAGGAGTCTGCATGTCCTCCCCGTGTCACCGTGGGTTCTCTCCGGGATCTCCGGCTTCCTCCCAAAGACATGCATGTATAGGTGAATTGGTGACTCTAAAAGTGCCCCTAGTGGATGAATGTGAGAGTGAATGGTTGTCTGTCAATGTACGTCTAAGTGTCAGAACTGCGACGAACTGGCCACTGTCCAGGGTGTACCCCGCCTAAGGCCCAAAGCAGCTGGGATAGGCTCCAGCCACCCGCGACCCCACAAAGTGGGATAAGCGGTAGAAGATGAAATGAAAATGAAAATGAATTATTATTTATTAACATTTGGACAGTAGAGAATCCATTGGGCACAGGAATAAAGTTCTCTAATTTAAAAGAAACAGATATATAAAGTACTTCCTCACTCTTCAAATACACTTATGAACTTATATGTCAACTTTGTGTCAACTCACAATCTCAAAACCCATATAAGCTTATCAGTTTTTATGGAAAAATGTGGTTTGCCACTTTTTATTTTGTGCAGGTTTTTTGTTGTTGTTGGGAATATTACTTACTCTTGTAAATGTGAAGCTGCAGCATCGTTTCTCACAGACGTATGTAGTGGTCTGAGCAGAAGTTAAAGCCAGTGAAATATGGAAAGGGCACAGTGTTGTCCTGGAGCGGGGCCACCCACTCAGGCCTGAGGCAGGGGTCCTGGACCATCACGTCTCTGTTTATTCCTTATGTCACCTCTCTGCTTGTCTGTTCACTTCAGTCACTACTCCCTAAATTGGCTACACACTGCTCTGTCATTATGATGAAATGATCCCTGTTTGCCCTGTGCTGCGCCAGGTAAAATAAATGTGTTATTCCATTACAGGATGATGGACAGGGTTGCCCAGAGATAAATGCAAAAAGTCTTTAGCATCACAAGGTTTGCCAGGGGCCATTTTGGCTCTATTCAAATGGGTTTTGCCAAGTGCCAGGACGGCTGCCAGTTTCCACGGCAATCTGTGCCACCTGTGATGGATGGCCCGGTGGGTGAGGCTACACAAACGCAGCTGTGATTGCACGCCTCCATAATGGAGCGAACGGGGGACCTGTGAGCGTGAGATAGACAGAGGTTTTATAAGCTTTCATTTTGCTTTGAGCAGAAACACAGCGAGCAGATTCAAAGCTGGGAGACTGTGGAGAATTAGCTGCGGTCAACCATAGGCACGCTCGTTTGCTCGGTGTCCTGACTGAAATAATTGAACAAAATATTTAAAAAGGCTTTTCCCCTTTAACTAAACCTCAGACGGGGGAAGTTTGTTGATTAAAGTTACATAAAGCATTCGAGGGAGGTTATATAAGGCTGTGTGCTGTTACACAAATAATACATTTCTTTGTTAAGACTGCAATAAGAAGTGATGCCCATGGCCAAAACACTGTAGACCACACTTTAACAATAAAGTTTACTTAAGTCTAAGACAGTCCCTGGGTGCAAGTAGTCACCTTTCCATTAATATATCTTATTTGTATTTTGAAATATTGCAAACATTTTTAAAAACTCCCCTGAGTCTGGTGTAGTTTGTGTCTTTTTTGTGAAATTTAAATCATATTGAGTTAAATCAAAACAGATAAACTGCGGGGAAGTACTTAAGGGCAGGGTGGTTGCATCATTTTTCGTTTATATTTCTGTGTGGCATTAAAAATGGAAATAAAACAAGCCAAAAGAAAGTGAAAGGCTTCTACTAAATGTATTCAAAACCCTAAATCTCTGATGTCACGGAGTATATTTGCTTCTCACCTGTTAATGAGAACAAACAGGTTACATTTTTAAGTTGATTTTGTATTTTATCAACATTATGTGCCATGTATTTGCTGTGCAGCTGCAGACCAACCTTCACAACATCAGTGCTGTTTCCAAGTGGATCAGTGTGAGCTGCAGTCCTCCCAGTTCCACTGTCACACTACATTTGATATTGTTGTTCTGCACCACATTGAGAGTGACACAAAATACACTTTGAAATCCAATTTTGGCTGCACAGGCTCAAAATCAAATACATCTGTGGAAAACCGATAGGAATCTCATTTTAAACAAGCTCCAAATTTGATTTTTTTTGTTGTTGTTGCTGTCCAAACTTTCAAAAAAATCAAAGTAATACAACCAAAAAGGATTTGAGTTTGAGGGATTGGGCAAAGTTTGGGCTTATATTACATCATATTTGAGATCTTTTTTTAATATTTTCTTGCATTACTTCTCTTTAAAGTGTTACGTGATCGATATGAGAAGACTTTCTGGTTGAAAACAATGGGGTTGACAGCATTTCTAACGTTTGATGACAAAACTAAAAACCCAATAAACCCACTTTTTTAATATGATGCTTCTTTATAAATCTAATGCTGTAGACCAGTGGTGTCAAACTCAAAGTGGTGAGGGGCCACGATATTAAATAAGAATCCTTTCAGGGGCCGGAGATGGTGACATTTGAGAAGCTTTTATTAAATTTTGAATGAAATGTTTTGTTTTCATTTGAGTTTTACAAAAGTTATCTTTAACATTAATTTTTTTCCTTTTGTGGAAACTGGTTTTTGTTGGATTTGAACAGTTTTAGGTGGATTTGAACTGGTTTTATTTGGAATTGAACAGGTTTTAGGTGGATTTCAACAGTTTTAGGTGGATTTGAACAGGTTTTATTAGAATTTGTGGAGGTTTTATTTGGATTTGAACAGTTTTAGATGGATTTGAACATGTTTTATTAGGATTTTAACATGTTTTATTTGGATGTGTTAATGTTTATATCTTTTTAGCAAAAACTGGCTTAAGATTTCATGAACAAACAAAATTAATCTGATTTAAATCCATCTAAAACCTGTTCAAATCCAACTAAAAACCTAGTGCCAAAAATATCACCAACTAAATGCATTGGAGGGCCACATAAAACACTGCAAAGGGCCGTATTTGGCCCCCGGGCCTTGAGTTTGACATGTGTGCTGTAGACAGTTCCAAACCAAACTGATGCAAACACATATATTTATTTGGGATATGTTATAAAAATGATTAACTTATGTCCAGATTTCAACAGAAAACCCTAATTTGACATTTGTTTTTTCTGCAGAGAGACATGTTGGACGTGAGTCAAATCATGAAGGACCTGGCCAGCATGGTCCACGAACAAGGAGACGCAATCGGTGAGACACTTTCTGTTCCGTTGTGGATTTAGTGATGTTTTATAACAAGAAACTCTTTAACCTCCAAACTGCTGGATTTTTTGGATGAGAAGCAAAATGATGTGGGTTTAAACAAACTACAGCCCGTCCATTTATCTATAAACTACTCTCTGCAGCTTGGGGCCTTTTCATTTCAACTTAAAATAAAAGTTGGTGAACAGATTCGGGCTGGAAAAAGACAAATCAGCTGTGTCTGACTCCATTGTGGACATTCACTGGGGAACCGCTTCCTACTTAATAATGCCAGGCAACTAAAAAGAGAGAAAATGATGTGAAAAATAGCAGTACATCCGTTCAGAGATGTTCCGTGAAGACAGATGACTTCCTAAAGCGAGGTTACTGTTGCTAAAGTCCGTGCCAGCGAACACTTAGAGCAGTATCTGGCGATGAATCCATTTATTTACAGTTGGCTTCTAAAGGTCTTCGTCGTCACAGAAACACCCAGAGTCTAGTTTAACCTCGCAAACCTTTTGTTTTAAAACAATAAATCCCAAGAAGGAACCAAACTTTATCACTCTCTATTGAAAAACATTCGACTTTTAATGGTTGTATCTGTGGCTCAAAACAAAGGCGAAAGAAGTAGAGTTAATCTAAGTATTACTTTTGTATACGCTTTAATTTTTTTGGTAATCTTGAAAGGACATGAGTCAGGTTTGAGCTGCTCCAACCCAGGATTGTAAGCTAAAGCGAGGCATTGTTAAACTACAGGTTATTACAGTCGGGTGTAATATATGCCCCCTGCAGCTCTACGGGGCACTTTCAGGAGTGAAGATAAACTGCAGAGATGTGCGTCTGGAAGTTACTCCGAGCCATAACTTGTGCTAATTGCTGCCTTTTTGTTGCAGCGTATCCTTTTGTCTGCGGCCTTCAATCAGGCTAATGTAGATGCCCTTTAAATACCCTTTAGAGTCTCGCTGATTCACACCAGCTTGCCCCAGTTATACACCTTCCACCCGTCTATTCTCGCTGTTCTTAATTAGAATAGTTAACATTTAGAGACGTAAATGATGCACACACTGTGGAGAGGGTTGCGTTTATTCATTGTCATTGGTTTTCCTTGTGTCTTTGTGTTAAAGTGTCAAAGGGTCAGGTCATTTGTGGTGTACTTTACATCAAATACAGAACAAACAATAAGAAATGAGCTTATTTTTATGTTTGTGTCAGTGCAGTATTGTTAGCACAGTCACGTATGTTACAAATAAAGGTAAATGCCGTAGTTTCTGATGGTGTAAGACGATGCAAACGGCAAAAGAGCAGAGAAATTGATTGAAAGTGCATGATACGGAGAGACAGACCGCAGCCCTGTGTGTGGCATTGTTAGGACAGTACGACCTTTGACAGAGAAGATGGTGGTAAAGAAGTCAAAGCTGGTGAGTAATTGGTTCAAGGCAGAGAATAGACTAAAGCCAATTAATGTTAAAGCTAACATTTTAAGGTTAAAGGGCTAGAAATTGATCGTTTTGGTGCTTTATTCTCCTTTTGTAACTTTGACCTCTTTAAACAACGTCAATTAGACATTATGTTAAACTTGGGAAGTGTATTCTTATTTTAGATGTGTTGTCTACAGTTTAAAATCTTATTACTTGAACTGGTTTGGTTATGTTTAGGCACATCAATAAGTTGATTTAAGTTGGGAGGAACGGAGGCTAATGGAAAATAGTACTGCATTGTGGTTTAAAAATAGTTTTTTTGGGTTAACCCTGTTGTTTCTTATTAGAATGTCTAAGGTTAGCTCTTATTAGACAAGGTCAGTAACTGCGCCATGTTGTTTCTTAGACTAAAACAGAAAAAGTAACGATGAAGGGATGTTACACTTTCCTCTAATGTGAGCTTCCGTCTTAGTTTTTTCTTCCACGCGTGAGTTCTGCCGCATTTAGCATTTTCAAACATGCAAAAACCGCACGGAATACGCCCCGCTTTTTCTCATTTGCACGTGAATTACTGTTGATGTGTCATTTTGGTCGTAGAAATCAAAGGAACACCGCGTGCTCCCGCCCAAACAGCCGTCCAGAGAGAAAGACCCGGACTCTGAGAGAACGCTGCACACGACATGACGTTACATTGCAGCACTGGCCCAATCTTATCATCACGGACTCCTGCAATAACGAACCTCTGCCTATTAAAGAGAGAGGCTCTGAAATTGCCTTTGGCTCTTTTTGGAACAAGGCTTTTTTGGTGTAGTGGCAGATATGAATAATGTGATTGTGCCGTGGAGGCGTTTGTAGCAAAAGCTGCAGGAAATACAAAGAAATGAAAAGGCTGAAGGATGGGGGATTAGTGCTTTTATGGCCTATTCATGCCGGCTAAGGACACACTGTATTAAAGCCTGAGAGTCTCAATCAACAAGGTTGGTTGTGCACAACTCACAAAAGAGGCATTATAAAGCGTATTCATTGTTAAAAAATCAAAAGACTACATTTTGTTTTTTGGGGTGATTAAAATATTGAGAGATTAGACGAGTCGCTGGTGGTGCCCGCTTTAGTTGGACGCAGGAAAGAAAGTCAAATCCACCGATTATTGTTCCACACAGTGTTATAAAATCTGAGTTTATTATTGGTCTGTTACAAAGCTGGTGACTGGCATTAAAGGTCAATTCACCAACGTAATAATTAAGAATATTATACATGACTAACAACACAATAATTATGCACATGCTTCAGTTTCCTCCATTTTTGTTGTTTCTTCTTTTTTGGACTGTTTTATTGTGAAAGTGATGTTGCCAGCACTGGATTAGTCCCTATCCAGTATGATTGGTATGTCCCATTATGCAAAAACAGAAGTGATGCAGGTAAGACATTGGTTATTGTCGTCACAGGCTAAAAAAATGTACACATCTATTCAAATTCTTGATAATTAAGCGTATAGACAGATTCCTTTTGTGATCTGCAATTATTCTAATGAGGCTAATGTGTTTAATGTCGACCTTGGCATTAACTACAAATGAGATACACTTTATTTATGGAGACACGTCAAAGTACCAGATAAATTATGACTGGTTCTTTATCGTCTTGTTTTGATCATTTTTACTGTTGGTTTGTTGCTTCAACCTGTTTTCAAAGCATTTTTTCATTTATAATGAATTTAAAACAGGTTTTTAGATGATGCAAAAGGATTTTTTTTAATTCCTTTTGATTATTATTTTTATATTCCTTGACCCAATTAGCAACATAGCTCTACACTATTATTTTTGCCTTTATGGTCTTTATAAAACAAGTCTTTAAGCTACTATTATTCCACTATAGGTGCAATTACCACGGCAAAAAAACAAGATAAGGTCAAATGTTAAAGCACATTCTTATTAATCACTTACTTGTTCAAACTGGACAAACATAAAGGGTCAGTTTATATCCAGCCTGTCCTCGTTCAAGCGCCGAGTCTAAACGCACACTGCAATCTGTGTCTTTAAATAACCTCAAGAATTAAGTTCATTAAGTCAATGAGCGCGATTAATTCTGCCCACTCTCCTCTGTTGTCGGGTTCAAAAGTTAATTCTGTACAAGCTCAAGTGCTGTAGTAATTATCAGAGGCTATCGCGGTGCCGGGCCTTTCGTCCACATCAGAACTGATTGTAGCCTCTCCACACGCAACAATCAATAACATCCACCGTTATCAGCTTCTCTGAAATATATGTGGCTAATTACGCAGCCGTCCCAAATATTTGAGTCCACCTGGATCGTTAAACACCTTCCGTCTCGTCCCGTAGGTATCGCTTCTGATGTTTGAAACGGGTCACTATTAGTCTCAGAGTTTTACCAAAGTCGCTAACTACAGACAGGTTTCCATTAGGCTCATTATGATTCAGCAAGTTTGAAGAGATTAGGGCAAGATTCGATTTTCTGCCCCTTTTTCACAGATACAAAGTCAGACTGATGAAACTGAACGGAGTGAATGAGGTCAATGTGGTAAATGGGTAACTTAAAGCAGCATCGGAGGTAATTGATAAGGTTTATGTAAAGTAATGTGGTCTTTGTTTGGTTATTATTCAACATTATCACACATAATAGATAATAATGGATATAAAATTACCACATCTGAATAGTTTCCTACAAAATAAGAGCATTTCTTTTCATTTACTTTCTATTTTCAATTCCATAAAACCCATGAGTAGTATTTTTTTCCACATTTTTTATATAATTGCCGTACATTTCACCTTTTAAAAGTGAATATTTGGGCATTTGCAGAAAAATAGCCACAATTTCTCTCTTCTTCTTCAGTTACTTGAATCTGGAGCTCATCCCTGTTTTGTTTTTTGTTTTTGTTTTTTGTTTGGTCTTAAGGGAAAAAGGAAAACCCTGTAACATCAACGAGTAAATCACATCAGGGCATAATGAGATAAACCCAGACTTTGAGCATGAATACACATAAGGAACATGGAAACTCAAACTGAAGTGAGAAGCAATAATGACATTTTGGGTGAAACTGAGATGTGCAGATAAAATAAAAGACACAGATGAGCTCTTTTATTGCTGTGAAGATGACAATATTTGAATTAATTTAGATCAAAATCAACAAACTTATCTCTGAACATGATAAACAGGCACAAGTGCACTATAATAGATTCATATTACATAAAGTTATTGTTGTATACGATAAGAAAGGTTGAATAAGAGGTAAATACGTATTTTATCCATTTAAAGTTGTATTGTGTAGGTTTTTAGTGGCATCTGGAAATTTGCTGAACATTTACGTGAGATTGTTCTATAAAAATAAATGTGCTTTTCCTTTAAACAGTGCTCAATTCTTCCAAACTGACCGTTTATTGGAACAGGAAGTAATTATTTGATTATGAACTGAGAATTAGTAGTAGTATAGTTAATAATAATACAGTCCATTTAGTAACAGCAAAATTACATAATGTTCCTAAATGAGTGCAGACAGAAGATGGTCATTGTTTTGCTGTAAAGTTGGAGAATTGTGACTAATGCCCTTGGTTTTGGAACTAAAAACTCACTGTGACCTTTTCTATAAATTAAAGTCTCATCTTCAGACCATTCAGTTCCACGGAGGGTGCACGTTGTTGCCTTAAAACGGTCACTAATGCGTTCTTTATCTTCTCAGACAGCATCGAGGACTACATCCAGACCGGATCGTCCAACGTAGAAGCAGCCAATCAGGAGCTCGCGAAGGCCAACCAGTACCAGGTAAAAACCCGCCGAGTCCACGTCACACTGCGGACTTCACGGGCGTTTGTTTGGTTTTAATTCAGCTTCAACATCGCAACGCAGCGGCTCGGGAGCTTAGCTTGATCAACCGCGCAAACGGGGACTTTACTAACTCGATTACACAGCTTTTATCGTATCCCCCACCGGCATAATAACACAGATGATGTAATTTCATGTCATACTTTACTCGCTTTTGGCTTCAGATAAATGAATTGTATTTAGAGACAGAGAACATAAAGCCTGGAGTCTCACGAAACACAAAACCACACACTGTATGTCATTTCCGTTCCGTGAGCAAGTGTTACTTCTACTGAGATAATAGTTATAAATTTGCTATTTTATTTTACAGGCATATTGACGTAGAGAGGAAAACGCACACCGCAGCCAAAAATTAAATAGAATACAGCTATTATTTGCTTTTTTCATCCAGTGTTTTTGGGGATGGCTGAAATTTCCACTTCACAGCACATATTGGAGGGACTTTTTTAAATTAGACGCCCAAGGGTTCACTTTTACTCTCTCTTTTCAAGGGAATGTACTATATGCCTTATGTGATTGTGTCAGGGTCTATCTGAGCGGGCCAGAGCTCGCCGAGGCTCTGCGCTCTGTAGGCCTCGGGCGGTAGTAAATAATGTATTGACTCGAGTGTCACTGGGTTAATGAAGGAGCTACTCTCATACATGAGCTAAATAGCTTTTAAAAGGCACATCCAAATGATCTACTGGCAACACAAGTGGACATTTAAAGAGGGAATCACTGTGATTACATTAAAAATAGCATTCAAATAAGATACAAGCAGGACACATCTCTTTTTATGACTTTTACTTATTTATTAGATGGAGACAGACATTATTCCAGTGATTAATGGACACAAATGAGTAATGATTCAGTAAATGTATAATCCCTTTCCTGTGGCACTGCATAATATGTTTGTATGTCTTATTTTCCAGCTTTTACAGTTTTAATTCTTGACTTTCTGAACATATAAACAACTAATAGAAGCTTGTGGATTTCTTATATTTGAGATGCATCAACGTTCAACTCCAAAGTTTTAATCTATAGATAGATTTAAGACCCAGGCTCGCAAAATACTATGAAAATTGTGATTAGAACTGTGTACAACTCAACATAAATGTCCTTTCTTTTCCCCACAAACAGCAACAATCCTCTGGGAAGAATAATACACTTTTATTTTCTATTTTCCCCATTTTTGTTCAACAATATGAGTTACAACCAAAAACATATTAAAAAAAAGACAATGGAGCTTCACTTTTCTCATCCCCATTATATAACTTATATAAAAAATGTCCTAGGAGTCATTCAGTCGTGCATTTAAGCCTTATTTAAGTCACATTTAATGATGGACATATGTTTGAAATAAGTTTGCATGTCACTGCTAGTATCCCTTTATGAATTATGTTGGGTTTTTTTTTTGCAAAATCCTATAAAAAGTCCACTTCAGATTTGTTCTAGTTTTCCCACAGAAAGCCTCTCATCTGGGAGATTGTGAAGCTGTGTAAATTTGACCTTGGGTTTGCAGTGTAGTGTTTCAATCATTTTCACTGACAATTTAATCAGAAGTTCTAGGACAACGTAATGTCAGAGCCAATGTCCCACAGCCAAATAACAGTCGCAATACTCAGCAACAGCGGGAAGTCGAAGGTATTATTGGTTTGTGTTTAAATGTGGCACAAACTTAACCTTGCAGAGGTCAAGGTGTGCTTTTGATACCGTCTGATTTTAGATTAGCGATGTCATTATGTCATTTAACTTTGATGAACAGTAATGCTTTATCCATCTGCTGTCAGCTAGCACATTCTGCTTTGTTATACATCCATACATCGGTATAAAAATGCTTGCTGCACAGTTTTAAAACCGCAGTGGTTCTCGTCAGTCCGTCGGTCTGTCCTCCCGTAACGCTGCTCTTGTACTGCGGGAACAAATGAGTGAACGGCAACTGCTTTCCCATTAATTGTCATTTCATTATCTCAAGGAGAGCTGAGCCGTGACCGAGCTCACACGGAGCAATTTAGCTCTACGCCAATCCACAAAGCCGCCGTCTTTGCAAAGGCATAACGGCTGAAGAGTGGGAATAACAATAGGAAAAGAGACACATGGACGGACCGACTGGAAATGATGGGATCAATTCCTGATTCACCATTAAAAAATACATCCATTTCTTTTAGTTATAATATTCACATGCATTTGTGACTTAATTTACATGAATGTTGTTTCCTTAAGTTCCTATTGTTTGAACAGTTTCTTTAAGCTCAGTTTTTAATATTCAGCAGACAATTTGCTGCTTTGTGTCTCATTTCTTTTACTTGCAACTTTGGAAAGCTAAGAAACCTGAACTGACACTTCATCAGAGTTTCTTATTTAAATTGAGCTACTTTTGGAAGAACAGAGAGTGGTGTTTGTCCCGCTGTAAAAAAGTTCACTTTTATACAACTACCAGACTCACTACAACAATGTGTGTCCCATCTTCAGGGATCAATTATTTCTGCTGTCGAGATTTAGTTTCTTTGGTTGTTTTGAATTGTGTTCCATTATTCTCTCAATGAGGCCAAACAGTTCACAGGAAACTACTCATACACAATTTGAAAAAGTAAAATAAGAAAGAAGTGAATACATATGAACGATAAACAATATGGCTTCTTTTGTGGATCATTATGCCATAAAAAACAAAGGAAACATAATATATTCTCCCATTTTAAAAAAAAGTGTGACACATACATCATTAATAAGTTGTTAATAAAAGTCGTAGTATATTAATAATTGCTTCAAATCCACATTGTGCTATTGGAGTTCCCTTAAAGTGTGTGAAAAAGCAAAGGTGGGACAAAATAGACAGAAATATAAGAACCAGTTTTTATAAGATCATGTTCAATTGGATCTCTTCGTTCTCGATCCTTTATGATTTCAATTTACTTTTTGCGGTGCACGTTAGATCAGTCATTTCCCAAACCATGTGACTTAAATGTCACACTGCGTCGTTATCCTCAACAAGCCTCTGCTGGCAGTAATCGCATGGACCGTGTCTGTGCAGGAGGTCAGTGTATCTGAGGTGACACAAGGAAAACCTCAGGGCACTTTTTGGACTCAGTTTATGTCGTGAAAGTATATCCTCGTCTTCGTTTCCCTTTGCTCTCTTGTCTACTACAGGAAAACTTTTGCTTTAGTCGCCTCTAGGTTAAAAATACAAGAGAGGACTAACCACAGACTAAACAATAGACTCATAATAGTCCACATTTGTCAGTGTCCTCTGTTATTTATTGAATTCTTATAAGCAATACATGATCTATAACATCTGTGCAAAATGATGAGAAAAAAGATGCATCTAGAAAATACAAATTTACCCAATCAACAGTGATATAACTGTTACAAAAGGATGTGATAAATCATTAAAAGCGTGAGAAAGCAAAAATAGAGAAAACAGGAGCAAAGAGACAGAAGTAATTAGAGTGACATTAACACAGGGATTACACCGAGGAAACAAGCAAGACTATACATTTATTTAAAGACAAACCCGCTGATGTAGTGATTTCTTAATTACTCAGACCGATTGCTGAAGGGACAATGTAAAATGAAAGCGAAACCCGTGAGAGGAAGCTAAGAGGAGCTCATGGGACGTCTATACTCCGTGTCGCTCTACATGCACCACTACTCTCACCGATGGTCAATTAAGAGAGGATGTCATTTTCTTCTCACTCCCCGCCTCATCTGCTCACTTTACATCGAAAATAAATTGAATCTATAATCCATTATCTGGAGGCAGATTACTGGGAGCTCCTCTGGTTGCGCTGATGTTTTATCACCTCATCTGTGTTCACTGGACCACGCTGAACTCTGATGTTTGATTGCTGCACAAGATGGTTTATAATTACCAATAAAATGGAGACGTTACAGCCGTTGACTGAACAAAGCTGGAGCCGCTACACTCCGCTCATGTCGTGGTTAAGATTAAAAAGTGCAGCCATTTTATGAACTTAAAGTCTCTTCACTGTTAAATGACCACATCTAATGGAATAATCTTGAACGTCAAACACAAGTTCAATAATGAGTAAAACTAAATTTAGATTTAGACATAGACATGGACTGCAACAAGGCAATTATGTTGATATGTTTAGGGACTGTGCGCCTCGGTTTGTGGAAAAGGCAAGTTCACTAAAGGACTAACAAGTTTAGCTCTTTGTGGAGACAAATGATAGTATTGGATAGTTCATGTGACTTATTGAATACGATGCAAGAAACACATCCATCCATTTATTAAACAAATCAGTGATCTGTCAAAAGGAATCGTCTGCTGTTTTTATTGATGTCTGACACAAACATAAACTTGAGAGTCTCTGAATGACAGGGCGAATCTAATTGTACAATACAAGACCCAAAGACAATGAATACTACGTTGTTGTTTTTGTTTTTTACTTGAAACTTTTCCTAAATTGACCCAAAGTTCAGACAAAGTGAGACATCATGCTTGTGTATGTTTTTATAAGGTACAGCAGTTGTATTTCTGCCATTTTTGAGCAACTCTCTAGTCTTTATTGCTTGCTTTATCCTGAATTAGGCTTGATCTATGTTGCACTTCCTGGTTTTGTCTTGGTTTAGTTCTGATCTATTTGTAGACAGAGTTTAGTCTTGGTTAAGTCTTAGTCCTGGTCTTCATCCTTGTTTTGCTCAGGTTTGGTAAACTGACTTGGTCCTAGTTTAGTCCTGGTCTAGTCCTAGTTTTTTTCTTGGTATCGTTTTGCTTTAGTCTTGCTTTATTGCTGGTTTAGTCCTAGCAATAAAGCGTCAGTGAAACATCCTTTTTAGTTAAGTCATAAACTGGAATATTCTATAAATGATTTAGCGTATATTCAGTCTGTATTCACAAAAATCATCTGACTGTGTTAAAAAGCCGCAGTTAGAGCCCTCCATTCTGCTTTTGAAAAGAAGAAAGGGAAGTAAATGAATGGTCCGACAGATGAATGAAGTCATCCGCCGTTGGACACGTACAAATAGTTGCCCTTTGACAAACCCTATAATGAAAAAGAATAAGGTAATGACAGTGGTGCAGCTCTGACCGATCACTACACTTGTACCGGGGCAGGTCGAGGGGGGGCTAATGCAGACAGATTGCAGGGAGAACTGTTCAATCACTCTTCCCTCCGTCCCGCTGGACTCTTTATGCTACTTTGAAGGATATGGAGTGGAAATAACAATGTTTGAAGTTCCCCAGGTTGATGTCAGCGACAGTCCTCGGGCTCGGCCCACATCAGCTACAACCGAGTGGAGCCGGTTCGAGGGAGAGACACATTTTACACCTGATTTCTCTCCCTCGCTTCATTTTTGTGGTTTAATTAAAAAACGATATTAAAAGTGTAAAAGGCTCATTTGTGGCTCATAAAAACAGCGGTGTCCATCATTAAGCTACAGCAGGAAACGGAGTTATATTGTCATAATTTCACCTTGGTTTCTTCTTATTAAGGACACTCCCCCAAACAGCTGGAGTGTCATATCGTCATCCACTCAACCCGTTTGCAAGTTACTAAACTACTGTCTCTCATTAGTGACTCTCTACTTTCAGATTTTGTAACAATCAAAGGTAGAGCAGTGGTGCATGTTTTGCTATAATCCAAACTATCAACAGAAAGCATGTGTTTTAAATCACTCGTAAACTACAGAAACATCATAATATTCCAGATTTTCAAGCAATAATTCATAGGATTTGTTTTGTATGCATACTAAAGTGTCCCTGAAGCTACTTTTGAGGTTATGTCCATTCGTATAAAGTCTGCACGTACAAAGACATTTTTAAAAACCGATGAAGAGTATTTTACAAAATAAATCTTTCTACAAAACCTGTAAATACTGTAAAACTGTAAGCTCCTAAACTTAATTTCTCTCTTTTGCCAGTTTTACACAGCACCAAAAATAAATAAACACAAATGAATGAAAGAGTAGGCTACGTTCTAAACATATTATTTGTTCTAACCAGTACTGCTGCAGTTATAGTGTTTAAATAATTATCTTGAATGTACACATTACACAAAATAGCTTTGGACATGAGTGATTTTAGAAAAAACTACATGACACTGCAATAAAGGTGGTGAAAGTCTTGTGTACTTTGGTGGGAGCTTTGAAAAGAGTGTGTTTTCCATGATTTGTGTGTGAAAAAGAAGCCAAAATGTCGTGATAAAGTAACATTTTTGGATACGTGCATCTTTTTGTGGACAGAGCATTAGAAGGAAAACCAATTTAACCCACACTGTACAATAAAAAGACTAAATAATCACTTATTTCAGTGCATAATCTCATCAAGACTAGACTATATTTACAGTGCATTCGTCTTTTTTGTTGTTTATGTTAAATGCAAATTCAAAACTCTTCAAAGCCTAACTTGTGAACGGTGAAGTGCGTTGTAGGAAGGTGTTATGTTTAAAAATGGCACCGTGACTCTTTCACTGTCTCTGAGGGAGATTCTGTTTACGTCCGTGTATGGCTTACAGTATGGGACATCAGTGAGTTTGTGCCACTTTAGGGTCAGTGAGGGTTCAGTTCACGTTCAGGTGAGATTTCATTTACATTTTGGGCCCAATCTCCAGGTGTTACGGCCGTGTGAGCGTTACGTAACGAGGAGCAGAGTCTGTGGCGTCGTTGGAGCATGAGAAGGCTACAGTTTACTAAAAATAACAGATGAGGAAGTACAGTTGGTGAAGGTGAGGTGATAATTCATGCATCAGTGTGTGTTAACGTATTTATACAGAAAAGCAGAAGTGAAGTGATGCTTAAAACTATTTCTCCTGTCCTTAATTGGACATATATGACTTTACAGTACAACACAGACTCCATGTTCCTGAAGTGGACTAAATTACACACAAAAGTCCTTCTTGTTTTACACCTACCCCAGTTCCCGACTAAGCTGTCGCCAGATCTCGAAGCTGAAAGAGTCAGAGCTCAATGACTCCCACTTCCACCGCCTGAATGTGGAGCTGTGGTGTAAAAGGCACCATAAAACCAGCCTTCTCCTATTGAAATCACCAGCTCCGAGATTAGTTCACCTTTCACGCTCAAGGTTAACTCTGAATAGCAGCGATGAAGATACCTTTGTGAGTCAAAAAAAAAAGCTCTAATCTATCCTCTTTGTAGTATTTGAGAGCGCGGTTGAATGGATCACAACTCTGGAAACGGCTTTGTTGGCTGTTTAAACAAAGAGATGTAAGGCGGAAGGTCAAAGGTGAAGCGGCTGCCGGTGCGACTCTCACAACCTCGTTTGATTTCAGTAAAAGCGCTCGTTGTGTGAAGTCATTTCAAGCGTTTTTAAGCCATTTCCAAATGTGACTGGGAAGGTTTAGCATTGGAGATGATAAAAACACACGTCAAGTTCTGTACTGCACTGTCTGCTTTAAATCAAACCATCTGTGGCCTTGTTACCAATGAGCTACACTGTCAAAGATTTTAAAAATATACGTAGAAATTAAAGTGCTAAGTGTGCTCTGTCAATGAGATCTGTCAATGAAACCTGTTGATATAGACCGATCACAATTTATACACAGTTACAAGCATTTGCTGTAAATAAAATACCACTCAGGCACTTCAAATTATTTAGAGGACTTTAAATAAAGAAGAGATACAGGAAATAAAGTGAGTTTCCCCATTAGCCGTCCCCTTGAGCCAGCTATTCTTTCTGGGACAGACGTATACAATTCTATTTCTCAAATATTTAAAATAAAAAACATGTTTAATACAATTTCTTACAAACATACATTAATAATACACTCCAAATTCTCATCAGACAGTGTCAGATTGATTATTGGGTCAGGGGCCTTTATCTCTAAGAAGGAGGTTCCAAAAAAACATGATGCATGCAATTGAATTCAAATAATAATAAATGGATTCATTAAGTTCAATACTGTAATACTATTTTTACACAAACATCTGGATATGTATTACACATAGACATTGTAAAACTGTGTATTTTTATTGTTTTATTGTTTGTTTGTTTGTTTTTTTGGAGGGGAAAAGTTGCACCCATGTTAAACGTCACTGAAGACACAGCAAAAAGTATTTAATTTAGAGTGACTTAAAGCAACACAATTTACAATTCTCCCACTGATCCACACAATGTGACATGAAACTTCATTCATAAAACAGTAAAACTGCATTTTTTCTTAAGACTTTCTATTCTAGTCTACTGATATCTGTTCAGTGCACATATATGGCAAAAGAAAAAAAAAGAAAAATCTGTCACAGGTTCCTACATCTGAAAAGTGGTGAAAAGTGGATTTATAATGTTACAAAATAGTCAGTAGTTTAAGTGTAGCTCTAATACCACTTTATAAGAACCTTCTTCGAGCTATTTTAGCAACATAATCTTACCTAAACCAAGATTCTACCTGAAAATCCGACAGAAATACTTCCACGACTAAATCTGACCAAATTACCCACAAATCTTCACATTATTCACTCTTGGGATCCATTTACTCTTACTTCACAATGAAATGTTTTAGTATAAACTTTTTGAAACAAGTGAGTCCAGGTAAAATGCTCATTAAATGTCCCAGTAACACACCTAATCCAATCTCCGCTCGCAGCTGCAGCTGGTCAGTGTTGCGTTCAATTGTCGACAGTTGTCACCGGGCTTCCTCCCAGGACGACGTGATTGGCCGTGAAGTCTGTTTATTTGCTGCTTGCCTTAAATATCATAATCGCGGCGACTGCACGGACTCAGAGTTTTATGTAAATTGCACATAAGCCGATTACAATTGAGGCAGTTCGGCTCCAAACATTATTTATTTTACGGACTTCCAATTTCCCACCAGATGCGATAAAGGCAGAATAATATTATGGCCATTACCGTAGCATTGCATTAGAGTTGTATTATGAGGAGATTTCTCATGTCACACAAGGTAAGTCGTTTTTTTCTGCCAGAGACACAGTTTGTCTTCCATGTAAGGCACACTGTGATTAGATAGAGATTCGGGTCATGACAGGGCTATCAGAGGCAATATTTGTAATGCATTTCACACCCTGAAGACAAACTGTGCAGTTGTGAACTATCAAAGTTAAATCAAAGTTATTTCACGGAAAGGTGAACGTGTAACTTTTGTTCTGCGTCGAGGAGCTTCGGTAACCTTGATGAGAAGATAGAAATGACACTACTCACCAAATTATGTACAGCAAAAAGTAATCTGAAGGTAATCCAGCAATATACCCCCCGGGACAAGCTCAATAACGACAGCGGAGAAGAAAAAAATAAACTTTAATGTGTAGAAAACCAACCCCAAGAAGAGTGGATGTCAGTTTGTGTTTGCTAGGAAAAAACAAAACAAAAAAACAAACACCTGAAGCTTAAAGTTAGGCTAATTAAGCATCTAACAGTAAAACAATCAAGTAGCAACAGTAAATTCCCATAAAAATTGCGGCATTATATCAAACACAGTGAGGAATCTAACATAACACACTGGATATTACTCTAAAGTCCACATTTCTGTAATTACTGAATAGTTTGCATTCATTTTTGCTGTAAAAACACCAATGAAAATCGAAGTATTGTGTATGCACTGTTTTATTTTTACAATGTTCCCTTTTCGGTTTATTTTAACAGTGAATAAACAGCCTCCACAGCCGCCAGTTTTTTACCACAAAGAACAGTCAGGGTGAAAGATTTTGTGAGTGTCGCTGCCAAATGTTCAGAAATGCCACCAGACGCCTAACTGCGAGTCACTGTTGACTTCTTGGTATTTCTTCCATTGTATTTCCAAGACAGAGGCCTATTATCCTTTGTCCACTGAGTTTTTCTTTTCTTCCAGTGCTTCCTCTGTCTCTCAGTCAAGTCCCTTTTCAGGCCACAGTGTCGACTTTGTCCTCAGTCGACGGCAGACTTGCTGAGCTCGCCCTCTGTCCCCGTTTCTGTTTGTGATTTTAATGGACACACTGAACTTTTATGGTGCAGAAAAGGGCCGTGGCGTCTATTTGATGACCTCAGGATTCCACTTTCTGGTTTCTTGTGCCGCCGATGTGGTCGCGCTGGCTTTGTCAGCCCGTGACCTCCCCCGTGCGCCGACTTTCGGCCGCCAGCCAAGTGTGAAATGGTCGGGATGAAGGTTACCACCTCCGAGTATAAGGCCGGTATTCTGTGTCACAAAAAGATGGATTGTTCCCAGAGGTTTGCAGAATGGAGGCACTGGCCGCGGCTTTAGGACTTTAAGGATATCTAGGTTTGGATCGCAGGGGTATAACAGAGATCAACTGGGTGGTCTGTACAGTCTCTGCAGATGTGGTGCAGCTGATTCAGAGTCACACACAGTATACTATCACAGTTAAACACACATATGATGATTAAATATTGTGTCTTCATCTTCTGTTGCGGTAGGAACCCGAGGGCAACCTTAGGGCAAATGCACAACAAGGGTTTTCACAACCAAACGGTGCCAGAGCGCCTCAGGGTTCCTCAGTAAAACGAGAAGGTGTTACTGGAGAAAATAATGTGCTTTTTCCTGCTTCGACTAGATCCTGGAAAACTGTTTCAGAAACTACCGATACTCAATTATAATAATAATAACCGTTTTCTGTATAAGTCAGTGAAGTTAGACAGATGTAAGAAGGTAAATAAGAATGTGTTTGCTTTGAAATCATTAATATTCAAGTCCATTTTCCCCAAATCCTTGACCTGTTTTGAACGTGTTGTTGATAAAACTCCTCAGATGCAAAAAGGGTGATTGGGAGAAGGTTGGGTGCAATAGGAGGCAAACAGAGCTATACTTTAAATAGAAATTGTTTCATTCATTCATTTTCTAACAGTTATATTTTATGGGTTTTTAGGGAAGCCTGGATAATTGTCAATTAATAGTAAAAAGTACCAAAAGACAGGCTATAATCACACATTCACCTAAATGTCTTTGTGTTAAAATGATTTAAACCTAACACAGAACATTGGCTATCAATCTTTTCTAAATGAACTAATTATTCTGCTTATTACTCTGAGTTTTTCCACATTTTTGCACATGGCCTGAGACTGTAACAGCCATGCCATTTGTAAATACCATTTCCCCAGAGGTTCCTTCCAGCTCCCACAGGCCCTGCAGAGCAAATGCACTGGACCCATCCTCCTCCAGATTAACCGAGCCCTGATAACACCGTCCCTTTACAGCGTCTGTGCCCGTCCTGCGATTCCTGCTTCAAAAATACAGCCTTTGTTCAACTAAGCCCCTTTTTGTCCTCCTTTTACCTTATTTATTTCTTGTTCTCCCCAAATAACAGCGGCTTCGGGGCCGGCGCGGGGGGAAAAGGGACAAACGGGAGCCTATGGAAGCGAGGGACGGCGGGGAATACAGTGTGAATATATAGAGAGAGAAAGAGGCAGCCACTCTGCGCTGTCAGAAGAGCAGCGGAAAGTTTATAAGGCGTAGTTTGGGAGAGAAGCTGAGGGAATCTGCGGTGGCCAGCTGCAAGAGGGGAGATAGCAGAGAAAGGCTTTTAATTCTCAATCCCTACAGAGCCTTTGAAAATTACCAATCTTCTTATCACAGACGCCGGGCTGCTTATGCAAATTGTTGTGGAGTGGAACGTTTAAACGGAAAATTACTCGACAGCATTTTTTCCTCTCTTCCCCCCTCCTCGGCCCGTTTCCTTCCCCGTCTTCCCTCTCTCTTCTCGCGCAGAAAGCCTGTTTTGAGTCTCAGATAAGAAGATGAATTGCTCTTGCCGTGCTTTGAAGCGCGTCAGGATTTAAAAGACTCCAGCCTCGACTCTGGTCTAACACCGCTGCTCTAGCTGCCTTTGTAGCTGAAAAAAAAACAGGCGAGGAGGGAAAAATATATATAAAGGCATTTGAAAACAACATAGATTCCCTGCTTCGACACACGGCCGCCGCCCGAGGAGCCGGGAAATACACGTAAACGCTCCCTCACCCCTGCTCCTCTGTCTGTTTGCTTTAATATTTCGCATTTCGCAATCACGCTAAGTAATTGACATGGATGAATAAAGCTCGTGCTGCGTGGAGGAAGTGTTTGAAGCATTTGAAATCTAAATTACGCCACCGGCAATGTTAGAAGTGAAAACGCATTGAAAGGGTACAATGAAAGTAGTCCCCGACTCAAAGTGATTTGCTGTGAAATGCAGGGGATTGGTGTGGTTTGCTTTTATTCAGCGATTAAGCCGTGTTGATGAATGTTTTGTTCCTTATGATTGACCCCCCTTCACAAAAAATGCCTGAAATTATTTTGAACTACTTAATGGAGAAAGGCTCTGACAGCAAAATTAGCCAATTTGCATAAATCTTGCATAACTGTAAATGCATGGCTATTAATTGAGCCAAAAACAAACATGACAGCTCAAACAAGTGAGATGCTTCTTACAAAATGTCTGCAAAAGACGGTATTTGTCTGAGCTCCAGAGACGGAGAGACTCTGGAGAGACTCTGGCTTCTTGTTCAGTGTGAGGCAGATGTGGCCCTTTGCGATGTTTACGTGGCCTTCAATACATTAAGTAGTTTACATTTTTGGCACTAGTTTTGAGCAGGTTTTAGATGGATTTAAACAGGTTTTAGATGGTTTTGAGTTTTGCTACAAAGATTAACCTACCACTACCAACTAAAACCTATTCGAATCCAACTAAAACCTGTTCATATCATCTAAAATCTGTTCAAATCCACCTAAATCATGTTCAAATCCAACTAAAACCTGTTCATATCATCTAAAATCTGTTCAAATCCACCTAAATCATGTTCAAATCCAACTAAAACCTGATCAAATCCAACTAAAAGCTGTTCAAATCTGACTAGAACTTGTTCAAATCCAAATAAAAGCTGTTAAAATCTGACTAAAACCTGTTCAAATCCACCTAAATCATGTTCAAATCCAACTAAAACCTGTTAAAATCCAACTAAAACCTGTTAATATCTGACTAGAACCTGTTCAAATCCAACAAAACCTGTTCAAATCATCTAACATCTGTTCTAATCCACCTAAATCATGTTCAAATCCAACTAAAACTTGTTTAAATCCAACTAAAACCTGTTTAAATCCACCTAAATCATGTTCAAATCCGACTAAAACTTGTTTAAATCCAACTAAAATCTGTTCAAATCCAATTAAAACCTGTTAAAATCTGAGTAAAACCTGTTCACAAATGAAGATGAAATCTCACATTCAAAATCTAATCTCCATCGGCCTTTTAAAGGATTCTAAATAACAAAATAAGTCTCAAAGGGCAAATGGTCCAATTAAAGTGACCAAGAACAACAAAAGTAAGGCTTGAGGAACATTCAAAACACTGGTTACTCAGTAGTGTTACATACTTTTATTTTATCCATGCTTCAGCTTTATGTTTTCTGAATATGTCTGAATATGTCTGAATATGTCGAAAAATCCACAGGATGCCTACATTTTAAAGCAAATATAGCATAGATCGTGTTTAAAGGAGTCATTTTATTTCAGATAATAATAATTTCAGATATTTGTGGGGTTTTTTGTGGAAAATGTGTTAAATTAGGGTGTAATTATTTATTTTTTCCATAGATTTTCAACTCATATCCAATGTTTTTTATATAAATAATATACAAAGCAACACAAGATGCATTAAATAAACATTAATTTGAAAAGAACACAGTTAAAAACAAGACATTGTAGAGGCAGCTTTGTCTGGTGGCATTAACACTCTTCTATTTTAATGATTGGAAAGTGGTGAAATAAGAATGAAGGATTTCTTTTTCTGATTTGAATGTACCATTTATTTTCCTTTTTCTCTGTCTGCACTGCTTTTAAAAAGTGAAGGCCGCCACCAACATTTTTTGACAGTCTCCCCATTCTTACTTTTTGGTGGCGTCTGTCAGCGTGACCTTGCTTTCTTTTCGGAGAGACTTGCCATTAACTCTCCCCGTCTCTTCCATTTTCATTTAGACTTTTACTGAATATAAAAAGCTTTTGGTGCATTGCTCTTATTACTGGCTAATATTCTGGAGTATTTGTTTGTGCAGATTTACGTACTTTATTACCACCAGCTTTTACATCAACACTGCATTATGAACCATTTACTTCCCCATACGGACTAGAGGCTGGGAATTTGTCAAATATATTCAGTTTTAATAATAAATAATGGCAAAGATGTGCTGTTTGTCGCACATTTTCATTGACTCACTGTTGTTTTTCTTCTCAGAGGCAGCTGAGGAAGAGGAAGTGCTACCTAATCATTGTCGGAGCCATTGTCCTGGCCATCCTCATCATCATCATCTCGGTGTCGGCAAGAAAATAAGACTTTGGTGAGTTTTACAAATCCACGGATCTAAATTAAGCAAATACTGGGTTTATTGTGAAGCAAACAATAGCGGCAATACTTTAGTAGCATTAGCATATGCCTTACAATTTGCAGTTTTCTCAGGTGAATTCTGAATTTCTTTTGTGGGTTTGAAAGTGTATATAATGGTTTAAACAGAAAAAGTTAAGCTAAAAAACAATAATTCCCTTCAGTCCTCATGTTTTATCTATTATTTGTCATTAGCAGTAATTTATTTTGCAGTGTCAAGACTAAAAAAAGACACTTCCATGAAAATGTGGCAAAGATTCACAGACTTTTCCCAAAGTGCAACAGGTGGACTATTATTTGCTATAAACTAAACAATGATACAGATTTACACAGTAAATTGTAAAGAACACAAAATAGTTAATAAGACTCCTTTCAGAGGCCGAAGATGGTGACATTTGGAAGCTTTTATTACATTTTGAATGTGAGTTTTCATCTTCATTTGAGTCTTACATAAGTTATATTTTACATTATTTTCCTCTGTTTATGGAAACAGGTTTGAGCAGGTTTTATTTGGATTTCAACAAGTTTTATATGAATTTGAGTAGGATTTAGATGGATTTGAACTAGTTTTATATTAATTTCAGTAGGTTTTATGTGGATTTGAACAGGTTTTATATGGATTTGAGCAGGTTTTATTTGGATTTGAGCAGGTTTTACATGAATTTGAGTAGGATTTAGATGGATTTGAACTGGTTCTATATTAATTTTTAACAGGTTTTAGTTGGATTTAAGCAGATTTTATTTTGATTTCAACAAGTTTTATATGGATTTGAGTAGGATTTAGATGGATCTGAACAGGTTTTATATTAATTTCAACAGGTTTTATTTGGATTTGAGCAGGTTTTATTTGGATTTGAGCAGGATTTAGATGGATTTGACCTGGTTCTATATTAATTTCAACAAGTTTTATTTGGATTTGAACAGGTTTTACATGAATTTGAGTAGGATTTAGATGGATCTGAACTGGTTTTATATTAATTTCAACAGGTTTTATTTGGATTTGAGCAGGTTTTATATGAATTTGAGTAGGATTTAGATGGATCTGAACTGGTTTTATATTAATTTCAACAGGTTTTAGTTGGATTTGAAGTTTTACATGAATTTGAGTAGGATTTAGATGGATCTGAACTGCTTTTATATTAATTTCAACAGGTTTTATTTGGATTTGAGCAGATTATATATATCTTTGTAGCAGAAACTGACTTAAGATTTCATGAACAAATAAAAACAATCTGATTTAAATCCATCTAAAACTTGTTCAAATCCATTAAAACCTAAAATATGACCTATTAAATGTATTGAAGGGCTACATAAACATTGCAAAAGGCTGTATATGGCTTTGTGTGCTATAGAAAGTCTCTGCACTAAACCAGACAAATTGAAAAAATCTTTTAACACAAAGATCTTAGAGTCCCGTCACTGTTGGTTCCCTGCGTCCAGGTGAAAGGACTGTACTTACGATTACTGTGTCCATCTCTTATTGACCGTGCTGTGTCAATCCATCCTTCGAAGTCATATTGATTCTTGTGAACACTTTATTATAGTTCATTTGAATCCAACATCACATCAGACACTTTTAACAAAACTGTCCTTCCACTCTCATTTCACACTTTTCCTTTTGGCTGAAAAGGCATTTTGACAAACACTGTTTTATTTTATTTTTTTCTTCTTCTCTTTGACGTTCAATACAAGATGTGTCCGCTTGCATAAAGTATCGATCCTCACCTATTTTCCACCGGGGGGAGGCAAATGGAAATCCTGTGGAACAAAGCATTCTATTCATAAAACAGCGGGACAAATCGATGGTCCCATGGCGACGGGCCCATGTGGAGGCTCAGCGGTCGAGTGGCTGCACGGAGACGGTTAGCGCCGCAAGACAGTCCCGGGGATAAAATAAGGAACAGGCACATCCAAGACACATGTGACACAGAGCAGACAGACTAAAAATAGTTCGGTCGACATGTGAGTTCACTTTGTGCTTCGGGCTCTGTCATCCAGGTCATGTAACGCTGAATTAATTAAAAGTTGGCACGAGTTTACTTCTGATCCAGAGGGAAAGAAGAAAAGGTGGAAAGGCACTTTGAATTCTCACAAGAAGTGTTTTAGAGGAAATGTGAGAACTTTAAGTAAGACAATATATTGATTAGATTACTGGTTATTTAATGGGAGAACAGGTAAGATCTGATCAACAAGAAGCTCTGCAGGACACTGTTTGAATTACAAAAGAACAGGAGTAAAGAACTAACCCCTGAAGTATTTAATGACTAAGAATACATGAATAAACATAGAAATGAGTCTCAAATACAGTTTTAGTTTGTCTTTGTTTCCTAAAGGTTGTCATGAGTGATTTGAAGAGGTCAGGATTTCTTTTTTTCTTTCTTTCTTTCTTTCTTTCTTTAACAATACATTATTAATATATTTAATCATTTACTGGTTAGACATTTGTTCTCTTTAAAGATTTAACAGATCAATTAACTGCATTTTTCTCTTTACAAACTAGAATGTGATTTAAATGTACATATTTTCAAGAGTCAGTCACTTTGATAATTGTCTCATTAAGCCGTCTCTGATTGGTCCTACTCTGTCGTAAATGATCAACAGTAACAAAAGCTTGCGACTGTCTTTGTCCTGCGTCCTGTTTTTGTTTTTTGTATCGCCACGAGCCACTCTCAAAGGCCTAGTGTGTTCCTTATCTACATCACTATGTAACAACAAGCCTCGCTGAACATTTGTGTTTTTAGAATTGAGACAAATACAGATTTTAAGAGAAGTGCTCTCTGACTCTGGCTCAGGGACTTTGCAGACCTTTATCTCAACAACAAATATCAAGACCTTAAAACAAATGTTAGAATTACCATATTTTCAGGTTCAAGTGCATTTCCAGATTCGGTCGTGTACGTAGTTCACATTTAGGAAGATTTAAAACAGAATAAGTAGCTGTAAAAAGGTATCGCTCCTATTCATTTTGCTCTTCATTCGGGTTTTTAGCATAAACCTCCTTCATTTGAGTGACTGAGATCTTGGATTAGTGTCCCTCTCTGTTCGTAGAAATTCACCAAATCCTTTGTTTTAGCAGATGAGGCAGGATTACTCACCAATTTCTCTCCATTCCCATCGGAGGGACGTGTTCGTACAAGAAGCGACCGGGTTTATTGCCACAGCAGTTGTTAGCTTGGCAAAGTCGACGGGTTTTTATAGTAAAGATCCAAATGAACAGACTTGGCTTCAGGACGGCTCCACATTATGGCATCTGCAGAAAGAAATCCACTTTGCAGCCTGAGCAGCAAAAGCATTTGATCAATATTTAAGTGATTTTAGCACCATCTCTATAAAACTAAAATTGGAAGAGATAAATATTTTAATGTATGGCTGACTTTATAGGCCTGGCCTTGAATCATTTTAGAGACGTATGCAAGAATAACACAAAAAGTAACTTTAGTGAGTTTTCTTACTAAAAGTGGACAGATGGAGCCAAATAGAAGGTCCGTTTTGGCTCAAAAGAGACAACAATTATACTTTTAGTGCATATAGAGTAAAGTACAGATGTGCTGAAATCTAAAGCTGAGTCTTATAACAAAGTATTGCAGTATTTATCATAGTCATCATCACTGTACTACATTTATTTTATGTAAGTACTAGATATAACAGTTGCATGAGTTTCAAGGCTTTCAGATTTCACGAATAGTCAAACTCAAATAGTTCAAGTTCTTCACCGTAAAATCCTCTATTATTCCAATATCAGCTCAGACACTACTCTTTCAGTGTCATGAAAACTTATTAGAGGAAATTACCCTGTAGTACTTGTAGTTTTTTTCCTAGTAGTCTGTTAAAATTGGCTTTACAGAGGATCTGACAGAGCCATGCAGCTGCACCGGGGCAGTCCAGGTCCCTGTTGGGAGTAGTGTGTTATTTTACAATTAAAATAAATGATATAAATGAATAAACCAACACGACATACGTTTTTTGCGTCCTTCCTGTCACTTCTGTAACATTCTGGAGTATGATGCTCTGGTTTTTCTTCAAAATGACTTCGAGGCGGTACATTTTAAACACTATGAGACTTTTTTCAGGTTTAAAACTGCAACTCATTACAAAGTCAAAGCACACAGACATGACTTTGTGCATGTTTCAAATAAATTACTGTTTAGACAATGCAGCTGTATGGTCCTGAATATTGTTAAATAAAAGAGAGCTTTAAAGGAGTCCAAACTCTGCTGATTTTCTTGGTTCTTTTGAGACGGGTCGATGGCCGCTGTCAGACACAATCACTGACTGCCCCGTTAACAGCTCTTTGTATGCTCTTTTGTCCACCAATGTCTGTCCATGAGACACATTAATAATAACATACTTGACGCTCCGAGAAGTTTGACAAGTGCACTTTTCATGTTGAACTGTGGAGAAAGTCAAAAGGACTGAAAATGGAGAGCAAATAAGGTGAAGTAAACACAGGAGCGGTGCCAGTTTTCCAAAGGCTCGCTGATAAATGAAAGCCCTGGAGAAAGGTATAGCTCTTAAAATATCAATTGAAGCAGAAAAATTTGAGATGAAGTTGGAACTTTACAGCGAGGGCACCTTCGCTCTGAAGTCCGGGAGCATCACAAACCCGCAGACCCAAACCATATCAAGTTTTTAAAGTTTGACTCGAAGATGAAAGGCAACATCAACTCGACGAAAACACAAACACTTTATCTTTTTGTTCATCTTTTCAGAATTTGCGTGGCCTCTTTCTTACGGTTTTGGATTTTGAATTTGTAAATGAATCGTCCAATCACCTGGCAGCTGACACTTACAAATACAAACAAAAAGTCAAGAGAATATCTCATTCAGGTTAAGACTGTTAAATGGCTACGAGTTTATTTCATTGTCTTTCTTTCAGTCCAGATAAAAGTGCATAAAAAGTGAATGAAATGGTGATGGAGAACAGATGCAGGAAAGGCACAAAGGAGACTAGCAAGAGCCATAAGTCAGTTTAATGACGGCGACGATGACAGATATAACTGAGGAGCCGCTTCTGCTCTCAAATCAATAGGCTGCCTCTTTATGGCACTCTAAATAATGCCATAACTGCAGCCTGACACTTATTCCTGTACGAATTATGCCCCTAACGCTGCCCTCGAATCGTGTTTACACAGTCATTTGAGGCGTGAGATTTCTTAATATGCGTGTCAGCTCTGTGTCCTAAAACCGCTCCGGACTCCGGGTTCAGAAAGATGAGGAGTCGGGGCGTGACACTTGTGCAACCTTCTCAAAAATGAAGAAACTTTTTAAGTGAAGCTTTGCAAATTAGCCTCAGCCCAAGCTTAACCCAAACTGTACAGGGGCAAGAAGGCAACAGAAACAAATACTTGAGTGCATATAAAGTAAAGATGTTGTAAATTACCACAGTAAGATTATTAATATTGGTTTAATTGATTATTTGATTAAATGGAGTAAAAACTACAAAACTACAAACAGTGCTTTTAATGTGCCGTACTGTAATGTGGTTCTTCTCTATTAGAAGGATTTTAAATGAGGAATACTCAATACCATATTTGTCTTTTTTTGCTCCACTTGTATTAATTGAATGCTTTAAATCACACATGTCATAACACAAGGCCCAGGGGCCAAATGCGGCCCTTTGCAATGTTTTAGTTGGCCCTTCAATACATTTAAAAGGTCATATTTTTGGTACGAGGTTTGAACAGGTTTTAGATGGTTTTGATTTTTGCTACAAATGTTAACTTATCTACTACAGCCTGTTCAAAAATATCTAAAACCTGTTCAAATCCAACTAAAACCTGTTCAAATCCATCTAAAAGCTGTTCAAATCCAACTAAAAGCTGTTCAAATCCAACTAAAAGCTGTTCAAATCCATCTAAAATCTGTTCAAATCCAACTAAAAGCTGTTCAAATCATCTAAAATCTGTTTAAATCCAACTTAAACCTGTTGAAATCTGACTAAAACCTGTATAAATCCAACAAAAACCTGTTCAAATCCAACTAAAATCTGTTCAAATCATCTAAAATCTGTTCTTATCCAACTAAAACCTGTTCAAATCCATCTAAATCCTGTTCAAATCCATCTAAAACCTGTTCAAATCCAACTTAAACCTGTTCAAATCCAACTTAAACCTGTTGAAATCTGACTAAAACCTGTATAAATCCAACAAAAACCTGTTCAAATCCAACTAAAATCTGTTCAAATCATCTAAAATCTGTTCTAATCCAACTAAAACCTGTTCAAATCAATCTAAATCCTGTTCAAATCCATCTAAAACCTGTTCAAATCCAACTTAAATCTGTTCAAATCCAACTTAAACCTGTTGAATTCTGACTAAAACCTGTTGCAATCCAACTAAAACCTGTATAAAACCAACTAAAATCTGTTCAAATCATCTAAAATCTGTTCAAATCCTATTAAAATCTGTTCAAATCCACCTAAATCCTGCTCAAATCCAACTGAAAGCTGTTCAAATCTGAGTAAAACCTGTTCACAAATAAAGATAAAATTTCACATTCAAAATTTAATCTCTGTCTTCGAACCCTTAACTATCTCGGCCCCTCACCACTTTCAGTTTGACACCAATGCTTTAAATGCTGATTTAAATGTTCATTTTGGCAGCTTTGATTTTCTGTATGTATCATTCTCTGGTCCTTGTCTTTACTCAGTTACATTTACAAAAAGTCTTTGTCACAGATTAGGCACAAAAATTTGATTTCACCAATAATCATGATGTTTTTTTTGTGAGGCGTGAAAATTTACTGTTAAAACAACACTGTTATGTTAATGTTGAACCACCTTCAAATATATAACTTCAAAATCATTCATAATAGTGTCTCACTGACAGAGCACAGCTAAATTATATCTACTCTGACTTTTATGTTGAGTAGGTCAATCCTATCAATTTGACTTTTTTTACACCTTTCATACATAAATTGAGTGAGATGTAACTGTCCCGTGTTTGTTTTCAGTAGTACACTTGTTCACTTTTAGAAAAACTCATTTTAATTGTCTGTAAAGGTCAAGGTTAAAAACTAGAATTGCTAAATACTGAATGTTACCTTAGACTCTCTCAAAATGATGATTTAATTTGCTTCCTCAAATCCTCCAATTCTTTAGTTCATTCAAGTTAAACTAAACACATTTTCACAGTGATTTGTCACAGTTGAACTTGATCCAGTAAATGAGCTGTTGACATTTGGAAAGTCTTGGTTTCTATTGAGTATAAATGGAAGTAACTGTGTCTGTGAGAGCTTCTGGAAATGGGCAGTGGAAGACGAAGTTGTGATACTAGTTTAAGTCGTTTAAGATCAGTTTAAACAAAATCAAACTTGTGTATTCCGGGCTGTTTTGCTGAATTTTACACCACGCAGAAGCACCTTTTTCCACACTGATAAATATTAAAGAATTAATGCAGCGCCCATGTGTTATATTTAGCTTTCAAAGCCGCTTTAGTCGCAATGAAACACAGCAGACGCACTCGCCCTGAAAGAGGCTTATTCAAATGATGTAAAAAGCTAAGTTGACAACAGAGAGTCGGGACGCAGGAGCGCTGCAGCGCCGAGGTGATATGACAAATATAAATATTCAAATAAATACAGGGGAAGGTGAGTTTAAGGGAATAACGGCAAAAAATCACTTGGAAGTTAATTAAATTTGGTTTGTATCTCAAAAGTAACACAATGAAACTGGAGGTGATGGGTTTAAGTAACATAAAGGAATCCTGTACGTTTTGGCATTTGTTAAAAACTGATTGTGTATGATTATGAGATTTGATTTGTGTCAGTGAACGGCACAGTCAGTCGACTTCTTTAGCCTCGTATCGTTTATCCGAGTCCATGAATGTGTGACAATAAGCCCTCTGTCTGAACACCAATCCTCTTTGGCAAAGCTTTGTGGGTAAACTCGCCTCATGCAAATTCTAAACCCCATTAGCTTTAAGGGACTAGTCAGCTGCATTGAGATTAATGGCCAAGTGACTCCTTGATTTAATAGGGTTATTTCACATCTTCAGGGGAAAAATAAACAACAAAGTTAATGCAGGACATTTGTCACTGACGTCCTCAGTCTCTCTTCCTCGAGTGGGACAAGTTTCTAGGGATGTGGTATTTACTCTGACAAAAGAGGGGTGGCCATTACAGCTGCAGATGTTAAATGTCTTGTGTTTAAAATGGGCAGCGCAACATTTGGCAAAAATACTCATAGTCTTGTCTTTATTTTAAATTTGGAAATGGCTTTTGAAAAAAAAAGAAAAAGAAAACAAACAAACAAAAAAAGCCTGTTGCTTCTACGTGCAATTACAGAAAGAAATGTAGTGTTTAATTTTGTGATTATGTGATTCCATTAGAGCAACAAGTATCTACTATATTACATTACACATATAACCATTTTGGCATCAGCTGCAGTCCACCAACAGACCTCAAAACAAATTCCTAAAAAGGTTCCTTCAGGTAACTATACTGCACTAATGCTCTTCCCTCAGAGCCATTTGTGTCAGAAAAATAAGCACATTTTCCACCACATCTAAGTCATGTCATTATTTTGTACTGTAAGTTTAAATTGTTGGAGCTGTGGGAACTTTTTGTGCACTGTAAATTACAGCAAGAGGATGTATGAATGAATTATTACAGATAAATGCAGCCAGGAAGAGGAAGTGCTATGCAATTTTTCATTACAGAGTGAAAAATGAAAATCCTTATTTATCTTTTTCCCATGCCGTCAGCTTACTCCAGACTTTGCTGAGGGGGATTACTGGCAGGGTGGTGGTGGTGGTGGTGGTGGGTGAGGCTCTGTCACCGTCGAACGAGAGAAAACACACAGTGACGGCGGTGATCAGAGAGAACAGACGACTCTTCCGACGAGAAAGTTTAGCACAGCGTTTAAAAAATACTTCTCGGTGACCTTTAATCCCCGTCAAATCAAAAATGCCAACCTCTCCTCCTCTCGGAAACACGAGCAACTTCCCGCTGCCTGTGTGGCTGCTGTGCTCCCAGCATGCACCGCTCACAGCTTTCCTCCAGATGTGAGATTAGCTAAAGCTGAGCGATGACTGAGGGGCGTCTTCCAGAGGAGTCACATCAGAAGAGAGCACTCTGAAGGGTGTAGGCTTTATCTTTGACTTAAACATTTGACTTAAACATGAGACACTTTAATTATCTGAAGAATAGCAGACAAACTTTAACAAATCTTTAAAATGCAGACCAAATGTGTTGACTTTTTTTAAAACTGATAAGATTCAACATGATTAAATAAGCTTCTAAGATGTCATGCTTCCAAAAGAGAGACTAAAAATCAGTTCAAATATATTTTAGCATTAATTTCTTAAAGTGACACAACCCAATCCTCTTTATTTTTCACCAAACTGAATTTTAGCTCTGACTTAAACATCAGGACAGCAATTATCTTCTCCTCGTTAAACATTATATGATTGAATTGACAGTATTTATCTCTGTTTCACGTTGCCTCCCTTTTCTCTATTTATTTTTCCTTTTTTGTTCTGTTTCTCTGAGTTAAAAGACATTTTATCCACAGCCATATACTCCCTGTTTAATTATAAAAACATGATACAATTTTGAATATTTGAACAGAGTTTTTCCCTCAATAAGCCTTGTTAAAGAGGTAAGATCATATTTTTTTTCTTTCTGTCAAAATTGCAATACTTTAAGTTAATAGCTACCCATAGAAAACATTTAAAGTATTTATTTAAACCTGTACAACTTCAACAGTGTTCTGTACGAATATTGATTTATGAAGCGAGTTTCTTTGTGGTCGAAAAACAAGAGGCAGGTTTTTACTAAATTCAGTTTTGTTAAGAAGATAATAAAGATATTGAAAACAACAGACAAAAGAATACATAATGAGACAGTGCTTTATCAATGTCAAAATGAAAACAATGATGAACAGCTGACAGTCTCATTTTGCTAAAGCTGAAGTGTGGGAGTCTGTTTACAGCTTTGTCCTGAATCTATTACATTATGAAAACAAAACTGAATCCTATTGTGTTTGATTCTACTCCTGAGCTTTCGACCGCCATTATTTCTGTTTGCGAGTTGTTTTCTGAAAGTTTCCACCGCCCGTGGCCCTTCCAGTGTTAAGTCTGCAGTATATTTAGTTTCATTGATTGAAGACACATCCAGCAATAAAGCTTTCGTTTCTGTGAGCACCTCCAGACGTTTGAGTCCCTGCGCCACATAAACTCTGTTGGCTTGGACTCGGCGGCGTTACCCAGATGCCATTCATCCTGCCGCCGACTGACAATCAATGGCCGTGCCAGGGAACTGGTTTTGGCTGTGATTGATATGAGCTATTAACTTCCTGCATCCGAACGCCGGATTGCGGAAACGGGGCAGGACGCCGCTGAACCCACCCATCGAGTCCAAATTGATCTGGGCTGGATTGAAAGCTCTAAATCTCCTGGATAAACATCTATAAGTACTGGAGTCAGTGACAGATCACACTGTGGTATTGGACATTGAGATGTTTGTCTGCCGGGGCCATTGAACCGTGACGAGACTTGAAAGCATCAAAGTGTGATTTAAGTGTAAGCAACCTTCTACTTTTATGGCTATTATTATTATATCTGACAGATTTGTGTGAACTTCATCAGTTTGTAGTCGTCCATGACACATTTTTCTTCTCAAAAAATACTGCTAACAAAGAAACAAAGGCTTTTTTTCCATTTTAACAACAGTATAATAGCCATAGTTCATACACATATCATGTCAGGAAATCTATTTATGCCATTGTCATGTATTTATGCCAACCTAGAACAGCTTGGTGAGATATTCAAGCCTCTCTATTAAACCATGTGACTTCTTTCTTTTTAATATTTATGAAATCCACCGTTTTTCAGCTCCTCCTATAGTTTCTGAGTTTACATTATACCTTCCCTCCTCTTTTCCCTGTTGGATGTTCTATTATTACCGTGTGTCCCTGTTTCCTTAAAGAGCACGAGTGTCCCAAAACTGACTTAATTCATGCTGCCATTTAAAAGTTTCCCATGACCCAAGCTGTTTCCTTAAATGCGAGATCTCCTGCAGTTTATAGAGTCCTTTAAAAGTACCATTTAACCAAAATAAACACAAACAAAGCTGCTCTTGGCCTGAAACATAAACTTAAATGCTGATTAAACCCTATCCTGCTCTCCCAGTAAAGCGCTTACAATATACTCAGGCGACCCAGGATCAATTCCAGCCTTTTGGGTCTCTCACTCTGTTTACTGCCTGTTTACTATCAAACAAACGCAAAAGGCCAAAAAAATTATCTTTCTTTTGTGTTTTGTGTTTTTAGGTTCTGAAATCGAAGGACCATCATTTAAACTTGACATGAGAGCTAAAGTATTTGAAAAGTAGGATTTATTTTACACGGAAAGGAGAACTGATCAGATGGCTCAGAGATGAAAGTTATTTTTTGTTCCTGTTTTCGCCTTTAAATGATTTGTGAGAAAGTGTCGCCTCTAAATGTCACCTCCAATCTTCAGCATCTTCCCGTGTGAAAAACTTCAAATATAATCCCTGAAAAGCATACCTTCCTTTCCAGTCTGTGCAGAAGGGAAAAGCCCCGCGTGTCGGTGGCAGGAGCGTTGTGATGGCGTTGCTTTGAAGTGTCCGTGACTGGCAGCGCTCCGGGTCGGCGTGAGCCAAAACGGACGCCGTCGCCCCGTGGCCTCTGATCTCTACAGAGCTCTATCTCTGCATCTCACACAGAAAAAACACACAAATCTACCTTGACAGAAATCTGCCGCCTCCACCTCCTCTCAATCTAAACTGGCGTCCTTCCAGCCGGTCGGGACGGGAACATTGTGCAGATGGGCACAAAATAACCAATCTGACGGACGCCTGGGGTCTTTTCATGGACGCCCTCTGCAGTGTGGTCGTGCTCGTTCTCCTGTCAAACTTCATAGTTTTCCCATCACTCTCACTTCCCTTCAGCGCTCTGTATTCGTCCCCTCGCGCTCAACCCTGCCCTCTTCGTACGCTACCTTCCTGATTCACTCACTGAGCCTCTCTCTTGTGGATTGGTCGCTTTCATTTTCAAAAATTTAGGAGTTCATCGTCTATAAATACAGTTGTTTTGTTTGGGTTGCAACGTAATCTCTGTGTTCAAAGTCTAAATCATCTTGTGTATCGGTTGGCTGACCTCACGACATCCAATCACAGTCAGATTTAGGTATTTGGACGGGCAATTATTTGAAAATCTATTGCTATATGGAATTAGTAGATGAATTACATTATTAAAAGTGTTCCAAAAGGCTGTAGAGAAAGACTTTCATGTAACTTTTTTCACTGATGGATGTTATTCCTCCCACAGTCCAAAGACATGCATTTATGATTGAATTTGTGACTCTAAATAGTCTATAATGAATAAATGTTATTATAAATGTGCCCCCTGAGACCTGTAAAAGATAAGAGATGGAAAATGAAAGAAGGAATGTTAAAGTATTACATTTTAACGTTCATTTAACGCACTCAATATACATTTAACATTATTCAACAACAGTAAAGGTATTAAACGTGAGCAGTGATGTCTGGTCAATTATGTTGTTTTTCTTCCATAAAGATCTTCAAATATCCAGTTAGAAGACAGTAACATGAGGCAGAAAGTACAATGGTTTTATGGATGATATTATTTATATATATTTTATAATCAACTGTAGATACTTTACCTCAAATCCAGATAATCTCTTAAATAACCAATGTATCATAGCCTGATCTGGGTGGATTTTCTCTTCCATTTATCATTTGTCCAACAGAAAACACAGGGGCTGCATAAAATTCAATAAATATGAAAATAACCTCCACAAAGTTTAATTTAACTACTGTTTTTCCTTGGCTATCTTCTGGCTAAACAGAGTCAAGGATCGTGAAATTAAAGTAAATAAATAAAAACCTTTATAAACAACAGATAACACACTTTTTTTATTGTATTATTTGTGTTATTATATTATAGTGAGGTCTAACTATTTCTTAAACAGATCACATCGGATTCCAAGTCTGTCTTAGGTCAGAAATAATAAGAATCATTTCATAAAATCCAAGGCCACTCCACTGTAGACTGGTTCATTACATGTTTCCTGTTATTCAACTATTAACAGAGGTTGAGATAAAACTGATGGCCTCTGGAGTCTGGACCTACTCAGTGATTAATGAACCACTTCCATCTCCTGCACACTGAACTCTGGCCTGGACTTAATTAAAACTCTGCTGCTGACCACCATTCATAAATTACTCGCCGCCACCTGTGACACCTTTAGAATAAAATGGACAAATTGCTTTTTTGTACCAATTAATAATTCACAAACGGAAGGGAATAACAAGGCACCGGAAGCTTTGGATAAACCGGGCTAGTTTCGGAGAATTTGGAGACAATCACAGCCACAGATTTGCATATTTTATCCAAATCTCCTTTTTATTGGAATGTCCGGTTAGTCCCATTAGGGGTTAGGGGACAAATTACCAATCACTCTCACATTCATTCACTAGAGGAGATTTAGATTGTTAAATTCTCCTATTCAGACATGTTTTTGGACATTGGGAGGAATCCACAGGACCCTTGGGAACACTTGGAGGACATGCAGACTCCTCACAGAAAGGTTGTTGACATTAAAGTCTGAATAAATGTTAATTTAGTATTTTTGGCTGGGATAGTAAATCTATTTAGCTTTTGATGGATTCAGATGAACAGGTGGTAAGTGTGGGCTCATTATTTGGCAAGCAACAGGTCACTATTGTTCTTTTTTGTGCAAATTAAGCTTCTTCATGATCTTTTAAGAACAGTCCATGAACATTACAAACCAAACAACTGTTTTTTAAGACGATATTTCTTAAAAACATCAATTGTCTGACAGTGCACCCAATTTTTAATGTTGTGAATAATCTTACCATACACCTTTATCCTTCTTTATTGGTCATACCTGTCCATTTACAAGACAAAACTAAGAATATTCCAGTGGGAGACCCCAGTTTCCATTTTTATAATCATAATTCAGGTATTTTGGGGGGTTTTTTGTAAGGAAATTGACACTCTCAGGGACACTGAATGTGCTTTGATCTATAATATAAAGCTAGAACATATATTTTCTCAGGTTTAAGTGTTGCACATTGACATTTCCTGACAGTCCACACACACACGTTGGAGTAACCGTGTCCTGCCTCCGTCTCAGTGGTGTCTCCAGGTGATTGATGCCCCTCGTCTGCTCTGCTTGTGTTTTACAGGTAGCTCCCGTCATTACCGTGTCGCTGTCATGATCCGGCCCGGTCGGACCCCTGACCCGAGCAGCTGGTTTCCAGTTGGAGTCTGCCCTGTAACGACCCCCCTCTCCATCATGTCTACCTCTGTTTACATGTTCACAGAGGGACACTTAGCCCCAGGACAGGCCTCTAATGGAATAACCACACTGGATTTATTACCCTTCTTTATTTTTACTTTGTTAAAATTAGCCTTGTGTGGCCCACAGATGAATATTCCACCAAAACAGAAGACTGCCAGCTCTGGGCTATATATTTATCCATGTTATTGTCAAGCATAAAAAATAATAAAGTAAACATCAATACATTTATCACTAACTCTGCCTATAATTACATGACATTAGTAACATGTCCTGGTTGGATTGATCTTAGGTTGGATATTCCATGCATGATTACATACAAATATCAGGTGGACCATTAATATTTGGTTTCAAATTTAACTTCCTTTATTACATTTACAGTATAGAACATATTTCAGCATAAGAACAAGCTTTTCCAGCTCAGAACTCGTGAGCTACTCTTCATTTGCAACAGATATGGGTCGAAGTAAGCACACCTCCTCTTGACACTGGAGAAAAGAATGACTTTTATAGATCATAGTTGTTTAAAAATGTTTGAATATTATTTCAATTTATTTAAAAAAAAAAAAAAAACTAATTGGAAAATCCAAAGAAATGTGTTGCCTCCATGTTATATATATATAAAAAAGGTATATATTAGGGTTGAAAGAGCAGTGGGTTTTTTGTGCATGTAAACTAACTATGGCGTTGGCTGTGTCCCATCAGAGACACCGGGACACGTCCTGTGATTGGTCACTGATTGAAATGAGAGGTCAAGCATCTGCAGCTTTTACTGTGGTCACTGCTGTACCGTTTATGTTCCGCTGTCTTTCTTTGAAGTATTTTTAATGACTTGATATTTATCTGCTTGTAATGTAATTTATGAAGTATTATATAGTTAAGTTTCTTGATAAGTGACAAATTATATCTTGATGAATAAATGTTGACGAGCATCTCCTTTTGCAATGAGCCTTGTGTGTTTTATCGTGAGTAAGTGCAACAGAAGGTTTTATGAAGCAGACTTTGAATGTTATATATGTCAATGCAAAGCAGAGAATAAATGCAAGGTTTCAATTCACAAATCAATTCACAAACCATTTTCCCTTGAAATGTGACTGTTTATCAGTGTTATTATCTGTTATCTTAACTTGACTTAACAGACAGGCGGTGTTTAGCCCCACTTTTTAAAAGCAAACCATTTTGATGGACACAAAGAAATATGAGAAAAGAACAGCTAACCACTGCAAGAAGAAAACGCTGCATATTGACACAAAAAAACTCCCATTTGCTTCAAGGATTTGTGTTTGTACTCCTATGGCAGACATGTCCAAAGTCCGGTGGTGAAATTTTATGCGGCCCTAAAAATGATTGTTAATGGCCCCAAGAGCAGCAGCAGTGTCACACAGTATTAATATACAGGTTCAAATCCATCTAAAACCTGTTCAGATCCAAATAAAACCTGTTTTAATCCAACTAAAACATGCTGAAATCTGTCTAAAACCTGTTCGGATCCATCTAAAACCTGCTCAAATCCAACTAAAACCTATATAAATCCAACTCAAACATGTCTAAATCCAACAAAAACCTGTTTAAATCCATCTAAAACCTGTTCAGATCCAAATAAAACCTGTTTTAATCCAACTAAAACCTGTTAAAATCCAACTAAAACATGCTGAAATCTGTCTAAAACCTGTTCGGATCCATCTAAAACCTGCTCAAATCCAACTAAAACCTATATAAATCCAACTCAAACATGTCTAAATCCACCAAAAACCTGTTTAAATCCATCTAAAACCTGTTCAGATCCAAATAAAACCTGTTTAAATCCAACTAAAACCTGTTAAAATCCAACTAAAACCTGTTAAAATCCAACTAAAACCTGTTAAAATCCAACTAAAATCTGTTAAAATCCAATTAAAACATGCTGAAATCTGTCTAAAACCTGTTTGGATCCATCTAAAACCTGCTCAAATCCAACTAAAACCTATATAAATCCAACGCAAACATGTCTAAATCCACCAAAATCCTGTTTAAATCCATCTAAAACCTGTTCAGATCCAAATAAAACCTGTTTTAATCCAACTAAAACCTGTTAAAATCCAACTAAAACCTGTTTTAATCCAACTAAAACATGCTGAAATCTGTCTAAAACCTGTTCGGATCCATCTAAAACCTGCTCAAATCCAACTAACACCTATAGAAATCCAACTCAAACATGTCTAAATCTGTCTTAAACCTCCAGCAGTAAGGTTCAAGTCTGTTGTGCATATTTGGGATCTTGAAGCAGAAAAACCCACCAGTTTTTCTTCACATTACTTTCAGATGTCTTATGAAAAGATGCTAATAGGCTTAATTTGATCAGAGCTGGTGGTGATTATATTTTGCGCTGTTGTTTCTGAGGAGATAAGTGTAAAGTCTTGCTGGGCATCTGCGGGTCAAGCCCGACATCGACTTAAGAAAATGTCCTTTTCTTTCCAGATTGTCCATCATCGCTGACCTCTCTGTTGACCTTGTGGAATTATCAGGCTCTGAATGTGTCAACCCGCTTCAATCAGCAAGGCTTTTCTTCAGCTTTTCATTTAATGGAGTTTTTAACGGAACAAATGCAAACAAAAAAGGAGAAATTGTGGTACAATGTCAAGTGGCAAAAGTAGTTTTCATTTTCCCGCTTCTCTCTGATGGAAGTAATTTAAATTGACAACTTATGAATGGGGAATAATAGGAAAAAACATTCCCCACCTGGAAGCTGTGTGCTTAGATTTCATTCTTTGTAGGTTTCTGGACAAAGTTAACAGTGTCTTGATTTCTCAGAGCTGTTCTTCTGTAAATACCCCAGAAACAAGGGGGTAAATGAGGGCTGACTGAGAGGCATTTCAATGTTAACACAGGTTCATTTTAGGAGAGACTACGGAGGAAAGGATGTGTTGTTAGTTCTGACATAATTAGACCATTGTGTTTTTGAGACGGTAAGACGTCTGATCATCTCTCAAAGAGCCTTTTATACTCAGAGTTCATTCCTGTCGTTCTTACGCCTCACCTCGTCCTCGAAGGTGAAGTGGCTCATGAGAACTGTCGAGTGGTCCCCTCTTCATCTGAAAACTGAAGGTAATAAAAGAGGCACCACAGAAGAGAGACGAATCGAGGCATCTTCAGCCAAAAAGGAACAGATCAGTGTTGTAAAATAAATTAAATACTGTTAACTTTCACCAGAGATTTGATCCTAAATGACAGATTGAATAAAAAATATGTTTATTCTTTGTCATTGCCATTACCCTTCCTTGCTCTTAGCTGGAGCCAAAAGTTATTCTCTGACCGCCATCTTTACGATTGTTCCAAAGCTCTTAGGTCGCTCTGAGGAGTAAGGACAGAGGAGACTGATGGATGAGATGTGCAACAATTGGCTCCTAAGTTCCTCTTTTGAACATCTTCAGACCTTGTGCAAAAATGTGTTCAATAATTACCGATAAAGTTCTTGCAGTTGCTGAACTTTTCCTGATGTTTATTTCAGTTCCGGTGTTTATTCGTTTGCTGTAAAACCCAGATTTTTAACTGTCATCGCACACATTTTACAAGTGAAAGGATGTCCCACTGTGGAAGCAACTAAAATGTGAATAGAAATGAGAAATGAGGATGCAAATAAGAGAAATGATATGTTTGCACCCTTCTTCAGACAAGTTGCATGTGTTGAAAAGACGTTAATATCCCAGTAAAGTCCATTTTTGGCGTATTGAATCTTCACATTCCCAGCTGCTTTTAGTTAATCTCTTCCTTCACCAAAAAGCAATCCAAACCAACAATTATAAAGTGTGCAATTCATTTCAAAACCATGCCCTGCCCTGAACCTCTGGCATTATGATGCAAGAGCCCAATCATTTTTACTCACAAGTTAATGACTAAGCAGATAAAATCATTAAAGTTGTGGCTTCCCTGGCTACCTCGGAGCGTTCCGTAACTTAATAAGATCTCTCTGTATGTGTGCATTTATCATTAGAGAAGGTGGAAAAATATTTGAGAGAATGTCTGGGGCCTCGGTGGCAAAACCGATGCTAATTTCTTCCTTCCTTTTTCATGTTTAAAGCAGCGTTCCAACACAGCCTTAAGTAGCTGTGGCAGTACATCATTAGCTTCTCTGTGAGCTGGATGTTCAGAGCTGCAGGAGCGGGAGATAAATCAACATTTTATGGCTCCTAGGGGCTCTCTGGATCAGACCGAGCTCCGCAGCGACAAATTAAAGGCTTTCTAATGGGCCACACAGATGAAGCATGTTACTGTAGAGGAGAGCACAACAAGTTCCTCTGTGATCTCATCCGGACAGACGCTTGTCATAAATACTAATCTAACATTTACTTTGATTCAGTGTGAGGTTTACAGCTGTACAATTTAGTTTGAAGATGGTTTGTTTTTGTTGTTATTGTGTCAGAGCTGGGACGAACATTACATTTACTTCATTATATTTCAATTGAAGATAATTAGACAATAAACATCTTCATTATAAATATCTTCTACATCTGGTTTACTAATTTACAGTGAAGTTATGGCTTGTTTTCACCATTAAAATGATCAATTAGTTTGTTACTGATGATGGTGTTAATTCATTCTCTTACTTCTATCAGACTACTTTTACATGAGGAAAGTTTAGGCTACTTTTCCACCTCTGAATCCATCATAAGTGCTCTGGGCCAGAGAGAATCCACAGGACGCCGTGTAGCAGTAGAAAGAAGAGGCATGATTCACTTCAAAATCACTCCCAAACAGATTTAGAGTGAGCAGAGCTGGTCCTGACGACCGTTGGGACGCCCTGCACAACAGTCTGATCTGTGGACAGATGTAGTCCTACCACTGCCCTGTCTGAGGCTGGACGCTCCTCAACAGATCACGACTAACTACATTTAATCAATAACAGGTAAAATTGGTGTGGACTGTTCAGCTACGAAAGCTTGTTTTGGGAGCAATACATTACAAAATAAAAACTGCAAAACTTTTTGTAAGCCACGCTTCAGCTATTTATTGTTTATTTATTGCATAAAGCTAATAACATGGTGGTTTTGTGTATATTGACACTGTTGTGGTTTTTCTCCTAGGCACAAAAATAACACTTATAACACAATGACTTAAGACAATAAAATAGCGCACGTTATGTTTACGATGTTGTAGAACTCAACATTTATCTGATGAAACCATATCTTCTGACTGCAGTTGGTAAAAACAATAAAACGCACAAATATTTTTGTCAAATCTGATGCTTCTTCTGTAACAAATCACCTTTTGAATTAATTTATTTTTATTTTATTTTTAACTTTTTGGACTCTACTTATGAAAACAGGTCTATTATATTCAAGATTTTCTACAATGTGTGGAAACCTATCCATCCTAATGTTTCACAATTTATCAATTCGCAGAGACCAGTCTAATTCTGATTATTGGTTTTGGATTGGATTTGATTATTGGATTTTCAATGGGATTTCCCCTCAATGCAACTTCATAGACTCACTAATAATTAAAACAAAAAACAAACACACACACACATAAAAAAAAACCATAAATAGTTAACATTGGTCCAACAAAATTTGCACTTAATGAAAATTCAATATTAAATGGGTACGACATTGGATAGTGGGAACCATTTTACAATAAACAAAAAATAAAGGAATAATAGAAGAAGAAGGGACACCTAGCAATAACAAAATACTGTATGTGAGCAGATTGTAAAGGCGTGTTAAGTCAGAAAAGATCTGCAGAAATCACATTTTATTGACACAAGACAGCGTTATACAAGCCTTTATACATGAGGCAAAACACCAATGTTACAAATCAGTGTTGGTAGTCAGGCTTTATGAGATGAAGAGCGCTGTCTACATCGTGCAAACATATGATGGATGGCCATTTAATTCAGCCGTATCATTGCACATCGATCTGCTTTACAAATCTAAGTGATATCTTTGCAGAGAAAGTGCTGGCAAGACAAAGCGGCGCAGATAGTTGGCAACAGCACATTAAAGGTCTTTGTGGTTCAGTGGTCAGCATTAATGGGGCTGTCCCGGTCCTTTTTCTTCCTCCAGGTTCCTCTCGGAGCCGGCGTCATTACGATAGGGCTCCCAGCTGCAGAGTCCCGGGGTCAGACTTTTAAAGGAAATGAAATTGGTTCCAAACAAAGATATTACTGTTACTCACAACATCAAAGACAGACTGCAGCTGCTTCATGTCGTGCTCGTGGCTCGGCTCAATCTGAGAGCAGAAATTGCCCCGTGTACGTGCCCTTCATTTGGGAGGCTTTTCATCTGCTTTATGGATACAGCACATGAGCGACCCTCGGCTTGACTCCGGATGCAGCACTCGGCAAGACACGCGTGGCTTGAGTCAGTTAAAAAAGAAAGGAAAATCAAACAAACAAAAAACATATTGAACATTATATAACCGTGATGCAAAGTCCAGCTATTAGATGCTTCAAAAGATGTGAAATTCACCATAAAATGAAAAACAAACAGTCATGTTGATGATTTGATGTGTGACAGAAAGCGTATGTGTCAAATAAATCTATATCAAAATGTCACACAGACCCCGCACAGACTGTATGTCATATACAATCCAATCAACCAAAACAAATGTGGCATTTCCAGCAACGCCATTGTGGACTGATAGGCTGAATGCTGCAGGAAAAAACAAAACAACATACACTTCATATTTACATTCCAGATGTGAGATTTATTGTCACGGTTGAGCAGTTTTTGAAAATGTCTTCCAAAACCATTATTAAAATATGCATCACTAATGTTTGGGCAGAAAATGTGGTTATTTCATTGTTATTGTAAATGGTGTCAACAGTGGAAAACATCTCGGTCAGAGAAAGGTAGGTTTCTGAAATAAAGTAGAGAGAGACTTTGGTTTAATCAGCTCTACATCATCTGGATTAAAAGCTTAAAAGGTAAAGGTAAACTATAAAGTCACAACAATGAATGAAAAGTTGAAGATGATCAGCTCTAGTCGAACATCCAAGAGTCACATAAAGTGAATAGTTATGTCTGCCCAGAACACAGGAAAGTACTTCTCTCTTGACTGAAAGTAAAGGGCTTTACTCTTTCACAGATGTGTTTGCAGTGTTGAGCCAGTGTGGAGCAGTGTGTGTCTCAGCTCTACTTGGCACAAGGGAGGGATCATGTCGTAAAGCAAAGCAGTCATCATCCCCAGAAGCCTTTGACTCTGACTGTGCTGCATCTGACACAGCTCAGCAGCACGGTCCTGCTAATCAAACACCTGACACAGCGAGACGCGACGCGGCAGCGACAAACCACTACTTTACTGGTGAGGCCCGGCGCTGGATCCTCCGTGTGAGCTATTTCCAAACTGTCGAGCGAGATATTTGTGCGTGAGTCGGCGTGCGACGTCTGACAAGCCTCTTCTTACGGCTGACATCTGGATAAATGCCTCTCAGAGCTCCTCGGCTCATCTTCGACTGAATTCCCCAGCTTCTCAGCCCACCCACCGCCTCCTAAAGAGCATCAAAATGTCACATATCCAAATGCACAAGCGCTGATTTATGGACTCGGTGAGTGTGGCTCACTACAGGCTGTTAAACCGAATGAACATGTACAACCAGGAGCGTCACGACAGTGGGCTGCGTGTCCTCTGGACGCATGTTTTATGTAGCAAGGTCAGGAATAAATGCATGTTTATGAGCATCCTTATATGTGCCCTGTAAAAATTATACAACAGACTAATTGTGGTGTTTTGTTATATGACTGGAGTCTGCTGTAATTTGTTTTCACAGAGTGATTGAGAGAATGCTAAAGACTAAATAAATGCTAAAAAAAAAAAAAAAGACTCGATAAATCAGTGTGAGTCAAGCTGGTGAATGCATTGGGGTCAGAAGCATCCCCAAAAGGTGTATCATAATACTTTGGGAGCCCTTTTATTAGAGATATATGCTTTTCAAATGATGGAGTTAAATACTGCAGTCTGTTGAGTCAACTGTAGAAAATCTTTATCTATGCGACAATGAGAAACATCCTATTTCAAGACAAAACATGCTAACTTCTTGAAAACAAGCAAGTCTCGATTAGCAACTATTTCAGGTTTTAGACAGTACTACTTCCTGAATGAAAACACAATCATTTTCTACATTCATTCCATTAAACACAAGCAGAACTTCTGTTGTATTAATTAAAAAAAAAAAGATTACAGTTTGTTGGATGTGTGTGAAATCAAAGCATTGCATTCAACACTTTTTTTTTTTTCTTCTGGTGCTGCCATCACACAACAATGACAGATGATTAGGTCAAGTCACTAATTGCACTCTCCTGGGCTCGGCTGATGTGATCACGGTCTCTATCGGAACGTGTGGCTTGTTTATTAAACGCTCTCAGGATCTCAACACACTTCCAGTGATTCCTGCTGTTTGTTGTACATGAACAATTAGTGTGGAGAGGACCGGCATTGGACGGGAAGGTTTACAGAGACAGGCAACCTTTCATTAGAGTCAGAGTGGAGACTAACCTCTGTTCCCCGCTTTGATTGAACCAAGGCATTTAGAAGAAAGAAAAGGGATTTGTGAGAAGATCTAAACATCTAAGTCTACAGATGAAGGTTTTGTGTTACAGGAAGCTAAGAAAAAGTTGTATGAGGAGCTAGGTTAAGAGTGATTTATAGCAGACATTGTTAACCTAAAACTAGATCTCAAGCATGTTTTTGGTGGGTTACAAAATGGCGTTTCAGTAAATAAAAATAATCTACTTCATATGACAGATTGACCTTCAAAATGCAGTCTGTTGGCTGTTGCAATTGTAAAAACAATCAATTGAAAGGAGCTAGATTATGTTTTTGGCAAAATGATGATCCATAAATGAGTTAAGTATAGATTTAAATTGTTTACAAGTGTTAATAGAGAGTTGCAGCTAATTGTTCAGTGAAAAATGGCTCCAAAGAAAAGGCCAGTTGAGAACCATTGACCTACAGGAAACAAAAATGCTACGGCTAAATGCTAAATGAATGATAAAGTCAAAATGTGGCTGGTTTATCATAATACTGGGCCCAAGCTTGTTTTGAATATGCAATATATTTATTGAGCTCATCTCATAATCTACTCATCAGTTGTAATAAAATATAATGTAATTGAACACAGATGGTTACGGATTTGTTTAAGTGATTGATATTATTGCATTAATTAAGCTAAATACAATAGATCGGTCACACTCTTTGAATAATTTCAGATTTGAAACACACTTTGATGGATTCCCACATATGTCGGCACAATTGTCCATCTGTTTGCGTCTCCGTATGTTTTTCTTTTTTATCGATTTTTTCAGCTGTGTTATCAAACGTGTGGTCCTGTACTCTGCGATCAAATTAAATAGCAATGGGAGACCTTTGAAATGCAGAATGAAACCTCTTAAACTCTAATTAAAGCCACTGGGAGTCATCAGAGTCCCTCCTCCCGATCTCGAACGGTTGTACGACTTGGAGCTGTCAGCAAAGCTATAAAAAAAAGCTATTGTGTCGACGAGGACGGTAGTATTTGCCAGAGCTTGTCGTCTCAGCGTCGGTGTGTCCCCCTCCCGCTCGCCCTGCACCAGAAACCCCCATCACACAAGCTAATGATGTGGAAGATTCATCTAGACGCCGAAAATAACCCATTATCTAACCCGCTATAGACACATTTTTGGATCCCCTGACACTCTGTCACGTTGTCACCCTGACCACCGCCGCGCCAACTTCTCCAAGGGGCTGCTGGGTACACGCTGCTCAGTCGCTTAATAACAGTATCGCTGAAAATGAGACATTGTTAAGGAACAGTCAGGGGGATGATGTGAAGAACGAGAGGGCATTGCACTTGATTAGCTCTGAATTGGCGTCTTGCGGAGCCTCACCGGGAACACGGTGTCACGCCATGTTTAATTGGTGGAAAAGATTGCAGGTTACAAGGATTTCATTATTTACCTCTTTTGTCAAGGACATAATTGTGATGGCAATATGTGCTATCAGTGACAACTCCCAGTTTGGCGTCATATGTGGACTTAGCTAAACTATAACTCTATTACTCACATATTTCACTCCAGTTGACTCCAGTAATGACAGGCAGAGCTGATACTGCAACTTCAGGTTTAGTTTTGGTGACTCGCAATGATATGAAGCTCTTGCAGTAAAAAGCTAATGAAGTGAGTGAAACTGGAACAATTTGCCCTTAAATCAAACCAAAGTTGAGAGACTCTAGGTTTCCGTTCAGCGTTAGACCGACACAATCCCACAACTGTCTCTGTTATTGTTCATCGTCAAAGTATTGCCTATATTTCTGAAGAAATCTGAGTCGCCGTGTTGCTCTGTGTCTGTAAATGTTTAGTTTTTGTGTTTTACTGAGACACTTTCTGACAGTTTTCAAACTCTTTACATGACATATATTAATTAATTGATGAACTTACTGCAGATGTGTGTATTTGTTTACATTGTCTTTCTTGTTGTTTAATTGTTTCCGAGCAAATACCAAAACAAATTCTAATCAATGTTCTCTCTAAAATGGCAATAAACTATTGAATCTTGAATCATTTCACTTTTCAAGGCTTTATTTTTTTCTGTTTTATGCTGATAATTCTCATTTATTAAAACCTCAGAACATTGATTCAGTCTTTAAGGTTTACATTTGAGTTGTTTGGTCTTGTCTGCAACTTTTTACCCATGGGACAACAAAATGACTTCATATGTCCAACGATCTGGGAACTTTTCTGACTCTCACATTAGTTGCAGAGGTTCCAATTCCCCAGAGAGCATTATCCCTGTTCAGTAACAAATGGAAACCGGCAGCAGCCTCCATCCAGGTTTTTTACCACAGTTCTGCTGAAAATACTGCCACCAAATCATAAAAGTCCCATTTACTGTCAGTATATAATGTTATATTCCCAAATCTGTTTTATTCTCTGCAGCAGCTCACAGACACTCAGCAGATGGTTGATTCTCATTTCGGCGCAATTTCGACTTAAATTAGAGAGCTGACAATAATCATAAGTATTTACTCTGCAAATCAGGCTTTAAGGACTTCCCAATTAGGACGAGACGTAAGTGAAACTCTACTGTGTTCAGAACGGGGCACAATAAATTACAACAACATCGTCTGTCAACTAAATAGCCTGATTGAAGTTTAATAGACCTGACAATGAGATATACCTTGAAAAACAGCACAGTTCCTGGTAGAGCACATTTCCATTTGCTGAAGTTCTCTGTTTCCACATAGTTTGCCTTTTCCTAGTATTTCTAACTCTGTGTCGTGATCTTACAGCGACAGACATATTTATCCAAATCTCTTAAACTCTCTTAAAACTCGCTCTACTCATACACTAGGTTTATGCAAAGCTGAAAGGAAGAAATGACAACATTAACTTGCAATATAGTCAGTAAATGGTTGTATTTCTTTAACTAAAAGCAGTATAACAGTCTTCAGTAGGAGGTAATAAGGGCAATAATACAAAATCATCATACATCATGACACAAAATTGGGATATTGGTGTAAGAAAATTCGTTATATGACATTTTTGCCATTTTTTTGCAATGTTTTATGTGTGTTTTAGAAGGGGACATTTTTGGCACTAGGTTTTATTCATTGAATTTGAACATGTTTTACTGTAGATGGATTTGACAACCTGTTCAAATTCAACTAAAATCTGATGAAATCCAACTAAAACCTGTTCAAATCCATCTAAAACCTGTTCAAATCCATCTAAAACATGTTGAAATACATCTAAATCCTGTTCAAATCCATCTAAAACCTGTTCAAATCCATCTAAAACCTATTCAAATCCATCTAAAACATGTTGAAATACATCTAAATCCTGTTCAAATCCATCTAAAACATGTTGAAATACATCAAAAACCTATTCAAATCCATCTAAAACATGTTGAAATACATCAAAAACCTATTCAAATCCATCTAAAACATGTTGAAATACATCTAAAACCTATTCAAATCCATCTAAAACATGTTCAAATCCATCTAAAACCTGTTCAAATCCATCTAAAACCCGTTCAATTCCATCTAAAACATGTTGAAATACATCTAAAACCTATTCAAATCCATCTAAAAACTGTTCAAATCCATCTAAAACCTGTTCAATTCCATCTAAAACATGTTCAAATCCATCTAAAACATGTTGAAATACATCTAAATCCTGTTCAAATCCATCTAAAACCTGTTCAATTCCATCTAAAACATGTTGAAATACATCTAAAACCTATTCAAATCCATCTAAAACATGTTCAAATCCATCTAAAACCTGTTCAAATCCATCTAAAACCCGTTCAATTCCATCTAAAACATGTTGAAATACATCTAAAACCTATTCAAATCCATCTAAAACCTGTTCAAATCCATCTAAAACCTGTTCAATTCCATCTAAAACATGTTCAAATCCATCTAAAACATGTTGAAATACATCTAAATCCTGTTCAAATCCATCTAAAACCTGTTCAATTCCATCTAAAACATGTTGAAATACATCTAAAACCTGTTCAAATCCATCTAAAACATGTTGAAATACATCTAAAACCTATTCAAATCCATCTAAAACATGTTGAAATACATCTAAAACCTGTTCAAATCCATCTAAAACATGTTGAAATACATCTAAAACCTATTCAAATCCATCTAAAACCTGTTCAAATCCATCTAAAACCCGTTCAATTCCATCTAAAACATGTTGAAATACATCTAAAACCTATTCAAATCCATCTAAAACATGTTCAAATCCATCTAAAACCTGTTCAAATCCATCTAAAACCCGTTCAATTCCATCTAAAACATGTTGAAATACATCTAAAACCTATTCAAATCCATCTAAAACCTGTTCAAATCCATCTAAAACCTGTTCAAATCCATCTAAAACCTGTTCAAATCCATCTAAAACATGTTGAAATACATCTAAATCCTGTTCAAAGCTGACTTAACCCTGTACAAATCCAACTAAAACCAGTTTCCATGAAAGAAGGAAATGATTGTTTATGTGATAACTTTTGTAAGACTCATATGAACACCACTTTGAGTTTGACGCCACTGCTCGAGGTCTTCTCTCCAAACTAAGTGTTGTCCCGACTCATTAAAGTTATTTAAGCCCAGATTGTCCCGAGCAGAGGCGACGTGGTGATAAAGCCAGAGATGCTAATGTGCAGCTGGGCCCGGGCGAGGGCAGAGTGGGATGCGGGGGCACTGTGCTTCAGGACGGGGTCTAACCAGGAGTGACAGTTCCCTGTGTTAAAGAGGTGGGAGGATTATGCATTAACCATGAGCGACCTGTGTTTCTCCAGTTACGCTGTTCCACTTTGTATCTGTGGATTAGTATTACTGCTGGAACGCGCCGCTGACGTGTCCCTCCGTCGCTCTGGAACGTTTAGAGTCGCCTTCGTTCAGCGCTTCCTTTAAATTAACATCAAATAAACATGTAATAATGTGGTCATATGGATTATTTAGCTGCTCTTTTAAACCATCTGGAAGTCATTAGGTTTATTTATGTATGACAATGCAATACAAGTCAGCCATTACCTTTAATGAACAGACAAAAAGAATGAATGCAAAAGTAAATAATAAAGGCATCCTCTGTTTAATTCATGAGCTGACCAGAGAGAACAAACTGAGCACTGCTGATTGAGAAGAACACACAGATTCTTGCTGAAGGTTTAGGACAGTAATGAAGTGAATTGATTTGTTTGTAGACAATGTGCATTTTTACCAGCGGATATCGCCAAAAACTGCACACCTTAACATTAAAGCTGAGATGTAGGACAGATTAATGGCGGTGTGGAAGAAGGAGCTCATTTTGTCCTGCAAGATATGACTCTCTTGTTGTTCTTTAAATGTCAAGGATGATGAAGATTAGTTTTTATGGCATCCATCTTGCAAAATTTGTGGTTCCAACACTTCAACCTCTGAATTCTGTCAAATGTGTCAAAAAATTCAATCGTAGTATCTATGTTGTTGGTCTCTGTGCAGGGTAAAGGTTAATGGTGTCAAACTCAAAGTGGTGAAGGGGCCATGAAAGTTAATAAGAATCCTTTCAGGGACCGAAGATGGTGACATTTGGAAGCTTTTATTACATTTTGAATGTGAGATTTCATCTTTATATGGGGTCCTCCTTTGTGGAAACTGGTTTTCAACAGGTTTTAGATGGATTTGAACAGGTTTTAGATGGATTTGAACAGGTTTTAGTTGAATTTGAACAGGTTGTAGTTGGATTTGAACAGGTTTTAGTTGAATTTGAACAGGTTGTAGTTGGATTTGAACAGGTTTTAGTTGAATTTGAACAGGTTGTAGTTGAATTTGAACAGGTTTAAGTTAAATTTGAACAGGTTGTAGTTGAATTTGAACAGGTTTAAGTTAAATTTGAACAGGTTGTAGTTGAATTTGAACAGGTTTAAGTTAAATTTGAACAGGTTTTAGTTGAATTTGAACAGGTTGCAGTTGGATTTGAACAGGTTTTAGTTGGATTTGAACAGGTTGTAGTTGAATTTGAACGGGTTTTAGTTGAATTTGAACAGGTTGTAGTTGAATTTGAACAGATTTTATGTATCTTTGTAGCAAAAAATGTTCAAATTCAGTAAATAAAACCTAGAGCCAAAAATATCACCTTCAAAATGTATTGAAGGGCCACATAAAACATCGCAAAGGTCCGCATTTGGCCCCTGGACCTTGAGTTTATAAGTGTATGCTTTGCTTTTTGCGTTAAATCCCATCATTGTGCATCCATCATGGTTCCATTTTCATATCTTTCCAATATCCCCTGCATTTGGAGTAACATTTTGTCATTATCAGGTGTGAGCAGTGCTGCGGTGGCGCTGAGGACTGCTCTGTCAATGTAAGCATTGAAGCACTTATTCTCCAAATGAAATTACTCTCTGACAATGGCGGCGCTGGTTGTGAAGCGGTGTGCCTTTTCTGAACCGTTAATCCTTTGCCGAGCACCTTTCCCCTGCTGCCCCTCCCTCATCTTTGCACAGACTCTCTGCACGAACGCAAACACAAAGAGGGTTTTTTTTTGCACTTTTTCTTCGCCGACAAAGAAACAGGATTTGTCATCAGCATTTTGACACTCTTTCAAAAAAGCCCCGAAGGGATAAAGAAAACACAGATTTGATGATAGCTTCTATTTTGCCTCCTGAATCGAGTTTTTGGGGAGAGCAAGGTGACTTGAAGTTCTACTGAGGGCTCATTTCCATCGCAAAAGAGAAGTCAAAGTGATTTGTGCCGAGTCGTTTACGCCGCTCTGGTTGATGGAGCTGAGTCTGGAGGAATATCAAGGAGTGCTTACGGTAAAGGTTTAGCCATGGTTTGGAAATGTGTGACTATATTGTCACCAATTGCTCTAAGATACATTATTTTTTATTAACACTCACACTGATGGTGCTCTCATTAATGCAAATATTACTGAAAATGTTAATGTAATGTAATTATCTAGACTGTGCCCAATCAAATGCATCAGTTAAACAATAATAATAAAAAACACATATTATTTTATTATTATTTTATGCCAACTGTATCATTTTAAAGCAAGAGTGTGATCATATTGTAAGTATATTTCTAATGGATCTTGGACATAAATATCCACTCTGATCCCACTCTTTGGAAAAAAAAACTATTTACAGTTTTATATTAAAGTAAAAACTCATTTAGTGAAATTAATCAACACAAAATATTAATGTTTTTGTACAATAAATGACAAATGTGTCTAAAGAATACTAAAGATAACTATGCACAGTTTAATATGCCAAACAATTGAGTATGAATTGTGTATTTTAAATAAAGTATGCTGTCTTCAAACATAAAAAGCCAAACTCCACAGAATATATCATAACATTGTGTCTGAAATAAAAGCGTTAAATGACATGTCACATGATCATGCAACATTAATCACAGATGATGAATTGTCACTGATCTAACAGCATCCGTCTCGCAGGCTTTTACTGCAGCGCTGTGTTTGTCACATTCGTCTGTGTGTGGCTTCATCAGTCTGCTCCCTGTCCCCGCTGTATTGTTAACATCTGTTGGTAGATGACAACCACACGCTGCCAGTAAACAGGTACAGTCACCGCTATTTAACCGCTGTCTCCTCAGAGCCCCCGTCCCAGCTTCGGCGTAAAAAGCCTCGACTCTCTCTCTGTGTGTGCGCGGCTTGTTGCTTTGAAAAATGATCAAAGTGCTACGAGAGACAGCGAGACAAACATCAATTTGTATGAATCAAGCAGCCAATTCCCCGTGGGTCAGGGAAGTTGTCCTCTTTGGGCTTCAAAGGAAGAACTAATGAAGCCAGAAGTCACCGCTTCATGAGAGAGGCTCGCCGTGAGGTCAATTATTGTGGCCTAAAGTCTGAAGTAAACCAATTAGACCTCAGCATCAGGCTTTTTAGGAAGCTCATGAGGGGCCCATTCAAGCACATGCACAGTTCATATGTTATTAGTGTTATTGTTTGTTTTTTCCTCAAAGTTTCTTCTAAACAGAGCAGTTCCTTGACATGTTCTAATAACTTTCTGCAGTCTACCTCAGAAGAGTCACGAGACGTTAATGTGATGTGTCTTGTCAGCAGATTTAGACAATTTTTTCCCCTCTGCACACTATTTTTATCTTCTATCTCAAACTTAACCTAATGAAAACAAAAACCCAGGGTTAACAACGATCTTACCTCGCTAGAGTCAAGTTTTGATCCCTGATAAAAGAAAGAAAGACCAAAACAAGACTGAAGACACAAGAATGGCTGCCCTGAAATAAACCCCTTCTTCTGTTCACACCGTCCAAACATCTGAGGAAGATATTGAACGAGACGCCTGATGTAAAGGCTTTGAACGCCAGTGTTGGTAAGAAAGAGCTACACACATGCAGCCGTTTACTATTTCTGTGTCTGTGTCAAGATGAGACAGAAGAAGATCACAGGGAACAGTCAAAATAGTATAAGAGGCATTTTGGACAATATATTTTTGAATTTGATTAAGTATGAACATAAAAAATCTCATATATTTAATGAGTATTGGACCACAACCTCAACAAACTGGGCGATTACGAATTAAAGATATGTGTGTGGAGCCTTTTTGAGGAAGATGAACTGTTGAGAATCAAGCACGAGAGACAAGAACAATGACATTGATCAGTTTTATTTATTTATAAGTCTATAACACGAAGACGAGGGACCAAATAAAGACTTAATTTAGAAATTGTTGAGTTACCTTCTACAGTGTCATCTTGATGCTCAATGAAATGTTCAATTAGCAGGTAATCTAAACTTAAACCAACACAGTAGAAGAAAAGCAGCTGCGTCGTTAACAGGTGGCATTAATGAGCCGTGATCCAATCTATTACTGCATCAGAGACTGCATCACATTTATCCATTTGTCAGGTATTCATCAAGCTCCTCTCAACACATGTGATGCTGGTTGTGAAGGTGGAGCACACTTTTTGCACAAATGTAAAGCTACATTTAAAGAATTAATGAACTAAGACAATTTTACAGCAACATATTTGGACAAAACACATAAATTACTCACAAATGGCCACGGAAAATGATGTGTATCTATAAAAACGACCTTTATTCTTGGATAAAATAAAGCAAACACTACATATTTCTCTCAAAGTAGAAAAAAGTAATGTAAAATATGGAACAAAATGAATTAGAATGTAAAATTTAATAAGAAAGGTGTGGACTTAATATCGTTGAAAACTTGTGGCTGAATAAATCATATTGCAATCCCTTGGAAACTATTAGAAATAGTAACATACCAGTTCACAACTTAATAAATGCTTTTGGCTACAGACTGTGTAATTTTAATTCACTGAACCAAGAGCAAAACAAGATGTTTGGGACAGAGTTGCCAAGTAGTTAATGGATTTTTGTCAAGTACCCAACAAAAAATAGACACATTCTACTATTGCTTTAGAAAACTCATTTGCATTATCATTTTGATTGAGTATTTTTCTACCTCTTCTGACACTCTGCCATGTGTTAGGCCTAAGTAATTAAATCACGTCCGTCATAGGCAGCACTTCTCTCAAGGACGAGCACAATACGCCGAGGTTCAGCAGGTGTTTGGGTCCATTTACTGAGATTTACTACAGCCTTGGGCACAGCAGCAGAATCTTAACTACAGCTTTACTATTAAACCATGTTTAAACATACAGAGGACTCCAGAGTATGTGAGTTCATGCACAAGTTAACTCTGATCACAAATGTTACAGAATTGGAGGAGTGAAATCAAGCATAGCGAACCCCTATTTCCTCTGAATAAAGAAAATGTAGAATTATTCCATATTAAATAAACTATTTGATTCAGAGTGTTCAAGAACTGCTCCACAAAGACATTTGAAGTGTAGTGTCTTGCCCCAAAATGTGACTATAGACATTGTTTCATCAAAAATATTGCAAATAGTTACATAATAATAAAGCCAAATGCAGCCTTGCTCTGGGTGCATTGTGTAAAATGTTGTATATGAACAAAATAAAAGCTACCGAGTGGAAAACTGAGCACAGCTGAAGGAGAATGCACTCATTTTTGCAGCAAGGCTTAAGGTATGTATGTATTAAACTGATTTTGTTCTGTTTTTTAAGCAAAATCACCATCAGACCTAAATTTTTTTGGTTTGTGAAAAGATAACATGACCTTGTTCTATCAAAGCAAACTTTCACCATTAGATCTCAAAAGGCAGAGCACTACCCCAGCTTTAAACACACATTTATATTCCAAACTCATGGGATTAAATTTCAGAATCTACCCACTTTCTTCCACTTGCCTTTGCAACAAATTCCCCTGAGACTTTGACCAAACCAGATTGTAAATCAGTAAGTCACTAATTAAAGCTCTTGACTGATATTCCAAGCTTTTTTTGTTGGAAAGTCTTGGGTTTATGTCTCCTTTTTAGTCGCAAACATGATAAACGTGAACATTTTTATACCTGATATTTATATGTGATCAACTGCTAATACATTAAAACACATTTAGTACACTGTTGATGCTGGAGAAGTGTGATGTATTAGTGTAAATAGTCTCAGAAAAGCATTATTTGTATCTTATTTCATCAATGAATACACTTTTATTATACACACAAGTACAACAATTTCAGAGAATATCAATCAATAAATAAGTAGGAAAACAAAAAGTTCAACAAGTTTGTGGCTGTTGCTTTCTTTTCTAATAGTAGCATTAGACTGGAGTCAGCATCTAGTGGCTGATACTGGTACTGCACCTCAATATCTGCCTGCATTGTCTCCACTAACACTGCATTACACCCTATAATAGCTTTTAGAACCAGTTATTTCTAGAAACTGTACTTTGCGCTGCAGATACTCAGTGTTTGTTGCTGTGTTGGACGTGTGACAGTTGCTTGTCTGCCTGATTTGTGATTTCAGTGTTTCCAAAATATTTTTAGATAAATACACGGATGCCACCTGCCACCTCAGGCTCCTGTCAGTGTCTCCCACATGTAACACCCGTCCTGAGCCCGTTTGGTCCCTGCCCACAATCTGCTGCTCTCCTGTTCTCACTGACCCCAGCCTCACTCTCTGCATTTGACACCTGTACATTGCAGCACAAAAGCCCACGCTACGCGACCGTGATAGCCCCCCAGTCGCTCGCAGCAGGCTATTACCCGGTCTAATTACCAGGCAGCCTGCTATAAGTCAGCAGCGGATGGGAATAACCATTCGGGTCCATGAGACGGAGAGCCACACACGCCCCTGAGCAAACAGTGCCATCCATTTTAATAAAGATGTCCCCTCTGGCGCTGTGGGGAGGTGGAGAGAACAATGGCCTGATAAAGACAGTAAACACACAGGCAGCTGCTGCAGAGTCAGTGTGTGCACAAGACACTCTCTGGGAGACAGAATGAGATTGACAAGGTTATATTTACTGCAGAGTAACTCTAAAGTTAGGGTTGTGACCCACAATCGATTAAAAACCATGTCAATTACCAAGGGTCACACAAAGAGCAATGTTCTGATATTTGAATTCAGTTTTGCAGCTGCACTTTTGAACTTTACTCAGATTATCAAAACAGTAATGACACTTACTGTCATCGTGGAAACATCCATCAATCTTCTTCTGGTTGTGTTCAAGAAGCAGGAGCAGCACTTCCTGGTTTCCTCTAAATCTGAGGTCTGAAAACATAATCATTTATGTTTACCATGCTGTTACACTGTGTTCTGTGTTATCCAGCACTTTTATTTGGATGTTCTGAACTTTTACTCTGGATCAGCTCTGGCTTCACTGTGTGTTTAATAACTATTCCACTTTATTATGAACATTTCTGTCACTTAAATATGTGAAAAGAGAAGAAAACTGATGCCAGGATGAAGACTTGTCTACTGTTTTTGTACGTTGACCAGGGAAAGAGAATGGTGACATCTCAGCTTAAAGCCAACAGTTTCTATCACTTTTTGTTGGAAAAGAAATAAAACCTTAAGCATTTACAGCTGTTACGAGGATAGACATATTTTATAACACTTGTTTCAATAAACATGTGGATATATGCACACATTCAAACATAATCAGAAGATGATTGATGAAATATGAAGCAGGAAAAGTGAAGTATAACATGTTTGGTCATCTTATTTGTCATTAAAACTGGGGAGAGTGTTCTATTTCCCTGTGTACAGTCATGTATTTTCTTATCTTTTGTCTTATTTGGGATGTCTTACTACTTCATATTCCTTGTAATTGCTGATGCAATCATTCATGGTAAACAAATCAACATTTACAAAGGCTAAAAGTGAGATTAAATCTTACAAGTGACATTTTGTAAACAGAAGATTATGATAAAATGTCTTGGTGTCAACTGGTGTTTTAAAAAAGACTGATGAGAAATGTGAAAGAAATTAAAGCAGCCAATAATAGTTACATAAAAATGAACACAATATGCATGACCAGTGTGTCCATAAAGTACATAATGTTTGTACATCCTGACGGTGCAGGAGACGGAGGCAGGCTGCAGATTAATAACATTCAGTACCGCGGTGCAACTTTTAAATGCTTTAATAATCTCGATGTCACTTTTTAATGAGATTTCTACCCTCCAGCAGACACGCGATACAGCCATCACACACATCTGATGACTCCTGACGGCCAATCCCCGCGCGCGAGGACAGTCACGTGACCCCGGGACGCCCCAAACCTGCCGAGTGTGGCGTCAATCAGGAGCGGATACGATCGCTCCCAGAATGCACCGGCACGTCTCCTCCGAGGGGGAAGTACAGTCGGGAAACAAAGTGAACGTTTCAGCATAAAACAGTTTGCGAGAGCAGTCGTTAATTAAAGTTGTACTAATTAAGAGTGTGTTGGAAAGGAGCGGGGCTTTGATAGCATTAGAGTAATCACACCAGGGCTCACAGTGATGTTGGAGAGCGCCGATAGCATCTCCAACCCTCCACTGAGGATCCCTCTAATCCAATTCTAGTCAATTGGTTACAGAGCGACAACTAACTGCATGTAAGCTTTCATAATGCCGCTCATTTCACTGATGTAATGTCAATGGAATAGTTTTAATGTTCTTTTCTCGGTACTGAACACTTGTCACTTTAACTAAAATGTAAAAAGGACATTATGATATTAATTTTATTCACTCAATGTGTTTCAAAGACTGCACAGTTGGAATAAAAAGGGCTAAAATTTTAATTACGGAAGATGTGGGATTGGTTTGACTAATGTTTGTAGGAATTGTAAAGGTTAGGTGCAAAATATATGTAACTAAAATTCTGAATACTATAAATAAATGTGGATAAAATGGAACAAAACTGTGATTCAAACACAACCCTCATTTGGTTCAAGCTACTGTATAAGTTATTAACTTTTCATGTTGTTTTGTAAACCCTCGACAAACCTTAAGATTAAATACAATTAAAGAAATATTGGTGACACAAACAAATAAGACACACAAACTTAAGCGTGACAGTGTCTTAAGCCAAAAAGGAATTATAAATCTTTATTGGAGTTTGCTTTAAAGTTTGTGTAGCCCAGTGAGCTGAAAGTTAGGATTTATAGTGTATTCATGCAGATAATTGAAATAAAATTAAAATCAAACCAAAACTAGACGCTGAATTGTCTTCTGTGATGAAGATATAATGTCTTGGATCCCACAAAAAAAGGTGTTTTATGTGAATATCGTTTATGCTTTGTCTATCTGGAAACAGGGATTTCTGAAAATGTTGCTTTTTCTGTGCTTTGTGTGTTTTAGTCTCTTTTTGAAATGTCACAAAGTCTTGCAGAAATCCTGGTTTACTGCATCTGCGAAAGAAAAAAGAGCTTTTCATAAATACAGTGATGTCTCCACTAATTTGCACATGTTCTTTGTTGTTTTGCACATGAACACACAAATATCCGTGGTATCAACAAACCAACAACAAATTATTATATTGTATTAAGTTTACCACCTAAAAGACATTGTTGCAGAATATATCTAAGTATAAGAAGAAGTAAATGTCCCTCTTTTTTAACTATTCCAAAATAGATTCAAACTAAACCATAAATGTTGGTTGTGTAAGTCGCCAGAGTCAACTGAGGTAAATGTAGTTTTCTTGATTTGCTCAGAGACGGATCAAAAGGTTAATGAAATGTATCAGAGTCTATAGGTGCATATTTAAAAAGCCCATTTTTTCCATGACACGCTTGCATCTTAATAAAGCATTCCTGTCACTCCATAAACAATATTAGTTGACCTCTAGCCTTGTGCTGAGAAGTTTTCGACTGCTTTTTGCTCTGAAAAGGCTGTTGAGCAAAATTTTCACTGGAGTTTAATCACAAGCACTTGCATAATTTATGGTATATTTGTTTTCAATGAGCAAACAAAACAAAAAGACAAACAGTGAGGCAAAACAAAGCAGAATATTCATTATTTTTGCGTGATTCAATTGTGAAAAAGGGACGTCTGCATCTTTTGCGTCTAACAAATTACCTCCTGTAGCATAATAAATGCCAGACATAAATCATTTGTCATATCTCATTATGACACGAGGCAGGAGTGGATATGCTCTGATTTCTCTGCGTTTTGCTGATTACTGTCCCCACATTTCAGCGCGTCTGTTGTGCTGCACACTCCCCTGTTGTTTGTCGAATTTAATTTGTTTAATCGTATGAAAAAGCACACATTTCAGGACTTGAGAATGGACTAGTGAACATACAGACTCCAGTGAATCATCACAGGGAACCTCACTGTGCTCTTTCTACAGTTGATTATTCTTGTATTAATGGTCATTTTTAAGAGATTCTCAGTTAGTCAGGTCATCGTATAATAAAATAGTTAAGACAAAAGCATCAAGACACAGTTTGTTTTAAATGTCTCTCATCCAAAGGTGTTTTTTTTTTTTTTAACTTTTATTATATTTCCTACTCATATAAGCCCTGGATTATTTAGTCAGGACTGTTTTTAAGCAGGTAACTGTACATCCATTTTGAATTTCTTAAAGATTTTTTCGGTCTTTTTGCCTTTATTTAAAGCACAGTAACCTTCTAAAAGTCAGCAGTGAGAAGGACAGTAGACAGACAAGAAACAGAATGAGAGAGAAGGGAATGACACTGGGTAAATGACCTGAGTGGGAATCAAACCCGGGTCTCCTGAGTATATGGTACACACTCAATGAGGTGAGCCACCGAGATGCACCTGTACATCCATTTTTTATTTAAAATTTGCATCTTTTACTTTTTAAAACTAATTAGTCTATTACATTTTGATGATGATCGATGATATTTAGTCTGTTTAATTTGTACACGCACCATTATTGATTCATATTCTTATCATCTTCACATAAACTACTGTTACTACACATCTATTGCAGATATGACACTGATATTTGAACTTACAGCAGATGTTGCACATGTTAACTTGGCACATTGTCTACGTCACACATGTCAAACTCAAGGCCCGGGGGCCAAATGCGGCCCTTTGCAATGTTTCATGTGGCCCTCCAATGCATTTAGTAGGTCATATTTTTGGATTTAAATCAGATTAATTTGATTTGTTCATGAAATCTTAAGCTGATTTTTGGGACTACGATACATATAATATGCTCAAAGACAAATAAAATCTGTTCAAATCCATTTTAAACCTGTTCATATCAAATAAAACCTGTTAAAAACCATCTAAAACCTGCTTAACCAGTTTAAATCAATTTAAAATGAGTTAAAATCCAAATTAAACCAGTTTCCTTAAATGGAGGAAATTAATGTTAATGATAAAACATTTGTAAAACTCAAATGAATATGAAACCTTCCATTCAAAATTTAATAAAAGCTTCCCAATGTCACCATCTCCGGCCCCTGAAAGGATCCTTATTTACTATTGTGGCCCCTCACCATATTGAGTTTGACACCACTGGTCTACATCGTTTCTATTTCTATTGCTTACATCCCCATTGTTCCACTTTACACTATCCATCTTATACGTTTATACCAAATTGTTACAGCATTTATTTTGGACATATTGTGAGAAAAATAATTCCGTTGTACAGCGAGACATGTTTCCTTACTGACAGTAAAGACTTTGAAGCTTGAATAATCTTGAATGTTTTATTTAAACACAAGTTATTGATTAAATAAACGATCCACAACATGATGACGGCAGCACTGTGTTCGACAGAGCCTTTTATAAGGTCATAAGTGGGTTAGCAATGGGGTCTATGGCAAACATAGTGTGTCATATTTCTATAAAGTGTTCCTTGAGCAACGTGTGTCTCTAAACTACACATTGGTACGAAATGAAACGGTGATCCCTGTGGAAAAAAAAACTAATTACTTCATGTTTGTGCAATTAAGTCAGTTGTATCCTCCATTGTTTGTGTGATTGAGCTAAAATGACTTCAGTGTCAAACTCCGACAATAATGTAGGTTTGTGTTTTACGCTAACAGGCTTCCCTTTGGTGTTGTCACTGTATAATTACGTATGTACATTCACAGCCTCCTGCCAAAATACAGCAGCGTCGTTAAACCAGCCTATTACAGGACTGCTCATAATTACATCTCAATTTAGACTGCTGTATTTCCTACAAAGCACAGTAATTAATGTCCCAATCAACCTTGCTGGAACAAATTATATTACCTCATTTTAAAATGCTGTCACGTTTGCATGGTGATTACAGTGAAAGAATACTTGCTTGGGAAATTACTAATGAAGATAATTACAAACAAACGCATGGTATCACTCAGAACTAATGCTGCAACAGGTTAGTCTCCAGTCTGTCTTCAACTGTATCTGTATTTTTTAGATTAAAGAGGACAAGATTAGCTCTGGATGCAGCTTTTCAACACTGTTTACAAGTGTACTATTTTGAAATGACATTAGAGTACACACAAAACTGCTGCAATAAAGTGGACCACCATCATGATTATTTATGGAGACACTTTTTGTTATCATTAGGTTGACATCATGATTTGCTCAGACAGAGGAGCTTCTTTGTTTCATTGATTGATTGATAGATATTTGACAGGTATTATAATGAATTTTTTATTTTTTTTAATAGGAACTCAAATCCTGAGCTTGTTGTACCTAAATACACTCAAAACCTGTTCTTTTCTTACAGAAGAAACTCTCGTAGCTCTCATCGCTTTATATTAACGTCATATTTGAACAGAAACATGAATGTACATAAAGGCTGCTGATGAAATGGAACATTTAATAACACTGCAGCCAACAGTTGGATCTATATTTTTGTCATACTTTTTAGTAGCTTTCATATAAAGACCATCTGTAAAAACAAATATGCATGGAAATCTTGAATATGTAACTACATCTTAAATTCTAAAAAGGATCGTACGTCTATAAATATGATATACCTTAGATGTAAATGGCTGGCTCCAAAATATTGCATGTGCAAAGTAAAAAAGCAATTCAAACATCATTATAAACGTGCTCTTTCCGAGTTGTTTTCTTAAAATGTTACTAACTCTTTCTGATGCCGTGAGAGATGCTGGGCAGGTAATTATAAAGGTCAGCTTCTGTGCAGCGTTGTCTGAGTAAAGAATGGAGAACAGAGGCATGAATGAACAGGATGAAAGGGCTGGAGAGAAGGAGTGAAAGGAAAAGGTCAAGAAGCATTGGATTGAATGGAATGATGCTGTTCAGTTGTAAAAGAAGCAGGTGAAAATGAGTCAGAGTGAGAGGTCACATCTTAAGCAGCTTTGGCTCCTTGTACCAACGGTGTCTGTAATGAAAGAGGTAAAAAGAAAAAGGAAGCTACAAGAGGCTTTGAGGCAAGAACGACAAATGGTAATCTTCTAGACACTGCTTAATGATGGGAAGTGGTTAGAGACTCAAGGTGTAATGGCTGGACACAATTACAAAATAATGTGTAACTTAATGCCTCAATTAAAAGGTATGTGTAAAGGAATTATCGGACAAAGTGTGTGGCATAGTAGCAGAGGTATGTAAATCCCTAGCAGCCTTATTCCTGTCATCACAAAAGCAGCTTTATGCCTTTCACTAAGAGACAGATTTACGAAGGTGTTGCACCATCCAACAGCATCTTGTCACCTGGTTTTGTGTGTGTTCCTACGGCGCAAAAACTGGGTAGAAGAATGTTTAAATGCAATTAAATAAAACGACCTGGTCCACAGCAGAATAATACGTCACATATTTCCGTATTTTTCCTCTGCATTCAAACCGTGAGTGTGACACGGTTAGAAATCTGTGCACTGTTCTGTCTGGTGTCACACTGTCACAGAGCAGCTCTGAGTTGTGTGCCTTGGCTCGAGGCGACAGCACAGTTTTTGCATGACTGGTATTGGAAGACACAAACCCTGTGTAGATTTAGTAAACATGTTCCTACAAATCACAAAACAGGGCCTTACGAAAAACCGCCTGAACCAGTTTATAGGTTTTTTTACAAAGAATTACACTGCTTTTGACAACTTTTTTAGCATGAAAACCTTTGCTAACTTATTGTTTTTGTCCGTCAAAATTAGCATTACAAGCTTGAGGTTTTCATGCTAATTGTAACCAGTAATTTAAAGAAAAACTTAAAAAATGACATGGCATTTCTTTCTACCCTCTTGAACACTCAAAGCCTTTTACATCACGCTTCCATTCACCCGTTCACACCTATTCACTCACACATTCACACAGCTGCCCCGGGCCAGACTGACGGAGAGACGAGGCGCCAACAGTCTGTCTACCCCTGAACACACCACCACCATCAGAGAGGGGACACTGGAGGACGGAGGTGTCATGTTCAAGGACACAACGACAGTAAGAGGGATCGAACCAACAGTCTTCTAGTTATTGGACGACGGAGCCACTAATTTAATAATCATCTCCAGTTTAAAGACATGCATGAGACTCTATTTGATTTAATACATATTATTGCCTTTGTGTGAACATATAGCCTCAGTATTTTCTACCTCCTGCTTCTCTTTTCACACAAACTTTAACACAAACACACGGCGTAAGTGGGTTTAGGTAATGGATGGATCTCTTTTGTATATGTTGTAATTTAACACTGACGAATGGGTAATGCATTCGCGGGACCTTAATTATCATCAGTCAACTTCAAGTCACAGCAGCAAAACACAGAACCACAGCAAACATACTGTTCAGAACCAAAATGGGATCTATGAAGGTAAAATGGATTAAAGTAAGTAATTGCACAAGATGCAAACTGTGCACAAGCTGTGGCCGTTTATTTACAGCAGAAGATTTTAATACGCGACTTCATCAAGAAATCTAGCTGTGTTTGTCTCACTTTATGTGTCCAATCGAGTGAGCCAAATTATCTCCAGGAAATCCATTGAAAATCCAAAGCAGAGATAAGCACCTACCTTCGAAGATAAACAGCACGACAAGACAACGGTAAACATGTCAACACGCCACGCCTGGATGGTTCCCAACAGACCAAACAAACACATATCTATGACACATTATGAGAATTAGACAGTGATAGATGAATTTATCTTCACAATCCTGTACTTTCATGTTAGGGACCAGTATTATTAGTGTCATATTGAGCATTTCTTTGGTTCTCTTTTTTAGGAAAACGTTGGATTGCTTGCTTAAACATATTAAAGTCATTAATTCACTGTTCAGCCGAATGAAGGAATCATTTATCCTTTTGGGAAATATGCACAAAGCTCTTGATGTCATTGTTATAATGTGGACCAATGTGTCAAAACTTCTCCCTCGAAAAAGAAAAAAGAAGAAAGAAAGGCCAACAAAAACAACTTGGAGGCATAAAACATAATGTACCACTTAAGACAAAGAAAAGCCCATAAGATTAGACCAATGAGTGTAGTTTAATCAAGCTAAACGTAATCAAGTTATTGCCACATTGCATTATCTTTGCTATTTTGCCTCTTCAAGTATGTCTTTGGCAATCAGCCTTTTGTGTTGTTCTTATTCAGTTTGTTGATTGGACAGATGAACAGCCAGATGGACAAATCAATCTCTTCCCAATTTCTTTCCTGCGGGCCTCAACAAATATTACCCTTCGCCCACTCCTCTGACGTGCCTCAACGCTAATCTAAATTACAACACTCTGCATTAATGAAAGTGTCTTCTGATCCGTTGAGGAATCTGAATATTCATTGTCAGATGTGTAGCGATGAGAGACAGACTTAAACAGAGGCAATTAAATACCTTGTTTAAGACTTCAGGCAAATATCACATATACATATTGATGTTTTAATGTTTTTAAAGGAGTTGTATTCATTGCCATATTCCCCTGGCATAAAACAGGTCAAAAAGTCTCAGTTGCATAGACGAAGCCTGCACAACATGCAAATATAACAAACTTTAACATAACAATGAATGACAGTCTTATGTAGATGTTTCATGATGATGACACTGGAAGAAAGACTCCTTACAGAAAGAGCAACAAGGCCAGGGGATTGAACCCATGACCTTCTGACTGTGAGGCAGGAGAGCCACTGTAACTGCTTTTAATTAAAGCTTAACACGTCGGTATGTTACAGATTGCATAGTATTTCATATTAACTTTCAAATATTCTCTGTGCTGCTGTTAAGTTAATTATATTTCCTAATTTCTTCACTGTATTTTTATTTTTTTTAAATCTACGTTGTAGTAAAGTTATGGTAAAAACTGAACTGCTCATATTTCCATGTATTTTTTTATATTTTTTTTATTTAAAGAAAAGAAAACATACATACATAAATAAAATAAAACAACTGACTGACCACTACTATATATATGTTCTGTATGCTATGAACTCTTTGAATGCTATGCTAATGCTATAGACAGTATGGCAGATTCAAACTGTTTGCTAATACTGTTTTTTAAAAGGAGACTCGTAAAAAAATCCATTTCTGAACCGGTGCGTTGTTCTGTCTGTTGTGTCCGAGTGCTTACAAAGGGGTATTGTCTGTGAGGGACAGGCCCCGAGTGTGTATTTAAAACTCCTCAAAGACTTTCGCTGAACCATCATCTTTTCTTTTACCTTTTTTTACTCTATGCAGTATACAAAAAGGCTAAGTCATTAACCTGTAGCGAATGAGTTATGGAGTCTATTAGGAGGAAACAACAGTGGCCCGTCGGATCACAGCCAGACTCCAGCCATTGCGCCGCGATTAGTGTCTGCTGCATGAAATATACGTCTGCAGAGAAGTAACAGTAAAATGTGAATGGGGTAAGAGGACGGGGATGTATCTGGAAGAGTCATTTTTAAATATTGACACTAACAACTCAATTCAGCCACTCTCCCGTCTCCAACAAGTCACTTTTGTCAGTTCTGCTTTGGAAAAGAATAGGGAACGAATTAAAGTTTGGTGTGTTTTTTAGTCAAACGCTCAAAGTTCATCCAACAAAATACCCCACTGAGCTATCCAAGCATCCATGTTGCTAATCTAAAGTCAAATCCAGCACAGACAGAAGCCCAAAACCTAAACAAACTTAACAACTTTCCTTTGACTTATCGGTAATTCTCCTTGAAATGAATTAACAGAGATTTTCCAGATGAATTTCACATTTAATATCGCTGAGCTCCTCAGAATAAACCCAATATATGCCGTGAAAATAATTAAATACCAGCGGGTGATCAATCAGAGAGCTGCAAACCCCAACAAAGCAGCTCAGTAACCGTCATTGCTCTCACAGTGCATGGTTACAATATTACTGATGCACTAAAATCAATGGAGCTTAGTGCATGTCCTTTCAAACAAAAGTTAAGTCGTCAGTCTTAGCTGGCTTCTCTATTTATTTTTATCTCTTCCATTCTTTTAAAACGCAATCCTTTTCAAACCCCTCCATCTCTTGTGTCCTCTATTAACCCAGAGGTGGGAACGGCAGAAGCAAATAAAACACGATCTAAAAAGAATCGATAAATGCTACATCAGATTTAAAAGACGGTGTTAGCCTCAGCTTTATGGGTGCTACGCTACAGTTTCAGGGTGGCCAAGTCCTTGGGTTTAAAAGAAAGGTTTATAGTGCTGTAAACATAGCCCAATTCTCTTTTCCATTTCGACCACATAAAAGTCATGACAGACCAGTAAATCTGCACGGACGAGTGGAAGCTCTTTGCCCTCGCGGTTACTCTTCAGCGGCTTTGCTACTGCCTTCTCCCTCCATTTGGGGCAAGATCACACCGAGGCTAAAGAGCAGGATAAGGATTCACTGTAAAATGTGGTCAAGAGGTATATGAGAGCTTTTAGAGAGATGGGATGTCAGGTTAGGCTGGTAATTTGACAAATAAATACTGCATCAATCACTGAATGGCTCATTTGGAAAAAAGATAAGTTGTTGTCATTGATGAGTCATGCAAAACCAAATGTGTTTTTTGGATGGTTAAAGTTGTACGAGAAGTTTTAGCTCTTTTGTTTCAACAGTGACTGAAAAACAGGCTTCATTGGCTCAAGGAGAGATCAGGAAGTGACTTAGAGCTTGAAAATACCAATCCACTCAACATGGCTGGTAACTGTACAACGAGCTACAGCTACTTTATCTAAACAATTTAATCCAAGTGAAAATAAATGAGTCGCAACAACCATTGACACTGGGTTCTCTCAGTGCTACTGTGTGGGGACATTTTGCTTTCTGCCACTCTCCAAAGATTCTTCTTCTGGGACTGAGCAATGGTTACTTGAAATAAATTGAGTCCAAATAAATGTGGACAGATGTCTTTTAAGTGTCAGTCCAATGACTAAACTGGGATGGACTTCACTTCAACAATTATTGGTAGAAAATAAATGAACTAACTCCTAAACATTTTTCTTTCTGAATTAGTTAAAATAAAACTATGATTTTGTGTGTCCAGTGTAAAGCATTTTTATACAATGACTAAAAATGGATGGATGGATTAGTCCAAGAAGTGATGAGCAACATTTTAAATACCATAAATGGGCAGAAACCATTTAAATCTCATCTGCTAACATATAAAAGTAAGTTGGAATGACTTCATAAATGGGCTAAATATTGTACATGCTGGTTTATTATTATGTTGTGTATTGTAAATTGACTTCAAAGAGTTGTTAAAAGAAAAAAAAAACTGTTCACACTTCACAAAACCAAGGCAACAGAGGTAATATAATCTACCTTTCTGTGATATTATGCAATACAGCTAATTTAGACATGAGTTTGATACTTATTTAACACAGAGAGCATGGGTAAAACCATATTTTAGAGCTACTTCATGTCTCTAAAGATGAATTTAGCCGCTCTGTAGACGACATTTATAAACAACAGAAAACCCACACTGTCTGGATGGCTGGCCCCACTGGATCACATAAATACCAGAGTGTAGAGTTAAATTTAGGTCAGCACTTTATTATGTGTAACAGATGCCTTGGTGGGTCTACCCCAGGGTTAGGGAATTGCATTTGCGGTCTGCTATGACAGAATAGCAGACAGTTATGATAAGAGAGCGGCAGGGTGGAATCCATTTAACCTCCAACCACTGCAGCGGGAAGACAGCCAGCTCCTGTAATCCTCTCTGGAAGACCGGACCGAGACCGGCTAACAGGTGGTACAAGCTAAACTTTACCAGACCCAGAGAACACAGCGCTCTCCTCCTCATCACCCCAATCTCTGCATCATTAACCTCTATGTGCAACTGCAGTGTTAATGGACTGACAAAGGCAAGAGTCGTGCAAACAAAAAGGTTAAGTGTCTGCTGTCCACTCAAAGTTAGGTGCAGAACTTACATAGCCAGAGTAATAACAGGTAATTATACGCTTCTGCAAACCATTAATGCCATAATCACTGTGTAGTAGCAATAAAATGTCGATTATTTACATTTATTGAACGAAGTTTGCGGAGATGTGCGAAGTATTAACAGCAGATTGGCTCAAAGAAAGTGAAGTGACCTAGAAGCATTTCAACCTGTAAAAAGCTTTTTATAATGAGTAAAGTGAATAGGCACTTTACTTAACCCTGTAATACAGAGAAGAAGGTCACTTGAGTGAAATCTCTTCAGTTTTGGGCTGTATCCCCGATGCCTTTTGCTTGAATCGCTTCTTCCTCTTTTTTTTTTTTACACAAAAAAGGTAAGCACTGATTGCTTTAATGACTACTCCAGAGTGTTTTTGAAAAGAAATTGTGATGCCTGACAACGGTGACGAGTTGATTGAAGGCCTTGGATCAGGTTAAGTTGCTCTTGTTCTTTGAAACTCAACACACTCAAAGAGAAGTCATGCAAAGTCCAAAGCTAAACAATGGCAAAAGTTTGTGCCAGTGGATGTAAGTGTGCACTGTCGAGGGCTGAAGTTAAGAGGAAGGTAAATGAGATTAAAAAGAAGTTTTGATTGAATGTAGATCTTGGCTATTGTACAAAATTACACTGGATTGTTAGAGACATTGTGGTAACATCAAACTAACTGAGATAACGTCACTGAGATCAAGATCTTTTTACAGTTGCATTTAATTTTTCAATTGAATCTCCTAAAGTTCATTGTAACAGGAATCATCTGAAAAAATGAGACCTTAAGACGTGGTCTAGTCTTTATAATGAAGGATTTTAATAGATGAGAATGATCAGTTCACAGCAGGATTTTGTCCAATCACAGCTCACTTCAGGTAAAAAGGAGCGCTCCCATTGGTCGACACTGATGTCAACAACGAAGGAACAAGGAAATAAACCAAGGAAATGGGTTATTCTGTTGAAAACACGTCTTATTTTACAGAGAAACAGCTCAAAAAAGATAAAAATAGAGAAACAAGCAGCAAATGAAACATGGATAAATGAAACAGAGATAATTACAGGATCTACAACGGTAAACTCCAAAGATAAAAGTTTGAGCTCTAAACTTCGGTTTAATGTAATGTATTAGTATTTTGCAGTGAAAAATTGGTTTTGTTTGACCTTTTTTTTAAATTAAAGAAGCAGGAAAGGTTACTGCTGCTGTTGGAGGAGAGTGGAGTCTGAGACCGGGTACTTCAGCTAAAGTTGCTAACACACAAATAATGTCATGTTTTGTCCAAAGTAAAATCAGCAGAAGTGGAAAGGTACTACACTCTTTGTCCAAGACTGTAGTAAAATGTGTAAAATTTTGAAAACCTAACAAGAGGGCTAAAGTACTACAGCAGTAATAAATATTGAAGGATCAGTTTTCTGCTCCTTTTTTTCATAAATCCAACCATGTGCTGCATATTGCGATAAAACAGTGGAAAGTGAGAGACAGACAGCGCCAAACGTGGCACCACTGGCCTTTACGGTTTTGTAGTTGCAGAGCTCAGCCTGTTAGAAAAGCCTGCTGTGAGTGAATATTTTGTCAAACTGCCATCTCTCCCCTGTGAGGTAGCCAACGCGATTAATCTGCGCCTGGCTCCGGGACGTCCTGTCAGGAGGCATTCATGTGACCAGCTGGAACTGCCAGATGTGTCAATGGATTCCCACGCTGAGCGATTGACTGCTGTTCGGATTCATAAGCAGGCCGATTGACTGTGGCTTGAATTCATAAGCTGCGTGATTGACTGCTGTTGGCACAATAGCTGCCAGCGGCGCAAGCGGTGGCTGACAAACGACAGAGTGGAGTTAGCGACGAGGGAAATTACCTCAGCTTTCTCACCCGGCAATCGTCCCACAGCCCCGCGTCTTTCTCAGTGGCTTTTTTACTGCCACACTCAATCACTGACAAACAGATAATACAGACAAAACTCCAGCTGAGGGGTTTGTGTGCAAATGTGCGTAAGAGTGCGAGGTTATTACACCCATCAGTTGTGCTGCTACAGACCGGGACACCTCAGATAGAAAAGTATAGTACATATAGATCGGGCAACTTTTTTTTATCAAGAAGATCTGTAGGCGACAAAGCATAACAGGCAAGATGCTCAGAGGAAGATTAGAAGTAAGTGTCCTTTTTCTAAACAAAATAAGACACAATCATGAGGCATATACAATATTACTTGAGAAGGATTAACAAGCATTGAGTGAAAAGACTACAGTATTCCTTTTGACTCATACCGTAATCTGGTTAAATCATGTTTTTTGATTGGCTGATAGGTGTGCAAGAAAATAAATATAATAAATATAACTCAAATACTAAAAACAAGCAGCAAAACGGTTAAAACATATGGTAAGTCACAAGATAACTGTGTGTAATTCAGATCAGATCCCTTAAATAAAATAAAAAACAAAAACAAAATGAAGTAATGGAGATGAATGCAGTTACTACCCTCCACTGGCCCTACCATCCTTTATAATGCATTAAAAATGTCAGAGTGAAAATCTCCAAACTCAAAGAATGACCGTTTCCTTCTTTCACTTCATTTAACTGTCTTAAAGAAGCCTAATCTCCGAGCGCTCTGACTGCTTTAGTCAATTTGTATTATGTTTTAATTGACTGTACGGCAGTCAGGTGGCAGCCATTATGAAGAGTGGGCGCAGAAAACACCACATTATGCTGCATTAAAGTCAATTAATTGGAAAAGTCTTCAGCGAGGGACTGCACTCCTTCACTGCCACTGGTCTTTCCCTGTAATTATTTTTACACACTCGCCGTATCTCCGTTGAGTGAATGTTTTATAAAGCGGCAAGTGACCGAGCGAACGCAGCGTGCTCAGTGAGACAGTTTAATCTTTGTAGAAACTTCGACTCCGATTAATGGCTTTTGTTCACTGTAGCTCAGCAAAGTCAGCGGAGGCAGCTTTGAGTAGAGCCATATATTAAAGGCTAGTCCTAAATACACAGAAACTGGCAGGAAAATGGACTCCTTTAGGACAGGCCTGCAAGAGACAGGATTTAAATGGCATTTTGTTTGTCTGACAATCTCCTCTGTGAAGGCATTAACATGAGGCCGGGGTGTGTTGGCGCTTTATAATGTAACCCGCTTACAAAGGGACTTTCAGCCTCATCGACATGTCCACTGTGTCACTGTAAACACTGCCTTTTGTCCTGCTTTGAACTGTATAACCGAGACTAAATCAGACCTCTTTATGTCATGTATTGTAAGAAGATTCTCTTTCCTACTTTTATTACTGAAAGCAACAATATGAAAGTGTCCTGAATGCACACCCTCGAAAGGAGTCTGAGGGTCTAGACATGTTAGGTCTTAATATGCTTCTTTTATTTTCAATTTGTGCAAAAGGTTGTGTCTAGTTCAACATATTTCTTTTTATGGCACTTTTGATGAAGAGTTACTTATGTAAAAAGTATCTGGTCTTTGTCCGTTAAAAAGAGGGTCTTCTGACTTTTAATGTCAGGGAAACATCAAAATGTCTCAAGCATAAATGTAAACTGTAGTCTGACTAACATCAACATCATGACCACCAAACATTTTGCCCTAAATTTGCCCTTTGAGGCATGGACTAAATCTGAATCTTTGTTGTGGGATCATCACAAACAACATTTTAGCCGTTGATCCTGTTCTCGAACCTAAAATATTGACAATACATCTTTTGATTCTATGTTCTTACAAATGCAGCCTGAAAACAACCCCCAAGAGCAGTTTTGGAGATGCTCAGAGCCAGTTGCCTTGACTACGCATTGTGGTTTTCATCAAGACACTCAAATTTTGGAGCATTTTTTTGCTTTCAACACACCGACTACAAGGACTGTTTGTCACGTGAGGCTTAAATATCCATCTCACTTACAGAAGAACTTTTTGTTTACACCTAAAACTGATAAAAGTGGCTGCTGTACATTACCTTCAGACTGTTTTTGTGCAGTACTTTTTCTGTTTTATGTTTCAAAAATGAGTAAACCTACTGCAAATATTTAAATTTTGCTGATTTTTACTTTAAAAGATTAAAAACTGAAGTTTATTTGTGTTTGTTTGGGTCCATGTGCTCCTTGTCTGTTTATACAGTAGACCTCATTTATTGATGCTGGGTCATTTTGAATTGAACATGTAAATATGTCAGGCCTTGGCGGCTGTTTGATGGCCATCTTAAACCTGGTCCATGAAAATGAAAAGCTACCCATCATCTTTAAAGATGTTAAAATCTCTTATTATCTTTGAATAAGTTAGAGTGGACATAAAATGATTTAAAATACAGAGAAAATCATGTGGTTAAAGGGTCTCTGGGCCAATACTGTGATTATCCTCCATGTCTTTCCTGTCCATTTGCTCTGTTAGGACCAAATTGGTTCGCTGGGTGGTTATGTTGGGTCAGTAGTCTTTTTTAATTGTATGAACACACTGCTTTTCACCTGCAGAATATCAACTTCTAGGAACATATCACATCAAAACAACCTCCACAGAATATAATGCAGACGTCAAGAAAAGAGGATTAAGTTTGTTTTTGAGTTACTCCATGTCCACACACACCACAAAATATATTCCCAAAGGACAGTATACAAAATATCGTATTTGTAAATGCTCTCACAAGTCCCAGATTATTATAAAGACAATACAATACACCGCTAGCAAAGATGGATTATGATTTATTAAATTACGGCTTCTGTCCATTCAAACAAACTACTTAATCAATCTGAGAGTTTAACATTATTGACACAGACTGATGAACTTGTAGTTTAGACCTAAACCTGGTTCAGAGGCTGCTTATGTTTTTAGAAATAAGTGTTCTTAATACATAAAACAACATTGAGCATCCACAAAGTGAGCTGACATCAGCATTAGACACTTCAATACATGTCAACAGGAGATGAATAAGACTTATTAAAAGTTTATAAGACACTAAGGTGTAAGATTTCCTACTTCCTGGATGTTTTCACTCTGGAGGGACCTTCCAAAAACACCTGCAGACACCAAAATACCTCCAAAAGAGCTGAGCATGTGCTGCAGGGATTTCACATTTGAATTGAAACATAGTCCAGCAAATGGCCAAAAGCTTTGTTCTTTCAGTGGATTGAAAGACAATGATGCATTTATGTAAGAGCAGAGAAGCAGAAATTAGCCTCCTTTGTGTAGAGATGGTGTTGCATTAGTGCAGCCATAACACAAATGACTAATTACAGCATATGAAGAGACAGTCATAAGTATTGGCAATTATACTGAAATTATGCCACAGGAATTTATGAAAATGGGCAATAAATGGGAAAAAAAAGCACATTTGACAATAAGTTCTTTTTCTTTCACATGTCCAGATTGCTTTTCTATGATAAATGGTCAGTGCTATCGAGGTAATTTGGAGTCCACTAATTAAACTTCGCAGAGAAATGTAGTGCCTCAGGTTCGAGTAAAGACAAGCCAAGAGCAGATGACAGAGAGAAAACTAAACAAGTGTCCATTACATAACTGTTCATCCCAATACAATTAAACTAATGGTTTCATTTGGATTTGAAAACATGACTTTGGGACTGGAGCCGTACATGTGGGCGCTGGCTGCTGCTGCTGCATGTTGTTTCTCTTTAATGATGCTCCCCTGAGGCCTTCTCATTAAAAGAGTTGTCAGTGGTGCTAATCAAAGCATGACCCACAAACCCATAACACGCCGTCATGACCTAAACTGTTATTGTTAGACTCCAGGCCAAGACATAAGAATATGATTCAAATGGACAGAAGAAAGGCAATGGAAAATTTTAGTCAAAACGGCTCGATTTAACTTTCTCTGTGCAGAAGACTTATCTCGCCCAGTAAACACAACTTTTGATGGATATGCTAGAGACATATTGGTGTGTATATTGTGTCTGAAACCATTCTCGAGTCTGTAACTACTCAATCATCCCAGGGCTGGACTTTATAGCGGGCTTAAAAAGTGCATAGTTCCAGAAATGACACTATTCTTTCTGTCAAACCTAATCATGTGACGTGATTTTATTTGTATTTATTTACACAGATTATATCCCTGCCAACTCATGACTGGTCAGGCTATTTTTCTCGATATTTTGTCTTGTATTGTGTTGAAAGTTTTCTCTGGCTCATATTCTGTATTTGTTGTCTTGCGGTCTCTTCCGTTCAGTCGCTCGTGAGCCATTGACGTGTGTTTCTCCGTGAGCACCCAACAGAGGGGAAAAGGCCCGTCCCTCCCCGGGCCCGTCGAGCACACTCGGATACATCTGAAGGGAAGCATAAGTGATTGCACAGAATTCAAGCGCACAAAGGTATAATGCAAAATAAGCCTTTCCTGAGCACAGAGCACTGCTGATGCCATTAGGACTGGGTTCAAGGGAGGATGAGGACAGCAGCTTTCTCTAATAGTCTGATAACAATCATTAGAATTGGGTTTATAGGCAACAATGCAATCGTTTACATTGTTCCACTTGGCTTGGCACAAGGAATAGACAATTGGCAGACCACTGTGTTTTTACAGTCGTTTCTCCTTTTAACAACTGTGGCCATTAACGATACAAGCCTGTATTGACAGACGCAATGTGCACTTCTCACCCATGGTGCATTGCATCATGAAACTGAACGTGTATTAGTGGCTCATTAAATGCACAGAGACACTGACCGAGCAAACAAAGTGGCCTCGTAAACAAGTCTGTTAAAGAGTTCAGACGGTGACTCACAGCAGAGTGGGAGTGAAAATCACCGTCCTTCATTGAATTCAACTGGTTTCAACTAACTTTGGTGGATTTTAAAGCCCCCTCAGCAATGTCCAGTGTGTTGTTTTTGAGCATCACCACATCACCATCTGCTGGTGGACGGTCCTGAAGAAGAATTTACACGAAGCTTGCGCCTTAAATGAAGAAAATGAAGATTTATGGCTTTGTTTGTAGCTTTTTAACATAAGTGTTCCATGAAAACACAGTACACTGGCTTTGTCTTGTTCATTTAAGCTTTACATGCATATTACAAAAGGATAAATGTAAACAGTTTTCATCTTGCTATGTATAATTAAAGTACAGTAAAATGCTAACTTGTGTCTTTATGTTTGAAATATCCATAAATACCTCCTCAATTTGGACAAAACTCAGATGAAAATGTGCTCTCCAACGTTCTTGATCATGTCCGTCATTAACCAGACAAACAAGTTTTATAATTAGCAAATGACGCATTTTCTTTTGCCTGATTCATAGAACTGGTTTAGCATTTATTATAAAAGAACACATTGCAATTAACACCCAGGGACAAAAGCCAAACATAGAATGCTAACATTAACTTGTACTTTAGGCCACGTTAAATGCTAATAAAGGATTTTACTGCGTGTCCACACCTTAGAAAACTCTAGCTATTAAGAGTAGCCTGAGCAGATGAAACGGTGGCGCTGAATAATTCAACACCACTGTTCTAACACTTGTTAAGCACTACATTGTAAAGTCCCTGTTGAGCGTTTACAGTGCGTCCCAGAGTACGCCGCCGTTCCCTTGTACTGTTGACGTGTTGGTGTGTGTGTGTCCACGGTGTGTGTACATCTGCGAGGGCCTGTTAAACCCAACAGACGCTGACCCGGGCTGTCTTTGTCCCACGGTCGCCATTAAACGGGCCGACGAGGAGCTTCCTAGAGCCGCACTGTTGGTACACAAGCAGATGCATTTTTAACAAGCCGCAGTGTGTTCGAATGTGCTGCGGAAAATGTTAGTGTCACTTCCAATCTCGCATTATCCCGTCGCACGCTCCCAGTGCACCTCGCAGACGAGCACAGTCTTTAATTATAGAGGGAGCTTAGCGTTTTAATGGGGAGCGCTGCCTGGTTGCTGTGCGTTCGTGTCTCGGGTTATCTTCGTCCCGATGCATCTTTTCCTTCAGGTTCTCCAACAACAGTGAACTCTGACCTCTGTGACGGGTCAAAGTGAGGCCAAAATAGCTTCATTTCTCAAAACAATTACTGTGGAAAATGTGGAACATCTACAGCTATTCACTAATGCACTAGATAGTCACTAAATCATTGTTTCTTGGGCATATTGCAGCTCAAGGAGTGTGTGGTTGGTTAATACATTTCTCTGAATAAGTTATGATATCGCTTTAATGTTGAAAATGAGTTTCTATGTAAAGAAAAATAAAAATAACAGCCAAAAAAGTAATTCACCTCCAGCCTTGGCATATTTCTGCAACAAACACATGCTTTTTGACAATGTAACAGACATTAAAGGAAACTCCAACTTGTAGGACTAATTACCCTTGTGTAATAAACATTTGCTTCAGCTATAAAAACGTGTTCTCAAAAATACTTAAGACCGTTTCGTTTTTATAAATTTTGAAAAATTAATTTCCATTGTACGCCGCCATTGTTGTTGACGTTGCAATGCATTCTGGGTAATGACGTCTATCTCATTCCCCTATAGTAATCCGGTATCAGTGGACTTCAGTGGACTAGTCTGCAGGCTTTAACCCATTCAAGTCTCCTCTTTTGATCACTTGAAAGCAGTGAAGACTTATGTCGTTGTTCTTGTTGCCCTTCGATTGAAAATTGCAACCAAACGCAATGCAGTGCGGCATTATTTCCACCGTTGGAGACTATCTAATTGAAAACGTCGCCCGAAACGATGTAACTTTACCTTGACGTCCGTCTCAGCTGCTGCCGAATGACGTCAAAATCCCAGAATACATTGCGCAGGTAAAAAAATGGCGACTTCCATAGTCAGAAAAGGTAGTAAACATATACAATTTTTAAAGTAATTAGGAGTTTTCAAGTGCAACTAACAGTGAATTTTAGTAGAATAGGACAATAAGAACAAAATAAGCCCAAAAAGTGCTAATAGTCAGGGTTCCTTTTAACAATAAAATCTTGTGTGGGTCCAGACACATTTTATTTAGTGCACAGGTGTTTATGAAATCCATCTACAAAGGATTATATTTGTTTTCCTGCTCTTAACCTTTTTACTCTGGAGCCTGGATTGTTTGAAATGGCACATGTCCATAAACACATGAAGCTAATTTAGCGTAAAACAGTTTGAAGCACTTGGTAAAAGCATAGTATAGAAATCAATATCCTAATGATGTGACAGAGGAGGCTGGAGCCGTGCTGTAATCACCCACTGATCTGTGATTGGAAGATTGGAGCTCTCCCTGGGATATTACTGCTCCATATTAAACCAGATGAGAGCGGCGATAAATGGCTGTAAATGAAAACAGAAGTTATTAAATTGCGTGTGGTGTGTATTATTTCTATGAGTCTGGCTCAGATGTTATTGGGAGCGTGCTCACATAGATCGGACTCCCTGTCAGACTTTTCATCGACGTATTGACATCAGTTCCAGCGGCACCTGTTGCATCTTGGTTTTGCCAGACTTTCTCTTTCTGTCGTTTTATCCATAAACCTGAGACACAGAAGTCAATAGAAGAAGACGATTTTAACTGCTGTGTCTGACAAACGTAATCTTTTTTCCAACACAGCTCTAATGATTAGGCTAATCTGCTGTGAAAGAGTGTATGATGTTTTGCGGTAGCTCGGTCACAGTGGATATTCTGATGGAAATGATACTCTCACCAGAAATGACTGAAAAGATATATATAGCTATATGAAAAGCTGAGAAAAAGGAGTATAAATCTATAATGACAAATTTTGACTAAAAACTGATCTTGAGAGAAGTTACTCTCTTTTGATTTGTGGCTGTTCCTTATAAACTTTTAACCAAAGATAGATAAAATAATAACTCATAAATTATGCCTTATATGTGCACAAACCTATGTGTATGTATGCATTTAAACCTAATAAAATGAAAAAAAAAAAAAAAAGATATCTGATTTTCATTGTATCTTAAGTTGTTATAAGTTAAATTGTCTAGTAGTACTTTTTTGTTCTGTAGCAGAGGATCACATGTGCACACATTTAAGTCTGATTGTCAGATTAACAGTTGGTGTTGGTTATTATAAGTAAACAAATTAGACATGAAATTATGTATGTAATTCCCATCATATTCTGCTTTTAATTTGCTCTGTATTTAGAAATCTGCATTATACTTAGAAATCACGTGTATTTAGAATTATTTATCTATTTTTATAATCAGGATTTATTTTATTTTTATTTATTTTATTATTTTATTTATCTTCTACATGGCATTGTGGACAGCAAAGAAAGACTTTGTACAGGGAAACCCGTTTCTATACTGTACATGTGACAATAAACCTTTTGAATCTTGAATCTTGAATCTAAAATACATTTAAAGCAGTGTAAGCTTTTGTTTTTTGGGGGCATTGAACGTTAATAAGAATTTTGGTAACAGCAGAGGATCATAGATGCACTTAGAGAGTTAGGAATCTGAAGAGAAAATTTAAGATTAAATACAGAGTCAAAAAAAACCACCGTAAATCCATTAAATGTGACAAAATGTGACAAAACAATGGAGGTGGATTAATTTGGACAGGATTCACAAAACAGTTTGGTTTGACTCATTCTACTTTAATGTTAGTCAACTTCAAATCAAGAAGTAATAGATAATAATAACTTGAATCTATTAACTATAAAAAAAAAAAAGCAAACAAAATGTCCCTGAGTCTTTTGTTGTCCTCTGCTGCACTGGAAACACTGGAAACACTGGAAACACTGGGAACACTGGAAACACTGTGTGCAGCCCTGAGCTAGGACACAATAATGCTTTAGGCCCAGTTAATCATGTATTCAATGGAAATGACTGAAGCTAATGGTCCATTAGGAGCATCTCCACACACTGCTCACTCAGCCTCTCTTTATCTTTTATGAGAAGGACAAAAATAATGCTGACTACAATTAGAACAAAACACAAATGCAATACTCAGATTCAGCCTAGAAACAATTACAGTTCACTTCTGTCTCTGAGAATACAATTATTACTCAAATATGAGGTTATATATAGTTTAAAATTATATAGTTTGAATGTTTTTGGTCTCATTTTCTTGCAATTAGTGTTTGAAATAACAAACAAATTATAAACTAGCTGTAATACTTCAGGTTAATGCATAGTTGTTGTGTTTATATTCACCTACCACAAAGTAACATGCAATAATAAGATAAAATAGGGTAATACTTACTTTTCTCCAAGAGTAAGGTGTTGATACCAGCTCTCTCCAACAACAACAGCATCTTAAGTTACAGGTGACTGTTGTGAAAGTGAATATAAATAAATACCAAATAGAAATGGGCCGGGGTTTTAGTGGTAGTACTACATAATAGAGAAGATGAATTGAGTCCAACACAAGCACTGTTGAACTCCAGCTGCACCAATGATTAAAGGTATTATTAAATGTATTATTCTTCCAATCTATGTGTTTTTCTACCAAGACTGGGCTAGTAATTGTTCCTCAAATGTTTGGCTTTCATTGTGGCACAGTGGCTTTTACATCTCATGAACTAGACTTTCTTTCTGTCCTTGTGTCTCTCTCCTGTGGTCCCGGTGTCTCTTTGTCTTGGTTTGAGTGGAAAAGATGGAGAGAAACATGACCAGCTGCTCACATTACACCAAATAAATGGAACTGATTCAAAGTTTAAAATAACGTGCTTTTCTTTTGTCCAGTTTCCTCAACACAATTAATTCCCAGATTCCTTCAGGATTAATATTAATGGAAATGTAAGTATTTCTCTCACAATGGAAAGCTTTGTATCTGCATATGTTCCTTCTTTATTTATATGAGAGGGATATTGGGGCCAGGATAGTTTAAAAAATCCAGAATATGCATCTCACAAAAAGTCACTCTTTGTGGAAAATCCTGCATCGGTAAAGAGCACTGGTCACAGGAAATAATCTTGGACATTTTTTGAAGATAGCAGTGTTCATACAGTATTCCACTATTACAAGGAATGGTGCTATCATCATATTAAAATGTTTCTAAAAAAATGTGGTATAAAGATTTAAAAAAAAAAAGCTAAACAAGGAAAACCATGGACAGAAAATGGACCGTTATCCTCGAGTATGATTAGCATTTTTGTTTCCATTCTCTGTATCAGACCAGCCTTTTAAAGCATAACCATAGATCAGAAAAACTATAGCTCCTTTCTAACTTAGTCCTGCCTTTGAGGATGGTACATCTCCAGGTTTTGTCTCTCGTCTGTGAGCGACCCGCAGGCATTCTCTTTGATTAGATACTCAAACAGAAGCATCCTAAAAAGTGTTTCATTTATCTTATCCGCTGATGGCGCTGAAATTAGTTTTTGAGACTTTAAGGAAACAAGGATGTATAAAAAAGTTTCTGAACTTGTATCAAAGGAGACAGAGCTTTTAAATTAAATTCCTTTTAGATGTTGCTGTTCGTGATGGCGACGGATTTATGGAGACAAAATGTAAAGGCAGAGTCAGATATAATGAAAAAGAGGGATATGAATATAGACTTTGCTTTATATGAGCTGGGATTCTTAACAGAAGCTAGAAGAATGGGGTTATGTAACTTGTGATTATTATCTGTGTAGTGCCCAAGTGGATCTGTAAAACAATAGTCCTAATGCATCAGACATCCATCTAACTTTATACAACTTTCTGAAACCAAATGTGAGCAATTGCTTTTGTTTGTCATTCTTCTTTTGGTTTTAGTGAACTTTCCATGTTCCTTTATGGCAGGGGTGTCAAACTCAAACTAGTGAGGGGCCACAATAGAAAATAAGAATCCTCTCAGGGGCCAAAGACTGTGACACTTGAAACGCTTTGATTAAATTTGGAATGTAAAGTTTCATCTTAATTTGTTTTAAAAGGTTAATTTTAACTTTTTGCTTTTTTGCTTTCATGGAAACTGGTTTTAGTTGGATCTGAACAGGTTTTAGTTGGATTTGAATGGATTTTATTTGGATTTAAACAAGATATAGTTGCACTTAAACAGGTTTTAGTTGGATTTGGTCCGATTTTATTTGGATTTGAACAGGTTTTAGTTGGATTTGAACAGGTTTTATTTGGATTTGAACAGGTTTTAGCAGATCTGATTCAACTCCATCTAAAACATGTTCAAATCCAAATAAAACCTGTTCAAATCCAGTTAAAACCTAGTGCCAAATATATCACCTTCTAAAAGCATTGATGGGCCACATAAAACATGGCAAAGGGCCACATTTGGCCCCCGGGCCTTGAGTTTGACATGTGTGCTTTATGGCATCAAATTGGTTATTTTTGTTCTTACTTCTGCAGGTACTTTATTATTAAGGTTATTATGACATTTCTAACAGTAGCGTGTTTAGATCTAGTGTGGTAACGCTTATTTCAAGTTGTATTTACTTTTATTTTGCTCTTGGCTCAGAATTATTGTCAGAAACAGAAGCTGATAAAGACCATAAACGGAGACAATTCTGACTGAAATACTACCAACAGTGACATCTTCAAGTTGTGGTTATTCTGTCAAATACCTTTTAGCCTTCTACAGAGCATCCCGTGTAAATGTACAACGCCAACCTCTTTGTTTCCAATAATTTGGAACAGTTAAAGGAATACAGATTTGTCTCCTGGGTCAAAATGAGAATAGAAAGTTGATTTTTGTTTTCAAGTTAAGCATGTCTTGGTAAACTGTAGGAATTTGTAGCCCCTTGCACCGCTACAAATAAAGATTTACTCTCTTCTTGAATATTTGTCAACAATTCAAAATTGTAAAAGGCTTTAATCCCGACTCATTTTCTTTTGTGACGCCTTTTCAGCAGTAACCCAAACCATGCCATAGCAACCTGACCTGCATCAAACCAAGGAAACATGGCTTATCATACTACTTTCCATCTTCTTGTTGTATTTTTCGTTTATTGGTCCATAATTTGGTTTAAGAATTTGAACAGTCGTCAAAAATAGACGCCCTCTCTTTAAGTATTTTCGAAAACCCTGCAAACCTAGACTATCTGGGTCTGGGCACAGCTTCTTTTAGTTGGATTAAAAACCATACTATACCTGGCATTTCACACCTGCAGTTCTGGTTTGGATCAAACTGGAAATCCCAAAGTCCTGACCAAAGAAGGCAGCTGTGAAAGCGTATGAAAAGTCACCGGATTTTCTCCTCCTTTACGACTACAAGGTGATGCCGAGAGAAGATTCTGAGGAAGCGAAAGCTCTGTGCCTGTTGTGTGAAGATAGCACTGAAGTCCAGAAACCCATCTCGGCGCTATCTGCAGGCGGCACACACCTTCACATGGACACACACTCACACAGATGCACACGTTGATGAGTTGTTGGGGTCTGCATTTACACAGAGAGGCCAGGCGGCTTTGGCCACACAGAGATCGGGGTGGGTCACAAGGAATAAAAATGAACGGGAGGCAAATTGAAAATGGTAAAGAACCGGGAAAACTGGGAAGGCATGTGTGATGTCTGATAAGAGAAGCCATGCTGGATTTTTTTTGAATTGACCTATCTGAGAGTAAGGAAGGTCTGGAGTCTTAGAAAGCTGAACGGATTGAGGATTCATCAATAGGAAGCCTACAATGTGAGTGTGTCTTATAGTATAGGCAGGGATAAGGATGTGTGCTCAAAGAGTCCCTAAATGATGAAGCCTGTCTCGTGGATTGATTGGAGAAGCTATGGTTGACAGCACTCAATTATTATAAGCAAATGGCTTGGTATATACCAAATATCACAAGGCAGCGTTGTACAGAAAGTTCCTAAAATATGCAAGAAGCAGAAAAAGTAAGTTAGTGTTTCTGGGCTGCAGTGCATTTCTATGGTCCACTGAGTCTGGTGATAAATGAAAATATTAAAAGAAATGTGTCTCTGGAGATGACGTAACAAATAACAAAAGCTTTTTGTTTCTGATAAAGGTTTTTCCCATTTTCAATTTAAACACATTTTAATGCCTCATTCTTATCCTACATCTTAACAGCATTTTTAGTGGAGTGAGTTATTCAAGATAGAAATGTATTTAATTTTTTATGTCACACCAACATCGCGGTCAAACAATGACATTATCCTCATTAAAATACACTGAGGTTTGTCAGTTACTGGAACAATAATATTTGTGAAGGGGCCTCAAACAAGAGGCCTCCAATACACATTAAAGTTAGACACATCATTTTTTATTATTACACATTGTTGAGAAAAAATATAAAATTTAATTAAATTAAATTAAATTTTTATTTTATTTTATTTTATTTTATTTTATTTTATTTTATTTTATTTTATTTTATTTTATTTTATTTTATTTTATTTTATTTTATTTTATTTTTGTCCCCTCATCCTAGGAATAGAAATTGTGCTTATTTTCTTTTTAAAGTAAACACTTATTTGTAAAGACACAGCCTGTTTCCTGTCTATCTACTGTCTCTAACAGATAAAGGCAAAAAAAATATTGTTAATATAATAATAATAATTTTAATCATGTTGTTATTTCTTTTGTGTTTAAATGTCACTTCAATGCCATGCAAATAGACAATGCTGTTTGACAAATATCATTATTATTTCAAAAGTATGCATCTGTAGTCTCACCATAAGCTGTACTAGAGCCTCATGTGACTCAGAGGCTTGAGTGGCCTTTACAGAAACCAGGCTTGATTGGTTATGCATGACTGTCCTTTGAATCTTTGAAGTGTTCCTTGATAGAGTGCTAACATCATTTCTATTTTTTTTTTTTTTTTGCTGCCAGAATCAGACAGAAACACAGAGAAAACATAGGCTCCGGGAATGCAAGGTGCTGCTGCATACATATCTGCTGATAGCCACACACCGCAGTGATTTATTTGAGTCCACTGTGGGCGAAATCAATCAGATAAGGAGCTGAAGAAATGCCATCACGCCCTGAGCTATGAAGTGGTGATGTGAATGTAAAATACTGTGAGGCAATGAGGCCATGCCGAGCAGCCTTTCCTCTGGGGCTAAAGCTTTGGCTCGCTTCAAGAGCTATCATGTTGTGCCCAATGGAGGAGAAATAATGCCTTTACTTCCACTTCCTGTCCTGGCAGTGACAGGCAGCGCTGTCCGTCTCCCGTTCAACCTCACAGTCTCCACCCAGTCTCTGAAAAATCTATATTTCTATTTTAGTTTTTTGGTATTTCCTGAGAAGCAGCCCAAATTTAAGTTTGAGATGTACTGTTTCTGACTTGGCACATGTTTTCTGTGATTAAACCTGCAGCAGCATAGTTTCCTGCTTCTTTATTTAAAAAAAGGTCAAACCAGACCAATTTTTCACCACAAAATACTAATACGTTACATTCAATTGCGTTAAAGCATTGCCAACATTTATGGTCAGTTTGTGGCCTCTATGTTTTTATCTTTTTTGAGCTGTTTTGCTGTAAAATAATATGTATTTTGCAACTGTATTCCCTTCGTTGTTGACATCAGTGTCGACCAATGGGAGCGCTCCTTTTTACCTGAAGTGAGCTGTGATTGGACAAAATCCTGCTGTGGACTGATCATTCTCATCTATTAAAATCCTTCATTATAAAGACTAGATCACGTCTTAAGGTCTCATTTTTTCACAGATGATTCCTGTTACAATAAACTTTAAGTGATTACACTGAAAAATTGAAAGCAACAATATAAAAATCAGGAAATGGACTTTGAGATCAGAAGTATTCAACCTTTATTATAGTATTTGTTTTCATAATTCTTTGCAAGCATTTCTTTTGTCATATTTGCTTAAAACATTTCTTTTCATACAAACAGAGAGGTTGTTTTTAATAAGACTCAGAGACTGGTTTCAGTTTAAAAATAATAGAACCCACAGAAGAACAATTAGGGCAGTGAGCTGGTTTTGTTTGAGCAGAGAAACATCTATCTGTAAGTAATGGTTAGTTAGAAAGTCAAAGGTGATTTATTCATGTGGAAAGGTGAAAGTGTGTTATTATTCCAAATGGAGCCGATCAAAGAGATAAAACCCATTGTGGTAGCTCCAAGGATGGTACAAAATTCTCACATTTCAAACACTATCATTGTAACATTTTATACACTCTTTAAGACTCTGTAAGAAACTTGTACAGACAATATAGTAACTACTGTACATGCAAGTGCCACAAACAACCAAACCTCACAGAAACACAGAAAATATCTTATAAAGTACAACACTTGGAGGACTTAAACCCTCTTCAGACGCAAACACAGCACCACTTCTAATTGTCCATCTCCTGTTGACTGTTCCCCAGCCAGCTCCAACAGATGATTACAGATGACACATGCCTCCATTTTACAGGAAACACCCGGATTATCTTGTCGTGGCAGGCCGAGTGTGGATAGGCTGCGGAAAAGGGTTTGAACAAGCTCGCGTCGACAAACACTTCTATTTGTGTGCCGGACAAACACACAGTGAGAATGGTGATAAAGCACTGGCTCGGCGTGATAAAGCATAAAGAGCCACGTCTGAATTAAACACCGCAGGAATGATAAATATAGCCTCAAGTGGTCAATAATGGATCCGAGCCTGGGACGTATGATTTGATGCTGAGAATATACGCTCTAATTCATCGTGTTGGAAGATGCACTTGAAAAACAGCTTTAGTGACACAGTTCTGCTCCAGCAAACAAGATTGAGAGTATTTTGGGCTTCGCTGCAAACAGACAAGCTCTATTTCAGAAACACATTGTAGCTGCCAAAACACAATAGGCCTCCAAACTGCAGCCACAGTCCTGGGTTTTTCTAATAAAGCCACTTTATCATTGGTACAACATTCGTCTGTCTCTCGTGATTATGGACATGTTTACTCCAGACTTGATTAACTGCAGACTCCAGCTAACAATTTGCTCAGCCACTTATAACAACTAGAATTATCATTATTGCAAATGAATGGGTCTAGTTTCAGAATGAATGTACTCCATGTCTTCAACTGAGGGTTTCTTTCTGGATGAGCAGGTATCTTTTGAGACATAGAAGAGCAGAGTTTGTCCTTTTTTACCTCTTAAAGGTAAGATTAGACCTTTTTTTTGTGGCTCAGAGAAAAGAATTCTGGTGAGATTTGTGAGTTGGCAAACTCAATTTTAGACTTGTCATTAATCATTTGCATATATTCAAATCTAATTATACTTTTAAAGAGGGTAATTACATGCTTAATTATCAGGTGTGTCACATCATTTTCCGCAGCGTCTCTGATCCTTATTGTAGTGCATCAGGTTCATCAGGACTCGCACATAATGTCACTTGTATAATGTCATTCACTGGCGCCTTCATCCTGAAGGATCCATTTCAGTCCTGACTCACTGCTGTTAGTGCCCACAAAAGGTCAAAGCCTGGCCTTTAGCTGTACATTCGGATCCACAAATCTCAAATGTGAGAAGTATTCGCCGGCTGCTTGTGTGAACGGGCTTTTTAAGGATGTAATGCTCAAGACAGGTTTTAGTCTTAAGATTATTTGTAAAGGTCTTGGTTTTTTTTACTCAGAATCAAACCTATTTCCCACTGCTTTTCTTGTTGTATGTCTTGAAAGCTATGGATTTGTGTGTTGGGAGCTCAGCTGTGGTGTCCGTTAAAGCTACAGCCACAACAAAAATGATGAAACACAAGCAGAAAAGAAGTACTTTCATTGTGTCCTCACTCTTATACGTTGGCTTTACCAAAAGAGACACCAACAAGTGTTTAGTGTCTTTTCTAAATGTTTTTTTTCCCAGGTCTTGTACAATTTATCTCAGTTATCACCAATAATTCTTTTCTCACAAACATATTCAATATCCGGAAACATGCTTGAAAACACCAAGATGGTAGTTAATCTTTTGTGCATTTGAGATTGTGTATATACTCGAGAAAGAAAGTTTCCATGAACACAAATAGTGTAAAGTTTACAAAATATTCTCTCTTCTCTGTTGTGCACACAGCATTGAAATATTACCTAAACTCTTTTTGTAGATAGGATGTGACGCTCCACCACTCTCTCTTGTCTCTAATGTCTGTTCTTCCAGATTCTGAATACTTACTCATGATCACTAGTAACCCATACCAGCCCCACATGGTCCATCATCTAACTATTATTGGTCCTTGCTCCTTGTCCTGCTCTGGTCCTGAGTCCCTAAAAGTCTTGGTCTCAGTCAGTGTGGTCTTGCCTATAACACCACGGGTTTATGCGATCTAACAGAACAGAACGAAGCTGGCAGCCTCATTATCATAGGCCTCCCCTAAAACAGATAAGGCAGGGATCTATCGGACTGAAATGATGGGACTTGAGCAGGCTTCTAATGGCGGTGGCGTTTGCCAGGCCGTCGCTGTAAGTGGATTTCTACTGCGATCTGCGGCTTGTTTATTGGAGTGCCTGTTGTTCTGGATGCACTCCATAGAGGATACAAATTGCATTATTCACGGCAGGCAGGCTGGTAATGGCAAGGATGAATGATGGCCCCTATTTCTCTTCTGACAGAGAAGGTCGAGAGAGGAGCTCTATACAATTACACACAAGTTTGCGTTCGATCAGCGGGGAGCCACGGGTGAAGTGCTCGCCGTGCGCCTCGGGCCTAAAGCGGGGCAGTTTAACGGAGACGGGCCCCGGGTTCAACTCTCTCACAGGAATTTCAGGAGATGAAGTGCAGCGTTACTAAATGAATTTGCTTTTGCCAAATTATACTTTGAACTCAGATCTCAAGGGACCGCTGTTATTTTTTTTGAACAGAGCCTGACCATTGATTTTTTTTTACTGCTAAGTCAATTTAGATTCAGCAAACAACGAGCTAACGGTGCAAATTGATGGAAAAGGCGTCATCTACAACGTTTGTCTTTCCCTGAGTTTTTCTCGGACCTCATATTTTCTCATTATAATGTGCAAAGAAGAAAGAGTGCAGCAACCTTTAGCGCTTACCTGTAATTTATCCACTCAGCGGGACAGTAATGGCCTTTGATTAAATATTTGAAAAGTCATCTGTATTTGATAAGATGGATGTATTTTCTGAACAAACCTGAAAGCTCTAACCAATACTCCTCACTGTGTCAACATATTCCATTTTTATTTTAAATTAGATTAGGAGGTTTATAAGTCTTTGAATATTTTTTTAAAGGTGCAATGTGTAGATTATGGAGGCATCTGCTGGTGACATTGAAGAAAGCAACCACCTCCCAAAAGCCTCCTGTGAGCATAAAAATGAAAACAAGTCAGATCATAAGCGCCACATTTTGACAGATGTGTTCCAATTGGTTCAACTCTGGATTTTTTACACAATGCATCTTTCCTCCAAAGTAAATTTTTAAGGATATTTGACATGACGATGCACTGTAATGACAGTTGTGCCTGGGGTCATAAATCAAGATCAATCATGTATGAGCTGTAGGCCTCATACATTAGAACATACACTCAAAAAAACTCTAGTGGTTTAGTTTTCTCTTTTCTCTGCTCTGTTGAATCCTTTGCACCAGTCCTCAATGGAAAAGCAATCTTAAGGTTTAATCCAATACATTCTTCTCTTTTGCAGATCTCTATTTTTCAATACAATTGATTTATCTTTCAAATTTCTGCACACTAAGCGTCATTTTGTATCATGCTCAGTGATATTCACCAGATTGCACAACCAGCACTTCCTACATCCGTTCCTCTGTTACTTCTCACTCTCTAATGCACTTATTTTCTTCTCATTCTACTTAAACACAGCTTTTCTTTATTATAAATATAGTGTTAGTTATATTTGAGTATTGTTCGCCGCAAGACTGATCATAAATGGAATACTACAGTAAAACAAAAACACGTTAGGTTTCATTAATAGTGGTTTACCCAAAGTTAAACAGCATTTCCACAAAAGCAAAGAACTCATTAAATCAAATTATTAGAAGCAAAAAGTGATGCCAAGAGTCTGTTCTTGGAGAGAACTCTTTGGCTTCGTGGATTTGAGCTCACACATCGGAGGAGCGGGCTCTTATGGCGTAACAGACTGTGGGATTGTGTTAAACAAACATCATGTAAATGTTTTTTATCGTCCGTCTGCTCTACATTAGTGACAAATGGTTTGGTTGGGGCTTCTAATTCATTCTTATTCATGGTACATTCCCTAAAATCCACACACCTTTTGGGAACATGAAAGAGTTACACCAAACAGACTCCAATGACATCTTTCATTCGAAGCACTTTCTGTATTGCTCCTATGATAATTGATTTAGCATAATCAGATACTTCCTCTTCCACTGCATATGCTTGATCCAATTGAGCTGCAATAAAAGGACAGTGTCATCTTGAGTTGAAATAATTGAGCTACTGTGATCATTAGTGTCAAGGTGACAGCTTCACTTAGTCTTTTCTGCCACGCACCATATCTGGCTGTTTCAACACATTTAGTCATTTCCATTCCTCTGAGCAGTGGCTGTTTAACCTCAGCTCAGTGTCCAGATGTCCAGCTGCTTTTATATCTGCTCATTTCTCCTAAATGACCAGCTTTGATACACAGTGGTCATCTGTTCAGAGAAGTTTTATTGGGACACTCCCGGCGTTTGTCCGTGAATTCATCAGCCGTATTTATAAATGTGTTTCCTTCTTCTGACCACCTTCTGTTCACCTTCTGTTTTTGAACAAAGACTGAGTAAATTGCATTTTAATATTTTTGAAGGCAATGTTGTTGTTTTATTCAAAAGTGAAATGGAAAGAGACAGGTAACAAGGGCAGAGAGATAAGCGGCGACAGATAAGGTCAAGACGGCCTGATGCTGCTCAAAATCCACCTCTGGACCATCCAGCTTTTGTAGAGAGACACATAATGTCACCCTATATTCTAATTACAATGACTTTTGCCATGCAGAATTAGCCAATGAACAATACTTTTGTGTTACCTTTAACTTACGGCTTATTTTTTGCATAAATCATAGTATTTTTAGGACAAATTCAGTTTTTATAAATACTTAAAGGGCAAACTCTAACTTAAATATAATAATATCTGCTGCTAGTATATATTAAACAGAATTTAAATTCATATAGGCCTGCAGTGTGGCATCCCATTTGTATTTTCTGTTCCTCACCTACAGTAAACACAATCAAATGCCCCACCTTTGTTACCTTACTGCACTCTCACGAAGGACTCATGTCTAAATTCGAAGCCTCCTGTTGTGTCACTTTATTCACTGCGTCTCTTGTTAAAGCACTTTTAAAACTTTCTCGGTGCCAGGATTACGGCGCGGTGTGGACTCAGCGGTGCATTTTGTGGAGCCTTGCGTCAATAAAAAATTGTGTTTGGCTCTAAAATTGTACAAGACAGCTGGCCTTGTGTCATGGGACATAAATGGCAGCCTGTAAAAGTTGCTGGTGGATTTAAGTGTTTGTCCAGCGGTGGGGTTGTTGCTGTGGGCAGAATGAGATCTGGGGCAGTGTCGGGTCGACTTCTCAGTAATTCTCTGTGGTTCAGTGGCTCACAAATGTCCACCGTCCCTATATGAGTTCAGTGATAGTAATTTAAAAGACAAACCAATTGCATGATTTAATAAACATTTTGGTTCAAGACAAATGGTGTGTCATTGTATGAGAGCAGTGCTTCTAACCAGATTTATTTTTATTCAGGCACAACTGTTTCCTTTTGTCTCTTATTTCCAAAAAAAGACCAGTGTCCAAGTGGTGTTTTGCACAGTTTATGAAAGTATTATGAAGGGCTGCACCTATCCCAACAACTCTGAGCATAAAGTGTCCTTAGACGAGGCAACGCAAGGCAAGTTTATTTGTTTAGCACCAAATTGTTTTATGTTTTTATGTTTCATAGTGCTTTACAGAAATAGAAGGCAAGTTAAAATGACATAAAGAAGATTTACAAGCGAAACACACAATTAAAATAAGTAAAACAGGAGGAGTAAAGATCAAACATTTGCAGTTTTAATTAGAAAGGAGTGTAGGCATTTTTAGAGTTGCATTGCTGAAACGCTGCCTCACTTCACAAACAGAACACAGACTGTGGATGTTTTCAGAATCCATGATGGTTAATATGAAAATGGCACGTAAGAAGTGTATATATTGGTGCTAAACCTTCATTACACGCTCCTTGTTAAGTTTAGGCTAGAGGGTCCCCGAAGCAGAGCCACAGAAAGGTCTAGTTTCAACAGTTTATTGGGCAAAAACAGCAGGCTGAGGAGGCAGGGAGCTGGCACAGGCAAATGCAGGTAAGTTCCAAAAATCACAAAAACAACAAAAACCACAAACTTCTCCAGGAGGAAACACAGAGCACTACCGAACAGGACGGAATCATCTGGCAAGGTGGTGGTGAGTGGACCAGGGTTATGTACAGAGGCTGATGAAGGAATTGCGTGCAGGTGTGTCTCATCTGCTCTGGGAGAAGCCACGCCCCCCGCCACTCACAAGCTCTGCAACAGAAACACAAAAAAGGGAGGGGGAGAAAACACAAAATCCAGAGTCCTAACACTCCTGCTGTTGTTCATTACTGTGGGACATTTAGAATCAACAAATCACACACAAATACAGAACAAACCTGCCAGAAGACAAGCACTTAGCACAGAAAACTCATCCCATGACCTTCTTGCTGCACCCTACCCTCTCTACCACACATTCAGAGACATTTTGGGGACGTAAATGGGACGTATGACACTGCCAAGGCAAAGACACTATAACATATGACCCTGAGGTGAAAGCGTATAGATGTAGGTAGATAAGTGCCCCATACATTCATATATATCTCCATCACATTTGTATTTCTTTATTCACAGAATGCTATAATATCTATGATAATCCCTATTGGCTCAAAGTTCCCTTGTAATCATTTGCATTGAATGAAACAACTGTATGAATGGAGAAAAATACACTTTTCTGTAAATGCGTTTGGTGCTTTATTAATCAAACAGCCGTAGCTAATGCAGTTTGATCCAGGACTATATTGTTTGCGCAGCACGTCTGCAAATGCTCTCCATCCAATCCCATTTTAAAACAGCCATTTGCTCAGCTAAATCAAACCGTAATGTGCGAGGCAATTGTTTTCATTTTCAGTCATGTATTTGCTTCAGTGAGCTAATGCTGATGTAACCACAAAACATAGGATCATAACATCTAAACACTATTACTCGTTGAGGGCTAGAAATGCTCCGTGTGCCGCGTCGTAAAGAAGTCAGACGTTCATGCTTCACAAAATGATTATTTGTCGCGACAACATATCGACTCCAAAGGCTGTGAATGGAAAAAAATAAAGTGAGCAGCTGTGAAAGCCGTACTGTGAAATTATTGCATTGTCAGGACGCTTCTTTTAAGCCGGGAAAAAATGGCTGCACGCACATTTTCATGTTGTCACGATGTGTCAGCGCAGCAGAAAGACATCTTGCTGAGTGCTCACTTAACATTTCAACACTGGTCAACTCCCATATCACAGCTTTCATTCAGCGGCCAGAGGGTTTCAGTGATGTGTGTGTGTGTTTTCTTTTATGTTTGGACCAACAGAAGCATTAAATTACCACATTACCTAAGCATAATTATTAATACTGCCGTTGTTTATAGTTTTATCATCTGCAAAGCTTGTTTTAAAAGCTTCGTTTTAGCCACTGAGACATTCTCCTTCCACAAACAAAACAAAGATGTTCACAAACGTTTGGATGGATCCATTCCTTCTTTACTTTGGAGAATTATGAACCGTAGTTAGTGGACTGGGACATCACCACAAAAACATTATGATTTGGATTCCATCTTTTCTACAAACAGCAACAGTTCCACAATGTAATGTTCAACTCTTCTCATGCAGAAACTGATTTGTTAACAGGCACTTCTCTATTTTTCTACAGTATGCCCAAACAGCAAAACCAGCCAAGTGAAAATAACTACCTCTGATTAAATTTCAACACTTTTATGGTGTCTATATGGCTCCACTCAATTTTTAGTTAAAATCACTCCTTCAGGGAACAAACTCTCATTTAAAGTTTGATTATTTTGACCTCTACATTGTTGTGTCTATAGTACATGGAGAAGCTACCCCAACGTAAACAATTTTGAAAGTATATAAATAATTATACACTTCCTGAAATAATATGATAAAAACAGACTTTGTTTAAATCTTATTTATTTAAAAATGCACAATATAAACATCCACTGAGAAGCAGCAAAGACTTTAACTTGAACAGATTCAGTTTGTGTTGCTGGAAAAGACAGACAACACAGTGTTGTTCTTGTGTTTTATATTTTGTTCATTTCATTTCAAACTTATCAAGATCTTGGCTTCTCCTTCTGGTCTATGTGCCCAACTTAAAGGGCCATTGAAACTTCTCCACCTTGTGATGTACCAGGTTGGAAATGCAGTAAATGGGAAATATAATCTGAAAGAAACTGGTTTTGGGGACATTTAGATAAACATAAAGGAACTCAATGAAGCCAAGAGACCCACTACAGAGCCTATGCAATAAGAAGATAAACTTTTAATCGTCTCTTCCTCATATTTCTCTAAAAACAGGCTCAGTCCAGCGTCCTTCTGCGCGATCGTCCACTGTTGGAGGTCGGACGTTGCAGGCGAAGGGGACATTATCCTTTTTTTACAGAAATGTATTGATTTATGGAGTTCATAATCTGCAGTGGCACAGAGGGGGGAGATGTGTCTCATTTGGGCTTTGGGAGACTTACACTTTAATGAAGTCATTTATCTCTGATCTGAGGCTCTCCATCCACTCACACTGACTCACACTGACTCACACTGACTCACAGCGGCTCCGTCAAACACAAGCAGCCCTCTCTTGTCCTTTTGTTACACAGTGTGACGAGTCAAGACAAGATTGTATTAAAGCAGGAGCAGTTCTTTGTATTTTGACGTCCAGAAGAGAGGACTTTTAGGGAGTGGGGCCGAGTCAAGATAAGAGCGTGATACGTGGTAAGTGCAAATAGAGGAAAGCAATAGAAAAAGTACATTGCTCGGTTGCATTTGAAAAGAGATGCTTTTCGTCCCGTCCCAATAATGAGGAAAGACAGTTTTGATTGAAATCCAGGGTTGTCTGTGTCCAGAACCAAAACAAACAGATGAGACCTCGTTCCCTTGAGGGGCCTTAATATGATTTTCAGTTCTGCAACACAAATAAATAATAATAATTCAACTTGTTTTTTCGGTCTTTGCCTTTTCAACAGATTTTTTTTCTGAATTTCACCTCAATATTCAATGCCAAACAAGTTACCTCTGAAAAAACATTGTCCTACATTTTACCACAAAACATTTTCGGACTGAAGCTGAAAGGGCAACTAAAGGTAACTTCACTCATTGTATTATTGTGTATGTTTTCAGTACAATCATGTGTCTATGACAACGTCAATCAGACCAAGGGTAATGGAGAAAACAACCAATATCACTTAAAATCCTGATGTGTTCTGCTTTTTCACAAATTCTCATTCCACGCATTTTGAGTAAAGACAATGTGGTGCCTAAATGGTGGCTTTTTGTCGCAGATTTTGGCCTTTCTGGAACAAAAATGATTTGAAACGTAAGGGTTGGTCTGTGTCTTGGTCTTTCTGTGTTACCGTCTTTGTCCATTAAAGCTGCACTGTGTAAAAGGTTATAGTGTGTTAAAAGTTAGTGTAAACAACTGAGACAAGACATTTAATTGTGTATAGCTCAATATCAAACTGTAACAGAAGACGTTCCTTGTCTTTTGACTCTCCATCATTCATCAGGTTGAAGAAAAACTTAAAAAATCCAAAACATACAAACAAAAAATATGTAAATAAGTATATATACACGTAACTAATGTTGTATTAGTAGAGTCCATAGTCCAGGTAGGTGCAGCCAGGTGGATGGGGGTCGTCTTAGTGGGATGTGGGAGGGGATACGTCACCGAGCAGGTCAAAGGTCAGGCTTAACGTAGGAAGAGATGGAAAAAGAAGAGCTAAATACTGCCACAGGTAAAAGCACAGACTGAAAACCTGACTCAGTTACTATGTTCTCAACAGAGTATAATCACATCAGAATATCTGTTTTGATTTGTCTTTCTTAAAAAATTTAGATGAGGTTAGTGGAAGGAGCCATTTTAACTCAGTTACTTCCTCTTTCTGTTCTCACAACTCGGCTGGAAAAGAAGCACATTCATGTTTGTTTTTGAGCACACACTGTTGTATGAAGATTGAGCGCCTGTTTCCACTGGGTTTGTTCCTATTCAACAGTGATTTCCTGCAGGATTCCATAGCTGTTCACACGCTCTAAAGGGAGTAGTATGATGTGTAAAATAACAAAATATCTGCACTGTAGGTCAAATGCTACAAACCCTATTTTTAAACATAAGCAATACAAAATTAAAGTTTTATTGTGAATGAAAAGACTTAAATTCATTTGTATGCAAGTTTTAAAAAATATCTGGATCACATGTTGTTTACAGTGGATTACATTATATATTTACTGCATTTTTAAAGCTTAATCAACAAGAGCAGATAGAAAGAGTTAAATTACACTATTATCATCACGTGTGCTTGGTCTGGGAGAGGATACCACACGGTTCGGTCACTGCAGTGTTATTTATCTGGGTTACTTCATCTTTTTACCATTTTCTTCATTACACACTTGGTGCTCTATCTGCTGCCCCAGGTGCTCCCGTCCCGAGAAGCTTTTGTGCGATAAAGAAAGGGGTGAATTTAGCAAATCTCACTCACACATCTTGTAAACCTCTGGCACCCAATGTATCCTGCAAATTCATGAATAATGTATGCCATTCCCATCTTGTTCTCATATGACCTATAGCCAAAATGATTATGCAGATTTAGGGAAATAAATAAATAATCAACTGTTATAAATGGTCACCCGGGGCAAGGAAGTGTACTTTGTGTTTATCAGTCTGAGGAGGTCACAATAGAAGCGGATTTTCCTTCACTTTTTTTTTTTTTTTTTCCTTTAGAAGAAGTGATTGGCCTGAATTAACACTCTAATATGGGAGCTGTTGTTTGCGCAGCCATTTAAAATGTAATTATTTTGAGGCTGGCAGAGCGGCGATGGCAGCTGAAGCCTGCAGCTCGTGGATTAGGCTCGCCTCAATAAAGCCCGGGTCCTGCAGTCCCCTCGGTTTGTATCTGAGACTGGGAACACGCTGTATATGCAAGGCTTAGCTTTTGTTGGGGAGCAATCACACCTACAGCTGGTATTGTTTGGACTGAGCCAAACCTAATTGCATTTGTGTTAGGTTTAAATTGCCCAAGCAACCAGCCTTGTAAACAAAAGTCACGTGACTCTTTATTCTACAAATTTTAATGCATAAAATACTTCTCTTGCTGCTTGAATCAATGAATGGCTATTTTCTAAGTTGGGAAGTCCCTGCTCAGCACTTTTTGTAAAAAGAAGTTTTTCCATAAACTTTACCCAGTGGTTTTAGGACGTTACCTTAAAGTTGAGGTGACATGCGCGTCAAAGGTCATTATTGTGTTGTTTTTTGTCCATTAAAACAGACATCCTTCAAGTTCACATTGGGTTTTTAAAAAAAATAACTGATTACTGAGGGTTTCCCCTGACTAAAAATGTAAAAATGTGTGAGCACAAATAAATGCAGCATGATTTACTTTTTAAAATTCAATTGAATTAAGTTTTTTGTTTTGGCTTTACTAAACAACAGTGTGTCGAAGTGTGGTATAACCATTGTGGCCAGAATTTCTGTTTTTACAAAATCATAAAGTGCAGTCAGACAAATTCCAACATCTTCATTCATTCATCTTTTACCACTTTGTCCCATGTGGGGTCGTGGGTGACTGGAGCCTGTCCCAGCAGCTTTGGGCCTTTAGGCAGCATACTCCTTTGGACAATGGACAGACATTAACAACCAATCACTCTCACATTTATTCACTTATATTGACCTTTTCATATACAAAGCAAGTGTTTGTGCAGTGGGAGGGAAAAAACCCACACAAAAACCCACTCCTAGCACTCCTCCGAAAGACTGATAAATGGTGCTTCCTTCAATCAGAAAATCTTTCAAAAAGTAAAATGAGAATACCTTTAAGCATTTTTTATTCCAGTCTGGACTTACAGCAACAATCAGAGCGATCAGATAAATAGATCCCAACAGCTGAGAGTGATCACCTTTACATCAGAGGCTCGGTGCCAAACAGCGAGCCGCCTGTCAGCAGCTGGGCACTGTGTCATGTTATTTGGACTGAGCAGCAGACAGGTAATTAGTGTTACAACCTTCATCGCAGATCATACACACTGTGGGGAATTTGTGAAATCAGTCCCATGCTGGTCCCCAGGCTGCGAACGGACTGGAACACGTGTTTGGAGTTATTAGGATTTGATGTTCTTCTATAACTGCAGCCAACGGATGGAAATGTGTCAACAAAACGCACTTTTTTTCATTCTTGGATGGCACAGATGGCTGAATAATTGCAACAGACACGTTAATTAGAAAGTTTCGTGCTTTTTGATGACTGATAAAATATGCCGCTTGACTCTATTCTAACCAATCATAGTATTTTCTACATAATTATATTCGATCTGTGTCAAAACAACTACACACCTATTAAGTAAGCTTATAAATTCATAGAGTGCTGTTAGGTGTGGAGCAGTGGATAGTGGCATTACTACAAGTCAAATAAAAAATCTGGATTTATTTTAAAACAACATGCAGCCTGGACATTTACCAGTTAATCAGGATTACATGATATAATCGAACAAAAAGAGCCTGAACCTAATGAGAACTAACTCATCTCTAACACATCTCTTCATCCAATCATCTCTTTATCTCATTAAATTCAAGAGATTTCCCAAAAGTGTCAGTTTGAAGGTGTATTATGTACTAACTCCCTTTTATTTCAGCTTAAACTGGAATAAAAGATCAATTGTGTACATGTGTCAGCGAGACTCCACGGCGAAGGGATGAACAGGTATTTCGATCAGTTCGAGAGCTGCTGTCTCTCTGCGGTGACAATCTCAAGATGTGCTCAAAGAGGAAATGTATACGCCTAAGCAGCAGACAGTAATATCCTGTCCAAAGATGCAGCAGAGCAGGAGATGAGATTCAGAGTCACATTGTGCCCTCTCTTGTACTTATATATCACTGCTGCCTTTTCGCTCGGGTTCTGAAAACGCTCTTCATTTTAGTCCTTTTCCAATTCATCTGGAGATTTCTTGTGAGAAGAAAAGGGATATTTAGCAGTGTCCATGAGGTTCGTGGCATTGATGAATTTGGGGAATGTATTTATTCTGTAATGAGCATCTCATTAAGTATCCAACACATTTCAAATGCATTTAGAAAGACAGAGAGCTGCTGTTCATTTAAATCCATTTTAGAAGCGATTATTTGATTATTTTGGAGTCTATCAAAAGTTATATGAAAGCAGTATGTTTATATGTGAACCCGTAGTTAGTTTTCTTCAGATATAGACCTTCATAGTTAAAGGTTTTGGACAATAACATGCATATATTGTTTAAAATCCTACTATTCTTTCCATATTTCCACCAGCATCCTTTGCTTCTGAATCTAAATTGCCCAAAGCAAACAAATGGAAGTGTTTTCTGTGTAGTTTGTCTGTCTCTAAGTGTAAGAACTGTGATTAACTAGTGATTATCTATTTTGTAACTTGCCTTATGCCCCAAAATCAGCTGGGACAGGCTCCAGCCCCTGACCAGAACAGTATAAGCAGCAGAAAATGAATACTTATTTGCGTACATTTTGGTAATTAAAAGTATTGTGTGCACATAAATTAGCAAAACTTATGAAAGACAACATTTTGGAAACACTGTGAGTGAGATCACTGATTTTATTGGGTTGGTAACTCAAGGTTTTACGGCGTAGGAAACTAAGAAAAGAGAAATTCTCACAATGAAAGAATGAAAGACTGAAGTTGGCAGGAGTATTGCTCATGTAGGGCCTATCAGTCTCGCTAAAGAGCCGGTAAGGGAGCAACAAAACCACAGGCCACTTAATTATATTCCCAAAATAGCCCTGCATTTCTTCAGCCTTTGATTGGTTTGAACTTCAGATTCAGAGGTAGATGAAGCGCCCTCCAGACTCCGCTCCGCCGAGCTGCTCCGTGGCCAGCAGTACATAATGTGGTGTTGTAGCGGGCAGCTCCCAGCGGCCGACAACAGTAGCTGTATTCCCTCAGCACCTCCCGCCTCCTTCTTCTTCTTTAGAGGCTCTGAAGTCCAGCAACAAAGGTTAATGGTATTTTCCCTGCAGTCGACACTGAGCCCGGCGGTGGTAGTAATTACACGTGGCCCTCTACTGACACAAACACAGGTTTACACACACAAAAATGCACGAGCCTACTGTGAGAACATGGAAAAAAGTCACTCGCCCATGTCAAGGTTTTCTTTCTTCTTTCCATCTCCCGTTTACACAAAGGAGCTGTTTATACTGCAGCAGCAACCTGTCTCCATACAATATGAACCCTGTGGAAAACTGAAAAACTTTAAACTAAGGAAGACAACCATCAAATGTCCTTGATGTTCTACTTCTTAAACTAACAATGGCAACAGTTTGGGCAGATTGGTTTTATTTAAGCTAAATGTGAGTTTGTGAGAACAGAGGAGACACATGCACAGTTCAAAGTCAATTAAAGACTCATTTATGCTTTTTTTTGGAAGGGTTTACTTTTTTAGATTAAAAATGACATGAAAAACATTTTGAAAAGAGAGAAATTGCTGTTGTGGCTCCAGGTTTTCTTATGGATTCCTATCTGTGTCTTGACATTTGACGTTTTAAAAGCAACAAAAACACTTGTGCATGCATTTATTTTTATAATTCATTCAAACATCAAATTTTTGTCTGTTGCTCTTCTACACATTTTGTGAAACCAGCCTCAGAAGTTTGCAGGTTTCTGTTGGATCCGTTGCAGTAAAGTCCATCTTATTAAATCCCTAGACTCACAATCATAGACACTAACTTGGTGTGATCGTTGCCGGTGTGTATTGATTTGCTGTCGCAGATGCTCGAGGTGCCATGTGTAAATTGGCTGTTGTCACAGACATGAGGCATTAGCCTGTTGGTCAGGAGGGACTGCCCCAGCACATTATAATGCAGCCGTCGGACCACAACAAAGAGACCACAGAGGAGCTAGTGTGGTTTACCCAGGTTCACCATGTGAGCCCCAGTGGCAGTAATGTTTGCTTTAGGAAACAGCACCAGTCACCTTCGGGGTATTTATCAGAAAGTACATGCTCTTTTGCTCTTTCTTTGGCGGCACCTTCCATCTGGCAAGTCAGGAGAGTCTTTAAAAATGTGGCACGTCTAATTGAAAATTGGGATGAGTAGAAAAAATAAAATGCAAGTGCCATTCTTCTCGTATAAGAAGATGCTGAAGTTATGTTGCTGCAAAGTGAAACTCAAAAGACACGATTAGATTTTCCCATTTTCTTTAATGCTTTTAAGGTTCTACAACATCTGATCTTTGACCTGCGTCCGCTTGTGTTCACAGAAAAGCTTTTCAGTATAAGTTGTATAACCTTTCAGATGAAACAGTAGCAGCCTACACACATTAAGACCTGAGCCTTTTAGAGGGAGCTAAGGTTGGTCACACATTTTCCACAATTCTTGTATAAAAATCTTGTTGTTTGCGTAAAATTGTAATTATCCTAAACTGAATTTCGACAATATAAATAATTTTAACCATGTTTGACCATAATGTAAAAAGCTCTTTTCTGTTTCAGCTTCATGCTGTGCTTCTTCACAGGAGCTCTACATCCGCCTGCATGAACAAGAATGAGTCACTTAAATCTGGCGTAGACTCATTTGCAAAGCAATGTGCACTGCCAGCCCAGAGTGAGTAATGCTTTCAGCCTGGGTTCCTCTATAAAAATCATCTGGCTCTTCTGCTGCATGATAATGACTACGTTATGTGAAATAATACCACATAATGTTATGTATTGTAAGATGCATTCACAAATCACAAATGTCCAGTGGGTTGACCTACTTGTGAAGCAGTTAGAATAAATTTGCATCAAACTATTTAGTGTAAAGATTTTCTATGTTCTTGTTCTATTTCCAGCTTCAGCAAAGTCGACTTGATAGCTTCAGAATGTGTGGCGTATTGAGACATCTCCTAATCACCCTTTAGTGTCATCTGTGGTCTTTTGTCTCTCTTTATGCTGCTCATTTGGGAACATAATCAGTGGGACTTAATAGGGGCTAATGGTGTGTCGTAATGACTGAGCGAACGCAGCACAGAACCATCTGAACACTTACCTTATCTTAATGACACCATATATGACACTTTTGCAGTCTTTGGAATTACAAATGATGATCAAAGATGTCAAACATGGTCATTGACGAGGTTTTGCTTTAATCGGCTGAAGGTTGGTTGAGGTTGGGAGCTCCTATGGAAGCCCTGAAGGACCACATTAGCTTCTGTAACTCTTTATATTTAAATACTCTGAGTTTTCATAAAGGTTAAAAGAAACATGAGTTTTTTCGTTATTATTATTTAAAAGACAGACTATTTTTGCAAATGCTAAGCTACAAAAATGCATGAAAAACCATGCACCTTCAAATGTATAGTGTTTTTTTCTCTAAAGTTAGATTATTTTAGTGCACTTGCTCCTTTACACAGATAAAATACACTTGTTAGACAACTTTAGATAGAAGATTATGTTCTTTTGGTATTTCTAGCCTCCACATTGTTGAGCACATGAAACATTATCTCCTTCCTGTTTATGTTCTGACAGGGATAAGAAGCATCAAAGAATACATAAAAGACACAGGTAGTGAAATTGCATTGTGTAAAAGACAGAAGATGGTGACGAGTGATCACAGTGGCGTCCTGTTGGGAATACTGTGTCTTTCATTTCTCGACAAAAGCCATCCAGAGCGTCTATTACAGCAGGTGGCCCACAACTGGTAGCGTCAACAATTAAAGTGCGTCCGGTGCAGCTCTCTATCAGCCGGCTGTAAATAGCTGCATGTGGAGAGCTCCTCAACAGATGCGATACAGGAATTCATTAGCGTCCCCTGTTTCTCATACTTGTCCCCAGAAAGCTATTATCTGCCAAGCTGAGCTGGAGGAGACTTTAAAAAAAAAAAAAGAAAAAAGAATAGAATAATAACAATCTCACATTGTGTTTCAGCTTCAAAACACCTCCTTGTTTCTGTTGCTGTTCTCTCACCGTTGTGTGCATCAGGAGCAGAATCTGACTCATTCGCAGCAGGTCACGACATTTAGCTGCAAAGATTCCCAAATGTTTTAGAAGGTGTGACATTTTGTTGTGTTTTGTTCACATCTGAGAGTAGACCAAAATGTTCTGCCCTGTCTGATGAAAGTCTAATGTCTTTGTGTATTTATTTATTTGACTTGTTTTGTCTGGAAATGTACTCTTCTCTATCCATCCAAGGGTGCACTAAAGGAGTCCAGAGGTAAGCAACTTGAGATAGCTTTAAGCTGGAGGACCTTTGCAATTTGATGGGCTGGTTTTTTATTGTGACGAAGACATAGCTTTTAATTTACAGATCAGTCCATGTACCCACCTTCACCTTTGTCTGTGGAGGTTCTCAGACATCCAGCACACATTCAAGAAAAGGTTTCAAAGAAGGCATCTAGACGTAGGTTTAAAGGCGAAGACGTTCTGAACTGTGGGTCATGAATAGAGACAAGATCTTCAATAGACGCAGCCAAAATGAGCTTCACCGAGTGGCTTGACTTTCCCTCATGGAGCTTGGTCACTTGAGAGGAGCTGAAGCAGGTTGAAGCTGAGGTCATTCTGAAGCCCCCTGAACGCCTCACGGGAGGGAGATGTTGGAGGGAAGTCTCACCAGGTAGAGCCATGATAGATCCGGGAACACCACAAGTATCTGGGGAAAGACAAGTTGCTCTGGTTTCTTTTTAACCACAGAGTTTTCATCCCAGACGCAGTGTTTGAGTGACAGTGTTTTCCAAATAGTCCTTGGCATTTTCATCAAAGTAGAATGACAAATGTTTTTCTTAGAGGCTTGAATATCTCACAAATTAAACAAGCAGACCTAACTTAGCAGTAGACGTAGGCAAGACGTGTGTCAAGAAGATTTAAGACCAGTGTGATGCATGGGAAAAGATACCAGGGAATAATTATAATATCCAAATATTACCAAACTCATGGAGGGTTAAGCATTTGGTGAAGGAAATGAGTTAGATGGACTTTTTTTAAATTAAGATAAAGTTATTATGGTTCTTATCCCCCCAAAAAAGTAGCTTAGTTTCTTGTACATTAAGTTTACATTTATGGTGAATGAATACATCTTAATATCTAATTTCATTGTAGAAGAAGATCAAGGTTTGTCTTGGGTCTTAGAGTTGAATAAATCTAAATATAATCCAGCCTCCATCGCTCTAATCTCCTTCAAAGTTCAACTCCAAAGTTTAATTAAATTGTTGATCGAATAAATCAGCAGTAAACCTCAGTTCTCAATACTCACAGACAAATAAACGTAGCTTTGGGGTGACAAATAAATCCAAGACTATATCGATAACGCGGTCTATCCCACTGCTGCCGAGTGCTGTGAGGTGCCACCTGCTCTTTCCAAGACCGTCCATCACCCGCAAACAGCCAATCAAACAGCTCGACTGCAACGCGGTGACATCCTGGAGGCAGCGGCGCCAGATGGAGGACTCCGGCTAAAAATAACCTGCAACCAAAAGCGCGGTTATCTCCTGAGCCATACTGTAGCAGCCCGACGACACACGGCTCCATCTGGGCTGTCAACGCGGGACAGAAAGAGGAACGGGACAGGTGTGGACACTCGGTGAAAGGTGTCAAGTGGATGCTGCGTGGCTCATGAAGGAAGGCGTGTGATTTTTAATGTAATGCAGTCAAAAAATATCTTGTAAAATGTCTTTGACGGCAGTAGACAGTAATAACCTGGCACTTTAAGAAAAAGAACGTGATTAATTTAATGATTGAGAGATTTGATGGATAAAGAGGCATTACATTTCTTTATAAACCTAACTCCATGAACATATTTTAAGATAAGATTTGAAGAAGAAATTCACCCATGACGGCAGTTCACATGCAGTAAAAAGCAAAAGTAGAGAGCATGCAATAAAAATAAATACATAGACTTTAGAACAAACTGAAAAAATAGAATATAAAAGATAAATTAATATAATAAAAAGAGTCTATATACATATTTATACATATTTACAATGGGATTATAGTAACATACAGCACAGGTGAAGAGCTACATGTGAATTGTACAGTCTAATAGAAGATTTTTATTTATTTATTTAATTATTTTTCCAAAATTCTCCCAGATACTATTACAGCTACACTGTGCATGCTGATAGTTGGAGTCTGCTGATGAAGAAGAAGCCCAGTGGGATTGTAAACTTTGTCTAATCGTCGTTTTCTTGCTCATTTTCAGCAGCGACCGGCTCATCCGTGTGCCATCCGTGTGCCATCCGTGTGCCGTCCGTGATCCGTGTAAACCCAGTTGTTCTGTCACCTCTCCAGCTGACTCACCGCTGTCTTCCTCATCAAATCCCACAAACAAGAAAAGCCACGGATTAGTCCCAGCTAAATACACTAAGCTCATTTGATAATCACGGCTTCTCCCCAATCTCCGCTCATTAACAATGGATGTGATGAAATTAATCTACATAAAAGGCTGTGAGAGTCTATCTGTGTTATCAGTGTTGGATGAATGGGTTTTGTTCAGGCATTTCATGGTCTTTGTGGCATGAAAAGTGTGTTGATCTGTATCCACTGTGTTGGTGTGCGGATCAGGAGAGGATCACTTTGGTCAAGCGCACATAAATACAGATCATTTTACACATTTTTCCTATGTTAGGTCTCTTATCCACATGAAAACAGTTCATGACTTTACAATTCATCACTTACAGCAGCCGTCGTCACAAATTAAGATGTAAGTACTGCTCACTCTACGAAAAAACTGCTGCTCTCGTTAGAATTTGAATGACGAGACATAAGCTACTAAGCATTTTAAAGCCATTTATGCTTCTTTTTCTGATAATGCAATAAAATAATATAAAAAAATCCCTACTCCTTTCCTTTCTCAATCAGGTTTGCGCTCCATTTCTACTCAACACAAACAAACAAAAAGAGATAAGACTTTTTTTTAATTAATAAACAAATTTAGACTAATAAACATACACTTCTTTTTGTCCACGTACTGCTAGTCCACACCTAATACTTTAATTTCCCACAATGCTGAGATTCTGTTGCGTTTTGGAAGTTTGTTTACACGATCATGGCATTATTACTCCTCAAAAATGTAAACTTTTGAAACCGTCCAAAGAGGAGTTTTTGTTTTCTTCCAGCACCAGCTCAATACGAGATCTGTATTGAAAATGACCAGGTCCCAGATGGCTATTGGCTGCTGGCAACACACAGCAAGAAGAACAACAATGTCAAAATATGGGCATGTGCTATAAAAACCTTTGTCGTCTGATCGTTTAGTATGTGTACTATTGTATTTCGTCTGCTAGAAAAAAGCTGGTGTGTCCTTTACCCAATGATGTCCCTAATGACTTTTTGGAAAGCATCACATTTCTATTTCTCTGTAATCTCTCTCTGAATCTTATAAATGATTCATATCCCAATTGATAACTTAATTCTGAAACTCTTTATGAATGTGCATGGAACATAGATTATTAAATAGACCACAAAATGTACTCCCATCCCATCCTTATTGTAGAAATCCTGCCTTAAACTGAAAATGAGAACTTTATCTTCGCATGGATCACAGTGAGATGCGAATCACTTTGTACCGTTTTTATAAAATCACAGAAAAGAAGTAATAAAGTCTTATTTAGAGTCTCAAGCAGCCAGCAATAAATCGGTAAAACGTTAGAAGCTAATAATAGTGAGGCACAAGGCAGGGCAGAGAAGAAGTGTGATTGAGATCAGAGCAGAAGCCCTCGGTGCAACGGAGTCCACTTCATTTCAATTGAAGCCCAAAGTGATAAACAATCTGAATAATGGTCCTGAAGTGGTCTAATCTCTTTAGAACAGAGCGAGCCACAGGACGCAGGGTGAAGAGGATTGTTAATTTCATCAAAATGGTAGCTGTAGGAGCAAAAGAGTCTAGAGAATCAGCCCTCGGGGGTAAAAAAGCCACCCTCCCTCCTCCTTCATCCGCAGTCTGTTCCATATTACACTGTCTCCCGCTGCTCAGCCTAATGCTTAAACTCAATTATTCCTCCCACAGTTAGACAAACAGCCACGTCGACCGGGGAACGTTCACACTGTCCCAGGGTGTGTTTGAACTAGCTTTGCATTGATATCTGGTGCCAATATGAGACTTTTATTAAATCTGGTCCAGCATGTGTCACCCACCTCGGCCGTGATGGATATCAGTGTTTCGTTATGTATCGACCGAGAGATGAACAACAGGGAGCTGCTGCGTGGGAAGACTCTGAACAAATGATGCTGTGACTAAGTGTGAGCAAAACTGTTCAGTGGGAGGATTATGTTAATGAAGACTATGCATATGATTGACACGAAAGAAAAACAAAACATAAACATTACAGTGGGTTGAATTACATGCATTATTATTAGCATTGATTATTTATTTACCATCTACCATCTTTTTTTCAAGCACAATATATTTACACTATTATTTTAACTAATGACTTACTTGTTTTCTTCTACCTGCTGTAGTTGAATCAGAGCCTTTGAAACACTTGGCATCTTTAGAGACATGCATCGTATTCACAGCCTTTTCAAGTCGAGTTCAAGTGTGACATTTACTGCAAAAAACAGGAGCGTCAGGCAACAAGAGAAGGTTTGGTCATTGAAGTGGTCACTGTGATTGATAAACAGCTGGGTCAGAGTATTTTTAAAATGTTTATGGGTTGTTCACCACCAAAAGTAGATGAAGAAAGACTGTTGATTGGTCTAAGGTCCCCAATTACAATCAATTAAACCCAAGTCTAAAAAATATTCTGGTTGCAAATGGAACCTCCGGGTAAAATAAGACGTTGGACTGCCTCTCAAGATGAAATTCAGAGCCAATTCAGTGACAATTTATACAAATATATCTATTAAGAGCCATTAAAAGGATTGTACTACTTCGATATCTAATACCATCAGGCTCTAGCTGCATTAAACTGAGCTACATCGCTTCCATCACTGTTTATTTGATATTTTAGCCACATGTTGGTGTTCTAATTTACACTTTACCTGCTGCTGTAGGTTGTTAATAGAGAACCATGTACAAATGACAGTGTTACTAGCGTCCAAATGAAGGAATTAACAATGTAATTTAAAATGCAATACATTAAAAGCCTTTATCTTGCCGTTATCTAAACTTTTTTGATAGATGCTGCAGGTACATTTTAACATTTTGGACCCTTGGAATATCTACATTACTCCAGATGAGGACCTACACTGTTCCACGAGTTCATGATTGTAGGAATGGTAGCTCTTTGTACAACAAAAAGTATCTTGTGAGATTAATTCCAGCTGGTCAACCATAACTGCTAATTATTTGGGTCTCTTTATATTCATAGACACTGACTCATTGACTCATCACAAGCTGTAATTATTAAAAACCCAAAGAATGGCTGCTGAAAAAGCTACGGATAAGCAGTAGAAAATGAATGAATTTGATCATTTATTAAACAATAACAACAATAAAATCAAAGCAACATGTTAGGAGCTTATAGCTGACATAATATTACTGTTTTTGTATCTGCTGTATCTATTAAGTTTTCTATAGCTTCACTTTTATACCAAGAACTGTGCAGCTGTTTTCATTTTCATCCAATATTTTGTGAAACACAAGACATTACAAAAATGTTCTTCCAGTTTTCCAGACTTACCAACACTGGAGCTTCAACTTGAGCCGTAGAAATGAAATGAAAACAAGCAGCTTGCCAGATTTAAAAACAAAAACATAATGTCTGTAGCACCTGGCCCTAAATCGAATCCAACAGAACGCTCACCGAAAACCAGATGCTAGAGAAAAATGGATTTAATTCCCTATCATCCGTACACTTTGGCAAAATTACGACTACTTCTGGTTTGCAAATGTAGAGGAACAGACCGGTGATGACGTCTGAGGAAGTAATCACTGTAACTGCGTATCCTCCAGTGTTTCAGTATAAAAGCCAATTACTGCACCGTCCTCCAACACTGGGCCCACTGAGCAAATTATGGTAATTCTGACATTTTCATATTCCTTTGTCTAGCACCAATAATCCACTTATCTTCCTCTTCTAATAGATTATATTTTTCTGGATGTTGCTTTTTTTTTGTCATCTAACAGTTGCATGAATAATTGAACAGTCATAAAATTTTCAGTCCCATCCTCCTCTGTGGTAACAAGAAAAGCCACTCTGAGCACAGGATGCACAATCACAATTTATTCATGAGACGAACCCACGCAATTGAGAACACAGACATTCAGACCTGGGCAGAAAAACCTATTCTTCTGAGTTTGGTGGTGTGTTTACAGTATATGTTATAATTAGCACGATTAAAAGTCCACGTAGAAGACTTTTTTATTCGTCCAGTAACCCCAAATGATCATTTCATTTTCATTTTCAGCCCAGAGTTAAGTCAAAAGAAAGAAGAAGAAGAAGAAGAAGAAGAGCAGCAGGGAAGTACACAAAACTTAGGATGTTCCTGTGGGAGATCCAAGTCTGTCTCTCAGAACAAAGTTAACTGATTGAGATTGTGTTTCTGTCCAGTACAAAAGAAAGAGAGTGGTATGCTTAAAAAGGCTACAGTCAAAACAATAATTACGTGAGTCAGCTTTCATTTCAAAGCTAACTTTTTCCTGTGTTTCATGAAGCTTTGCTGTTTTTTTTAACCTTAAGGAGCTGCATCAACTCTCTCCACTAGCCTCCTGTTACTTTCAGGATCCACTTTAAGACTTTATCTTGTGTATTTATTTTACTTTTAGGGGTTTTTTCTGTTACATTCAGTCTGTGATTATGACTGAGAACCAGAGAGATTTTGCAGTAGCTACGGTAAAATCCGCCTCTGGGCATTAGAGCTGCTACATCCATCCTTATATAACTGTTTTTATGAATTGCCTTTTTTTATATAGTTATTATAGTTTTATATAGCTTTATTTTATTGTGGTTTACTGCTACTGTTTTTATTTTATGTTTATTTTACTTATGACAATATGCATTACCCATTTGTTCACGTAAAAGCATATTGAGAAATCAATGATCTGTGAAAAATAGACCATAAGACGTAATAATTTAATGGAGGAGAATGTATAGTTAATATGAAAATGTTTGGCCAGTCACATGTTTGCATCCAAGGGTTTATGGATAGTAATAAGTGACATAAAAATAAGCACCAATACATTTATTTAATTCAATTCGATATTTACTTACACATAAAAATAAAAAAGGGACATACTCATTCTATGGGTTTGGAAATGTGTCTATTCAGAGCTGGCTTAAACAAAACAAAAAAACAAGTCAAAAACAGTAAAGAACATGAGTTTGTAGACAAATGTTCTCATAAACAATCCCCTAATCCTGAGCAGGTTTAATATCTAAAGGTGTATCTATCCAAATGTGTTGTTTTTTTGTTGACATAAAGTTTTAAATCCACGAGGCACAGTCCCAAGCGTCAGGTCTGTGAGTGACTGGAGTCCAGCCGGGACTGTGTCTGTCTCCCACAGGTTTCCATGCGACTGTTTCAAGTGAAGGACCAAAATCACTTTACAATCTCTTTTTTCAAGCCCCTCTTTCACGGTGCTTACTCTGAAGCCGGGGGTTTTCTCCAGGGTGGCACACTCTCGGCTGCAGAGCATGATTTTTCAAACTTCTGTCGAATGTGGAACCTCAACTAAAAAGCGCTCTCCCCGGAGTCACCCCTGCTTCTTAGTTTACTTTCATCCCATGAATCTAAAACACATTACAAATAAGACTCAATAACAACAAATCAATGAAATGGACAGATGATTTGACAGCTGTTGGAAAACTGATTTGCATGTTTTGATGTTGGTAAATTAGTGAATAAATGTTGATTCTTGACGTAATATATCATAAAAATACTTAAACTTCACATATTTAATTGGCTTTTGGTCTACATAACTTGTCAACAATGAATAAATGTTTAAATCAAATGACATTGGGAACATTACACAAAGAAACAACACAAAAGATACTCATAAACATGGCTTTAAATACGATAAAACTAGTCTTTTGATTAATTTTGTGAATGATTCTCTTCAGTGATGTTTGAAGGACAAAATACGTCATGTTTTGTGTTGTTTACAATTAAAAATGCCACCTACATTAGTCATTTCCTCTAAATATTTATGTAACCAATTACATTTGCTATACATAACACATGACTCATCGAAGACACAGCTCTGTTGATGGTGTTGTTGTTAAAAGTCAATTATGAGATTATTCCTTGATCCTGATTATTATTTATGAGTGTAATCAAGCTGACATCTCTGCTATGATTATTCATGCATTAACGACACAACAATCCTTTTCATCTCGTTAATGTCTCCATACTGTTTTGCATCATGTGTCATTGTCCCAGATTCACAAAATATGAAAATAAGCCCTTTGACAGACAGAGGTCCAGGTAGAGAACAGTGTATTTTGTACAAATAAACTGATTCTTTTGAGCTAACGATGATTAATGCAGTTATATCGATAATAAGGGCTTTTGAAAATGTAAGGAACATGTAGATTTCACAATAAGCTGACAATCTGTGCCTTTGATCATGTCTGAAGTACTCTTGACCTGAGCTGGTTATATTTAAAATAAATGTATGGTCTCGTTTTGATCTCGCGAGGTTTCCGTTCCCATCCGGCTCCTGAAGTCAGAGCAAGTCCAGATCAAGTCGGACACGGTTCTCACCGACTTTCTCTGCTTTAAATGACACTGATCTAAACTGTGCAGGTCTAGGATCAGGTCGAAAACATCTCACACCAAACAGTGGAAAGTAAAGTACAAACACAAACAAAACTCAGTGGACAACAGTACGAGTGTGAAGGGCGGGAATATACTGTTTTTAAATTTATTAGATGTAATTTAATACGTTTTAAATGAATTTGAACAGGTTTTAGATGGATTTGAACAGGTTTTAGATGGAATTTAATACGTTTTAAATGAATTTGAACAGGTTTTAGATGGATTTAAACAGGTTTTAGTTGGATTTGAACAGGATTTAGATGGAATTTAATTTGTTTTAAATGAATTTGAACAGGTTTTAGATGGATTTGAACAGGTTTTAGTTGGATTTGAACAGGATTTAGATGGAATTTAATTTGTTTTAAATGAATTTGAACAGGTTTTAGATGGATTTGAACAGGTTTTAGATGGAATTTAATACGTTTTAAATGAATTTGAACAGGTTTTAGATGGATTTGAACAGGTTTTAGTTGGATTTGAACAGGTTTTAGTTGGATTTGAACAGGTTTTAGTTGGATTTGAACAGGTTTTAGTTGGAATTTAATTCGTTTTAAATGAATTTGAACAGGTTTTAGATGAATTTGAACAGGTTTTAGATGGATTTGAACAGGTTTTAGTTGGATTTGAACAGGTTTTAGTTGGATTTGAACAGGTTTTAGTTGGATTTGAACAGGTTTTAGTTGGATTTGAACAGGTTTTAGATGGAATTTAATACGTTTTAAATGAATTTGAACAGGTTTTAGATGGATTTGAACAGGTTTAAGTTGGATTTGAACAGGTTTTAGTTGGATTTGAACAGGTTTTAGATGGATTTGAAAAGTTTTTAGATTTTATTTATTAATAATAGGTACCTAATATCTTGAATTGTATCAGCAAGTACTCATTTTGAAGTAAAAAAGTGGTACTGAGAACATTTTTTTATTCATGTTCATGGTATTTTTTAAATATTTTGCAAAATGTTCAATATTAAGCAAAATTATTGTGGTTCTTATGTGTCATGTAAAGTTTGGAAGTTGGAAAAAATAACCTGTTCTTTTACTTTGTCCTGAAATTTAACTTTGCTAAACTAAATGTATCTTACTTTTTAATGTAATCTTATTTTTTGTTGTTTCCTTCTTATCCTCATGTTGGTCCATATGGTGTTGTTTTGATCAGTCTTGTTTGTCCTTTTAAGTGATGGATGTATATATATAGATATAATACATATCCAACACTTTTCATGTGGCATTTGCCTGGTGTGGAGGTGGTGTTTGCTGTTCTATTTCTATTTTACATGACATTTATATTGATGCGTTAGATCATACGAAGCTGCTGTAAATATTTTAAGTGCTGTCTCATCCGGTTTGACTGTTGCTGTGAAATTAAGGAGATTGATTGAACTCTTCTCATGCATCATTCATAAAGATAATTAATGGGGGTGGATCTTTGCTCGATTGACCTTGTTGTGAAATAAGTGTCGAAAATAAATGTTGGAAAATGTTAAAACACTCAAGGTTAATGTTGGAGTAGAGTAAATGTACACAATATAGCACTGTTTGTTTTGTAGTATTATTCCTTTAAACTATTCCGCTATTGTCTACATTTGTCTTTATAAAATGATATTATTTGTTTTAACATGCGTTTGAGACACAGGCAGCTTCCTCAATGGAAAAACTAAACACTAAAAGTATCTTAATTGTGTCCTCAAGGAAAAGCTTAAAGCAGGGGTGTCTAAACTTTTTGCAAAGAGGGCCATATTTGATCAGTACATGTTTTAGTTGGATTTGAACAGGTTTTAGTTGGAATTTAATACATTTTAAATGAATTTGAACAGGTTTTAGATGGATTTGAACAGGTTTCAGATGGATTTGAACAGGTTTTAGTTGGATTTGAACAGGTTTTAGATGGATTTGAAGAGGTTTTAGATGGATTTGAACAGGTTTTAGTTGGATTTGGACAGGTTTTAGTTGGATTTGAACATGTCTAATTGGATTTGAACAGGTTTTAGATGGAATTTAATACGTATTAAATGAATTTGAACAGGTTTTAGTTGGATTTGAACAGGTTTTAGATGGATTTGAACAGGTTTTAGATGGAATTTAATACGTTTTAAATGAATTTGAACAGGTTTTAGATGGATTTCAACAGGTTTTAGTTGGATTTGAACATGTCTAATTGGATTTGAACAGGTTTTAGATGGAATTTAATACGTATTAAATGAATTTGAACAGGTTTTAGTTGGATTTGAACAGGTTTTAGTTGGATTTGAACAGGTTTTAGTTGGATTTGAAAAGATTTTGGATGAATTTGAAAAGTTTTTAGTTTTTATTTAGGTAATAGGTACCTAATATCTTGAATCGTATCAGCAAGTACTCATTTTGAAGTAAAAAAGTGGTTTTGGGACCATTTTTTTATTCATGTTCATGGTGTTTTACATGTTACAGTCAGGACAAACATTATTTATCTGTAATACACATAAATTAACATAAGCAGTGAGATGGAATAAAAGGCAATGACAGCAGCAGCTTGGTTTAATAGAACCTGTAATCCTTGTTTCCTAAACTTATAATAAATACAAAATACAGAGGGGAGAAGGTTTTTGCCAAAGAACACCAGAACGGTTAAATTATGTCAAGACAGATTATTACAGAATGGATACAGTTATAAACCTGCATAGACAAAGCGTCCATTCACTCATTCATAAACCTGTGTTGCAGACAGGAAGTGAGGTAATGACTTGCCCAAAGACACTTCCTCTCAGTAACTGGACGACCTCCTGTTTCTTCTGAGCCACTCTCATCCACAAAACTTTCTGTTCTGTTGCTTCCTTTTACATATTGTTTCACACAGCGTTCAGTGTCAGCCAATTCATCTCCAACTTTCCTGATCTGTCTGACTCAGACTTTGCAGAACATCCTTCAGTGTTCTCTCACATTAATCTTGTCTTTAATGTATTTGGCTGTGATAAGAGTAGAAAGCCTCAGAGGCGCTGGGCCCCAGTGAAGATCTCCCGATACAGAGGAGCCAGCGGCGGCCCAGTGGCCAGAGCCGATAAAGAGACTGGAGATCCAGCCCAGTTTCCCCCGACACCGGCTCTCAGAGAAAAACCCCAGAGGAAACGGTGGCACTGCGTCATTAAGTCCTTTTTCTGATAGTAGCGCCAATCTGACAGCACCATGGATGTGGAGCGTATCAGAAAACCTCACAATGTAGCGTTAAAGAAGACTCTAGGTTTAGGAGACTATAGCCCGATGTCAGATTGTACACATGGCTAGATAAACAGCTTAATAACCTTCTACATCACCAACAAAACGATTTATTAGATCTACTCGTATGTCGGAAAAGGACAAATATTCAAAAAAGAGAAAGTTTACTGTCTTTTGAACAAAATCTCACATTCACTTTTGATTGTTGACTAAGAAAAGAAAGGATTGTAGCTTAAAAGACTGACAGGAAAAGACACTCTTTAATCTGTCAACTGATTTCTTCAAAACAAAAGCACGTCTGAGAGTAAAATTCAAGGGACCTGATGCTTCTGCTGAATATTTGTGCCTGAAATTCAAGATCTTATATCATCTATTGCTAATATACTTTGGAATGACTTGATTGTAAAATGTCAATAGTCATGCTCCTCCTAAATGAATCACCTGAGCAGCTGCTGCTAATTTCATCACTCAATACAATACTAATAAAAACTAATTGTGATGAACTTGCCATTGTTTTTTCACAGTTTTTCACATTTAACACAATGAGCTCTAAGGTAAATGGTGTTTAGTATATGTCGTCAACAATAATGATGATAAATATAATACATTTCCATTTCAACTGGTTTATATCCACTTCTGCTCAACTAAAATCTGGGAGCTAAAAGCACACACAGACCTTTAAGTCCTTGCAGTAAAGTGTGATCACCCAGACTCCTCTCACCGCTGAAGAAGAAAACCCACTTTTTTAGACGGAGACAGTGGGGGCAGTTACATAAGAACAGGATTTCCATCAATGAGTCTCTCCGTGGGGAACATGTGGTACATGCATGGAGATTTCCACACGGAGGAACACACACCCCTCACGCTCCAGAGGCAGAGGAAGGCTGTTGGTGCCCTCCAGTGGCTGCAGATATAGAAGGAAACTCCAGGGTTGGGTTTGGGATCATGCTGCAACACAACAGGACACATCCAGTCTGCAGTCTGCTTTGTTACATGTAAAATCCTTGTTAAATATGACTCGAAATACATAAAACAGCCAGTAATGTGTCAGCTGTAATGCGCTGTTGGCCTTAGTTCTTTGCAGTTCTTAGGTTTATATTGTGTTGTATTATTAAACCAACATTTGTACTTATTTAAGCAGTCAGTAACAGTTCTGTACCCATGACCAAAAGACTCTTGTATAAAAATATGCTTGAGTGACAAAGTAGACTCAGTAGAAATGAATAAAAGATTGTGTAATTTAATGTAACGTAACATAACATTTAATATCTTCTCCTTCTATCAACACTATGTTCAATATAGAGACTATTCTCAGTCACCGTAAAGTACTTGACTTTATCACCACAATTACAAACTCATGTCCACATTCATAAAATGATGTTCAAGTGACTGTTCTTTATTTGCCACAGAAGTAGAAATGAGTTTGATTGTAGAAATAAATCAGTCGACAATATTTAAAGAGCTCTATGTAATTTTGCTGATGTAATAACAATAAAACAATAGGTTTTGGTGCTTTTGCAACTAGTGCATCATTGTGTTGCATTGGAAAGGACCCTTATAAAAATAAAATAATTACATTTTAAAGCATAAATAGAAGCTGTATATAATTATATGGTTTTCATGTTGATTTCTATTTAAAATATTTCTTCCAGTGCAACTTCCTTCTCGTGTTAAGAGTATGATTGAGGTATAATGCATTTCAAGTTGGGGGTGGAGTAGTCATAGCAGGGGCATTAGTGAAAGACCATAGTGAGATATATAAGTGCTCTATAATGGATACCTGGCTGTTTATTCCACTTTCCTTTAGCAGAGAAAACGATAGATGTCCACAAAATGCATGCACACAAGTAAATATTACAGGTTTATGGGAATGTTAATGTAAATGAATGAATTAATCATAGACATTAAGAATCCTCTGCAGAGTTTTCTCTTTGGGATGAACCAGGTTGAGGAAGTAGAAAAGAAAAAGAAAAGCCAAACAACAGTGCACGCATAATCAACAAGCCTGTGATGTTGGGACGTCCTTAAATATGAATCAATGATGGTGCAGGAGGATGTGAAGGAACCTCAAATCCCAAAGCTGCCTGGGAAACAAGGGTGAAGAGGTGAAGGAGAAAACAGACCGAACGGATTGTGCTTTCATTCTGTCACACAGCTCTGGAAGTTTATGCCACTCTGGAATAAATTTACCTTTAAGAATACGGTTGATTAGACGGAGAGATGTTGATTCTTTCGGACAGTGTTCTGCTAATGTGGAATAATTATTAATTAAATTCATCGAACGGGTTTAAATGTGTCCAGTCGAGCTCGAGGCTAAGCTGCAAAACAACTATTAAAGATTACAGATGGAAAAATAAATGATCAAACAGTCAGTGTAAGCAAAACACAAAAACAAATCTGATTATTTTAACTGAATCGGTCACTGTAGCTCCTTTAGCTCCCTTTATCCTGGCCTGAGTGCTTTTCAACGCTTCCCCAGTCCATCTGATTGTGCAAATCTAGTGAAAAGAAAACATTATTCATCAATAAAGACCAAGATGACTTCCACAGGAGCAGAATATGACCACTTGCAATGCACCTTTTGTCTTTTGTGACCAATCAAAGTGGTTAAACTGCTCCATTTAGCCAATACATAGCCACTCAGTACACTGCACTATATAGTTATGACTCCATTTTTATATAATCTGTCAAGAAGTACGGAAAAACTACTGCCAAAATCGACCATAATCCAGTTTTCAAAGGAGAACTGTGCAAAATGTCTTCTAAACTACACTTAATAACATGTTTAAATGTCAAAAGCTCTAGTAGTATTGGTTATTTAATAGTATTTTAGTCACTTTGAATGATAAATTGCAAAGAGTACCAACAATACTTTTACACTGACAGACTGTACTTTCATTATTAAGTGTCCACAAGAGTGTACATTATCATTTGGCTCCAGGTTCTGTTTTTAAACCAGCGCCATTTGATTAACAAGGACAGAAAAAAATGTTGGGTAGTGTTCAAAAGTGTTTTCTAGAAAGTTCACAATATGGTTGAAAAAATATGAGAGAAAAAACTGTCTTAATCTCCATGGTTCTGATTTAAATAAGAGCATTATTAAACACTAAGCCACTACTATTACTAGCATATTCAACAGGTAAATTTTTTTTTTATTTATATTCTTGTAAGAAAACTTCCATGACGTATGCCCCGGTCTCAGTGTGACAGCCGAACTGTTGCTTCCTCGTTCAGTTTCTCGCTGCGTTTAACGTATAACAAATGTGTGTCTCTACGCTGGTGTCTTTAATGTGTACAAAGATGAAGGGTATTGCGAATTAGAGAATGCATCTGCCTGGCGTCTGAATAACAAATAACACCATTAGTGAGACGGGGGGTGTTCTCTGCCAGGTTTTTCTAAGATGAATAGCTGTGTCAATGCTCGGCTCACACGCGTTTACCCAAAAAGCTTAATAATAATGTAAAACGCACAGAGAAAAAACAAAGAGAGAAAAACAATGGCACAATGGTAAAATATAGACAGCTTGGTCTGTAAAGTCTGTTTATAATTCCTTCCAATGAGGGCAAAATATTAACAAACAATGCATTTTATGATATTCTAGAAGATGCTGTTGCTTTGTTTTGGCTATTACTTCCTGTAATAACAACCTGACGTCTTTGCCATACTGTCAATACTACCAATTAATACTACCAACACTAAAGACAGGAGCAATGTGGGCCATGTACATACAACAGTGCCCTTTAGTGTGCAATAAAAAACACAATCTCTGTCCTCATTGGTGTTTGAAAAGAAGACAATCTCAAATCTCTTACATTGACAGACCCTGATTCCTAATGACAAATGCTTGACATGCTATAGCTAAGTATAAAGTATAATATAAGATTGACTAGATGGCACCAGATAGAAGTAAACAAACTTGCAAACGACCCACACCGAGCTCCTTTTGCGAAAGTGAAACCCAGATGGATTCCAACCCAGTCGACACTGGCTGACGATGCCTGTTTTTGAGTAAAGTCATTTTCTACGACGGCGTCAGTGTGACAGGAAGCAGGATGGAGGCTGTAGCCGACTCGACTCACCCGGTGTGACATGTAGTAATCTAACACAACTGAAAAACTCATGCAGTGTGACGGGGGTTTAAGAGACACATCATACCACTTTTGTACTCAGACACAATGATCAATGTTCCTAAATATATATGAAATGTGAGACGGCAGTAAAGGAAACATGGATAATCAGGCCTTTTTCTGTTTTCCACTTGAATATTAACACTAATGTGGCAGAAGTGCATAAATAAAGGCCATGTTATCCCAAGATGAAAGTGGTCCAAAGCTCAAACTTTTTTCACTTATTAAACATTTTTTGCTTTCCGACTTTGTAGCTTACCACATTTGTAAATGATTGTTGTTTTCCCCTTTAGCAAGATCTTATAGGACAGAGGCAGCATGTTTTTGGCGCTGTGAATCGTCTGGATTTCCATCTCATTTGAGATTAGCTGAGAAGAGCTGTTTTGGATTAGCCGAGCCGCTCTCTCTGCCTCTGACACTGTGTGATAAGAGAGCCCGCAGTCACTGAAACACACTAGTCGAGGAAAATGCCCCTTTTCTACATGGTTAAGACTGCGCTGCTTCTCTCTTGTTGCCCAGCGCTAACTCTTTGTGCAAAGGATTATTGTGACAGAGCTGTTATCAAGTGAATGGTGACTTTTAGAGTATCACACAAGGGTTGGACCATCGTACTGAGCATGTCTCGGGCTGTTATTAATAACCTGACACAACTCACCCTTTGTTTATATGATATTAAGTGAAAATATAAATCAGTCTAAGAGAGAAAGAGGAGGTTGTCTAATATTATGTCTGTTCTGTGATCAGATATGTTTGTGTTGAATATATACACAGTTATTTGGGACAGTTAGTTCTCTGATGTCTTGGGAATAACTGTAACTATTACCAACAAATGTCTCACCAATGATAAAATGTCAGTGTCCCAGTTCTGACCCAGGGACAGGTAATAATCCACCAACAGTTTCTGAGCTAAAATGTGTCAGCTGTAACTGTCTGCACTGAAAAATGGATAAATAATGCAGATTAAAAATGCCCTTCTCCTAAATCATGGCAGTAGAAATCAAGCACTACGACGGACAAACATGCTTTGCTTAACATTTGTTACCTTCACATTTGTTTTAACTACTCACTTAAAAAAGTAATGTATAACTGAGTGTAAATCCTGTTGGACTACTGTTTATCAAAAATGCATCTCCTTTCATTTCTCTGTCCTGTGCCTTTTATAAAATGCAGAACCTGAAACAGTCATTTCTAAAGGAATGGCTCCAAAGAGTGCATCCCTCACTAGATTTCCAATTTCTTCCTTCAATCAGTATTTAGTGACAGGGTGTCTTCAACCTGGCCTTGTAAATGTCAGGAGTGAAGCAGCTGTCAATCACAGACTGACACTTTACTGCAATCAGGGCTCGCCAGAGGGAGTTATTAATGCGGCAGGACAAAGACGTGCAAAAGGGCATCAAGTAACTAACAACGCTGATCAGGAGGAGCATTGTAGATGTGTGGGGCAATCGTAGATAAAATGGAGAATGTTTTGGGACATGAAGGATTCAGAGAGAAGCAAACCAACATATTTGTCCTCAGAGGTTTGTTCTTTTACCTGTTGTCTGCTCAAAGGTGGTTCTAGTGATATTTTGGGACATAGGCAGGAGATACTGGGGCCACCAACACACACTGGACTGGGTATCTGAGCCAAATTAGTAAAAAATCCATGCACAACAATGATTATCCAACAAAAAACTGCCTATCTTTCTAACTTATACAGAATAAAATGTGAAAAAATACCATCCAACCATTTTAAAAATATGTTAAATCCAGCGACTTCACCTTTGGGTCTCCATGTCCAGCCTGGGACCCTAAGCAATAACCTGGCAACTAATTATTTTTCTTCTTTTCATGGCATTCATACATTTATGTTTTTTTGGGATGGAATATTTTAGAATCACTTGCACATAAATATGTTCTGATTTTTTTAAGTTGAGCTGACTGTGGCTCAATGAGAATACAGGTTCAATGCTTGGCAACAAAACCTTATATTCCCCGGGAGTTGAGGAGGAGGACTCAGGAAGAGCCTGAAGGCTTTACACATGCACAAAATGAAATAATTAGTAAGTGTGCAAGTGTTTAAAAGCAAACAAATGATGGACTTGCCGACCTCAGCCCTGGATCTGTCGTCCCTGCTCTTTACAGTTACCCTCACCGCTATTTTTTTCTCTTTTTTTGCATTTATCACATTTGCTCTTGTCATGAGGCTAAATTACCAACCCCACCTCGCAATTGGTACATAATTGCATCCCTGCTCTGCCACTTTTCACCCTCAGCTCCGCTTGATCCTTTACCTGTGTCATTAGATGTGGAGAGCTCACAGCACAATGGCCGAGCCGCGGAAAAGCAGAGAGGAGTGTATAATTACACTCGGCTTTGATTACCTCTCGTTTGGAGCGGGCTGTTCAATAGCCATTACATGGAGACACTCCTCTGCTCGCTGTTAAATGGCCACGTGGCTCACTTTCCATTTGCCCCCAACCTGCTGCTGCTGCTACCTTCACAAAAGACTGGGCTTTAACACATCGCCACTCAGGTCCGTTTTTTTGGACTGGATCAATAAAAGGTGTTACACTGACACATTCAGCCGCCAATATTCAAATAAATAAATCAACGTTAGAGCGCAGCGCTGCTTCTAAACTGCTCACAAGGAACAAGCTAATCTTTTACTTTATATTGTCATGTAAATCCTAAAACATGTATGACTGCCTTAGCTACAGCGACTTTAATCGGCTTCAGTCTAAGTTTATAATGTGTTTAAAGGAGCTGGGAAATTGTACAACGAGACTTCAGGAAGTAGAACCAAAATAACTAATAGGAGACCCATCTTAAATCCATGTGCAGTATATTTAAACAACCTCGGTCCTGTTTTTAGAAAGATTTTGTTGTTGGATTTTCAGATCTAAACTGGACTCTCTCAAAAACCTATTGAAGAAAAAATAAATAGAGTTTTAGACATTTTTCATTAGCCACCCAACATCATGTGACTTGATGCCTACATTCGATAGAGTTAACAATCAATTATCTTTTAGTGCATTTTAAGGAATAGGAGGAGTATTTTAACACTATTTAATCAGTTAAATGTGCATTAATATCTTCTTTTTTATCCTTTGCAAAAGTATTTTATCTTGAACCATTGAACTTTAGCCACATTCTGTCAGTAACACCCACCCATCTCTCCAGCTTGTATCTTCCAGACAGAATCCAGTCCATTTACCTCCACCTCGACACCAGACTCGTATCATTCAGCACCTCCCATCGTTAAACACTTCATGAAGATGCTTGGTGTATTACTGAAATCCAATCCAAAAGACTTTTCTCTGCAGGAGCCGTGAGTTTCTATTGTTCTATTCTTCCCAGTGATCCACATATGTCACTTCTCTCATTCCTGAAACTGCCCCCCAAGTGTAAATGTCCATATTTACTGACATTATGCGGGCAGGTAGTCTTTTATGGCTCAGCGGAAGATGAGGAGCTGCTCATGGTTCTAGATTTTGAATTGCACAGTCGTATGAAAATATAAAACAAGTCCTAAAACACAATCAATGCAATGATTCTATAGACAGTAACAATAATGACTAAAGTATAATGATTCAGCTCTATAAGTCTTTCACTTTATGCTATTAGTGGTTTTCAGTGTCAACAAAGGATGATTTTTCATGAAAACTGCAAACCTAAATCTGCAGTTTTTTCGTTAGTATGTTTTTTCTCCAAATTATTTAAATGTTTTGGATGTAATTATGTTTTGGACTTATTACTTGCTGCTTAAGACATTTTGTTTGTATATATATTCATACTTTTTCACTCATCTTTTTTGTTTTGTTTTGTTTTTTTGACCCATCTTTTGAGATCATTATAATTTGCAAAACAACAAACCAAATAAAGTGGACGCTGTTTTATTATTCCAATGTACATTCACATTACAAGTTTATAAATCATATTGTACATTTTATTGCCCCCTGTACGTTATGTTGTTATATTCACGTGTATTTGCCATTTTAACCTCGGTTTGAAATGCAAAATCACAAAATAAATATTGTATGTCAAGTATAAGGCTGAGTCACCAAACTTTAAGTCAAAGTAGGAAAACACCGACTTGGATATTCCTCAAACAAACTCTGGTCTGTTTTGTTCCCACCTCGCTCCTGGGTCGGCTCTGATAACTGTCACCACGGCAACACACAGCTCAGGCACACTCGGTGTTTACCACTGACCCCGGTTCAGTTTGGAGTTTGTGTATCGTTTCGAAGAAGTGAGGGTTGAGAGAGAGACAGTTAATTACAAAATGCAAATGATGTTGTCAGAAGAGCCGTTCAAGAAGTGGCTTCCCGCTCGCCTTTTGGTATAGATTAAATAATCACGCCTCTCACACGTGCTCCGGCTGGAAACCATCTGCATGAAGCGCAAAGCAATCTGTCTGCAATGACTCGTACTGTTTTAAACATGAGAACATAGATCACGTTAAGTGGATTCATGGCGGATCAGTCACAGACGACAACAAATGGATGGACACATTCAGGTGGACTTGGGATCAGTCCAAATATATAGTTGTAGAAATAAAGAGAAACATCATTTTAGAGATCAACGCACCAATGGGTTTGAGTGAAATGACTGCAGGAGTTTTTCCACAAAGAATCAAATAGTTATATTATATTTATATTCATGTAACTGTATTATATTCGTATTAGAAATAATTTGATTTTGCACTTTTGTAAACTCATGTTTCAAGAGATGGATAATTAGTTTAAAAATTTACCAAATATTTGGCAACATTTTAAGAATAAAGTGTTAATAAACATAATAAACATGACTGAATGATTACTATTAGCATTTATCATTAAAGGCATAACCTTTAGCCAAAAAATATGTATTCTCAAAATCATTGAATGGTTTTAGACTTCAGATTGGTAGAATCACAGATTCACTCACACAGAGAGCTTCTATGTAACTTTCCTCTCCTGGGATGATGACATATCATGAGAAATAGGCCAATACACTGAACCCTAGCAGAGTTGTATTTGTACAAAATACAAAAAAAAATACCTCCCATTTCAGAAGACATGTTTTTTTCTTCTAATCTTGCCAGCTTGGATAGTCTCCACTTGTAAACAAACAATAACTGTGAACATGGCGCCACTGACATAACAACACAGTCTGTGACCTCTACTGGATGAAAGTTATGCAGCGCCTCTTTAATAGTTTATCTACAAAGACCTCATTATAGTTAGTAAGGCAGTATTGATTTGTTAACAAGTCATTTTGAAATAATTGATCATATATTTACACATAACATTAACTTAAGTTTATTGGGTTTTTGATGGAACCTAAAACTCTTTTAAAAATGAAGGAAAAGTTTCTCATAGCATAATTTAGACATTTGTTCTTTTATTCAAAGGAAGGAGAAAGTGCCAGCAGCAGTGGAGAGACTGATTAAATTCCCTCTTTCCAAGTCTATTATCTGCGACATACAAGCTGTACCTATGGTAAGTGGCCTGATAATTATTTTTAATAAGCTTTTTACGTCTTTTCATGAAACATTCATTATTTCAGAGCACAGAAATGTAAGTGAGTGTGACAAAAGTTGGAATCAAGGTGCTCTGTACAATAATTAAACCTTTAGAAGGGGACAGTACTAGTTTTACACAATGACCGTGCATCTGTTTAACACAAAAGCAGATTATTCCAGTCAGAAGAGATTTTTTTCTTTCTTTTTTCTGCAATTTTCTTTCTTCGAGTTGAGTCACAACATCCGTCTTTGGCAGTGCAGCATCTAGATCCACTCCTCACCTCTTTTAAATCTCCGTAGAGCCTCTGAAGAGTTAACAACAAAAGACACAGATAAGTTTAAGAGCCGGGGTCTGCAGGCTTCCCATCCAATTCCCTCACTACCAACCCACCCTCAGCGTTATCTTAATTGTACAAGACAGGCAGCCGCAAACTACAGAGGAATCAAAAGAGATCAACACGTTCAATTTAAACTGCAAGACTAGGGAGGCAAATAGGAATCTCTAATTACTTATGCTAATACGGCGATGACAGAGGAGCAGATGAGCGAAGGGTGGAGGATGGAGCGAAGGCTGTATTTGGTGTATCACTCAGGGTGTGCTCTAATTAAAAACTGAATTAATCTTTCGGACGTAGGCTGGTGAAGAGGCAGACCCCTCTCTAGCAGCGAGTCCCTAGTGAGAAGAGAAGCCACTGAAAGGTAATTACTGTTATCTGCCGGCTGTTTTATTAACATGTGTCCTCAAAGAATGGAGCAGTTTAACTTGGCCCGGCTCTGACTGATGCCACGCTCGATAGACCGGCGCCCAAAATGATTACAAAATGGAAAACGGTGCAAAGCCATTCTTCTTCTCTTGATCCTAAAAAAATAGCAAGTGGTTCTTTTTTGTTCGCCACTGTTCTCCCTCTTTTTAAAATCCCTCTAGGGAGTGATATTTCTTTAGATAGATACGAAGAGTGAAGAGGAACAAAGCGAGGAATTGGAGAGGAGATAGGAGAGAGGAGATAGGAGAGTGGGAGGAAGAAGGCGCAACCAAGGCGGGAACCAAGAGATAGATCAACAGAAAGATTTTGCCGCTTTAGCGCCGAGCAGAACGAGAGGAAGAAGCTCGGAGAAAGCACACATGCCAACAGACGGTAATTACACGCCAATCATCTGCCCACAGGCCAGCGCGGGGATTAACTGAGCGGAGAAATGGTGGGAGAAATTCAATTAAAAAAATACATTAATAAGCAGCAACTGTGGCCGCTGGACCAGCCGAAGGGTGGGCTCAGGTGTGTGCGCTGGTCACTCTCAGAGAAACATGAGGTGTTAAGAAAAACAAGGGACTATATTATGATAGTAGAAAAGGTCTCAGGAGGGAGGGATGGATTAGAACCAGATAATGTGAAAATGCAGTTGAGATTTTGCTCTGATTTGTTAAAACAAGAGACAGCATAAATGGATAGATCAATAATCATAATAATCATTGTCATCTCTGCAGGTGTAGTCAGAGTTTAAGTTGCTAGCGGAGCCAAAGGGCAGTGGTGAACTTCACAAATTATTGGTTTATAAAGTGCCCAACAGTAGAGTGGGCCACATTTTTTCTGTCTCTAATAATACTGTTTAATTGCCTGATTAACATATTGAAATAAATCGATCGGTGGAAAACAAGACCTTGCTTTATTTTCAAGGCTTTTGTGAGAATGTTCAGCGTTACTTATCCAGCAAAACAGGATGAATATGTCAAACAGAGAGCTACAATTTGAAAGTATTTTGATTGATTGTTTAAGTTTAAATTCTTTGTTTGATTTTTAAACTTCACAGTTATAGGCACCTCACTGTTTCACTTCCACTTCATTTAGATTCCCTGAAGTTGGCTCGAAGCCTCGGGGGAAGTTTTGCTCCAAAATAGCCATGTTTGGTGTCATGGTTAAAAATGATATCAGGTCTAGTGTACAACCCTTCATGGAAAACTACTGTAAGAGCAGAAGTCCCAGTCCCTGAGGTGCTATGAGCATGTATTTCTCAATCGACTTATCCATAAAAACAGCATTTTCAGTGTCAGCCCTTCTTCTTATTGCACTGGACGGTTGTGGATGTCATACTTTTTTTTTTTTTGAGCTACTTTCCATTTAAAAGAAGCATTGTTTGACAAAACCATCTTGTCTTTGCCAAATAAACCATTATCATTTGGCTCCGAGCTTGAAATATAAATCATTTAATGTAAAAATAAAGTTATTGCAGTTGATTTAAAAGCCACTTATGTCACTTATAATAAAAGCTAACGTACAGATTTGTCATATCTATTCATTTTTGTTGCTTGTTGGTGCATTACGTTGTGGTGGTGCAGTGTTAGTGGTGCACCTCTGGGTAACTGATCCATTACTGAGTGCGTCATTTCAGCGACAGGTCAACACACTTGTCCCGGAAAGGCATTATTAACCAGGTAATTGGTGCGTAATTAGGCCATTGTTTGTTGGCACTTCTCTTGCGTGTGTTATTGCCTGTCCACCTACATGATTTATGAGTCTATAATTTATATTCTACAACTCTAATTATGTCCTCTCTGCTTTATTACTGCTGTTTTATAAATGGTGACAACATACAACATACATATTCAAAAACACAGTACACAAGCTGTGAATAAGTTTTAAAATTGTATCTATATTAAAATATAACTGCATTGTCAAGCCTCAGTTGGAGACCACCGTATATAAAAACTGAATTGCCTTACCCATTGAGTCAAATTGCTTTAACCTTCAATCACTCCGAGCGTGTTGAAGAAAAACGTGCTGAACGTGTGCCTCTTGCTGCGTAGAAAATGATAGGTTTATGCTTTATATTGAGAGTGCAGCAGTGCATTGGATGTACTGAATGCACATTAGAGCATTGTGGCGTTGGCTTTTAATGACCGCGCTCAGGGAGGTCGGGTCTGCAGTGCACTGAATAAAATAAACAGCTGACTGAATGCATATTTGAATTCACTTCATTTATAACCGACAGATCTAGAGGCAGCAGCTTGAAAACTTCAAAATAACCCACTGTCTATGATCCCAGAAAGTAACTGATGTATATAAATAAAGTCAATTATCATTATTCAGTTGAAATAAAAAACCTAGCTCTACAATTCTTCTTTTTCTTATACTCAGCTGTTACAGGTTGAAACGTTAAAACAGGAGAATTTGTTCTGCAGCAGATTGTTTTAAAGCGTCCTGTTATGAATGAACCTGGCCCTGATTGTCCAAACTTTTCCCTGATGTTGAACAATCTGTCCACTTTTCCAGACATTTTCTACCTTATTATCTGCATGAAAGCTCCCTGCTCCAACTCTGGAATTACAATGGCATTGAATAGAAAGTTTATCAAAGGGGCTTTAATTTTCCTATGGGCATATTAGTTACAATTCTCTTGCAGGCCATGTAGCAAAGGAAATTGCAAATAAATAAATAAATAAATAAATAAATAAATAAATAAATATATAAATAAATAAATAAATAAATAAATAAATAAATAAATAAATAAATAAATATTGAGCTGTCTTATTTATGCCACCATCTTGCTTCTGAGTTTGGGATGAAGAAAACAAAAAGGGCTAGACTTTTGTTCATATACGTCTATTCATACAGACTCTAGTCCCTTAAGACAGTGTTCAAAACAATGTCCATATGATGCTACATGCAATTTCTATTAAAGCAGGTAAATTGCTCCCATAAATACAGTGTTATTATTTTAAAAAAGTATTCATAATGTTTCCTTAACTTGTGAAAATTGAATAATACTCGTTCTTTTTGAACTCAGAGACATTTATTGCATTGTTTTATATAATTATGGCACTGTTAGATGATCGTACACCACAATTGGTGCATCGTTGCAGAAAAGTATTATCTGCCACTCATCAGTTTAATACATAACACACACAGAGTCAGAGACGGTGTCCACCCACCAACCACTCTCTCTGCATCCAGCCCGAGGTTTGAAGCTCACTCTCGGATGAAATATAAGTTGCATGCAAATTGGCTGCAGCGTGATGTGTGCATAAGAAGATAGAGTTAGTCAAGCTTTAGCCTCAGAGTTACCTACAAGCGCTGGGTTCACTCCTGGAGTAGCTCTGTATTATCTGAAGACATTAACCTATAGCTCCCGTAGGACTGAGAGCTCCATTGTGTTCTTATATTTCAAGAGTTAAACAAAGAATTTCATGCGCTAGAGTTCATTTAATGCTATGGGTGAATGCTTTTCTTATACACAAGCTCATGTATCCACAAGAGGAAAATTGCAAAGCTTTTCATTAAAAAATCCATTCTCTATTGTACGGAAATCATTGATCAGTGTAATTTTACTGCATAAAATGTCTAATATTTTTACAGCAATAACTTTACTGAGCAAATATGGAATAAAATGTGTTTGAGTCATTATCCATAAAACCCATATTACATAGAAAAGCACATGACTGTATTTCCAGTTACTTTTCTTCAGGCTTTTTTCCTGACTTAATCTGAAAGGGCTGCATGTGTGAGGCATAATCCTCAATTTTCTCTCTCAGAAGATCTACCACAACATTTTGGTGGTATTAGTATTTGGGCATCACACCCTGCCCTGCCCTGCCCATCCCGCTGCTCCGTTAAACCACCAAGACTCTGTCCTGACACGTGTGAGCGCTCCTTGTGACGCCCTCCAGACTTTTGGTGCCACTGTAAGTTGCACCGAGCAATTCTGTGTGAAAAGAGATTGAAAAACTCTACGAAACATTGTCCGTGTGGTGTAAATCCTTTCTGGGTCGTGATCTGCTGTTGCATTACTACACTGATTCAGCTTTTCAATTCAGTTTTATTTTTATAGCCCAGTATCACAACAACAATTGCTTCAAAGGGTATCACAAAAACAAAAGACAGTAAGTGATACTGGCAACATTTCCAGAGGGCATCTATTGAGTTTTTATAGTCTATGTGAAATTGTCTCTTTCAGGTTTTGTGCCAAATGTGACCATAATCTGCTTTAAAAAGGCAACAACCAACATTATTTGACCCTGTTGCTTTGCCTGAGAGCCATTATTTAGATAAATGTATAGGCTGTCAGTGTCACGGATTATTCAATTATAAAAACTCACTCAAAACCACGGGACAAACTTAACTCACTAAGCATTTCCCTTTATTCTTTACAGCATGCTTCTTTATTACGGTGTGAAATAAACTCTTGGATTATTATGCAAATTTGTTGTAACTTTCAAGCTCCATTTTAAAAGCGTGACAGACTTGCCCCACACAGGTTGAAAATAAATGAAGCCACAGATGCTACTCCTCCGAAGCCCTCTGCCAGCTCTGACAGTGAGGGTCGACGTGGTCCTCCAACATCCAGACAGCTCACGGTAGCCCAGGCCAAGCAGACCACTCAAATCTGTCTGAGAGCTCCTCTGCAGCGCCTCCTCCTCCTCCTCCTCGCTGTCCCCCCGAGACTCCTCTGTCGGGGCAAATGAGCAGCGCTACGAGCAGCTCTGCCCCACAAACTGGTCTCACTAAAGCCCCGAGAACAACGCCGCTCCTGAATAAACCACCAATAAACCAAAAAAGAAAAAAAAAACAACAACTTATGTCCAATGAAAAATAAAATATTGCCCCCAAAGAATACGGTAATAACTGAATACTATCCTTTTCCTGGAGCGCCATCTTAGATCTTTGTTGTTTTCTTTTATGTTTTTACTTTAAAAGCTGTGCTAATTGTTGCATGATTTGACTTTACATGGTTTGGTTTTCCACACTGTATGTCCTTCGCAGAGTCAAGGGTGAGCTGGAGACTATCCCACCTGTCACTGAGCAGATGTACAATCTCGATTTTGGCTCCAAACCAAGATGGAGGAAGCAATGGCATCAGGAGATTATGCAAAATATATTGAAAAGCATAAGTGATGACATATATTTAACCCTATTCATAATTGTGTGAGCACGTGAACTAACAGTACTAAAGTCTTTGTGCATTTTGGATTTTCAAAATGCTAAAAGCTTAGAGACTTTTACTCTGGTATTGGTTTGTTTTCTAGTAGTAATTGCCGTCTTGTTTAGCCCATTTAAAACTGTGGCTGCTTGTTGAATAATGTAAAAAGCAGAATTGTTTTTAGATTGGGTTTGGCACCAGTCAAAACTTACATGACAACCCGAATACAACAGACCCTTCACAGATAATAGAGAGCTCGCTTCTTGAAGACAACAGCAATCTTCGTCTAAATGAGTGTTATATATTGAGTTTTAGTGGAATAACTGTGAGTCAGTTATTGCTCCGAAATCTGTGAAGTGCAAATTGAGAGTTCAACAGAGAAATGAATGCTGCTTTCACAGTGTCAAACAGCTCTGGACGATGGACAAATCAACTCCTCAAAAAGCCAAAGTAAAAAAAAAAAAGCAGTGAGTGGAGAAAACTTCGCAGCCTGTACTCGTTTCTGTTTTTTTTTTTCTAACCTTACAGAAGCGTGCACACATCCACACGCAGGTATAGACACACACAGCGGCGCGGTCTTCGCCAACTCCACTCTGCTCATGTGTGAAATGAGCAAGGGTCTTATCTCTTGGAAACACACCACTGAGCCAGAGGAGACGAGGAGAGAGGAGACACACAGCGGGAGAGACGAAGAGGAGGAGGAGGAGGAAGGCGGGCGGGCGAGGAGGGGGCTGAAGGGAAGAGGAGAGGGGTCATGTGGGTTGAATGCTGATGATTGTGGACTCGGGAATCGGCTGCAAACTGCGGAGGTCTAAAGCTGCGCCACTGGACCTGCTCTGTGTCTATTACACACCTGGACTGACCTCGGCGACTCCAGGCCTTTACCGAAAAACACAGCAGTAACAAGAGGTCGCTGTAGTTTGAATAAAGCACATCCCAGGACTGTTTAGAATAGAATTAATTGAATTAGAATAAGATAAGTACATGTGCTCTAGTGATGGTCCAGGGTCTACACCTCCTCTCGTTCCAAGAAGCTGGTATTGGTTCCAACCTCTTCTTAACTGTGACAAGAAAAGCTGTAGTATTTAGCAGTAGTTGAATCGATGAATGAATCAATCTGAGTATCAACTGCCTCTGGATCGACACAATTAGAAAACCAACAGGTTTTCTACCGAGGGAAATAGTTGGCGGTTTCAAAAGCTGGAAAACAAACGTTTAGAGGCATAAAAATGTAACCTGAGTTCAAGTTTTTACATCAAAGGAATTGCAGGTTGCTTTTGATCAAAATTGCACTGTCAATCACGAGTCTAAGGAAAATATATACTCAGCAAATTTCCTTTATCTAACATTTTTGCTACAACAGAACAGTCTGGATATCAAAATGAATCTAGACAGTTTAAGATAAATAAACTTTCTACAGTGAAAAGGGCTTTATGTGACAAAAATGTGCTGTTTAGCATTTGTTTACATCACAAATTTTCATTCTTAAGTGTCGTACATCATTAGTGGACATTCTTGCAGTTTTCATAATATGTTACTGTTCATATGTTATGTTTTGGTTGAACCAGATGGGAACTAAACCCAATAAAAAGCTTGCTGTTTGGAACACGCTGTTGGATCCGTTTGTACTACGCTATGTTAATTACTGTCACTGCTATGAAGACAAAATACATAGACTTTACAAAGATGTGATTCAGCCACAAGGAGACACTGACTGAAGACTTTCCTCCCCTTTCTTTGATTATGACAAAGCAAAAACACAATCATTCAATACAGAATCGTGAATGATTTTCTCCCGAGTTACGGAGCCAAAATCAGGAGGTCTATTTTACACTGTCACTACGCACACATTTGATCAAGAAGGTGTTAGTTAGAGAATAGACATCTGTGTGTACATTTGTGATGCTTTCTTAAACATAATTATTTAAAAGGGAATTGAAATTTTAAAAGGAAATAGCCTCAGATACAGATTATAAAACATGTGGATTCCCAAACAGTTTAATTAGTTTGCATTCAAGTACAATTAAATGTTATTAGTGTGTTTCATGGACTTGTAGCAACAGTAATATCTTATTTGTTAGATATTTTTATATTATTTGAGAAAGTGAGAGAGAGGAAATGGCCTCAGATACAGATTATAAAACATGTGGATTCCCAAACAGTTTAATTAGTTTGCATTCAAGTACAATCAAATGTTATTAGTGTGTTTCATGGACTTGTAGCAACAGTAATATCTTATTTGTTAGATATTTTTATATTATTTGAGAAAGCGAGAGAGAGAGAGAATTGTAGTAAGTCTATTTGAGGGTAATCTTGAGATAATGAGTGAGTGCTATTCAAGATAATAACAGGTATTATCAGAGAAATTAAAGCACTTTCAAAACCCTTTTTCTCTTTTTCTGGGGGTTTTAAGTGTTCCATTTGTTCCTTATGCAGTGTTCAACAGATGCAGACAAAAAAATACACTCAACAAGTAAATCTATACAGAGCTGTGTCCATATTCGATTGGTAAAACTGCTGAAATCATACTTAATGCGCTGCTCTAATACAGGGGCATGTCCGAAAGGCAGTGCAGTCAGGTTTGTCAATAATAGACGTTTCAATTGATCCCATTGCTCTCCTGTTTTTTGGATCAATCGGGTAATTGTCTGTCTCGACGTGTTTACTCCTGAGGATGTGAGGCTTTCTGCAGCTCGCTAGTATCATCTAGTGGTGAATGGATGTATATAAACTCACATACTGTAAACAGATGCAGCCACGATAGAGGCAATTAAAGATGAAACATGGTGAATGTGAAGTTATAGATTATGAATTCGTTTTGTTTTATGGTAGTTGAAGGTACTTAAATGTTATATAAGATACGGTATCCCACATAAGGACATTTGTTTTGGAGCACAGCACTGCACAGATTGTTTTTTGTTTAGACTGCTGCATTGTAATCTAGTACAGTAAATAACTTTAAAATGATATTTGGATAAATGAGCCCTTTATGTTGGTTACATTGCTATCTTTTTTGTATTAGTGACATGTATGTACAAGACAAATGTTTGACTTATGTTTTTATATTGACTGACTGTCTCTTTAGGTCACCTTTTCTTTGCCCAAATTAGTGGTTTAGTGAATAGGCTAATGTCCTGAATTTAAATCAAAGATATCCCTGTTTCTTGAAGGCAGCTCCGTGTTACTGTGTGTTCCCAAATTCAGTCACTCATCGAGAACATTTGCCCTCATTATCTCGCAGCGATCAGCCGCTCAGTTGAGCAGTGGAGAAAAGGCCACAGTAGTTGACTTTAAAGGCCAATTAGACTCATTAAAGCATGACTCAGCCTTTGCTAAGTCTTGAGGTGTCACAAAGACTCGACACAAGTTGAACTTTTCTCGCCGTATGATGTGTTTCATTGAGATAAAACGGCACATTTACTGTACGGCTCCACATAACTCTCAGCTGCAACCTGTCCTCTGCTTCATCCCAGTTTCAGGAAAAGCGTGGATTTAGTCGTCCATGTGATATCTGTGATTAAGGTCAGTGCAGCATTAGCAGGAGGTGTGTGAGGCAGGAGTGGAAATATTCATATTCAAAAGCGATGAAACGCTTCCTGCAGAAAAGCATTCACTCTAAACTACAGTGCCCTCCACTTATGCATAAAAAGATCACATGCAGCAACAATGACTTCCAAAAATTGTCCACTTTCAGGTCCTGCCCAAAATGCTGGCCAATTTTCAGAGACCAATTTCACATTGATTTAAAAATTGTTGCAATTACGACCAAAGAACTATTCTTACAACCCACTCCTATCTGAAACCACAAATCCTCTAAGGTCTCATTTACAGCCATCATTTTTGTTTTTAGATGGTACAAAAATGCAGTCATATTAGCTTAACATTGTAATAGATATCAGAACAAATTAATATGTACCATTAGTTTGGCAAAGATGGCAGTCCAGAGTCTTCAAATGTCTTAACTACCTAAATAATGTTTTATTTGATTTCATTTTGTTTCGTTTTGTTTCTTTTCACTATATTTCGTTTTTTTATTATTATTTTTATTTTTTTATTGATCTTTTTCCCTTACAATGAGAGTCACCATTCCCAAACATAAGTGTAATATAATTTAATATGAAGTCACACTAAATACTTGCCACTTTAGCCTTTGGTAGCTGTTTTATTGTATTTTAAAATAGCTAAAATACGTATACATATTACTTTTGGCTATGTCATATATTTCTCCACCACAAAGACATGCTGTTTCTCTATATACCCAGTAGATGGCACTGCGGCGCCTGTTTGTTAGTGACCTGCAAATTTAAAACCAACGAAGAAGAAGTGAAGGAAAGGCGTGACAAACGGAGTGGCTGTGAAAACAAAACACCTCAAGCTGAAGTGAAACCAAAGTGGGCTGTCAACAAGCGGCGATCCTGTCTGTTTTCACTCAAAGATCTGTTTTTGTTTTTTGTGTATTTAATTTAAAGTCATGGCTTCTGCGACAGCGAAGCCACAAATGTCGGCGATGGTATTCCGTGCCTTTGTTTTGATGGTTAGCATCGTTAGCTTCGGGGAAAGTCAAACAACCGCGGCGCCTCCAAGTCGTAAGTAAAATAATAATAATCCCACCATCAAAACTAGTTTAGGTTTTTACAAGTTGTATTTTACTCGAAAAATGCTGCGCTTTTACAATAAATGCAGTAATGTTATCTGAAAGTACGTCACGCTTGAACAGCTAAGCTTCTCCGGAGTCATATACTTTTTCTTCTCTTTTTCAGCTTGTTCTTCGTTTACAACCTGTGACACTTGTGTTCCTCACGCAAAGGTAATACAATGTTTGAACTTTGACCAGACTTTTTTACGCCTCACATAAATGTTAATCTTGTTGAAAGAAGTGGCCTACTTAGGTTTTTTTTTTTTCAAATCTAATCAGCTTTGCCAGCCATGGTTTTTGACTCAGACTAATGCAGTGAAAAGTCAGCTTTTAAGACTGATTGCGTGACTCTATAGAATAGCCCCGAAACCCAACCCCATACTGCAAGAGGATTTAACAGAAAATCACCCAATTTCTTAATTTAAATGAGCAACAATATACAAATCAACAAAGTAATAATAATAAATAATCTAGTGCACAGAGCCAACACCCATTTAAGCAATCTCCTGTTGTATACACCTTTTATTATTCAGCTCTCATGCCAGGTAAAGTTCGTCGTTTGTGTTGTATGTTATTTTACCTTTAAGAGTGTTTTGTGTGTAACTAAATGACTGTAATTTCCCTCTTGGATTAATAAAGTGTATATGATCTTGTTTCATCTTATCTTATCAAAGTTTCTTCAAATACTTTGCCAATTTCTATTAATAAAACATCTCTTTAAACTTAACATAGCATAGTATTATGTGTAGTGTTTGCTTACCTGTTAAACTAGACTATTTGCTTTATAGGTAAGCAATTTCCAGTGATGTATTTTCCTTTTATCTCAAAATCTGGATGATAACTACTAGCAGCAGAACTATGCTGTATATCTGCCCTAACAACAAAACCTCTAATCCTTTAATCTCTCTTTGGTTTTAATGTTTTGTTACATTTAGACACTTACTCTGCACCAGACATCTTACTAAAGCAGTACTTCTACTTCAGTAACTCTGACAACAAAACAGAAACAAATAAATGAAACACAGTTGAACAGGTGCATTTTAAAATGTACTGTGTTATGTATGGCCTGTGCTGTGGTAGCTTTTCTCACTAAACATATCTATCAGTTGTATTGATTTAGTTTTTCTTCTTTTCCCTAAACAGTGTCTGTGGTGTTTCTCCACAAACAACTGCACTGAGTACCCTGTGCAGTGGCTGCTGCCTCCAGCCTCTGTTTGCAAATTGTCTGATGCTCGCTGGGGCGTCTGTTGGTGTGAGTAAACCTTTTATTCGTTTTCTGTTCATCAATCTGACCCTCTTTAAGAATCAAGTTAATATATTTCACATTTTAAGAAATCACAAACAGAAAAGAGAGAAGGAAACATGGGTAAATATTAAGGAAGTGAAAGAGATATTTTTGAATGTGTGATATAGTTGTCCTTGCTTTTATGGTATGAACTTAAACAAAACTAAAGAAGCTTAGACAACACATAAATGAATATTACAGAATATCAAAATGATGATGCACAGATGTGGATCTAAACCATTGCTTCCTGTTGAGCCTTGTTTATTTCACGAAAGAAAGATGAAAAAAGTGTGTAGTTCGATCAAGCGTGATAATCTGTTCACATTCAGTGTATCACATGCTGACTTGTGACAAAACACACCCAAGAGGACTGCAGAGTTCACCACAACACTGTGCAAAATGAACAGCACTTTAAAAAGAAAAGCTGCATTTGAAATATAATATTTTCAATCAAATGCAATGTTTCATTTTGACCCCAAAATGTGTCTTTAGTGAAATTAACTTTATTTACTCATTGTTAATTTTTAAATTTGCTATAATCAAGGTAAGGGTTATATAATATTAGGTTACCAAACGTTTGTTTTGGTCCAACCCACAAAAATCATGTTGAAAGTCTAAGTTATGTTTTGCAGGAAATGAAAGTTTGCATTTCTGCCATTTTGTAAAACACCACTGGAGGGCAGCATAACCAAACCTGTGAACGGTGTAGTCTAGCTAGTGCCACTTTATTTTGGAAAAAAAAGGGCAATGTCTTAAAGTTGGAGTAGTCAGGGAAAAATATAAGCTTTTTAAATTTGAAGCATTACTGAAGTAGTCTGCCATCCTGACTGATATTTGTCTTTTAAAACACAGTGAATTTTGAAGCCCTGATCATCACTTTTGGAGTTTTGGGAGGAGTCATCGTCCTGGCCATCACTGTGTGTTGCTGCTGCTGCTGCTGCTGTAGGAAGAGGAGCCCCAGGTAAAACCACAAGACACTGGCATTTAAATAATTAAACGTGTTAAATTATACCTTTTTTCCAGCGCAGTATTAAGACTTGAGTAACTGTCTAATTGTGCATTTGTTTTTTGCTTCGGGGCCAGCAAAACTGTCCATAAACTCGTCAATTAGAAGTAAAGATAGAGCAACTAAGGATATTGATGTTCTATAACTTGTTTAATTCAATTCAACTTTATTAGTCCCCAAGGGGAAATTCAATAGTTAGGACTCTTCAAATAAATTAAAAAGCAAATTAATTGATTTGACTTCATCAAACTCTAAAGGTTTAGTAGGCCATATTTCTTATAACAATCTGAGACCAATGCTTTTTCAAACACATTTAAACTATCTGTTTTTGATGAAATGTTTAAAATATTTCACATATTTTACAATATTGCTCAAATCAAATAAAAAATGTCATATTTTTGTAGACCTTGTTCATTGTGCTAAGTGTCAAAAGTTCACTAGTTGTTCCTTTTATGTTCACACATTTGTGATAAGGCTGCAGGAATTTTATGAATGCTGCATAGTTTTCTTAAAAATACTATACAGAGCACACTGTGAGGAGTTGTTGGTGGGCCAAAGTGTATCCATGACCTTGTACATGTGTCTGGGCATGTATTTTTAGTAATAATGTAGAGAAAGAATAATATAACAGCTCACTAAATACAAAAAAATCCATAAACAATCTTTGCCACAAAATAAAGCAGAATTCAACCAATGTCAAGAACAGTAAAATAAAAGGTCTTTTATGTTTTAGTGCATTTTTGAAAACCCAAGTGACATTTTTTATTCAGTGTAAACTACTGCTCCTGTTTATACAACCACTGTAAATGTGTGGCGTGTGCTCTCTTTGTGCTGGAGTGAAATGAAACTGTCATGTCAGTCAATCATCTGCGGAGTGTCCTGTCGCGCTCTGACAGTCCTGTGGGTGTCGACTTAACCCGTACACGTCTGTCATCCCACTGAAAACCGGGATGAAGTACGTGCCACTCTCACTACGGCTTCATTTTAGTGTGTTCACATTTCTTTGTACTATTTATTTTCACCTGTGTTTGTCCCGCGTACAACAAAAAAAGCTATTAGACTCTGGATGCCCTTCTCAGTAGAAACGCTCTACTTTTCTAAACAGTGTCTCTCAGGTGAACGAGGCCATTTGTAGATGCGTGTTATTTATCAAATGCAGATGAGGTGCTTTTGTCTGAATTACTAATTCAGTCTCTTTGTTTACATTTGAAGGGTTGACAGAGAAGATGAGCAATACGCCCGAAGGAGAGAAGAGATCAGGCAGCGCTCCGAGGAACGGTAAGCACTTCGCTCAAGGCTTCAGTCAAAACAGTAAGAAAAATAGAAAAATAGAAGATTATTTTGTAACACTCCTTTGTGGATTCACTTCACTTTTGACTTGAAGAGTTCCTTGGGAGGAAAACAGTCGTCATTTATTATATTTTTTTATTGAATTGTTTTATTTTGCCGAAAAAATAGAATGGAAAGAAGAAAAGTATGTGTAGTGGGCAACTAGCAACCAAAAAATAACCACAATAGGAGCAGGAGGTAGGTCCTAGATGTGTTCTGTGTGTTCATGGCATAAAAATGAGATGTCATGTACTCAATACATTCACTTTCTTTATTTAAACTTATTAAATAGACAGAAATATTGCAGTGAAAGCTTTATTGCAAAACCATTTTCGCACACAGTCAGTTGTAGCCTGTGTCTCTCCTATATTGGATTGTGACTGATGATAAACAACAACAGCAACAAAAACCTGGATTCAAAAATGAGAATTTAAAAAAAAAATACAAGTTTTAACTTAACCATCTCTATCCTGGTTGAAGAATACGTCAATATTTGTCAAATACAGTGCCTATATTGACAGAAACCATATACTTTTCCACCTCAGGTCTACTTAAGATTAATATTAACACAACTTGACTTAAGCAAATGTGGAATAGATGAGACACAAGAACATGGGTGTGGTGGCTTAGCCTGTTGTGGGTCACACTTCTCAGTCTCCAGTGGCCATTTTAAGCAAATAAAAGTCTATAAAAAAAGATGGTGTTCCAGTTTTATAGGACCTAAACACAAAAAACCTCAAACACAATCCGGCCTATGTAGCTACTGGATAAACATAAAGGAAACTCTACAATTAAAGGCACAAATGTGATACAGAACAGCAGAATCATATCTATATCACCCATAAATTGTGACCGACATAAACTGGACCTAGATTTAAAACGATGACGTGTCTATCTCACCATCTGAATCATCTCATATGTACCAAGACGGCCTTAAGTACGACACAAGAGTTCATCGCGTCGAACAAAAGAGGCTGTTGTCTGCTTGAAATTCAAAACAACTGCTGCAGCCTCAACAAGTCCACGTCCCAAAGGAGCCCGGTGTTTCTCGGCTCACATCCCCAAACACCAATTGGATTGTCAAGGCTGAACAGCTGCTCTCTGGCAACAGTGTCATAAATAGAGCAAGCTACATCCCGCGCGCTGCTATTCATCGTCAAAGAATCGTTGTAATGAATGAAAATGAATCTCCCGTTAATATGTTAGCGATAGCAGTTTACACACTTTACTCAACCCCGGAAAAACCTGGAATAATTTAGGGAAAAGTCAAGGAAAAGTTACGTAATACCAACTTATAAGATAGCATTTTAAAAAGCGCTGTTTAAGTACTATATATTTTATGCTAATTTTGATCCTTTTTGTTTAGCTTTGTTTCTTTTAGTGATGTTTTGAGTTATTCTAGTGCAATTTTGGTGCTGTTTTATCATGACTTAGCTAGTTTTTGACATAGTTATAGTGTTTCCAGCAAGAAATAAGTCAGATAGCTACCTTGCACCATTCCAGACCATTTTTCTTTAACTATATGTTCAAATAATTGGTAGTCAAGGTATTGAGTGCGTACGATTATTGATAAACTCTTCCTATCGCTCTTCATATACATCTTAGCTTCTCATTTTCACGCCCAGGCTCTTACAGCGTTCGCTCTGAGATGAAGGTCGGCTGATGCGTTGTAAGCCGAGCGCTCGTGCAGAAGCGAAGTCAAGAGCTGCGGTTTATCATCGCCGCTGCCACTGCCCGGGAACATCGCAGTCCCGCTCTGTTGTTGAACGAGCTTTTCTTTCACGTGACAGAGGATCAAGTCCGGGTTTCCTGCCGGGTTCATGATCAAATCTGCAAAGTCACAGTGAGAGCAGTGACCTACATTCGGTACAGGCAGTTCACGTTGGGAGCGGGACATTCGGGATGGATAAAAAAAAAAAAAAAAAAAAAAGGCTTAAGCTTCTCGACACTGAGCCAGAGCAAAGCACAACGCGTCCCTCAGCAGCTAAGGTCACTCTGAAGAGCACTGCTGTCACTGCTATGATAGTATAGAGCACAGTTATTGTCACCGAGAAAGTCTGATCAACAATTTAACGACGTTTCCATGTCCCTTTGTGGCATCTTTGATTGTCAGCTTTTTCGTTCAAATCTGACAAATCGTCTCCGGGGATTTTTAAAGGGATGTTAGTGCAGTGAAATGAATCCCAAATGACAAAAATGTTTATTCAAATGAAGCTTATAGTTCGGAAGCTTCAATATAAAGAGTGGCAGTAATTCTTCCATTGAACCTAAACAGAAAAATGTGCAGACTGAAAATAGTGTAGTGTAAAAATATATCACAAATAATCCCATCACAGTAATGTTTGGTGTTTAACTTTAACAATTGAGCTTTTAATGTCTATATTTCTGAGGTTTTTTACATTTTACATTTACCTGCTAAAGGTAATTATGCTTTAACATTTTGGACATTTATTTACTAAATTGATTTAATATTTAAGCAAATTTTAAGCAAACTTTTCATATGTTTTTTTTTCTTTTTTTCTCTTGTTGGTACATAAAAAACAGCTTGTCCCTGCAGGGCTACCGTATATGCTCTCAGTTTGTAGAAAGGACAGTTTTGAAGTGAAGGATTGCAAACTGCAATGTCCCCACCAAAAACTACACACTGCACCTTTAAATTAACTCTAAAGTCGTGAAATCTAGTATAAACCTCAACACATAACCTGTCTATATTGAACTTGAACGTAAACCTACACATTTTTTTTGACAGATTTGAAATGATACGACTGTCGGATTGACACGACTGACACAAATCTGCCCATCATTTTCTGTCTGAATAAATTATTCTTCACTCTTCGTTTATAAGAGCTTCTACACGATTTAAATGTATTTATAAACCACTCATCTTGTGTAATGTAGGTCAAATGGACCAATATAACTCTTTACAAGCTGAAGCTGACAGTACAAACAACATTGAAGAGCACAGACACTTCCTCGGGGGATTTTAAAGAACTGTCGTCGAGGAAATAAAAGGCTGACTGTGTTTTTAAAAGCTACAGAGTTTCAGGTGCATCTTAAAATGACATATAGAAGAAAAAAATCAATTGGCTTTTACAAATTATTCAAAAATCTAATAATGTGTCGGGGCGTTTGGTGTCACGTATCCCATGTGTTGGTTTGTTTACATTTGTGAGGCTGATTTTTCCAATTGTGCAAAGGGAACTTCAAAGCACCGCCTCGTGTGGGATTATGTTGTGGACTCCTGTGGCGAGCCCAGTTTCAAACCTTTCTTTATTTAAACCAGGCTACACTGGGGAGAAAAAGAGAAAGAAACTGACAGATAGCAAAGCTCAGGACTTTGACTGTGTCCATTTTTCTCTGCTTTGTATTTTATGAACCACTTTATTCGTGCATCTTTACGGCAAAGGCTGGAGTGGATAAAAGAAAGGATCCTGCGTAAGATGGAACACTAGATTAAGACATCTGAATCTGTGTTTGGAAATGTTAACAATGTCAAATAAGCTACGGCAGATGTAAACACTTTTAAAATGGTAATATCTTGGATTAACAAAGACTGCAGTTGCTCAAAACAACAAACCAAAACCTTAAATTATTACAGCAGCGGTATCTGTTTCACAAAGTAATGATAAAATGTAATTTCCCAGGCATCGAGACTCTAAAAGATCAATCAAAAAGTTGTGAGGCTGCTACGCAAAGATATTAAATCATGTTATATATTTGGTTTATATACTTTTTTATTATTATTGAATAGAAAACACTCATAACTACAACATGTTACAGAAAATAACAAATGCAGTGTCGTCTTTATCAATAAAGCCAGCCAGTCTTTTTCATTATTATTATTATTACATTGTCTGTTTCATTTACAACACCTCAAATGATAACTGCACCTGGAAAAGTGCACCTGAGCAGCCTTTCCAAACCGTAGATTTCGTTCCTTTTCTATCCGATGGAAGCTGAAACCTCCGCCTCTTGAGTTCTCACTTGTTGCTCTGACTCTTTATGTCGGAGGGCTGTGAAAGTGTCAGTCAACCAGTCACACGTGAGCCGTCGTCGGGCCCGGGGGACAGCTGGAGAGCAGCGGCAGCCACCCAAATTGCTCACAGATCGCTACGTGGCAATAAAGCACCCACTGATTTACAGCGGGTCTTTGTGCAGCGATGAAGTGGAGTGACGCCTCTGGAGGTCCGTCGCACAAAACCTCCTCGCGGGCTTTTGTTAGTCCCCAGAAAGGCTGACAGCAGGCACGTTGCTCCGTTTGTGTTGGATTACCAAGCAGGCTGCAAGGGGAGAAAATGGGACCGAACACTCCCATACAAGCTGGCATTGTTTAGATCCAATGTGTATTCTTACATCGACGTGCTTTTCTGTCACTGAGATCCTGCTGCCACTTATTGACGGTTCATTTTGTTTTTCAGGAAGGCGGATAGGAAGACGAGGCACGATGAAATTCGCAGGAAATATGGTAAGCATCCCCCTTGACCTTGACTGTATCACTTTATCATTTACACTCACTCTGTTTGACTGATGACTTATGTCTAAACCAATGTATTAGGTCCTTTTAACTGAAAAAGACCCTCCATTCGCCAAGTCAAGTGTGAAAGTTATTCATTTTTGGGTTGTGCCTTAAGCCAAAGTCACATACATCTCTATTCATCCCCTTTTGGATGTTTAGTGGGTAGTCTGACCATTTTTTGGCATCATAGTTCAATGACAAGATTTGTACTTAAATATAGACAGTGACAAAGCAGTCTTTTTTCTTTCTAAGTAATAAAAAATAGATATATGTCAGAATTTCACTATTTAGTTGCTGTGATTTGCTGAATAGATGTCTTTATTCTTGTTAAAACATCATAAATTCTGTATTTGTTGTGCTGTACATTAACTCAGAAGAGAAAAATGCACCTTTATTTAGGGATTGAAAAATGACAGTTGCTTTAATAACTGTTGATACTGTTTGGACAAATGGAAATGATCTTTCACAGAACTTTCCAACAGCACCTTTAATCAAATACGACTCCTCACACGGCCTTTCAAACCCCGACAGTGGAGATGTTCTTTCTGTTCGGCTCTTGTCAGCTTTGTCTTTGAGGCGTGTTCTATTAGTTGAGATTTTGCGGGACGTAGGGACTGAATTACATTTCCATATCCCTTTCCACGATGCATTATTCAGCAGTATATGCCGTGTGCTCCAGGAGCCCGTTCAGGTCATGTATAGGTTACACTAACTCCTGTCCCCTCACATTAGGTTAAGCATAATTTATCATATGCCAGTGTCAAGTGGAGACCCACTCCTCAGGCTTTTACAGGTCACTGGAGATCCACTCGATGAACTTTAAATAAAGATCAGACCCACCAGCGAAGTGTAATAATACAGTGCACTGTAAGACGCTGCAAGGTGAGCGAAGGTAATGTCAGAAGATTATGCATTCAGAACTTACTTTCAACTGCTACTGTTCAATATAAACACCAGCCAGACCCATGATAATATTAAAACTGCATAATAAGGGGTCTGTTTGTGGGATTGGCTGGTTGTTGGTGGCTTGGAGGTTGTCTGGCTTTAAGAAACTCTTTTCTGTGTGCTTCTCTTAAGGGTTTAGAGCTTTGTTTAGCCAAAAAACTAAGGTACAGTAACTTTCTGAAACTTTGTAATGCAAGAATTAAACAAAATGAAAGTTAAAAGTGTTAAGACTTGACGGTACAACGCCAAGTGGTGGTGAATGTTGTAAAAGAAATGCATGATGTATCACAAAATTAGCTTTATTGCATTGTCAACAACAGCAGTATCTATATTGTTGGAAAGTTCTTTGACCAATGGAAGTGGAAGTGTACTGCTTTTTGGAGCCATATCACCACCTTCAATAATATTGGACTGTTATTACAGCCATTTACCATTGTCTCTCATGTCTTCACACTTTATTTGTACCATACATTATTTAATATCAGTCTGAAAACAGAAAGATTAATAATAGAAGGTTTAGTTTTCCAATAAAAATACGTGATGGTGATGGATCTGACAGAAACCAAAGAACAAGAGTGGAGCTAGTTCCCATCAGGTTGTGTTTTTCTCACTTCTAAAAAATACTTAAATCCATTCTGTGCGTGAGCTTTGATAAAAAGAGACCCATTAATTACCCATACATTGTATTGATTTCATTGATTACGTCCGGTGTGTGTTAGTGATGTGTCCCTCGGGCGCAGCCTCGTCGGAGTGAGACGTCTCCGTGAGGACGCCGTGACACGGTGATGGATGGCGCTGTTTTCCTTCGGCCTCCCCCTCTCATTAGTTTACCTCCACAGAGACTCAGAACGTCCCGGGCCCGTCGTCTGACACACAATCCGGGGATCCTTTGTACGTCTTTAACTCTACACGAAGCTCCGGGCTTTTCTTTAAGCCTCTGCGATGTCTTCAAATGCGGTCCTTTGGGGGGACGACATGAAAAGTAGACCTGTAAAACCTGTAGATGGAGAGGCCACATGGGAATATAAATCACAAGTTTAGCCCCACAGACACTTAAAGCCCTGCAGCTAACTCTCACTGGTGACTTCATCTTTAAAGAGGCATATTTGGCATTTTTTTGTGGAGAATCCCTTCCAGAAGTGGTTAAACATGAAGCAGGTACATTAAGATTATGAAATCGTGTACGGTAATAAATCACGCACTAAGGATGATTTATTATCTTTGTGCGATAATAAATCATACATTATTACAAGTTAAGTTACCATTTAGAGGCAATTTGGGGGGTATTAGTATAACAAATAATCTTGGTTTGAATTAAAAAAAATGCAAACCATTAAAACTGCAATTAAATGCTAATAAAAATAAACCAGCAAACCACTTTCCCCTCTTTTTGTTCTTCACCAAAATAAACCCATTGTAAGTACATATACAATACATACCAGCTCGGTGAGATAAATTTGATTAATTTGAGTTTTTGATTTAAAAAATGTCAGAAATAGCTGTATTGTATTGAAATAGCTCCCTTTAAAAGCTGCGCTGTACACTGTGTGAAAGCCAGTGTTGCTTTTAGCGACTGCAAGGCATTAAAGACGACCTTTCTCTTTGATTATTAGTCAGTTTTCTTGTCTGCAAAGTGTCTGGGAATTGACAAACACGACCAGAGTAGCCTGTGGGATGCCCCCAGTACTTCTTGATTTATGCAAATTATGGATTAGCCTTCGATTTACTTTGGCTCTTTTTGCTTTTTTAACACAATGTGGTGTAAATTATTCTAAACCGAGTCTACGGAGACGGAGAGAGCTTTATTTGTTTAGTTCCTCGATGAGAGTAATGAACATTGTCTGCTGCTTCTGCCGCGTTGTTGTTGTTTTGTTGGGTTTTTTTGTCATTGTCATTGAGGATAAAAAGGACATTTTAACATAATACATTTAACTATGCCTCACAAGCTCCTTTTAAGCAAAACTTTTTCGAAAACTGGCACAAGCAGCTGCAGTTTATGCTCTAATTTCTACCCAGAAGTTATCAAATGGGTCATTTGTGCTCTTCCAAAACATTAAGGCAATTAGTTTGATCTCCTGTCCTAATATGGAAAGACTCGAAACTGCTTTTATTTGGTCATTTTTCTTAAGTTTATCTTTGATTTTGCTTCATTATCTTCCTTTTTATTTTAGCACAGCTGTGTTTGTTTCAACGTGAGCTGACACTAATGCAGCTGCTGTCAGTGTTTTCAAAAAGTTTGTGAAAACCATGTGGAATTCCTGCAGAAATTAACCGTTGACAGCTTTCACAAAATGTGCTTCAAATTACTGCTTGAAGATTGTGAGAATTCCCATCTGTCCTTCTCCAGTTTCTCTTAAAATAACATTATAGGGAAAACGCAAGGTAATAGAGGCGGCAAAAACGGTCATGTATGTCTGTAGTTGGATGCAAGAAGAAAAAAAAAACCATCCAGATTTAACAATGTGAGAGTTTTTAAGCGGAATTAGCCAATTAGTTGGAGCAGCTCTTGTTATAATCATGTGGTCTGTCTGGTGTTAAAGAGGGTCATGTTTTCAAATGTCTAACCCAGACGTCGGGACGGTGAACACTGTGTACCTTGACCCAGCGGCTCCTGTGTTTTCACTCACTTTCCCTCACTTCCTGTTTCCTCTGGGGCAGGTTTGCTGGGCGACTCGGACCACCCGTACAGCAAGTTCGAAAACGAGTAAACCAGCAGCGGCGCCGGCGACAGGACCGTGTTACTACTCTCTGCCTGTGTCCTTCTAACTCCACGATGCAACCGTTAAAGAGTGATCGAAACCAGATTCAAATCACATCTTCACACTTTTTTAAAACAATATTATGCCTAAACTTTCTTTTACCTTGTTTATTCTTTTACGCAGTGATGTGTGCTGAACATATATTAAAGCTCTTTTAAACTTTTTTCAGATCAAATCAAAATACTGATGCTAAATGCTGTCTTTTTAAATGTTGTAGTTTCATATTAACCTTTGCACTTCGTACGTACAATGACGGGTTGATGGGGAACGATGATTGTATGAAACGTGTCTGACACTCGAATAAAGATATTTTGAGATTTGGGTTTGGTTTATTTGTGACTTTAAATAAAGAATAGATGGAGAGTTTCTGCTTCTAAATGTTGGCGGATAATGGACTGTTGGAAGTGGACTTGGTTGATGTTCGTTCGCAGAGACATAATGGAAACTGCAGCCAACAACAACAAAAAAAAAAAGCTTAAAAACACTTCTAAATCCTTTTTTTATTACTTTATAAATTAACTGTGATACTTGCTGCTGTAACAAAGTGAACCATAGCTTCTGAAGCATAATGATTGATGATATCAGCAGATAAAAAAGAAAGTTAATATTGTTGAATGAACTTCTGAATCAAGTAAAAAAAAAAATCAGTAGGAACATTAATGTGAAACTGCAATGTAATTATTTTTTATGACTTTTTTTTCATTTATTGTGAAGTTTACATTTACATTTCCTCACGACATTGTTTTTTTTTAAGTTTGTTTGAAAATTGCAAGATAAAATATTACTTACATGTATTCAGTTAATGAAATGTTTGTGTTGTTTTACATGGCGGCATCATTTTGTTACAGAAACCTTATAGATTATCCTTTCATCGTTACTTTATGTTATGAAGAAGTACTATATTAGGGTCTGTGCAAACAATAATTGTGCTAAAACGCAAAGAATAATCAGATTAAATGTTGATGTAAATGTCAGCTACAAAATTAGGGTTCTAAGACAAACTTTTGCTTTGACGACCCATATTCCAAATAAACCTATTAATTTTAAAAGTTTATTTAAATGCACAGTGACAATCACACTCTTCCGAATATAAAAATGTGACCGACTGTGACCCGCTGTATGGGAAACATTGACTTATTAACTTCCTTTTCATTTAATCAACTCTTACGTCCACGTATAAATGATTTTAGAGCTGCAGAGTCAAACATTTGAATCAGAGACATCCTCATCTTTGTCTGAGCAGTGAACTTACCCTGCATTGATTTGTCTAATGTGCACAAACGGCCTCTAGGGGGTAGTTAGAGCACCATATGAGTGCTGTATTTCTCTGCTGACATTACACCTGACTGTGTTCGACACCTCGGGACCTCGCTGACATCTGCCGCCACAAAGTTTACTCCTCAAACTTTTAACACATCGCTGCAGGTGCCTATAAACCGTGTTATTCTTGGAGATAAAAAGTGCCACACACCTTTCATAAAGTGGTTTCGATGCCCGTAGAGGTGTGCAGTTCAGGTTACACGCGTCATTAACTGTGCTGCGATAATAAAGGGCCATTTCTAACTAATAAAGCTGTGCATTTGTCTCAATTATCCCTCGTTCCCGTCAGAGTAATTAGGCAGCGGTGGAATATAGTTCCTCTACATTCCTGACTCTAATGTGAAATGTGTATAGTGCACAATTAGCTTCTGCTGCAGTTAGCCGCAGTATTTAAGTGGCTGGATAATAAATGTTCATGCAGTATACTGTTTAATTACTGAGTCAACTCAACAAGAGGCAAATGATCTGCAATAAATGCTGTTTTGTGGAGCTTTTGCTTTTAAATGTTGCGATAGAAGTGATGCTGAGTCTATGGTTCAAATGACACTTGATCCATAATAATGTTTTATTTACTAAGCGAGTAGAATTCCCATAATACAGCATAATATCATCCTACAAAACATGAGAGTATATTTAGTAAAGGGCTATGTGTTCATAAAAATTAAAAATCATGGATGAATGTAGAATTATTTGCTGTAAGACTCTTTAAAAACTTTTTATTCTGGAAGTCAAGCAAATGTATTGATTTCTGATCCATAAACCTGTGCTACTTTCACTCTTAAATAGAACATTTAATCATTTTTATCATATTAAACAATGATAATCAGTTTAAGGTCCCATGATTCAAACAGATGACTCGTTAAAAAACTAAAACCTACAACCCTCGATGACTTCTACAGTTATCACGCCACATTAACCATGCACAGACAGCCTCGGCGTTTGGTGTCTTCGTGTCAGAAATCAAACCTACAGCGCTGCTCTGATCACTGATGCAGCTGCTGTGGCGACTGCAGCAGAGACATGATCAAATCAGAGATGCCAGTCAGCGCATCCAGACACATGACAGAGACACAATGGGCTCCCGCTGCAGCAGGATTTGGATTACTGATGCAGTCTCATGTCTGTAATCCCACACAAACCCTAAATCCACCTGGGAAAGTTAAGTGGCAGAGTATGATCTCGTTAAGGCGCTGGAATTCAGAGTTTTGTGTAGAGATGTTATCGATTCTGTATTTTTATTCATCTGTGGAATTATAAGCATTGTCTTTTTCCCGTTGGACTATATTTCTGTATATTTATACGTTTACACCAAAATGAGAGAGAAATGTCTTTTTTTTTTGTATGTTTTGTAAAATCTTTGAATAAAACTGTGCTCTGATAAAAACAACAGTCAAATCATGTTTGTGTGACTCGTTTTTGTTTATGTTCACAATTATCAAAGTGAACTGGATGCTTTTATTCTGGATATTTACAGTAAACACTTCTTTATTAAAGGATGATGGCCACTTTTTTCAGCTTTCAAGTGTGTGTCTTGGAAAAAAACACCTGTTTTCATATTTGTGAAGCACTACAGAAGTATTCCAATCTGCTTTTATGTATTTGTTGTTAGATAAATGGAGATTAAATGCACTTTAGCTCACAGTAGTAATAGTAAGAGGCTGCCATATTCCCAGTGTGCTTTATATGTCACTGGATACAGCCATGCTCCATAGAGATTTACTTGGATTGTGCTTTCATTTCTATAATTATAAACCAGTGGATTAACAGACTGACAGAGTGCTATTTAATGCATGATTATAGGTAATGCCTCAGATGAAATGCTCATTCTGTGTCTGCTTCTATGCATATGAAATGTACCATAATATTGACATAACTGCATTTTGTCATAACATTTCTCATATTATGTTAACTAATTCTTCACGAATCCCCGTGGAATTTGAATATAAATGTATTACCATGAGGAGAAAACTGAATATAATAAAATATTTCTCTATATAACTGAAGTACGCATGAAGGCAAGTTGAGATTTTGATGGATTTCCACAGAAAAACTGACCTTGAGTCAATACTATGCGTTTTTTTCGAGTAATGTGTGAATGAAATGTTGCTGATGTGGGGAAATACCACCGCGTGGGTCTCACAGAGGGCAGCAAGCTCCACAAGAGACAACAATCTGTGCGCACAAGGAGAATACATTCCTCCTGCAACACATTAAAGGGCGGTGCTTGGTCCGTAACTGTCTTTTCCTCCGTCCAATAAACGAGCGGTGCTCCCCGGAACTGGGCCAATCCCTGCCTCCAAAAGGCGGGACACTGAGAGGTCGAAACCGGAGAGAGAGAATCCCAAAAATGACATCTAGATTGCGGTGGAGCAGGGAGCGACTGGGACGCTGAGGAAAGAAGGGAAGAAAGAAAGAAAAGAAGTCAGAGCTTGAGCGTAAATAGACGCAGCGTCAAATTACGCACAGCTCTTATTCGGACGCGTCTTTTGCTGCGTGTTTGGAAATGTAGAGGCAATCTTTTCCAAAATTTCAACAAGGTTTTTTTTAGTTGATGAGAAGTGAGAGCTGCTCCTTTGCTTCCCCGTGTTCGCAGCTGCAGTTGCTGGGCTTCAACTAAAGAAGCCTCCGCTGCTTCAACATCGCTCCTTCTTTTCCTTCTTACGCTTCCGAACAGCGCTCACTCGCAGCACAACCACAGCTGCAGGAAAAGTCCCGAGAATAAAACGAAATGTGTGACCTGATGCCAGCTTCACAGCCCGTTGAGAAAATCGGCAAAATGAAAAAGTTGAGGAGAACTTTATCGGAGAGTTTCAGGAGCATTGGTGAGTACTTTTGCTTTTTTTGTGTGTGTGTTTTCCAGATGTTTTTACCAGTGTCTCCAGCAGCAACAAGAGGGAACAGAAACAGGCTTGTACTGTGTCAGAGTTTAGGTTAGCGGCCATGAAAAAGCCACATAAACTTGGCTTCTCATCATCACTTCCCATTTTGGTTTTAACTCCTTGTTGAGCCACTCTAGACGGAATTATTAGTGAATACAATGCGCAAAGCCAGTCTCTGTGGATGCGTTTTCAGTTAAACATTTAGGAAAACATGGATATTTTATTGCTTAATTTTACATGATTTTTGGAGCCTACGTTTAACCTTAATGTTATTACATAGGATGTGTTTGCTTTTGAATCAAGCAACAGTCTGTAGAGCTTATAGAGGCAGAGGTGAGTCTCAAATACGTTCAAAATGCAAAATCTTTCAGAAGATTTGGAAGAAATAAACTCCTCAATTCAGAAAATAAATCTGATAGCAATGTGAAGCTACAACTCATCAACAATTATTTCGATTTATCACCCTCTGAAGTGTCACAGGGGCGAGACTTTGTAGTGAGATCTTCTGGAGAATGCATTTAAATCTCTATCTCCTCATTTAGTCATTGCTCCTCCGTAGTTTTCTGCAGGGCTTTGAATTGTTTAGGATTCCCAGACGTTCCAGTGATGTTTCCCTTTCTCCATAAAGACATAAATCCCTCTGTGAACAATGTCAGGCTCGTAACAGAGAGCTCAGAGTGATGAGTGATGTTTGTAGATTGTAACAGGAGGAATGTCAAGGCAAGGCACAGTTTACAGTGAAGGTTACAACATGAAGTGGCTGTTGAGAAGTGGGCACCAGGACAGAGATTAGATGACTTTTGCTTCTCGTTTTTGTTTTTCCTCAACAATTTTCACTTCATGGTCAATGCTGAAAGGGTATGGTCTGCTTTTGGTTATATTCTGTTGCATGAAGTTCCACTGCATGCAGTCACCCAAGGGTTGAAATGGTGTATAATAAGCTATTGTAGGTCAGTTTGGGGTATTATTGTTGCTGTAATGGACATGAAAACTCTTCTAATTTCAAGTTAAAGTCTGTTTTTAATGATTCTTCACATGTAGCACCATGTATATACAAAAAACCTTCAAGATTGTAAGACATGATTGTAAGGTTTTGTCGTGTATGTGCCATTTTGTATTTTTTGGTCATTTTTCATATTAGTTTATATCGATAGGTTTGCCAAATCCTGTTTTTAACTCACATTTCTCACTATTGTTCACTTTGAGTCAGACCAATTCTACATTTTACATAGTAAACCACTCTTTTCACTTCCCAGGTTCATTATGTGTAGGCATTTAGAGCATTTTTGATTAGTTTTAAAGGAATGGGTTACTCTTAAGTTCAAGATTTAAGTCTAGTTTCAAAATAATGCTGTGGGTAACTTTAGAAAATGGCTTAATGCTTTGTTGTTTAAGTAGGGCATCACAAACTGTTCAAATATTGCACAAACACGTATCTTGCAAAACCAGGTGCTTCCAAAGAGGATGCACTGGGAATAATAATAGCTCAGTTTACACATGTGGCAGGAAATGCAGTATATTACTTGATAATCAGCCTCTATGCTCCTCTTATGTAGTTCCGGTTCAGCTAACAAGCTTCTATAAATGATGTGATCCCATCGCCGCTTTTCAAGGTGCGTCCCTCCGTATCTCATTTGATCTTCATCTTCCTCTGCCTCTTTTCTCTCCCCCGTTTGAGCACACAGACGCCGATACGACGCTCCGCCACACTTCTTCTCACGAGCCTCAGTGGCCTTTGTAGCAGTTTGTGTGAAAAAAATGAATAGTCTCGATGCAGTCTGTGTGAGAAAGGTGGGAAATGAACACTTGGGGTTGGTGTCTGGAGAAAAAATAAAAAGAAAGAGAGATTGGCATTGACTTTTCTGCCGCGCTGGCTCTCATCTCCTATTGGCCCGTCTTTTCTCAATCTGAATCAACACATCTAAGCATCGATCCCACTTTGTGCCTTCTCTCGAGATCTTTTAGCAAAGCACAGACTCACTGTTTATGTCTCGGTGACAGTGTTGATCCAACCTGTCCCACTGGGCTGGCCTGAATGACATGTCAAATTATAGCACCTTGCAGAATAATACTCGGCGGATATTCGTCTTTTAATGGGTTCAAAGCCGGTTTGTCAAGCTTTTAGTGCTTTTAAAGCCATCAGTTAGAGACGTGTGGTGGTTGTTGTGTGTGAAGTGGGAAAAAAAACACCTCTATCCAGTCTTAAATAAAAAGATAATCTCATTTTTGGCACAGCACTAATAAGGAACATCAGGCAACTTTGTCACTGAAATGAAATGTTGCTATTGAGAGTTACCAAAATGGTCCCAAAATGGTGCTGAGGGGTACACTTTATGACACTAAAGCCAGCGCAAAAACACAATTATATCAAGACTAAACCATGAATAAAGCCAGTAAGAATGAGGACTAAACCTGAGACTAAACAAAGACAAAAACCCTGTAATAAATCTGCAATAATCTTTTACCTAATTAACTAAACTGGGTCAAAACCAAGACTAAATCATGGCTAATTGGCAAAAACTAGAACATAAACCAGCTCTAAACTCAATATCCAGCAATAAATGATAATAATACAGAAGTTATCACCCATCTTTCTGTCTTTTTTTTTTAGTAACAGTAGATTTTATAAAATATAGTGAATCACAGGCTTTCAGAGGTGGCCTTTGTGAACGGTTAGAGGTTTAAAACGTCTTATGCTATATGCCAACTATAAATAGCAGTCGCTTTTCTGTTGGGAAAGCACTGATCTAAGTTACTGGTGCTGGGTTTATCCCTGATGTTCTCTCAGTAAAAAAACACCTCTATCACACTTTCTCCGAGAGACGAGTCAGGTTTTTATATCGTTCTCACTCAGATGATCAGAGAACAGATGCTTTCAAGTGTAAGTATAAAAGTCAGACGCGTTATAAAGCGGGACTAAATAGATTTATTTCTCTGTCTTGTTCACATCACCTCCTTCAGGAAATGACCCTGTTCATATCAACAGAGTGTGAGGTTATTTTTAGTGTTTCGACAGCACTGACAAACACTGCTTTATACAATCAAAGAACTGAGTTTCCTCGCATTTGTCTCTTTAAACAGATCGACTTAAATGAGCAGCAGATGGAGTTGTCATAGTCCTCAGCTTGAGTAGACAGACATTTACAATCACAAAAGAGAATGACTCCGAAACGCAACCCATCTTCAGGAAATAAAAATCAAGTCAGCTCAGTATTGAAACTCACGTTGCTAATTAGCTTTTGGCTATAAAAAAAACTGGCCCGTCACTGGCTACGACTGCAGTTTTTAAGCTTCAACTGCAGTTTTTCTAACAGCAGGAAAATACTGCTTACAGATTTAAGTAATGACTTGGTTTATTCAAGTGTCTTGGCTCCAACGCACTTGCTTTTCCTCTCTGCAGTCTGTTTTTGAATTGAATTTTTGAAAGTGCTTCTGAAAGTAGACATTTGGAGGTTTCGGCCGAATCGGAGTCAATCAGAGAAAGTTTTAGTTCGTCTTTCAAGCATGTTTCACTACAGACACAAACACACAAAAACAATTCCAGTTCCTTCAGGATCAATAATGCAACTTGTTGGACAATATTATACTATTTAATGTGACAAATTGGGACACTGTCAAAATAATTGGCAAATTTGAGCCGAATGGTATCACAATACTCAACATAGTTACTGAATATTACATGTTTTTGTAATATATTTCTACCCTATATACACCACACACACCTGAAATGTTTTATAAGCTATGAACAACAGTTTGTATACTTGTTTTTTATACATATTCAAGCTTTTTGTGCCTCAAATACAAGCAGCTGTAATAATATGTAGACTCATAATTCAAGTTGCAGTATTGTCTTGACAGATGACTTGTAAAATATTCAATAATACATTCAAACAAGCGCAGTTGTTTTCCAGAAAATGCTGTAAATAGTATTGTGATATGAATTATAAATTAAACCTTCGACATGGTTATGTAAATGTCTTTCCGAGCCTGTCCTGTTTTGCACTGCAGACTTAGGCTTTGTGTGGATTTGAGGCCGTGTTGTTTTCGGGAGTGTGTCTGGTCTGTCGGGACTGTGTGCGTCTTTTGTGTGCGTTTGTTTGTGTGTGCGGAGTGACCCTCTGAGGAGTGGGAAGCAGCAGTTTAACGGCTCAGTAGCCTGGGCCGACAATGCCTCCAAAACACTCACTCCCACATAAATAAGTCATTTTAGTGGGGAGCGCTCTGTCTTTTAGCCATCTGTAGCTCCTCATTAGAGAACATAATCATCAACAGGCTCCGATAACACAGAAATCATCATTTGTCTATTAATACTGCTCTTGTGGAGTCTCTCGGGCTGGCGGAGCGATTCAGAAATCAAAGCTGCAGAGACAAACAAACTGTGAGGCAGGATGCGGCGTTGTTTACCCCTCCTTCTCATAAATACAAAGAGTATTGATGTCTAATGCGATTCCACTGCAGTTAACAAGAAAAACAATGCTCCGTATGGCAGCACAACCAACAAATAATTAAAAAGCTGTTGTAGATGTGCGCACTTTAAGCCATTTTGTCTGTCGGGGACTTTTTATTCTTGTCGCAGATTCATTTTAAGTTGGATTATGATGAACAATATGACAGAACATAGTGAGTTTACACAGAGTGATGAGCTATATCATTCTAAACACAGGCAGGTGAACTGCATGGACTCATTACGATGGCACCTGTCAGTAGGTTTAAGTAGAATATGTTGGGAAGTTGTCCATGGATTTGATGCATTGTAAGAAGGAAAAATGAGCTTAAATGAATGCTGGGATGTTCGAAGAGTGAACCTCTTGTTCTTGGTCAACAACTGAAGTGGTTCGAGTGATTGTAAGTGCTGACCTTTTGACTGGGTTATAAATAGCTGGAGTTCACTGAACCATACACGAACCAAAGGCTGAGAAGATGTACTGTAGTGGAAAGAGCTGAAAAGTTGGTCAGTTTTTGGAAGATACGCATAATTCTGTGACATACCAGTGTCCTAATGCAGTGTTTTCTGCTGTAAACTGTTTCCAAGACTATATTATGAACATCTTTCTTGTCACACTTCATATTTTTAGTCTATTTAGATGTCAGTGGTTCGTGTGGTGCTGACATTTCAAACAGAGTTCAGCTGAAAACAGAACATTTTAAGGCATTAATTATCCTGTTAAACATCACAACCAACAGTTTGAGTTCACCGCCTCAAAATGTGGCGCAAAAGTGACACCAAAGTGAGACTACAGCATAACGTTGACCCATAGATTTATGCTCAGTCACTGAACTGTGTCACCGTCAGAAAGTTTATGGAGTAATAATTGTCGGGGAATGACACGGCATTGTTATGGATCTAAGCCTTTCCTTGTAAAGAAATTCATGAGGTGAGTGATTTTGCTTATGGTGTAGCTTACTGTAGAACATTGCCATTAATTCTAACTACTGTGTTATATATATATTCATAAAAAGATAGGCTCCACTGCAGTAGTTAAAGGTCCTATAGGGTCTCCTTGTGAGCTGCTGTAAAAGTGAATTGGTGCTCAGTGTCAGGATTATCTCTGGTTCCTCTGTGCGTCTTCTCCACCATTAGACTTTTTATATTTTTCGGCTCTTTTATCAAATGTTGTCAATACCGGCGCTGCCTAACTCTCTCTTCCTTTCTTCTCTCCGCAGCCTTCAAGAAAGACGACAGCGGCTTTGATGAGGTAGGCTCAAAACAAGTGCATTTTGGGGCTTTTGTGACATCACTGGCCCAGTTTCAAGTGTTTTCCTCCCGAACGACTTGTGGGCTTGATGTTAGAGGACTGCAGTTATTTTTTTTTGGATGTGTAAATGTAAGTCTGCGCATATGGTGTGTAATATATTCATATGTGCAGCGTGGTGCTTTTTCATCTGAGAGACGGCCCTCGGGGTCAGTCGCCATCACAAGGCGTCTGTGGCAGCTCTGGTCTGCCGAGTGGGTCTGTGGGTGAACACAGCAGACACTACTCCACCGCTGTCCCAGAAGACTATAGGCCTATGCTTTATTTGACAAACACAATGGCACCATTTGCTGGGACGCTAACATAACATGGTCTAACATAATCTTGTGTAGAACCTGCAGTTTTACCTCGTTTGCACTTCTTTATTAATTAATCTAAGAGTCTGTTCTGTTTTTTGTTGTGTTCGCAGCCACATATTTAAGTTGTGATGGACATTTGTTTAGATGTTTGCTTTTATGCCGTGTCTTCTTTAAAAAAGGGGTCAGTCTCTGCTTAATATGAGGAAACCATCAAAGGGAATTTGTGCTTCTATTTTAGTAAAAAAGTAAAAAAGTTTTGTAGCGTTGGATTAAATAATGTTACATACTGCATTCATTTGTAGTAAAACATTTAACACAGATTATGAGAAATGTAAGAACAATGCCAATTCTTACAAAATGTAATCTTAGGTTTATAATTTGAAACTGATAAAAATAGAATTGAATGTGAATTTGTGAATAGTTTAAAAAAAAAGATGCATTGGATTGGATCTTCCTTGATTTTTTGGGGGTTGTTGAGGCAAAAAGTCCCATTGCACTGCAGCAAGAATGATGTATTAGGCAACATTAGCTTAGAACAAAAACAGAACTGAAAAACAGCTCTTCTCATATCTGTACCATTCATGTTCTATTTTTAATGAACCATATTATACACTTCACTATTAGCTCAGAAAAACCTGGCCAGCACTTTTCTTCTGCTTTGTAATAATTGCAATTTTAAGATCTAAAGATATTTTTGAAGTAAAATTAGTCTGAAGTGGATAAACTATTTTCCTCTGGACATTGGAGATGCAGTTTAGTTTAGCAAAGAAGATTTTTTTTTGCAGAGACTGTGTGAATCAATACAACCACAATGAGACAGTAGAAGGTATCTGTTTGATAAGAATCGAAGAACAATGTTATTAAAGATAAATCTGAATCATCTCTCGTCTCAAACCTCGATGCCACCAGTGGGACAGTTTAGTTTTAGCGGTAATCTAAGAATTCATTGTGTTGGTGTTTGATTGTCTTTAAAGTGTGTTGTGTTGTAATGTGGAGGCCTGTAAAACGTATCGATTTCTCTCACATCTGCTGCCAGTGTGCGGTTGTAGGCGTCCGCTTGATGAGCCAGTCGATAGGTCTGGGGATACGGGGATGCAATGTTTGTATTGATGAGGAAATCCTGCTCGGTTGCTCTTTTGAGTTAAAGCTACAGTGACTGTTGCTCAAAGTGCAGATGGCTACCTGCTGCTGGGCTCTGAACGTACACCAACCTCCACCGACCGCGTGGCTTTGGGGATAATCACGGCAGATTTTGAGCAATGCTCCGGGAAATGGTCATGAATAAATATGAAGGCATCAGGATGTAATGTTTTGATGTAGCTCACAGGAAACGGATGTCCTTCATTTGGAGTTAATCAAGGAGACAGTTTTGAAGTAGTAACAAAAAAATATCATCTGCTATAAATTGGTGATATTTTGTGGGGAATATGGGAAAAAATAAATAAATAAAAAACAGAGAGGGTTATGTCAACGTCATACTTTGGTACATAGTGTTGCTTTAATATGGGCTTTAGTATTGATAGTATTGATTTTGTCCTGTTTCAGTGCTGGTGTTTAGTTATGCATTTAATCCTAGGTTTAGTACAAGGTTTAACCCTGGTTTTGGGATTATCTGCCCCATGTTTCCCCAAGAAACTGACTGATATATTGAAAGCAAGGGGTCCATTTCTTCTTTCCCATGTCTGGTTTTTAAAATGGTACTGGTTTAATTATAGTTTGGTTTGGCTTTAGTCTTGGTTTTATCCAAGTTCAGTTTTCCATATTATCATTCCTCACTGCTCCGTGCCTATTGAATTAAAGCTTAAAATTTTAAATCACTTTCACATATTTTCTGCTAAATATTGGTGCACTTTTTAAACAGTTCCCAATGACCAGCATCTCCAACTCCATCTGTTTTATGTTTCATATTCAAAACCCGAATGTTTGCTCCCATTGTGCTGCCTCAGCTGGTATTTGCGGTTGATGGGGCAATCAGTAATGCATCACTGTAGACTTTTCCATCGAAGGGATTTTCAGGGGGGTATTATTATTGCTGGCAAAAACACACAAGGGATCAGATAGAACAGACGTCACGCTTGGACACGTTTGTTTAGATAAGACGATAGAGCCCACGTTTCATGCTCGAGAAGGGAGTTTGGTGGGAAAACAACGCGAAACAGACCATTTCGAGAAGTCATTGCCATGGGAATCGGCCCGGGCTATTGGCTATAAATGGGGCTTGCTGTTTGGGAAGAATGTAAAGAATCTAAGGGGGGAAAGTTTCCTTCCTGTTTTGGTGCATGACGAAGAAAATGAACGATCTTCAGCTGCGACTCACTGGGATTTACTGAACAGCTGGGTTGTCATTGTGTATTTATATGCATCTATCTCCTCTGTGTGTATCTGCAGAAGACAAACCAGAGCATAGAAAGAGTTTGTTTGCCACCCAGGTCTGTTGGACTGATTATCATCTATCATTTGTAGCAAGAAAGTATGTGTCTGTATAAACCACAGACACAGCTGGTCACCACTGGAGCGTATATCTTTAACATTATCCAGCCATATATGGCATTTTCTAACGGCTACAAATCGACCCATGTGTCAGAGTTACAAAAGTCGTCCTTATAACTTTATTGAATCGCAAATATTTGGGTAAAAGGGAAAGAATTATGATATTTATCTGCAAAAAAGACGTTATAAGTGTGTTTTTAAAATTGCACTGGCACTAAATGCAGGCTTGACAGGAAATCAGTCAAGTCTTTTCACACTAGGCACGAAATGTTTTGTTGCTCTAAAATGCATCCAAAAATGAACCTTTTAACAGCAATCAGCCGGGGCTAAAAAGCACAAACATGATTTTACACTGCCATTTTACCAGTGGTGAAGCATTAGGCCCGCAGAAACAAATAATAAAATCTATGCTAATTGGTGCATTAACAATTATTACTAATGGACTTGTCGTGTAGCTACAGCTCAGCAAGTGCATTGAGCAAAACTTAACGTAATAATCCACACAATTGCCAAAAAGAACTGTATTGCTAAATACTTTGTGTGTGTGTGCAATAGCAACATTTTTTAAAGTCATGTTTTGGTTTTCTGTTCAGACAATGAAAGAGTTTTGGGTACAGATTGGAAAAAGGATGCATTTGTTGGAAATAATAATGAATAATAGTGTGTCTGTTTGCAAGACAGTTATCTTCATTTATTAGCATTGATTAGTAGTGTTATATAATAATAATAATGTTGGTTAATGTAGTAAACAAGCTTAAACCCTCTGTCCAGATGCCTTCTTTTAAACTTTTGTTGGAGTATGACCTGGATGACTCAGACATGTAGTAACCAGTGTAAAAGAACAGTGCTTCTTACATTATTTCTATTCTTAAGCCTTTTATTGATAAGAGGATCAGTGGCGTGTGTCATATTCAAGAAGCCCTTTGCTGCAGTCAGTCTGACCTATATTTTCAGACCAAGAAACCGAACTTGTGTCTCTCTCTCTCAATGAATCATAGAGTTTCTGTTCTCTGCCTCCTTCCCATTCCCTCGGTCTGTATTGGACTTTAAAGGAAACAGATTGTGAAACCTGACGGGCTTAATCTAAATCCTCCTAAAAGTGCTGTGCTAAACAGAAAGAGTCTGTGGAAGGGATTTGATTATTGCTCTTTCTCTGTGTCTTTTTTGTTGTGTACTTTTCTTGTCATTAAACAGTTTGCTGTCTGGGAACGTGTCCATAACATTCATCTTAATCACAGCTGTCAGGTTCTGTAAAAGAGTTTTGATTAGTTGACAAAAGCTGGGATTGTTCTCCCCATAATGATCTGATCCATATTTCTTTTCATCTTTTTTTTCTGTCATTTTGTCTTTATCTGTTCTCAGTCCAACTGGAACCGAACTGTTTCTTGTGTTTGGTGTCAAGATTAAAAATGAATGCAATGGATGTGTCCTTTAATTACTGGAAACCCTTAGAGAATCCATTAAAGGCAAAGCATTGTCATTAGTTTCTGGGAAAATTCATCATTTTGTATTCTATTAAAGTTTCAGGAAAAATGGCTTCTTCTGCTCTCGGTGCAGCTTGTGGATGGAATTATAATGTTTTGTACGCTTTGAGGACAATGTTAATGTAAACCTAGTCATGTGTTTTTATGCTCATTTTACAACCTTCATTGAGCCTTTGGAGGAAAACAAATAAAAATCAACAGTCCATTTTACTGTGCACTTGACTGATCAAATCCAGAGCTCTCAGTTTGTGCTAATTGTATGTGTCTCTACTCTCTACTTTACTGTTAATGCTGCCTGTTCTCTTTTAGACCTGAAAGTACTAAAATAAACCACAGTTTCTATATGTGTCCCTCCATCTTCTAAAGACTAAGTGGAAGAAGATGATTGAATGCTAAAGCTGTAAATGCAAGCTTGAACTGCTGAATTTTCATCTTCCTTCTGTTTTTTTGACAACTATCAAACACAATCCCTATCGATAAACATGGAAAATCAATAATGTTTGCTGTGTTTTGTGTTGTTAACGTGTCGTCTACATTTACATTGAGCTTTGAGCTTAATCCTAGCATTTGTTGGGTCTCTTCTTTTAATTGGATCTGTTGTGGCCTGCATATAAAAATGACTGAAAAGAAGCAATGATGTAGGTTGTCATGGTTTCTGTTGGGTAATCCCTGTTGGGTTATCCTCCCTCTTTGTGAATGACAGCTTCAATTAGATTTCACAAATGGACCATTAAGTCTGGATGAATTCAGAAAAGCTATCAGCGTCCGCAGTGTCAGTTTTCATAAGCTCTACTGTCTGTTTGAGGTAATGTTATGGCGGTCAGACCAGCTTTAGTTTACTGTATATCCTTTACGTCGAAAGAAAACAGTCAGAACCATATCAACTCTGAATTACCGTGCATCCAGAGCCAAACAACAAAGGCACACGCGTCAATTGATTTATTTTCTGGTTGAATTCAATTACTCATGGATATTTTGAGGTCTTTGAAAAGTCCAATCGATGCGGCCTGTTCATAATGCTCCCTGAAATGACAAAGAAAAGCATTTGATTAGACCCTCTCTGTAGATCTATTGGCTTGTTATGTGTTTGATGGATTTGAATGGAAACCGTGAGCTGAATGTAAACAGTAGTGACAGACTGGTTTTGTACTTAGACTGGTCTTAGTACAGCAACTCTTGGATTATCAGTTTATTCCATCACCAAAGTTATATTTCCTCTGTTACGCCTCATCAGCAGAACTTTAACATAAACATGGATAGCGTTGGATGCACCGTGGACTTTTTGATGCAACTTATGCTTTGTTTTAGCACTTTTCTTTTAACTTATACTTTAAGACTTTGTGTGGAGTATGAATTATTGTAGATCAGGATATACAGAGGGTAAAACTAAAGAACAGACAAAGCAAAACAGCAAAAAAACAAACAATCTTTCGTGTCGTGGGCAAAAACAACTCAAAAATTTAAATCCAGACGATGCTTAGACCTTGAATGACTAGATGAAAAGTATCTTCAAATTCAGCTGAAAACATAGCTCATTCCAGTTTCATTTTATTTGATTAATGGCTGATAACGCCTCCCTAATTCTAACCAAAGGCCCATGAGTTTGATTTGGGTCCATCTCTCATGTGCTGGTTTTGGCCTTGACTCCTGGTCTTTTCTGTCTCGGTCGTGACTCTTGGTTGATGTGGTCTTGTCTACAACAGCATCCGGACCCATCGACCTGTGAATCAGCTGAGATAAACTAACCCTGATGAAAGAGTGAGATGAGTTCAAGAGGCTGAGGAGGGTTTAACCTGCAGCGTGGTGGTCTTGATTAGCCGCTTCCCTCTTTTTTGTGATAACAGTGTTTGTTGCCCACGGCTCGATCCGTTCACCTTGACGTGGACATCTACCTTTCCCTGTCCCAGTATCAGACCCCTGTCCCTTATACGTATCTATTAACTCCCTCCTTCGTGAAAGACACAGGAGCGGAGGTCATCTGTGATCGAGGACAGAGATGTGACTATCCCATCTCAACGTGAGGGGCAGGGAAAGAGCAACGATTAGGAATGAATGGCAAAGGGATTAGGAATGGCTTTGGGACAAAATAAGGTGCTGTTTGGGTTAATCCCTTGTTTGGGTTTGTCAATAACGGCTTTTAATGCCAATGTTGCACCATTTAAGACTTAAGCCTTTTGACAAAGACTGACAAGTGGTATTTAGCAATGACCATGGCATTGGACAAGGTCATTTAAACAGAAGTGTATTAGATAAACAGTCATTTCTTAAATAAAATAATAGTAATAAAAACATTTTAGCAGGTTTTACAGAATGATGAACTCAGTCTGAAATCCTTGTGTATTATGTCAGTCAGATAACTCAACACCTGCCCACTATGTCAAGCCTTGCAAAATTGGATCTAACTCTGGCTAATTCCTTTGTAAACACTGCTTGACAAGCGCTGTCTGGAATATGTATCTTTGGAAAGTGAGACAGGAAGTTTCAAAAGCGTGTGTGTGTACAGTTGTTTGACCTTGTTATTTAGAGCTGGCTGGGGCTTTCCAGAGGGTCTTTCTTCTTAGTAACAGAGGTTGTGTCAGGGGCAGTCGAGAGGGGAGTGGGCCTGGTGTTCTCAAAATACTGTCAATTAGTGGAGTTCATTTTAGCTTTATGTAATTAGTTTTCTCCCTTTTGATCTATTGCCCTGAATTTGTCCTTTATCGTCTTGAAATCTAATATTTTCAGTGTGGATCCTTTAGCATAGAGTTGGTCTTTTTGTCCTTTTCTAACGATCATAGCCTGGAAAGGTCCTGAAAAGTGATCTCCAGAAACTTCCCTAAACTGACTCTCTCATCATTTGGTTGTTAAATGATTGTTGTTTAAACAAAATATCTCAAGTTCCATTTTAGTTCAGGCTAAATTCATCATGGTCCTAAAATAGGTTCATGTTCACTGTTACAAAGTGAGGTAGAGAAGTAACACAAAGGACCTCTAAAGAAGTACGAGAACCAAGAAAGAGAACCCCTCAAACATCTTTTCTCTGTCCCTATGTAAACCTCATGGAGTTTAGTTTGTTGAAGCAGGCAGAGTTAGAACAAGAGTTTAACAGAATATAAAATGACTGCAATCCCAACAACAGAGAAATATGCCATTTGTAGTCTTGGTTGGTCTGGGCTTGTCTTGGTTGGTTTTGATACAAGATTGAATAAAAATGAATTTGACACCATGACAAGACCAAGACCTTTACAAAATAGGCTTTAGACTGGTCTCAAGCCCAAGCACAGTTCCATCTTCATTCACAAGATTTGTTTTAAGTTTATTGAATGTTCATAATCAGACAGGGTCCAACAAGATTTTCAAATGTGTTTTTTTTTTAATTTGATGGTAAGTTAGCGGACCTTAATAGAAAATCCAAAAAGTGCACCTAAAAAGTGAACCTTAACGATTTGAAGCACCTTTTCCCACAAGCCTCTTCGAGTGATTGTACATCCCTCATCATCAGCAGCCACTGAACCTATCACTGCATGTATCCGCTGAAGGACACAGCCTTTACAACACTACAGACACAATGCATATCAGATGCCTATTGTCATCGTCACGGTCGTATCTCAGACGTTCCAGTCGTTGGAACCGTGTCAGAGGATTTTTGAACAGTCTACAAGTGCATATGTTTCACGAACCGCCAAAATGAACCGTAAACCATCGGCTTCTTATTTATTTTACACGTACTCTTATTGCATATGTTCTTGCAGGATTATGTGATTTTGTGAGGGCACAGTAGCATATGGAGTATTCCTCTCTGGATTGTCTGGCAGTAATCACAGCCGGGAACATTTCTTCACACTTTCTTTCTAATATAAGCCTCTTTACACATCAGTCACTCGTTTTAACAATCACAGCCGCTGCAGAAAATAGACTTCCAAGTGTCGACACAGAAACAGGCTCCACTCGGTCTCTTGGAGCATCTGCGCTGCACGTTAATTGAGACCTTTTCAAGAAAGCAGGAATCAGTTACACACTTTATACTTGAGCTTCAGTGAAATATGGACTTTTTCAACTCTTGGAGGGTTCAGTACATACTTCAGGTGAAACTGTCTGCCACTTTAATGGTTGGATGTGTCACTTTTGCACGCTGGATGGAGGGGTTTTTCATTTTGATAAGTGACGTCCTCCATGAAAGACACAGCAGTGGAGGCCCAAGCAGTAAAGTAAAGTGTCTGCTATAGTGTAGTGTAGATTTGAAGATTTTAACTCATAGATAATTGCTCACTACTTCCCCAAAAATGTAGATGTTCATGTTAAATTCTCAAACTAGAAAGGGTGCACTATGAAAAGTTGATAAACCAATGTGTACACAGCAACACTTATAATGCTTGATTCCTTTGTTTTGGCTCAACAGGGATTTCCACAAGGTTTTAATTGCAGGTTTGACTTGCCTTTCCTCTTTTCACTACCTTTTTAGTGATCCATATACTTTTTCAGGTATGGCCAGTGTATAAATAAAACCTCTTCAGGCAAATTTGTGATGTATTTCCACTCCACAACCTTTGTTATGTCCTATACAACTCCTTCTTCTTGCACTGTTTTCCCATTTCTAGATTTATAAAAGATTTTGGGGACATAAAGCAAGAGGCCAGAGTATTTGTAACCCTTATTAAGAAGTGCTGTGTAGTTTGCTTTGTGTAATTGACTACTTAATCTCTGTTATGGCCAACATATTGTAGTCTATTGTAAAGATATATCACTGCCTTTGCTCAGTTCTTGTTCTAATGCCTGCTGTTATACTTCTCTACTGGTCTTTGGCTCTCGTCCATCAAGTCTGCGGAGAGACAATCACTGCTTGATTGATCGTAGCGGCGTTACTGTACGGCAGAATTTATCATCCAGGAGCCGGGGGGAGCTCAGTGCTGTCAGCAACAACCTTTGACTCTTCCAGCAGCTCAGAAGTAGTGATCACCTGGATACGGCACAGCGTCAAATAACTAATGCGCCTCACTCGGGGACGTGTGGGAAACATGATCACACCACGGCCGCTTATCACATTTACACCTTCTAAATGAATTCAGAGTCTTGCATGACATGTGTGTTGGGAGCAGTGGTGGACGTGAATATGCAGCATGAAGGCTAGGCTTCTAATAGAACATGTTGTTGTATGGGGGATCCCTTGGGTGGGAGCATCTAGCATCTCTGTGTGGGTTGCTTTGTATGGAAGACAATATTAGCAGCAGCATTCAGCACATGTTGTTGGCTTAACACAAGGAAATTCCTGACTATCTTTTTGCATTTTTTTTAGCAAACACATACAAAACAAACTGAATTCAATAGGTTTATTGCATGTAATGTTTTCAAGATGATACACGTGTGTTGCATGGGACATTGGAAACATGTGAATGGACAACAAAGGAAGTTTTTAACCTTATCCAAGTGAAATCTTTTCAGTGGCAATCCTTGTAAAGTAGTTGATAAGTAAGTGCCTGTCGTCTTTTTCCCCTCAGGGAGTCGTCACAGCGGAGTAATCCACGTGCAAAACTCACATGGCCTTTGCTTTCCACTAAAGGTTAAATATAAATATTTTTTAATAATAATATCTTTATATAATGGCCGTTTTATGCTTCAGGGAGTCCACAGAAGCCATTTATGTGATCATATCTTACAGTGCTTTTACATTACTTTATCTGTAAGCTTTTGGAACCACAGATTTAAATGATCCAGATAAATGTAGACAAATGAAAGAAAGAACATGTTCATTAATGTATTCGAAGGAGCAACTCTTCAACCAGGATTCTTGTATTGTTTAGTCAAGTTGTATGTCAACCAAAACCAAAAATAGAGTCCCAAATGGTCACTGGGTCCATTCTTTTCAGGGGGCTCCATTGAATCTTATCAGAGTTTTCCCACCTTTTTGTTTTTTTTTTTATCTGAGGCTTTACTTTCAGTCGACAGATCTCACCGAGGGGTCGGCTTGTCGGTGGAAAAATCACTTCAAGATGTCTGATTGACCTCTAAGCTCCTCTTTTCTCCTTGTTTCTCTTTGCTCCTGATGTGGAGGAGGATATTGATAGATACCCTTGAACGCCCCTCTGCTCTGCCGGTTGGACGTCCGCTGGTGTGTGTTGGTGGGAAAAGGTGGGGGTGAAAGGCAACACGCTGCTGCCAGAAGAACGGCTCTGCATCCCCCACTGTGGCTCACATCAGGAGAACTCAGAGCCAGGATCACTCATTTAGTCCGTATAGGCCTCCGGTGTGGGCGTGTGGGTCTGCGTTTATTGGTTTAAACTGGAGAAGGCATTGAGTATATTGCAGTAATTAACCAGTGTGATTGGAAACTGGAGTGTTGTAGTCGAGGCTAGGGCTCAAAATTGGAGGGAAAACATGCCATATGCAAAAGTTATGTTGAATATTGTGATAATTATATCATATGTGATGAATGAATAATGTTTTTGACAGAGAAAAGCTTTAATTTATTTCAAATATTCAGAGAAACATAAGGCTGTGGAGTAACATCAGCTAGGATGGACTCTTTCTTACTACTTACGTCGCATAATTCAATGTATTTCTTCAAAAATGGAACAGTTTCTGCAAGTTTGAGATTTTCCCCATTTTGCCAACATCCCGAATGTCTTTTATTGAAAAATGTCAGAATTTGTTAAAGTTACAGCGAGGTAAATATGACTGATACAAGGCCAAGGTGAAGTTCACTATAGGAAAGTAAGAAATATATGGACTGTAATTGTTTTTCTCATATTGGTGCCCATATGGTGAAGAAAGTTCTCTTACCTGGTCTTGCACTGTAAATTTGACACAGTCTCTAATCATTTTGGAGTTTGTTGTTTAGCTATGATTGCTTTTCTCTCCAGTCCCTCCAGCCATGGCCTTGTTGTTTCACCTTCTCATTCTCCTGAACATGATCTATAGAGAGCACCTAGGGGCAGGTTCTTTATATTTCTGCACACACAGCCACATGTTTGTTGGTCAAAAGTTCAAGGTTATTGTGACAGACCGTCATGTTTTCTGCCAATATGTGAGAAATCCTCTGCTAATGATGACAGAACTGAACACAAATGTATCCAGAGACTGAGGATTTGTGAAATAATCAATGCTCTAGGATCTGGGAAAAGTATGACCTACTAGCTTCTCTTATAGGACAATGTGAAATGCAGTCCTTGGGGGATATTTATTGTAATTACCTGTATTATGCCTTCTATGGGTCAAATCTTCTTTCAATAATAAGATAGAACTTCATTTAATATTGGAAAAGTGCAAGATAAGACAAAAAAAAAATGCTTCATGAATGATTTCTGTTACCCTGGGTTACCAATTGAGTCTATGCTTTCACGTTTTGCTTATTTGTTATAAAGTCAAGACATTATATTATATTTTTCTGTGTTGGATCAAAGCTTGTTACAGAAAAGACTTGAGAAGTTCATAAACCTTAAATGCTCCGATGACCAATAAAAGAGAAGAGAAAAGCAATACGGCTCATCTTCACTTGACTGGAATAACACTTCCAAGAAAGTCAATTTATTCCCAATTTAGTATGAACCAGGCCTTTTCCTTTAATCTAATTTTCCATTTTCTGCCTGCACCAAGTGAAAAGATGATAAGGACTGTAGGCCCCGTGTCCCTCGTGTCCCTCGTGTCCTTACGTCCACAGATAAGGTTATGAACCGAGTGCTGGGGTCAAGATTAAGAGCTGAGAAATGAACTCACAAATGCACTTAATAGAAGTTAAATATACACATGGCAATCTGCTGTCCCATTCCCTGAGCCCATTTTTAGCTCGTAGCATTTTAGCTTCAGTGAACTCATTAACTTTGAGTGCTGGCCATGTGTGTGGTGCTCCGTATGACTCTCACTGTAGCGGCTAATCCTGACTGACTGATTGTCACAGTTCAAGTCTTCGCCACGAGTCGTGTTTATTTGGCTGCAGCAATCTGATTTGTGACAGCTGCTGGCTAATCTGCGCTCGAGCCTTGCAATGGGTCAGAAATTCTCCCAATCTGAGGATGATGTATGAGCCAAAACTGAGCCCGAAGATAGTTAACCCTGCATGAGCTCTGTCAGCTCTGACAGGCATTTCATTTGCCCTGGTGTAACTTTCACATGCGCTGCATTTAGGATTAGCACTCTGTGAGTAAATTAGCAAGGATCCAACTGCCATCACTAAGACAGGTTTAGCGCACACGGAGGTAACTCTGTAAGATACAGTGCATATTATGTTTCCAGATAAGACCTCCAAGTCATAATCATAGGCATAATATTACTGATAGAGAGGTAATACCACCTCCCATGCTGTGTAGTGAAGTCAATTTTCCTTCTGTCATTCTCTGGATGTGATTTTATTCACATCCAAAAACCAAGGACAAATGTTAGAGCCATAGAAGGAACCCACAACCTGTTTGATTTGGTTTCTCTGACTGACACAAGCTGTAGATGCAGTTGAAAGCTAAACACTATACACACAAACTGTTTTCATTCATTTATCATGGCGTGCAATAAGGCTATACAGTATATCACAAATGTATTATTATCCTTAACAAACCCAATTTTGTCTGTTGGTCTTCCATCTGATAGATTCATTCTGTGTCACATATTGTCCAATCAGAGCCTTAAACTATCCTATAACCTTATGTAAAAGGCTTAGTCTGTGTTTATGAGCATTAGTTTTGCAGTAAAAACCAATAAAAACATAGAAGTAAAGTTGTTAGTTGACTAGTCAATGATAGGAATGAGCTTATGGTATCAACATAAAATGTGTCATGTTCCAGACTGGATACTCTGTCTTTCAGTAATAATCAGTTTATGGCCACTATGGTCAGCATGAGGCCCTTGTTTATGAGCTCACCTGCACAAATAGCAACCCATTATACATTTTGAGTGCTCTAATCGCATCTTTAATTAACCTTCCACTAATCGTCCCCGGGGGAAACCTAATGGATTAAATATTGCTGAGGTATTAAAATGCTAATGTGAGCGCGGGGTTGGTCTCATGAAGCTCTCGCCGATGGTGGTGTCGGATATGATGTCACATCCATCATGTTGAAGGCTGTGGAGTTTCCTCCATATGCCCCGCCGTTCAGTGTTGTTGGTGGAAATGGGCCCTGACTGCGCACCAGAAACCCCCAAAGACGAAGGTGATTCTGGGAAATGAGACATAAGAAGGGTAATGGGATGGGATATAACGGTGAATCAGCCTGACGTTTACTTACCGGGGTTTAGCAGGTGAGTCTGACAGTGGGGAAGATGGCTCATTAGACTTGCAGATTAGAAGAGGGAGAGCTTGAACCCGTGCTGGCCTTTTCAAGGTGTGCTGCGACTAAACAAAAGTGTGACAAGTAGTTTAATTCAACAGAGCTTTGAGATAAAAATGTGAAATGTTGCCCTGCTTTGGTGCTGCAAAAGTTAAGTCCATAACACTCAAAATAAAAACTGTAATAAGTCATATTTTAAAAGTATGACCTTTCATTTGGTTTTGTCATGAGAGACAATGGGTTTATGATTGTCATCAGTCACTGTGTTCAAAGTGATAAGTGGGAAGATTAGGCCATTTTTGCCATAGAGGAGAAATCAATGTCTCTATTTTTCTACCACTACATCAGGCACAAAGAATTGATGGCAGCCTTAAATGCCAAGGTAAATATTGCCTTTAATAAATGGCCTGTGTGTGGGAGAAAGAACGCTGAAATAGAATCATGTGGTTTGACCTTTGGAGGGAAATAAATACTGACATTTTCTGTTTAAATGATTATACTTTCTCTCTATGTCCAAATGCAGATGTTTTTCATGCTGTAGCAAATACAAAATGGGTCAGGGGCCAGCCATCAGCGAATTGGACGTTGGAGAGATGATCTGTCATTAAACTGTGGATGCCCTTAGTGGGAGACTGACATTTCTGGAAGCACATAAAGGAAGAACTTAATGTGTGTATAATATTTAGCAATATGTTGCTAGAAATGTGGAAATGGTTGGGATTAGCATCTGCTTTTCCAAAATTCCTATCCTTTAAAAGATGGGCACTAAGGGAAAACAGAGACTCTTGTTTTTGTTTGTTTGTTTTTATAAAGATCTTAAAGTCCAAAGCCACAATCAGAGGAAGCAGTTTTCTTCTTAGGACTATTCCTCTCACCTCTATAATGTTTGTTTGGCTCCTAATGACAAAGTGAGGTAGATAGGAGGCACAACAGGCTTCTGATAAACCTGATCAGAAAAACAGAGGATTCACTCAAGCAGCTCTTTGGTTTTCTGATCACAACAGAGTGGTCCGACTCACAAGTGAAAACAAAAGGGGCTCAGAGACAGAAACTCAAAGGTAGACAGATCATGATGTGTTACGATAAAATAATAGAGGATTTTAGAAGTTTTCTTTCAGTTTTTCTGTGAAACGAAACAGAGCAGACTGTTCTTTAAATGGACTTCACTGTTTGCATAATAGTTGCAGTTTCTTCCTTTAAAGCATGTCAGACGAGACGCTGATTATTCTAATCTTATAATTAAGCAGCCAATTAGCCACCATATTCACATGCAAATGGAAAATCTGGGGGAAAAAAGATAAAAATACAATCCCTTCACAGCTGTGTTCTTGGGTCAAACACCAAATTGCCCCAGAACTATTTGTTTCCTATAGTTTCGGGATCAATTAACATTTAAGATCAAATATGATAAAAAGCCACAAAGAAGCAATACTATTTGTGTTGTTGGTGTAATTTGCAGTAGTACTCGTGTTATTAAAGCCATCTTTTTTATGCTTATGGCACTTTCTTGAATCCATATCCAGATGTTTACCATTAGAAGGATTAGCATTACATTACATTTTTGGATTTTTGAAGACACATTTAACATCTATGCACAACTTTAGTGAAATCAAATGTGAATATATTATAAAATTCAATAAGTCAAACTGTGCTTCCAGGATAAGGACACCAGTGCAGAGTGTGGTGAAGTCTTTGAAGGTGGCAGGTAGCTGAGGAAGGGCCAACACTCCCAGCTCTGGTGCTCTCTGGTGATTAAATGGTTTGCGGCAGCTGGTGCCTATATTAAAGCATCTAATCACCCTTGAAAGATGGCTGCGGCACGCTCTGTCTCCCCATTCAGACTTCATTTAAATCAAAGCAACAAGCATAAACATGGGCTGATATGTATTGGTAGGCCCTGGACGGCCGCGCTCCAGAAATGTGCCAAAGTCGCGACTGAAAAATGTCAAAGTTATGAATATTTAATCAGTACGGCAACACATGCTGACATGGCTGCATGACTGTTGAATAAATGGACGGCTGATTAAGAAGCAGGCTAAATCTGACATGATGTATGTGTATCAGGACGTGTGTAGGCACAACACTGCGGGCTGGGAAGGTGCGCCGCCATTTTTAGCATAATAAATCATTACATTAGAATAAAAGCATTGTGCATTGGTGGTGTGGTGCAAAACATTCACAGTTCCCTGGAGTTTGCTCCTTGTGTTTACACTGGTTCTCCTCACCATTAAATGAATGCTAGTTTAATTTCAACTTACTGGCACCAATCTGGAAATGCTCCCAGAGTGCTGCCCACTGCTCGTAATGGGATGTCCACCACAGCATTCAGATTGCTTAAATGGATTTCCCTACGGGGCAAACAATTACCTGCTTTCCTTCCCTGCACTTTCCAAAACTAACCGCTCGGAAATGGTTTTAAGCACAATCAAGTCCAAGTTAAAACTGAATATGATGCCTTTTTCCCACAGTTTTATGTTAGTTTAGTCAGAAGCTTACGTTCAGGGTAATTTTGTAAAGACTGGCACATACAGTTCATTTCATTCATACATACTATAAGATCTTACAGGTGTAACATACACATAGACGCTCAGATTTCAGTGACCCACTTCCCCAACTTTCATCACTCATATTTCTATCCTTAACTTATTCTGATTGTGTAATATTTCTCCTAAACCCCTTGAAATCAACTTGCTCATATCACACAGCGGCACAATAAGCCCACAGACGAACGAGGCGGCCATATGACAGTCTTTTTCCTTTTTTTCCTTCTGTATAAAGCTCGCGAAAAGCTGCTTTGTTGACAGGCTCCCTTGCTGAATCTGGGCTGGCAACAAAGGCTGTCTTTCATCCTCCATGGCAGCGCCGCTATCTGCAGGAGGCTGCAACCTTCCTTATCTAGCTCCAGATAAAACACTTTGTCATTCAACAGTTTACCACAACCAAAGCCTGAGGATTCAGTTTGCTTTCCACTCAACTGTTTAAAATGCAGCGCTACACTTTTAGGGCAGCTCACAAGTGGATACTTTTCCAATCAGTATCATTTTGAAGTTGACCTCCTCTTTAGCCTCTAACCTTCTTCTGCCTGAGAATTAGTAAAAGTAACACAGACTTTGCCATCAACAAGGATTTATAGTGAGTTAAAAGTGTAAAAAATTACAGCTTAAATGTTCTCCCTTTCCATTTTTGCATTGAAATATCTAAATCTCATCTCACTTTCCATTTTCTTCATTCATTAATAAAAAAATGTTTTACCTCGGACCGTTAACAGGGAAAAAGGCAATGAATGACGCAAATGAATGGCTAGACTAGAAATGCACTGAGACTTTGGTGCTTAAAGTATGGCAGGAATTGATTCATAGCACAAAAGACTTCCTCCTGACCCCAGGCACTAGTGGAGAAGAAGAAGAGAGGAAGACTACGGTTGAGGTCAAACGGTTGAATGGAGAAGACTGTCCTCTGAGGAAATGCTTAGTTGGAGGAGCGTTGTAACTTCTGCAGCGGTGAAGAGACCCTTGAAAGATTGCAAAAGTTTCCATTAAAGTCAGTGAACAATCTTCGTAGTCTTATATATGAAAAAAAATCTGTGGTAAGCCAATATTTCAGTCATTACTTCATTCATTTATTTATTCATTTTCTCACACTGGAGAATTCCAAGCTGCTTAGCGCATGATGATTAATTATAGCTGATCCCAAACTGGAGATAGACTCTGCAGTCGTCTCCCAACATCACTGCAGTAGACTGCTATCACTTCAGTGTGTGTTTTGTTTTATAGTGAATATTTTTTATTGTGTTACATTCAGTCTTTCACTTGTATCCTACTTATTTAGAGCTGTCTGTTAAAAGTTGTTAATGTCATTGGGGTACAACATGTATAACATCATTTCTCAACATTGTCACATGACATTTTTGGCATCTGGGGAAACTACTCACTATAAATGTTAATGTCCTGAGTGCATCTGCAAAAGTGCATGTCACTGGTATCATTATGGCCCGAGGCTTCATTGCTCTTATCTATAAAGATGTGATATTTGTCCGTATACTTCCTTTATAACAACTGTTCAAATCAAAGCTAATGCACTTCTTTTACTTCTTCTTATTATTAAAGGCGGTGGCATTAATACCTTTTAAGTATATAAGCCTTAGTGTCTAATGTTACGGATGCATTAGGTTCATTTAGACTTAGTTTCTTTCTTCTGTCTCGTGGTTGTCTCCTGTAAAGACAGCTTTGTGCCAGTGTTAGTTTTCGTGTGGGAGGAAGCAGCAGTCACGTCTAATAAATCCTCTTTTAAAGCTTCTACTGCTTTTGCCACTCGCTTCTGAGATATAGGCTGGATCTGTGGCCCGCTAATACACTGCAGTGCATTGTTATCTGTAAACAGGCCGAGATAGTTTGGAGTCATTACTAAAAGTGTGCTGAGGCGCTGCAGGGTGGGTACACAGTGATATCATCTCTGCTCAATGTGGGCCTGCTGCCGTTCCAAATGTGAACGGTCAGGGAACAAAAATGCTTTCTAACATGGCAGAGTTTCACGAGACCGTAGTTAGTCACAGCCATATAACACAATGAATAAATGGCATTGTGTTGTATCTACTGCTGCTAATGTATACCTCATCTCCCAAGACTCCAGCACTTTCGACGTAATACTAGAGCACAAAAGAGTTCCCAGTTTGTTTGTTTTTTAGAGCTTATATGATGTAAAATTGCCCAATGCAGGGTACCACAAGAGAGTACATATTAATTAATTAATCAATCAATCAACTTTGTCATTTAAAATACAATTTGTGTATGTCTCTGTGTCAGTAAAACCAGCTGAAGCACTGGATAAGCTTCCTACAAATACAGCCCTTCTTCAAAAGTCAGAATATCTCTTTGAAGGATAAATTAAATATCATCATGTTAACATTATAGATATGTCCATATTTAACATCCTTGTTTTTTGCATTTGTGGCATTTTATGAGAAAACAACTTGTTAGAAATTGTAAAAATATGAATATGAAAATGTCCTTGTTTTATGTTTATGCAAGAATCACATCTTGTTATGGTTAGGACAAGAGTCAGAATATTATAAATACAATACTGGCACTATATTTTGAACCAAATCAAGTGTCAGTGTTATTGTTCAAGGTTTGGAAAAAATGACTGTTTTGAATGTTTACTTAAAGTGACACTATGCAGCTTTAAAATGACTAAAATAAAAGCCTCAATTTCTGTTTGATGGTATTTTTTATTTGCAACACGGAACAAAGTCCTCTTTTATTAACAAAATTTGCCTGGTTTGATAGATTCTCTTATATTTAATACTGAGTGACCATCTCATGAGAACACAGATCTTTCAGGAACTCATCACATGAACAAATATCACAGTTTTAATATGTGATATTCACTGAATGGTAATTTGCAGCAGTGTTAGTCTCCTGTAGTCATTTAGCGGTTATACATCCTGAAAGGTTACAAAGTGCTGCTGTGTTTTTATGCCTGTAATAGTCTGAAAGGCCCTGGTTATTTCTTTACCGATCCACTACCCCAACATATCCCTGTCTATTGACACAGATGTCACACATTTCACAGGTTTAGGTTGGAAATGTTAATTATGTATGTGCTGGGTTGGAATATGATAGCCTCAAGGAGACATTGTTTCTCTGCATCAGATCAATACCAGGAGAGATACAGACTTGTCTAAGCCAATAACAAAGTCTAATCGATGTATGCACTTCATGCTGTATGATAAGGATACAGACACTTACAGACAGTATAAGCCAATGTTTGGTTGTTGAAATTGGAAAAGGGAGGCAGCTGAAGGTCAGGGAGAGATGGGGAATAAGGGAGGAGTAGTTGGTGAATGAAGTAATGTTTCCTGAAAAAGCAAATACCCAGCAGTGGGAGTTTGTAAGGATGGAGGACATACCAAACTGTGGACTTTGACCTCAGATATGATTGTAACCCTGACAAATATGTGAATGTATTATGAATAAAAAAAATAGAAGGTCCTTATATAAGTCACAGTTTAAAAAAAGGTTAATATTACATAAATATGGTAAAATCCTATTTAATTTATTGATTAATATGTTTAAAAATATTTAAAAGTACCTGGGTATAAGCTAAAATATGTAGTGTGTAATATGCGGTCGATGTATTATATTTCATTTTATTGTGAAGAGCCAGAGGAAGTGCTGTGTCTGTGTACTACTGTTGCTGGTCAATCTTTGTATTAACTTAACACAGGTGAAACCGGAAGTGAGTGATAGTATTAGCGTTAGCTTAACAGCGAGAGAAAAAGCGTGAGTGGAAACGTTAACTCGCGTCGTTGTGTTTGACAGTGTAGACAAGTTTCAAGATCTTTAATCCAGTGGTCGGAGGTGGACACTTGTTCTGCATAAGTTTGGAGCGCTTATGGACGTTTGTCAACTCGAAGAAAGTCCTGCAGCTAAGTATGTTTGCCGCGGAGTTTTACTCATTAGCTCAAGTCAGTTAGCATTCATTGGCTAATTACTGCACAAGTGGAACAGTATAGCTAACCCAGCTTTCTACGTACAGTTTTCTCATAATTCCGGCTTGGATTTTGAAGATTTGTCATCTGCGAGGAGCTAAATTAACCTGTGGATTATATCTTTCTGGATATTGTGGGTGAGCAGTCTAATTAAGGACCAGCGGATACACGTGTTTACGCCGCCATCTTGGAACACAGCGTGGCCTTCTCTCTGACTGTCAGCATGACATGGTTGACCTTGAACTACTGGATAAGGTACCGCTTAATTATTTGTTCTGGCTCACAGAGTGAAGCGGCCATTGAGTTTTGGGTCTCACCGATCCCCAGCATCGCTCAGGCCTGCAACTATAAGGGTTAATAGTATAAGATAAGTCGGCCAGTGTGTGTGAGTAAAAGGTGAATGGGCCACTGCATTGTTTAAGAAGCATAGACAGGGAGGTCATGAAAGCAATACCACAGCAACTTACCTACATGTTGTTACCTGTTCACCTTAAATTTGCTTGCTCAGTAAATTTACAGTTGCAGTAGGTGTGAATGAATGTGATGTGGTCATTGCTGAGAGGATAATACTAATGCATAAATTATACTTAGGACTTAATAGCAGTAATTGACTTCTAGACATAGTTTGGATATTTCATACTTGGTTTATTTACCTTGTGAGTTGGTTGAAAACTCAGGGGCCCTTACCATTATTACATTTGTTATAGGTGGGCTACATGATTACTCAACAAACGTATAAACGGGAGAAAATAAAAGAAAAACAGTTTTAATATTGCTTTCTATAACAAAGTTCTGTTGCGTCTTTGGTCTTGAGTGAGATGCTTGTCCAAAAGCCTGAAATGTTTCTCATAAAATTTTGCAATACAGTGACCAAAAGACTGAGCAAAACACTGCAGTCTGATTTCATTAAAGTATGAAAAACCAAAAACAGAATTTCAGTAAGAATGCAAACGCTTCTTCTGATATCAGATTGAGTCTTAAGGCTCTTGCTTTGAGAATTAAAAACATTGAATATGATGTCGACATTGCTTTGAAACAGATAGTCTTTATAATATAGTAAAGTGCTGAAGCTCTCTTTATATTTTTGTTATTCTTCTGCTGTTTATTGCTGCACTATACAGCTACTGTAAACTCCCAGCCTCCTGCATATTATTAAACTGGGCATAGAGGGGCAAAAAGACACAATCCAAAAATAAAGCACATCCTCGAGGCAAATAGGGTTTGATCAAAATGTAAACTTGTAAAAAATGTATTTATGTTGACTTGAAAAAGATGAAATGAAAACTAGAAATGGACATATTACTGCTGCTTGGTCTTTTTATCTGCTCTAAAGGTAGAAAGCAATATCTTTTCATTGCATTTTTCTCAAAGAACGCGACTCCCCTTCCCCAGTATAACCGGAAAGTCCTACAATGTAATATCTGGGAACTCATGTTATTTTTGCACCAAAAGCACCAATAACCTTTTCCAATAGCGCTACACTTTGCTGTAATTCACTCTATTGTGGAGAAATAGCTTTGCTGAGATCACACATCTCAAAAGGTTATGCTCTTCAAATCACATGATGCTCTTTCTGCTTCGTTCAGTCGTTTTACACAAGACGTGGATGTCCTCTTTGATCCTTCAGGGGTCCACCGACTCCAGGCTCGACCTCTGACCTCTCTCCAGTCAATAATGCTTTGGTGTTTACGGTCAGCAGATTCTGACTGGTGTTGGGATCATTCAGTCTGTTGTTTAGGGGCCTTAATGGCAAACTGATGTACTGCTGACCATGTGATGTTTAATGGACTTTGCTCTTTTTGGTTGTTTGTAGAACTATATACTTTACCTTTCCTGGCGTTATAGGCAGACACCCTGTAAAGGAACTTTACAGGTTTTTCTAAGTAAGGTTGCAGAGCTCTATTAGTTTCTGTAGGTGATTGCCAGTGTGTCTCCAGTCTGGAGAGCGGGCATTGAAATTCAGAGTCAAGAGAAAAACACATAAAACCAAAGCCACAGAAAGCATCAGCTGATTCTGAACATTAATGCAGTTGTAGGATACATACAGCTTTTATTATTTTTATTGCCATGCCAAGACTGACAATTTTTGTTTTTAATAATATACAATCCATGCCATGAAGGTTTACAGTAATGAGCAGTAAAAAAACAATAGTACAATTCATTCTTGCGCTTAAATCATTCAGCATTCACAAGACGTTCCTCGACAGTACATTTTGGAGATGTATTTCTTTGCTAATCTGGTTTACAACATTGGATTGGTGGATATAGGCTATACTGTCTTTATGACTGTAGGTCGTGTAATACCCATAAAAATGTCAGTTTAACAGTGACCTAATGCACTTTGAAAAGATCTGTGCCTGTTTACTTTTATTTTTCATCTAAGGCTTTGTTCAGTGCTTAAAATGCACTTTTCCCCACTCTAAGCTTGTATATAGTCTCTAAGGAGTTATCTTCCAGATGAAATGCTCTACTATCACCTGCAGTTCTACTTTGAAAAAACAGGATTATCACTTTAAGAAAGATTTGTGACTGTATATGGGCTGTAAGCTTTCAAATATTCATAAACGGCAGAGCATCTTGACTCAGCATCAGTAATGTGAGCTCTAAGTCTCTGTGTACAAACTTGCAGGAGACTCATTGCCATCTGCTGGCCGAGCGCAGCCTTCATCATCTCTTCACTGTTAATATGTCATCATCAAAGAGCAGTGACATCCAGCCTGCGAGTGCACAAAGCCCCACCAGACGACACATTCTTTAATCCAGATCGGCTCCTATTATCTCTGAACAGAAACCCGGCAGTGACGCCTTCAGACAACAATCTGCCCGACTCATTTCCTCTGTGACATCTGTGTGAGACTCTTTCTCAAAGCACAAAGTGGGGTTTGTTGGCGTCCCTGCAGGCTGACAGCTCTCACTTTTTACTTAACTTTTAAAAGCAATTCAGTCTTTTAGTTTAACTATATATGTATTCTGTAGTGTATTTCCTGTATGGGCCAAAATATCATTTTTCTCGGTGGATGGTAAATAAGACATTAAAAATGACTTTGAGAGTGCAGGGTTTGTGTGCTGAGTCAAAGGCAATAGAAATGTTAAATATGTACATATTTTGCATGATTTCTGTATGTCACAATTACATACAGCGTGTTTTAGTTGGATTTGAACAGTTTTTGGTGGATTGGAACAGGTTTTAGATGGATTTGACCAGCTTTTAACTGGATTCGATGAGGCTGTAGTTGGATTTGAACAGATTTTATTTATCTTTTGTAGCAAAAATCAAATCTTTCTCTTTATCATTGAAGGGCCACATAAAGCTTTGCAAAGGGCCCCTTTTTAATTTCATTTTTATTTGGCCCCTGGTCCTTGACATGTGTGCTCTACAAGTTGCTTTATACTGTATATGTGTCTAGCCATGAAATTCTACAAAGCCCTTAGCAATATCTAAGCACAATTTTACTTATTCATTTCTGGATTCATTACATTAATACAATACATCTGGGAGGAAGGATTACTTTAGTTTTTAGCGAAGGGCCAAGCCAAGGTCAATCCAGCTTTAGCTGTCACTCTTCTGCTCAGAGACTGTTGTGCAGGTTAGCGCTTGTGCTAATCTCAAAGCCTGGAGCAGTATGCTTGGCGATGAATAGGGATTATGGCACTTCTTTACATTCAGCCGTGTCTGTTTTCGTGCACTTGTGTCGTATCATCTCGCTGATTTGCATTCTGATGCTACTGAGCGGCACAAAGCTGCGGTTTATCCCTGGCATGCAAACTGCAAACCGATGAGCTGTTTGACCACTGCTATGAAGACTCTGTGAAGCCGCCTCCCTCCTGGACAAACTATTGTTTTATCAATTAGCCTTAAGTTAATTGTGATGCTGAGTGCGAGAGACAAAATGTTTTCCAATAAACAGTTTTATTTCTAATTGGATGGCAGTGTGTTTGTGATTCGTTCTGCTCTTCTATTGATTTGCAGGGCCCTGAAGTGGCAGCCGATGTGGAGCACACAGCAGAATAATAATGACAGGGACAGAGTGGGCAAAACAGACTTTTTCTTCTGGAGTGAAGCCAATGGCATCATCTTTTTGCAAACAGAGCCCTTCGGTAAAAAAAAAAATGTTGAAATCTGTTGTAAACCCCAGGGTTAACTCACCTGTGATGTATTGGGTAAATTGATTCAGACTGTTTATGAGCTTTTTCTTAATTTAATTTTCACAAAATATGACTCCGGGACTGGGTAGTTTCAGGTATTCTTGTGTACGTCAGTAAGGTTTAGACGAGTTTAAAGGATGGAAGGAGAGAGAAAATACATGCATTTGATAAATGTAGACAGACAGTGCCTGGTAAAGTTTGGAGATTGAGGTTGCATTTTGGGTTTTTGATAATAAGCTACTACCTAACCTTATTCAAAGGTCACAGTGGGCTGGACGGGGCTGAAAAAGACACACAATCAATCACTCTCAGCTCCCTCAGAGCACACTTACTCTAGGGCTACTTCATCTACCACTGTGTGTATTTTACATTGACCGCATTACATTAATCTGCAGCTTTTGTAAAGAGAAACAGCCCAATGATGAAAGAAACTAGCTTTTAGCTTGCTCATATCTTTGGCATTAGGCATATCATCACTGAAAATGATGTAAATTCATTAAGCAGCCATATCAATTATACACAATTTGTATGCAGTGTGAAAATGCTAATGCTAATGCTTCAGTCACGTTGTGGACCATGCATTTCTTCAAAGTGTGCCAAACCCCAGGAAGCATGACATATCTCAACATGAGGCAGCAGAAAGGTAAGCAAATAGTGTGTTTTAGCAATCAGTAAAAAAGACAACTCACCTGTTTTTATTTTACACAATACACACCACTCAATCTATTTAAACACTGAAAAAGAAGAAAGAAAGAACAAGAAACAATGCATCATACCACATGAAATTGTAGCGTAAATGATTAATTTGCATCCATCAACATGTATAAAGCATATAATGCAGGCACTCCTTGTGTGTTTGTCTCTTTACAGCTAGACACACGTTTTCATTATATCGAGCTGTACACACAATGATAAATATGACTCTACATGCCTTCAGCTTTAGTAGAGGACTAGACTGACCCATGACCAAACACAGGCGCACTTCTTCTCTGGAATGGACTCTAAATCCTTATACAGAAAAGTGGGAGGATCGGCGCACAGATGTGTTATCTGAGTTCATGGGGAATTTAGGCCAGGCATGAGGGTGTGAATATCAGCGAGCATGCAACTCTCACAGAAAAGCCATATAAACAGCTGGAGTGAGCTCAGAGCAGCTGGGCGCTTCATCCTCTCTGGGTCAATCATTTGTCCGTCATGGCCGGCGTTAAATGGATATGGTGCTTCTGCGGCATTATACGTTTTTGTCCTTGTCAGTCGATTGTGACTCTTCTGCAAAAGGTAGGTTCTCTGTTTGTTATGTCAGGCTTTTGTTGTCATCATTAACAAGGAAGAGTGAAGGTCAGGAGCAGGCCTACACACTCTTCTTCCGCAATGGAGACTCTCAGGCGTCACTTTCTTTGAAGAATCTCTCTAAATGTTCTTTGAAACTTAGTGCACGCAGAGTCCACAGCCAATTATGTCATATGCCAGCATGAGGTGTAGTTTAACTACAGAGGGTTCATTTTAATAGCCACCTGAGGCTCTTACTTCTCTCTGATCACTAGACTTATCTCAGTTTTACCTTGTGTCACATTATGCAGCTACATATTCTGTTTAAAGTGTGCCCTTGTCAACTAAACACAAGGTTGATGTCCTGTCAAAGTAGCATCTCGGTGTAAAAGTCATTGTACAGCTGTTGTCTGCTGGAGCATGAGACATGACCCAGTTCTACTCATGTGTGTGATTCTTTTATTTGATGTGATGAGGCATTGTGCACCCCCTTGAGTAGCTAAATAAATGAATGTTGCTGATGGGTTGACAGTCTATGATCTAAATCAGTCACATGTGAATAATCCACGCAGAGGTGTGTGATTAAAAGCAGCCTACGTCAAGCTTAATTCTGCAGCATTGGAATCTGTCCATTTTCATTAGGATGATATGCGTGGTTGTAACAATTTTAATGCATATGTTTAACGTTGCCCATTCTAACGTCTATCGTACTTCCCTAGAGGAGCCTAAAGTGTAAAAATGATAACCCCCAGGCTAATCTTCATGGACATGCTAAATCAGCTTTATTTTATTAAACATTCAAATAATTACTCAATTGGAAATATGAGTTTTGTTTTTGTAAATATTGAACTCTTCATTGCTAGTTTACCATTTCATTGACAGTATAAGATTATAGTATAATAACACTATTAAATGTTGTGCTATTGATAACTCCATTAGTATTTGTTAGGCCAGTTTAGTGTCTGAAAACATTATTGCATTTCCTCTAATTCAAATATATAATGATACAATTTCTGGTCATAATAAGTAAGATATTTAGATAATTGTCAATATTATGCCACTTTAACAGAGACATTTACATTGGTAGTGATGAGAAACCGCTGCTTAGTTTCACAGTGGATAGGGCTATACTTGCTTAAATGCATTATGCCAAAATATTCAGAGTAGTATTAATAAATTATTGGGGCTGAGCAAAAATTTTAAAAACCATAACACGTGTCTCATACAACATGAATAATGACTGTGAATGGCATTTAGTTGACCTTGTTCCGTGTCCTGGCTGGTGCACCGGTGAAGCTGCCCCAAACCATAGTTAATAACATTAGCTACACTTGCACTAAGCCTGCTGTGCCATGTCAAAATATTAGCCATGAATTATTACACTGAAAATGGGAGAAATGTAAATCAGATAACACCTCTTCAACACGTTATTCCCTCAAGTTAATATAATAAACTTATTGGTTCTAAAGACTATATTGAAATACTGAAAAGCTATAAAATGTATGGTCTGTGCTCAAAATTGCAAAGTCCACTGAGGAGCTTTTAGATCAGAGATTTCCAATAGCAGGAGCTTGTGGGGTGGTTTGGTCCAGTCTCGAGAGATGTCTCTGGTAAAAAGACTTCTAGACAGATGGTCTCCAGAGAGCTCACCTCGCTCCTCAATCTGAGCTAATCAGAGCAGAAACCAGAGCTTTGGGACGTCTTTCAACGATTCGTGGCTGAAACGATTTTCAGGGGGTCAAGCGGAATCAAATACAAGATGTTAGTGTAGCTTAACTGGCTTGTGGTTCGGTTTCTTACCTTTTCTTTGATGCACTGTCAGTAAATTGCTTGGATTGTATGTGTTAGCCTTCGTTTCTCGTGATGTCCACTGAAATGAAAGCGAAGCTGCACCGAATGAGGAACAAAAGTGGTATATTATCAAAATTTACGATGACAATGGGTTGAGATGAGTTTCCCTTGGGGATAATACAAGCTCTTAAAGTGGAAAAAACTACTTTGGATGCTCCATCTGATTGACCAAATATATTGATTGGTAAAACATATATTGCAGTGCAGCTGGTTTTTGCTGTATGCCTTTTACAGTCCTCGAAATGTCTCAAATTCTATCCCTATTTTGGCTTTTCAACTTTAATCTCTTCAAGGTAAATCAAATGTATGTTCCACAATCAGTAAAATCAGTTTGGTTGAACCTCTGACTGTGTTCTGTAGACAGGTGAGGACTCAAACTGAGATCCAGGTCAGTGTCCCATCAGTTATTTGAGGTCATAGATAGGGATCAGGAGTCCGCCGCTGTGACCACGTGACTCTGTGAATCCTATTATCAGCCTCATGTAGGTCTCTGTGTGGGATGCTGAGAGACTGGATCCACAGAAAAAAAGGACTGATAAAAAGTTGTGCCACTTTTTGTAAACAGCAACACAAGGCAGTAAAGTAATGGTTTATACAACATGAACTAGTGGAATTAAATTGTTTTTGTGTTATTGCTTAATGATAATATCAAGGTGGATGATGCAGAAGATGTGTTGTATTTGCACAAAATGAGAGAATGGTAAATAGTTCTTCAAAGTAGGTCTGGCTTAAGGGTCTTAAATAATGTGGTTGAAATGAATATATAAGTACATTAATTTTCCTGAAGGAGGTTTTAGTGACATTTATGTTGCATTTCATTTACAGTACACAGATGTAACTGGAACAGTGCTTAAACTCTGTGACATGGATATGGTTTGTAATGGTGCTTGCTTCCTTCTCTATCCACATCTACTTAATAAACAGTAACAATCCTTTTTTGTCAACCAAGGCTGCTCAGCATTAAAAAATAAACCAGTCTACAAGCCTTTACAAGCACAAGGACACATTGTGCATCTACTTTGTTTCAGTGAAAATAGGATCGAAAAGCTCAGACTTTATAGTAAAAAAGTGACTGTATAAATAGCTATTAAAACTTGACTACCTTGACTTAAATTATTATCTATAAAGTTCCTTAAGTGGCTGGTATTCTTTTTGGACTTTTCCCTAAATTAAATGCTAAATAATCCCATTTAAATTCACACAGAGCATACAAAGCCCACTGTGTAAAAAAAACAACTCTGGATGTTCCCCTCTCACCCGTGACGATCCATCACCTCGGTCTAATCGTAGACATTAACTTTAAGAGGATCAGATTTCACAAGGTCCCGTCTGACTGACACAAGACTGACTGCGTTCAGGCCCCGAGGGTTTAGTGGGACATAGACAAAAGACCAGGGGAGGCTCAGTATCCAATCAGACCCCGCTCTGCTGCAGCCACCGTCCACGACCGAATTCCACACTTTGATGGATAAATCGATACGGGTCCCCGCCACGCAGACCCTGTTTAACGAGGCACCATTTCAGAGGTGCATTATGGGCAATATGTGGCTTTGTTTCAGATAGTAATCATATTTTCAAATTGAACCATTTATTTTTTACAACCACCTTAGACCCTGGAAAAATAAATAGTTATAACTATAGACTGTAGTATAATATAGACAGATGAGGTCTAAACAATAAAATGCACCAACTTCAATATTTCTCTAACCATATTGTGTGATGTAATAAACCATAGTAGAGTTTAGCTGGAAGCTTTCCTGAATAAAAGGCTTCTTTGTGTTTAACGTCACTGCTGTTAATTTATTCAGTCTCTGAATACAGCACAGATGACAGGAAAACAACAAAAGATACTTGTGCTAATTGTTCATTGTCTGCATCTTGCTTTGCTGATAAAGGAATTGTTAAAGATGAATCCATTGTCTTGCCTGAATCTTTAAGACAAAACCACATCCGAGGTGCACAGGTAATCAGCATTTTTTTTTTACAGAAATAAGCCTTTTATAAAACAGTGCAACAATTGTTGATCAGATTCAGGTGTAATTTGAAAGCCCTTGTGTCTGCTGTGTCTTTGACTGACGGCTGTGATTGACAGCTGACCTGCTGAGTGTGTTTATTTAATAATAGATTATTTTCTTGATGGACAGCTGGTCAAGACATCACATTAGAAATACACACTATCAAAGGCTGCAAATTGTTAGTTTCATTAGTGTAAATTGCATAATAATGTCCTGTGAATATACAGAATCTTTTTAAATCTTAGAGCATAACATCACAAGGTTTAACTGAGTCTAGACAGTCATCAACATTTATTTAAGTAAGCTGGAACAATTAGTGAGCTATATTTTTATAAAAAGTGAAGCAGTTTTACATGTTGCCAATTAGAAACAGGATTAAAGAAAGATTTGACAGAGTGCATTTATTAGATAGTCGTTTCATCATAGTCTGGATAGTGTCTGGTCCAGATTTTGCTGCATAAAATGTTAATTCCCATGTTTACTTGTAAATCTTGGGTCATGCAGAAGCTCTGTCCCATGCCCAAACTGGACTTGAAGTCTATGAAAAAGTAAACTCAAAATCTACCAAAATGTACCAAAAGGCAATCGTTCAAAGCCAAATATCAAGTAAAAATCTATTCCTTACCAATGCTCAAAGCCCATCTAAAAGAACTATTCCAAAACTACACAAAAAAATAAAATAAAAACAAAACTGTGTATTATTGTGCTTGTTGCTTCCAAAACAGTTTCCCCCTGAGCATCTGGGTTCTCATTCTGAGCTCATGATGCATCCAGGCGAGCTGTTCATTGTCTGCTTGCTGTGTTTCACCTTTTACCCCCTGATAGACCCCCCAGTCTCTCCAGTGGCTTGTGTACAGTACATGCATGAGTGTGTATGTGCTTCCGGACCAGAGTTGGGGGCCAAATGTGTGCATCACTGAATAATGAATGACCTCCAGCCTGTTTCACCCCCCACATTTCTACAACAGCCTTCTGCACGTTTAAACCTTACTGTATGTGCGCTTCTGGACATTATTTACGGGTTAAATCTTGTTAAAATGCAAATAATCTCCTCTGCAGCGGTTATGGTTTTTAGCTGATAGCTGTCTGCGTGCAGTTTGGGAATGTGCCCCTGTTTAGATCCAATCTGAGCCATCTTATTGTGGATTTCACACCTTCTTGCCTCGCAGCGACACAATAGACATGGTGCGGTTCCTGTAGCAACAAGCCTGTCAGTCAAGGTCAACCGTGACGGACAAAAAGCACGAGAGAGGAAAAACAGAAAGAGCTCAAATGTGAACAAAAGGATGAGTGTATGTCATCACATGAATTGGTTTTATAACACTAAGGTTTAACATGATTTGGGAGGCTGCTTCTTCTCTCATTCAATATTAACGCCTTTGTCTGTCAAATAATTTCAAAAGCTGAAAATGTACCTATGTTTGCAAATGAACTCGCTGTAGGTTGCAATAATAAGTGATAATAAAAACAACAAAACAGCAACAGACCGAGAAACATAACTATTTTAAATTCATGTGTAGTTTGAATTACCTAAGGATCCAATAGAAACAGTATATGCCACATTGATAAACCAAAAACTGTGTGCAAAACTATATGATACTGTGTGAGAGCTAGCTTAATAGCAGAACAAAATAGACTTATAGGAAACTTATAGCATGATCATTTGAAGTTTACTAATGAAATATTGTGCCATACCATGAACATCTGCAGATATAGCAAAGAAATGGTCTAATTGTCTCCATTTTCACTACAATGACAAAGATGAGGACAAGGGAACTGGAAGGATTGATGTCAACCACATAGATACATTTACACAGCAGTTGGAATCAGAGAAAATATGTAAAATAATGCAATTTCATCTTTTTACAGTGACGTAGAAATGCATGGTATGGAGCCAAATTGAATGTTAAGTTCTGCCCCTCATCAAAAACCCATAAAAGAAGCTTTACATATGAAAATGAAATGGGAAGATGATTAGAACACATGAAGATCAGATCAACTTTATTTATATCCAAGAGGAAATTGACTTGTCACAGCAGGACCGGGTTATTACAGAGTCTTACAGCTGTCAGCGCACAGGACTTCAGCCTTGTGCTCTGGAAAGCTACTGTTGTTCTTTTGTTGTAACGGTGCTGTAACCATGGCATTTCTCCTGATGCAGTCTCCATAGGTCTTTACTCAGGCAGAGAAATTAACAAATCCTAACAGCTAAGATGTGTTGATGAAAAGGAAATTATGAATAATGTACAACAGCCCGAGACTAAAAAGCCCCATTAAAGTCTTCACAGGGGGTCGCTTTTGTTCACTTTTGGTGCTCTTCATCACAAACACTACATTTGTTTAACACTGAAGGCATTCTTCAATAAATTATGTAACTAAATGTGTCTCTCTGCTCTTAGTTGTATTAAGGTTTTATACAAATTATGATCTATTTGGACTAATTTCTATATTACCTCTCTGAGCAGACCCCAGAGACCGTATATCAGCTCATAAACTAGTTTCACTGTCAGGGCTCTGCTGGTTTACCACATGATCTCATCTCGGCTCAACCTGCTCCGGATCAGGTTAGCTTTTTGGGGAGTGGCAGGTTACCATGGCGACGGGCTTGGTGCAGTCATGGGGTCGCAGGTCAACTGTTTGATGGTCCTGTTGTCACCATAAATATAAAGTAATTGGCTCCAAAGAAGGACTGGGCACATAATCAATAAAATTAAATATACAGAATGATGTCACTGTTTATGGGTTAGGAGCAAATACAGTTGAGTAGATATTCAGAATTTTTTTTTCCATTTTAACTTGGCCATAACATATAACAAAATCATAAGTATAGGGTTAAGTATGTAAAAGAAAAGACTGACTTACAAAGGCTTTACATGTGTCTTTACACATTTTACATTTGACAGTTTCTTGACTGTGTTATACAGGTGTCACTAGGCTTTTTATGACCACTGCAGATAAAGCATTTTAACAGTTTTACATAAAATGACTTGATTATAATGGTGAATTTATGTAGCTAATAAAGATGCGATGAGAAGATATAGTTGGACGTCATGCCCTTGGAAATTGGCTCTTGATACTGTCTGGATTTCAAACAAAACAATCAAATTTGCTGGACCAAGGTCACCTGCGAGCTTCGACAGATGCACTGCAAAGTAGCTTCTCTTCAGCAATAATAAATAATACATACTGAGAGGACATGCCAGTTTTGCATAATGAGACGAAGACATCAGCCTGTGTTGGTATTGAAGCTATACTTGCTAGCATCCAGCTGTGTAGGTTTTGAACAGTTTGAGCTTTTAATGCAGCAATGTCAAATGCTGTAGTGTATTTAGTATGTTTCAGTGCTTTGCAGGTTGGTGGATTCATACATTTTGCAGAGAGTGTGCATCACAGTAGCCCGAGCTGCTAGCTGCTAATGCTGCAGATGCACTGTTTGCTTCCTCAAACTCCTCTGGGCTGTACCATCTCATCTGAGCGGGGGCCCTTTAGGATTTCAGGATGTCATCTCCGCCGTCGTGTTTTCGCTCCCTTCTGCTACATCGTACCTACCCCTAACCGCCCCCCATCGTCTTACCCCCCACCTCTCAGTGAGCTCACGGTCTCCCGGGGGCTGTCAATGAGCAGAAACGACGCAGCATCGGCTTCCTAATACCCGCTCCTAATACGCCACCTCGGATTTCACTCACTCACGCTCACCCCCCTCCCCTTCTGCTCATAGTACAATCTCATCACTTGCAAAGGGAGCGGAAGAGAGGGACAGGGGAGAGAAAGGCAGGGAAGGAGGGAGGGAGATGTTTTCAGCTGGTTTGCAGGACGAGAGCTTGGCCTGAATGCGTACTGTCTGCTCTTCTGAGGCATCCAGGTGAGCTGTTTCATCCTGGAAGGTAAGCAGGGACGACACTCACATTTTCTGTGTCTTTCTCGTCTGGTTTGCATCCCTTGTCATCTACCCTCGCTTCCTCCTTTTGCTTCAAATCTGTTAATGCCTGATTCCCCAGACGTTGCAAACCAGGCATGTCTTGCAAGCATGTCAGCACGTTAGATTGGAGTACAGTGTACAGTAAAGCGTGTGTGTGTGTGTGGTCTGTCATAAAGGAAGACAGGCGTGATGCTAGTTTGACAGCTCCAAATTGGATGGCCCACCTGAGTCTTGTGTGTCCCATAGTGAGGAGGATGTGACGAGAGACTCTGGGGATGTCTAGGAAGTAGAAGGGCAAAAAGAGGTGTGTTTTCTGGCTTATCTGCAGTTTTGGAAGTGTCACTGTTTTGGCCGGAAACGTCAACACGGCCATCCCTCCCTCTTCTTACTACCAACACACTCTGAGCTAATAGGTTGTGGTAGTAAAATGGGTACTGATGTTTACACAGCTCTAATGGACGAGACGGGATGGACTCCGGCATCATTTTCCAATACTTACTCTACAACACACTGTCCCACTTCGGGGCAAAAATGATTCATCTTGGACTGTGGGCACCGAGGGAGGAGAGACAAGGCTAGGCCACTTGCCATCTGTGACAGCGTTTCGTGAAGGCGTCGTATGTTTTGAACAGGGCCATATGCGGAACCTTTTGAGGACAGCAGGCCAGGCTTTTAGGGGAAAGAGAGGTTGAATAAAGAAACAGAGTTGAAACAGGAGGAGTGCACGTAACAGAGTCTCTGGGTGTCATGTGATTAGGAGAGGATAAGTGTGGTGAGGAAACAGGGCCAAAGCTAACACTGTGTCTCTTGGCTTAAAGGAAACAGACTTTGGCCGGAGCTTTGAATTTAATGCTGCAAAAATAAGTGGATGGAAAGGGATTGTTAGCATCAGGGTGGTATCGAGTGTTCCTGGACTGCTTGCTTATGGTTTTTGCATCCATCAAGGTGTGAAGCAGGCATTTTTCAAAGGTTGGGTCTGCTTCAGGCAAAGTAGCAATGACTCACTTGCCAGCAAAAGTTTGCAAAATAACTTTGGAGTAGCCAAAACTAATGCAGTGTCTCTTAAAAAAGAAGGGACACAGACCTCTGCCAGAGCTTCAAATCCAAAGCTTCACAGTGAAATGGATTGAAAGCATGTTAGCATCAGGTGGCTCTTACTTTTTGCATTTGCCAAAGAGTGAAGTAGGCCTACATGTGTAAACGTGTCATTCTCCAAGGTTTGGTTTACTTAAGGCAAAAGGGACTGTGTATTTTCCAACAACAGTTTGCAGTAGCCAAATCTAAAACCGTCTTTTCTCAAGTAAAAACAAAGGCGTTTTTAGTATCATCCTATTTGTTTTGCAGTCTGTATATGCTCAATTTAATGTCTGCTTTGATGGCCGGTTTGATGCACTGCCATGTCCTAACATCACAGCATGTAGCATTCCTGTAAAGTTGTAATTTAATTTAATAAGAAATTTACATAGATTCCAAGGCAGGGTCCAATATTGAAGACTGTCTGCCAGACTCAATAAGTCTGCAGTTCCATCATGTTACAATGAGAGTGCCTACTTTGTAAAACCCTTTCTTATATATTCCTGGAGCCTGGAGTATCAGTTCTAAGCAGTTTATCCTAAGAAGTGCCTGATCTGAACGCTGACTGATTCAGTTTCTAGCAGCTCACTTCCACTGGAGGTTTCTTGGCCTATAATCACATTGTGAAAACTGAGCTCAGGTATGTTGGCTGGCTTTGTCTCTCTCAGGAAACGCAGAAGATATTCGAAAGTAAAGGTTATCTTGCTCTGCACTTTTTTTTGTTTGTTTTTATCGTTTTCTCCTTGTAGTTTAACCTCTAAGTTGTGTTTTTCCTCGTTCTGTTTACTACCAGCTACCATTAAAGTCACAGCCACTCGCGCTGACAGCTGGAAGCAAAGCCCACCACCGACCGCATTGTTTTCTCTGTCTGTACACATACACTTTGGACAGAGCCCAGTTTCCCCAGAGATGAAGTCAATGGTTCGCTGAGTGATTCATATCAAGTAGCGACAGAATGAACGTGTTTGCTTAAGTGGCACTCACATTAATGAGTCAACCTCGGACGCCCAATTAGACCTGAAATCCACAGTCAGTTAATGCCATATTGTTATGCTGATGTCGAGTGGACTTATTATTATGGAAAACACCAGCAGGAGTCATGACATTCAAAAACCTGGCCTCATTGTTAGAGCAAATCAAGGCTTAGTCATGATTATGAACATTTTTCGATTTGCCCTTGTCTGATGTGACCAAAGAATGTCATCATTGATTTAGTCAATTTGGTTTTCATGTTCTTTTGATTAAGGCTCGGGAAACATAATTGGAAGAAAAGTGGTTTAAGTGTAGACCCAACACAAAGCACTCAACCCATGAAGAATAAGAAAGTACTACATTTCATTACCATTAAGGCTTGTGTCCCTTTTAATATTCCATATACCGCATTCATTTTGGTGTGGGTGTTAAACAAGACACCTTCAAGAGGGCGGATACAAAAGTTTGAGCATACAAGAAGAATAAGATGTCTTCTATAACAAACCACATGGAGTTTAGAGGTGAGCAGGATAAGGGAGCATATGTTTTTCAACTGTAATTAGGTGGGATTGAGTTTTATAGTACTGTATGATACAAGGTTAGCCATCAAAGTTTGTATTTTTAATCTACTTACAGACAATTTCTTCTGGATTTTGTCAAAGATGCTTCCACAGAAATTAGCTCAAAAACACATTAAAGTCCTGGAGATGCAACAGTCATTTAATAGCCACAAATGGAGTTTTTGGATTTCAAATATGACCAAACATCACCAAATATCATCAGAGGATCCTCCACATTTCCCTGTCCAACTGACTTTATACCTCTATTTCCTCACCCAGACCCTATCCTTGTCTGTCACATAATTTATCTCACACTCTTCTCAAAAAGTTATTCCATTGCCCTTGAACCATTTATTGCTTACTGCTATACCACTCAACACTGTCCCTATGATCGATGAGACGAAGTCCAGACAAATTCAATACATGCAGGCTCGTTCATGGCTCCATCTTTTTTCCATATCAAAGTATAAATGGGACTTACACACGCTAAAGTAGGAATAAGTAGCTCTCTTAATGGGAAGCCTATGGTATGGTAAATTCACTTTGATATTTTAATTGCATGAACTGACAGCACAGCTAAATGACAGCAGACAGCTTGATACCATAACCTCGCAGTAGGATAGCTCTCATTTACAGCTTTAAACGTAAACAGACTTGAATGATGCAAACTCATCTCTTCTTTTCCAGCCATTTAGTGTCGGCTCGTCTTGCAGTAAATGAGCAAACGGCAGCCAGCTCCTGCGCTTTACAAGAAAGTTAAGTCTAGTTTGTGAAGAGTTTTCATTACACTGTCTTCCTCAGGTGTCACAGCTACATGACAGCTTTTCTTAACAGGAAGCAGAGATGTAGACACTGTCAAAGCGCTGAGGATTGAGGGGACTGTGGTGATGGCTGTGTCATTTTCCCAAGTGACCCTGTACAGTCTTGAATCTGGTGCCACTGGGAAACTGGCCAATGTAGTCATTAAACTTGCAGGCTTTATATTCTGTCGCAATCCAATCAAAAGCAAAGCCAGTGCTCTTTGGGAAGTTACTTTTGGCTGCAACTTTTCCTCCTTTTTCTTTCCATTATATTTATTGGACGTTGCTTTGCCAATAAATAAGCGGTATTGATGTGAACTCACTATATGTTCAAATTGCATAACGTTATGGATATTATGTGCAAAGAGTTTCTTTTTTTTTCCCCCCTAAAAGCCTTAATAAACAAGGGAACTGTTGGAAATGTCACATATGATAAAATCTGAACTTTACATTTTGCAGTAATACCCATGTGACCTCTGAAACTTGAAATGATTAACATAAAATTGTTTTCAAGCAATTTTATTTTAAGAATAAGCATTTTATAAGGAAGTAGATTTGTTGGAAGCACAATGGCTTGTCATGAACGTGTAGAGGTCTAATGGAGTGAACAAAAGAGGATATAAAAGATTATGAGCTGTATTAATGGATGTATAATCAATGTTAAAAGGGGCGCCAGGCTCTGACAGGACACCTACAACATGGACCTTTTTCTTATTCTGCTAAAAAAAATCTCCAAACCTTGAAACAGTTTTTGTCAAAACCAATTGCTTGGAAGATGACGGAACATAAAACACAAAATGCATGTGCAAGGACTGTACTGCATCTCTTTTATGGGCTGCATAACTCAGAAATAAACCCAGAGGCCAAATATTGTTTTGGCGTCTGCACCACTCCCATTGAAAATCAACAGAGGCCATTAATTATTCACAAACCTGGTCTAATAATACATCCATGGCACTAGATAGTCATAAGTCGATGTGTCTGGTTTGTGTTGTTATTCTATAAATTCAAACAACCATTACTAGTTTATTTTTGTTGCTTTTCTTCAACAGTCTGTGTTATAAGTCTACAGTGCAGTGTGTGTTATTTGTGTCATGCTAAACTTAAAATATCACTGATTAATCACAAGTTTTCTTTGTAGTTCTTTCTGCAGCTGTGATTTAGGTGGGCCATGTGTCGCTGTACTTAGGACTCTCTATCTGGGGCATCAGTTGGCTGATGATATATTTTATTCCTCTGCACACAGTGTGTTAATTAAGACTCACATCTAGAATTTCTGGAGGCGGGTGCTCAAAATGATAAAGACAAGGAAGCTCGAGCAACATCACAAAAATAACAAAATGCTTATACATATTTTATTTTGCTGCTTTGCTTAATGAGAGTGACTTGCAAAAAGAAGTCACATTGGCTTTGTCAAGAAGCCAAGGATATGAGACTGTCTCACTCTGTGCCAAAATGAAACTTTTATTATTTTGACCTAAACCAACACCTATTAAAAGCCATGGGTTAATAAATCACATTCAGACAAACCTTTTCGAGGACAAAAACGCTCATCAAGGTTAATAGCTTCTCTAATATATTGGCCAGAAGGTTGCCAAGCCAGCACTGAATAGCTACATGATTGGATGAGCCAGACATAAAAAATCCAAACTGAAATGGGAACTTTCTTTGGGAAGCTGGAAAAGCTTTCAAAGTCACATTGACATTTAATGGACACGTTAAAGCAGCTAACTTCATTGTAATTGTGCAGTGGTTGGAAAAAGGTCTTGCTGTAGTATGTTTTTAAACTTTTTAAAGATAATAGTCTTTTATGTAACCGAAACTCAACTTTACCTGGCCTTATCTCAGTTCTTTCTCTTCTCTCTCTTCTTATAAAAAGCTTTACACAATCTAACCTAAAAGTGCATGAAGTGTTTATTTGCTAGAAAAGTTATAACATTGTTCCCATGCATAAATTGATCATAAATTGTATATACATGATCAATGGATTACAGTTGTTAAACCATTTTATTTAATGCATGAATGCTCCCTCCTGCTTTGGGCAATTATCTGGATTACCAACTGTTTTGTGGCCACAAGAGATTTTAATCAGATGGAAAACTTTCCTTGTTGTGTCTTGCCATAAACTTGTTTTGGTCTTGCCTTGGTCCTTCTGTCTTGTTATTAACTTGTTCCCATTCCTTAAATGTGTCTGTACTTTCTGGTCTAAGTCATGAATTGGTCTCTTTTAGTGCGGTCTCCCTAACTACAACACTAGCTGCAGCTCGAAATTGTCTCCCATTTCCAAAATTAGCATTTGTGTATAGTGCAGTCCAAGTTTCAAAATAACCATCTGCCTTACCATTACCAGAGGGTACAGCACAGGGAGCTAACAAGCATGCAAAGAATGATAAAGAGAAACTTGATTTGACTCCAATGGAAATGTCACTGCAGTCAAATGGTCAAACTCTTGAGATAAAGCCAGTTGTTACCTAATCTGTGCATCATCTTGTTGTAATATTTATTTTAAATGTATGACCAAACAAGGTTCAAACACAAAGCTGTACTGTTTGAGGGGGAACCAGAAAAGGAAGCTATATTTAGTGCCGAAACACGCACAGCTCCATCTGCCTTTTAAGAACACTCAAACAAAGGCTCCCGACAGCACGACCGGGAGGAGGATGAGGTGTTTTTTTCCAGTCTCTCCTTTGGTGTATCGTCTTGCTATCATCCTGAGCCCAGAGCGACGAGCCCGTGGCAAGACGATAGCCCTGTTTTGTCTCAGTGAAAAGTGCGTTCACGCGGCGGGTAAGCCTTGCTGTGGCCGACTTAACGTGCCTGACAGCCTTGAATTAGCAGCGCACATAAGTAGGGTCTATGGTTGATTGGACTTTTATGGCCTCTATGGTTCTCGTCATCTTTCAAGCTAATGCCATCAGTGGCTACTCCCTTGGAGATAGTTGCATTAGCGTGGACCTGCCCACTGTGTTACTGCATACCCATTGCATTACTTTATGACAGCTCAGAGATAAGATGAATCCTAAATGATCCCTGCAGGCTAATGGGGTCACTGCTGCACGAAAGAATAAATTAGACAATGCAGGTCATCCCTGTTTGTTTATGTGCGTGTCCATAAGTCATGGTATATGAACAGGGATGGGATCCGAGATGAGAATAGTGATTAAAGAGCCTGTCCTTCAAGTAAAATCAATACGGTGTAATTGCATCCGTGACGGGGTTTTCCTGTCTTGCCGCAGCGTTTCCATCCTGAGAAAAGAGAAGCGCCAGATGTTACAGGGAACCACCTGCTGCGATCAAACTGTGAGCCAACTTAGCATTTCAATAACATGAAATATGCAATAACCAATGTTAGAGCCAATATTTTGAATAATCCTTTGGTATATTTTTGAATTTTTTATGAAGCGAACCATGTCTACATCAGGGATTAATCATAAAGTAAATACACCAGTACACTGAACTCAGAAGGGAGCCACAATGTAATCATTAATCATTTTATTATTTGGTGCCATTGAGCTTAATAGAGCATATTCCTTTAGACTGATCGGTTGGTATGTTTCCTTTTTGCTTTTTTATATTGTGATTAAAAAATACTTTCCATAGAAAAGCATTTACTAATACTGTAATTGTTAGCTTCCTTTAATTGTCACTATATTCCCGGCTACTTTTAGTCATTACCAGGAGAATTCTTCTTTGAGCCTGTCAACGAGCTTTTAGGTTTTATTTATCTGCAAAATGCTCATTTGTCCATCTCTTAGCAGTGCTCAAAACTAGTTTGGTTTGGCTTCCAGTGCAATGCAGACCCTAAAGTATTTGCAGTATCACTAATTGTAGCTGTAGTAAAAAAGACTATATGTCGGCTGCAGTCTTTGCCATTGCCTTTTTTCCTATTTGTAGCTCCATTGAGTTGAGACTTGACTGTAGGTAGTGAACATTCTTCCATCTAAAGTGGTATAAATTGCACACTTCTATTGCTTGACATAAAGTGATTATCATGCTCTGCCTGTAAATACTTGTTTGTTGCTCACTCAGGTGTAGCATCATTAACTGTGACCAGGGTTTGTTTGCGTGATATAGGTTAGTGGAGCCATATGGTGTTTCTTGTGGAGTCAATGCGAGTCAAGGTCTGCGCTATAATTAAAAAAGGTACTCCATTCATCAAATAAGACGTGGTAAATGCTTTGTTTGTTGTGTCTAGGCAAGAGTTACTACCTATGACGATGTTTGAGTTTATAGCTCTTTCCTGTATACGCCTATCTTTCCATCAGCTCATTTGGAGTTGTTTTGTCTGTTCAGGGTCACGGTGACACAAAGCAGAAGCCATATTGACCTATTCACTCCTCTGGGACTTTCTACCATGTCTTAAAGGGACTCGGACTGCTCCCTGGTTGACTATTAAGTGACACAGCACTGAAGACTGAAGCTTGTGTACATGATTAGTATAGGATTGTTTGGTAATGATGCATCTCTTCGATTGAAATGCAATTAAAAATCAATTGTTATTAACGTACACAAAATGATTTATTAACGCATGGAATATACAGCGTGCAAACTGGCCTCTGTCACTTGGCACAGCTGTGTTTCAAAATGAACAACAACAACAGGCCGATCGTATTGCGTACACAAAGCTCAACACAAAAGCTGTTAATGAAGGAAGACACACAATACGGGACCAAAACAAAAATGTCATCAGTCACTGTCAAAATCTTCATCTTCAGAAATGAGAGGGATGAACACCTTTACTGTGCTGATGGACACTGGATGATCTTTAACACTCTCTTAAAGGGTAGCTTTGCACTTTCTCGGAAACCTTAGAGGTGTGTGTCCATCTGCGCCATTAGGTGAGATAGTTTACTGCCAAGTCCTGTGCTGTCCATCACTGGAAGAAAGAAACATCCCAAAACACTCACATTATCAGGTAGTTATGGGTTAGTTCAACTTTAAAGGTAACATACCCATATATAAAATACACTTTATATGCTCTAAATGTTTATTGTGAGGCCTACAATTTGGAAACTAGGCTTTGGCGTCTCAAATGAAAGTGGCCGTGCTTGTTTGTCTGAAACTGAATATGAGCAAAACCATTGTCATTGCTTAATTTTTAAAGTGTGGTTAGTCAATACGACCATCAGGCCAGAGGTCGGAAACTGTGTCTCTTTATGCTCCCTTGGTTTTAGCGGCAGACTGTATCGGCTTAAGTGTCATTTAGTGTCTGTTTGGGGATTAATCTATTAGTGACTGTTTGGTACGTGTCCCGCTGCTGCCTCCAGATTTCGTCAACCCTAAGCCTCGCCGAACATTTCCTTCCAGATGATGTCATGAAGTGTTGATGCACAGCAGTGAGACAGCCACAGCCACATGACTGGAGATTTTTATATGCATTGCTCCCCATTTAAATGCTGCCAATTTGGACACAGACTTACGACAGCTCTGGATACGTATTAACATGTAGCCTAACCGTCCAAATCTCATTTATTTTGTCATCCATCTCCAACTATTGTAGCTATTCGTTTTGTGCTTTATTCAAATATTACTCACACATAACAGCTTCACATTTGGAGCTTTTTGCCTTGCTTTAATTAGACTTAATCAGTTTCAGCTGGTGACTCTAAATATGCACTTTTGCCCCATTTAAGTAATTTAAGTTTGCACAAATAATCTGCTAAACAAACAGGGAGCTTGCTGGCAGCTTTCATGTTATTGTAGTGAAAAGTTTCAGTTTGTTTTTTTCATAACCAGCTTTAAAAGATAAATGAGGTGATAGCTAATAACTATTAGTTCATGTCAAGTGTAGGTTAGATTTGCTTTTTACTGTATTGCTTTTTCTTTTGCTACGTGCTTTTTACGTTTTATCAGGGAACTTCAGGCGTCATGTACGTTCATAATAAATACCAAATGCTCAGATTTAGGTAAATTCAAGTTTTGCTAGAGCCTTATTTTAATAATTACTCAGATTAGCGTTTTCAACTAGAGCTTGGTTTGGCTGTGTGTAGGTGTTTGCCACCATAGCTATATATTGCATTAAACTAATACCTTAATAATATCTTAAAAACATGTCCGCCTGCACACAACCATTGTTCCTTGTTTGTTTTCGACGTAAACACGACAGAAAGGACTCGTTGTAGTGCGTCCAATGAAACCTGGCCCAGGCTATAGAACAAACCATTGAGCTGCAAGATGACTCCTCCTCGTGTATTAGAGTAATTAGAAGTTCTTCCTGCAGGGGAGTCCAGCTTTAAATATTTAATCTGGAGGCGGCAGTGGCAAAACATGTCATGCCGCCTGCGCCTTTTGTGTCCCGCACACAGTCGATGGTGGAAGAGCAGCTGGTAAGACGCTGTGTTTCGCAGAGAAGAGGCTGGGAGTGTGAAGTGTTGCATGTGGGCAGTATGTAGAGTATGTCTGCTGTTGTGTGGATGTGTGGATTGTAGACTCGTAGACCTGGAGACAGCTCCTAGTCTTGAAGTTAGGCATCTTAGCCTTCATCAAAATTATACTGTAGAGCAAAAACAGGCAAGAGAAAACATAACTAAATATATTTTTGTCTTAGTCTAAGGACATAGAGGATTTTTAAATCAAGACAATGTTATCACTCAGATTGTACAGATTTCTTACAGATTCAAGCCAAAAACATTGCTTATTTCTATTTCTATTTTGAAAAAGATCTTTAAAATTCATAACAACTCTCTGCCATCCTTTACAATGTGTTCACAAAGTAGCTCATGAGTTTGTCTTCGATGAGATTGGAGTCAAAGTGTTTGCATTTAAACTGTTCCTTAAGATCTCCTGCACAGACCTTGATCTCACCTTGTCTTGCTCTGGGATTCTTGTCTCATTTGGTCCACCTTGGTCTTGTTTAGTGGTCCCGACTGCAGTAGTAGATGGCTGCCGGAGATAAGGTATTGTAAGGTAACAGCAGCTGCCCAGAAGATGCAGGCTGGAGGTGTTTTGATCAGAGAAAAGAGAGATGGAGATAAAAAAGCTCTCATCCAGAGCAGCGTGGTATCGGGACGGCTCGACAGGGAGGAACAGACCCGGGCAGACAGATAAAAAACAGCCTGGATCGAGAAGACAGGGCCACGGTTTTTGGCTGAACACTGGTAATCACAGATGGATTCCTTTCTTTTAAAACGCTCACTTTCATCTCCTTTCCTCTTTGTTCTTCATTATTTCGACAGATATGTGTCACAAAGATGTCCACACGCAGCTGCCAGGGAACAGACTCGGTCATCAAGCCCCTGGACACCATCCCTGAGGACAAGAAGGTGAGAGTTCAGCGCACCCAGAGTGGCTTCGACCCCTTCGAGAAGCCCGCCAGTCAAGTCAAGAGGGTCCACTCGGAGAACAATGCCTGCATCAACGCCAAGAGCTCATCCTCCGGCAAGGAGTCCCCCAAACTGCGCAGGCACTCCAGCCCCAGCTCCGTAAGTGCATTTCACCCTCACAGTAGACTAATGAACCATAGTCATACACTGCAGTGGTCTGAAGGGTAATGCTTGGACTATTCTGCAAGATTATGTGTGTAATATCAAGTGTGATAATCAATGCAAATCATTCACCAGATTTTTAAAGATACGAGCCACTTCTTTCTTATATCTTGTTTCCTTCCTAAATGTTTGGTGATGAATTGAGTTCGCTTGAGCATATATAGGACAGCATTATGAAAAATAAATGGCATATTACAAAAAAAAAACAACACATATGAACGATACTTCATTGTGTTTCTTTATCCATACATTTTTATTTTCACATCACACTTTTTCCTCTTTGTTTAACTCAAAAGTTTCTTCACATTTTCAAAAGAGCTTGTGAGGGGTGTATTTTTTTTTTTACATGAACAGTGGCTCACCTTCTTGCTGTGCCGCTGGTTGATCCTGAATGGGGCAGTAGGAGGATTAAAGATGGGATATTGTTGGAAGAATTTCCCACCAGTATGTACATAAAAAGTGGCTTTTGGATAAGTCTTCAGTAGTTAAGGTATTCTGCAAGAATAGGAAAACAAAGCTATTGATCTTTTCACTGAGCTCATGAAAGAGAAACATAGCCCAACTCAAATTCAAATTACTTTTATTGATTTCCTTTTAGATTTACTTTAAATGGATCAGGGAAAATATGAGACAAGGTCAGAAAACAGTGTGAGAAGAACCTAAATCAAGTCCTAGTTATTCCTTGAAAACAACTAAAAGTAGATACTCAAATGTGTGTGTGTTCTTTTGTTTTATACTTATCCCAGACTCAAATTCATCCAGTTGACATTTATAAACCTGTGAATCGGTTAATATTGTGATATTGAGAAGCCAGTTACGTAACAATATATTACCATTTCAATATATTTAAAAAAAAAAAGTTGCCTTATATAATAGAGATCTTGCCACAGATGGGTTGCAAAAGAAGAAAGTGAAGCAGGAGTCAGCTGAGGATGAACAGTACTCAGTGCCAGTCATCTCTGTTTGGTTTTGGTTTGAGAAACACTGAGTGAATTGTGTCAAGAATTGTGCCCACGTTTCCATAGAAACACAGCTTGTAGCTCTGTCGGGCACCATGTTTTTTAATAATCTTGTGCTGCTTTGTAATTAGTCAAGTCATTTGAATAAAGTTAACCCCGCTTCTCCTAATTTCTCTCGTAAAGGGAAACATTTTTGCATCAAGTCACCAATTACCTCGTGCATTTTTCAGGTGTTTTATTTTGGCGGGGAGGCTGTTTTCCTTTTCTTCACCAAGGTTCACTTAATTGAAGGCTTCATACAAACAACATGATTTCCTTAATGACCCAAATGAGATTTTCAGGTTTTATGCATGCTCATTCTCTTTATAAATTGATCTCCAAATGTAAAATGCCTAATTGGTGTGTGCACAAACACGATTCAATAAGTGTATTATGAAGTCTGACTGATTGCTTGCCAACATCTTTGCAAGAAATTAATGAACTTTCAAATATGATAAAAGTCTATTTCATGATGATTTATTAGCAGCCCTGTTAAACTAATAGAATAAACACACATTTACCTGTTGAATTAAAAAGCAGTGGAGCAGCTATATTAGATATTACATGTAGAAAACAAACTTTAATCAGTTTGGATATTTAAGCAAGAGGAAAAAATCTTTTATATAATTTTATACAACAGATTGTTCCGGTCTCGGTAGATTAGTGTTGGTGTGTTGGTGGATTTCCAGGGGGCAACATTAACTGGGACAGAATTAACTCCTTCTGTACACAATTGGATATACATATATAACTAAACGACGCATTACATAAAGGTATAACAAAAGCTGTCCATTACTCTCAATTTATTGTGACAGAATTTGGAGCTTCTAGTGATTCTGAATATCATCAAGGAGGACAACATGGTTCTACATCAGGGGCTCGTGCCACAGACAGAGCTGGGCTTCCTGTTGGATCCCAGGGGCAGGTTAATTTGTTTAGAGAGGAGCCTGAAATGCAGAGTTTATCAGTGCTGCAGGGTGTAGTCAGATAACAAGAGCAGGGCTGGAAACAACCTCACCATGTTCTCCCAAAGGGATATGGACACAATGTACGAATGTCATTTAATCATGTTCTACGTTAGATTTAAAGGTACCACTTCACAATAAGGGCGCTATTATAAAGGCTTTATAAATGAGTTATTAATCAGAGGTAAACAAATGAATAGTCAGCCTCATTTCTTGAAGGTTACACATGTTTCTTTGTCTTCACAGTAAACCAACGCTTATGGTATGTTACAAGAGCTTATTAATGACTTACACTATTAACCCATATAAAGAAACACATTTAAAGTGTTTCTTGGGTCAGTTTTCTCCAAAATCTAATGCAAATAATGACATTCATTGCACATTTTTCTCCTATAGCTCCATAACTACTATAATATTTCAAATGCCTCCCCCTCACTGCGTAGGAAAAGTTTTCAGTAAAGTTTGCTCTTTTCATCCCGACTGGTGATGATCACATCGAGCGCTGGCTTCATTTCCTCTGAGCTGTCGTGATTACCTCTTCTTCTGTGAAGCTCTGAGACAAGTTATGAGCCCATGATTAAATGCAAAAGTAGTCTTCGGAGTTTCTTCCTCAGAGATTCAGTGAAATCCTCCGTCTGCTTTTCACCGCCGTTACACCTCCCAGACGATGCATTCGAAAGCTTTCGGATTTTAATATCACTTGTAGACTTTGTAATGTCTTCGGAGAAAACCCAAAGAGACATTTTCTTTTCTATCTACATATCTGAATTCACCTTTTTAATATTACCTTTCATATGTCTTGCTTTTCAGCCAACAAGCCCAAAGTTTGGAAAGGCAGACTCTTATGAAAAGCTGGAGAAACTGGGAGAAGGTTCATATGCCACAGTTTACAAAGGGAAAAGCAAGTAAGTCTTTTTCAGTCAGTGTATAATCAGTCTCTCTTCTTTATGAGCACTCATGCAGACAGTGGCTATAACCTTTCATTTCAGCAGAGAAGTCATGCAGCTCTAGGAATATAATCAATTTAATAGCAACAACATCCAAACGTAAATAATTACCAGCTACACAATGTAATCTCTGCGTTTCTGTTCAGTGATTTGATACTTATAGTCCACTTCTAATGGTTTGGATATTGACTCCCACATTGTGTTAATTAAATTCAGTCAAATGAATTCCACAGATTGTAAATATCTCAAACAGTGCAGGCCATAATCTTGTGTAATGATGTTATTTCTACAACAGAAATGATTGGTGAGTTTCATTCATTTAGTAATCCCAATGCCTTGTTGCCGAGTCTCACTTCAATGCAGCTCAATTACATTTCTCTACAGACGTCTGTGTTTTACAGCATCAGTGGATTTAATAGAAACTGGTTTTATGTTGAGAAGAAAAAAGAACATCAGATTAGCTTACATTGTTGATGGTGTTTCAGGGTGAATGGGAAGCTGGTGGCTCTGAAGGTGATTCGTCTGCAAGAAGAAGAAGGAACACCTTTCACAGCCATAAGAGAAGGTAAGAAGTTCATGGATGGGAACATTTTCTTAAAGTATTGCAAACTCCTGAACAGCTCTTTGCAGGAGATGGAGCAAAATACTCATAAGCGTCTGTAAAATTCATATTTTGGGGGTAATTAAATTGCCTGATTGGAGCAAAGTGATTGTGGAGCAGCCTGGATTCAATAGCGTTGGATGCATTTGCTTTAACTCACTTTGTAAATTCAAGGCACATAAACACAGAAAGATATATTTAGCCAACCTTTCACAACCATTCAGAGTTAAAGTTGGTAACAAAATACTGTTACAATAACAACAACATACAACAACATGTCTTGCCGATCAGATTTTTTTTTTTTAAATATGGCAGCCACATTTTATAGATATAGCCTTGAATGCACAGAAATGCTATGGTTCTAGTGTGTTATCATTATAAACACCAAAGGAAGAAACAAAGGGAAGGTTAAGCATTACATTTAGATTATAGGGCCTTGAGAAAAAAGTAAAGAAGTTATAATTTTTTTATTACGTAGGGTTTAATGGAGCTATACATACTACCTCTAAGAAATATCTAGACATACTGTACGGTAAATAAAGTAAAATGGTTTTAGAAGAAGGCATCAGGGCTTTCTTTTGACTAACCTTACTGGCCAGTTGGTCTGTTACACTTTAGATAAATACCTGGAGGCGACTGGGTGAACCACCAATCACAAGGTCATTTCATCCAATCAGAGCAATAACGCTAAAACAGTCGCTTCAAACCTAAAACACACCCAGAACTGTCACACTGTTAGTCTGCACCGTCCATGGTTTGGTCGATATGACATACTCTGAACAGGAAAACATTGGTTTCTCACAAATCTTGCTTGAATCCAACTGTTCCACACGCTCTGTTTTGGAAGTCAACCAATGGATTTAGTCAAACACGATGCAAACTGGACAGCGATCTGAGTTTTTATGCATCCCTGTCTATGGTCAGTATGTAAATAACACTAGAACATCACAGTGGCCATATGTACCTCTCTTTTTGTGTCTCCAATGCTGTCCTGAAGCTGTCAGCTCTTTAGTTTACTGTTTGAATATAAAGAAGAAACACTCAAACGAGCCTCTGGCATTTGAATGTAAATGAGAGAATGACTTTATGTGTTTGATCAGTGTATGATCCGGGTCCAAAACAGTGAGAGTAGTCCACAACTCCTGCTGTACACACACGCACCGTCCAAACTCTCACAGTGAGCGCATCAGAAAGGCACTTTGAAATTGAACTAATTCAGCAATTACTGGCCAGGAAGCTCCCAGCGCCGTTATGTGAGCTGCATCGAACAGTGCTGCTGAATAAAGTGATAGATCCAGAGGGGTGTGATTAAACTCCACACAGCATTACCGGGAATGGGCCGGGTGGTGCTGCGAGGGAGGGGTGGATCTTCAAACTAGTGACAGCATCTTTGAGGTACCTGACTGTAGCGCTAACCTCAAGCTTACCGCAGAGTCCCGGCTTTGATCTGCTCATCAAATGTTTTTTTAGGTGCTCACACAAAATGAATGTATGCATCAGGCGTCGACTCTCCGAGGATCTGTCCGTCAAAGTTCCCCTGTGCCCTTGGAAACAACTTTCTCAGTCACAATAAAAGCTGTGCATATTACAGCGTGCTCATATTCTGCTCTAATGAAACTGTTGCGAGGGTTGCCTCACGGTAGACGGAGCAGGTTGTCTGTCAGATGTTTGTTTGCCTGCTCATTTGTCTCTGTAATTGCCGGTTAAAGCTTTGAGGCTGGCGCGGATAGAATGTAATCTCATCTCTGAAAACTTCCCCAAATTTGCCAAGTTTACTTTAGCGGGTTAGAGCTAAAATGCTGCAAATGATGGCAAGGGAAGCCAACTGTTTTGTGCTGGTTTAAAGCGACTCTCTTTCATAAGGAATAGCTCTGAACTGAAATCATCACAGAAACTGTATTAAATAAAACCACACTCAGTGGTTTTCCATTAAGTAGAGGTTTCCATCAACCAATAAAGTACCACATATTTGCACATATTTGGTTTTCGAGCTAGGTTTTAGTGGGTGTATCATTAAGAAATACTTTGATTATTGCCCAAGTATTGACTCAACATCTGAGACCGTGAGCACATGCATGTTTCTCTTCAGAAGGATTCAAAAAAAGTGAAGCTCGTCATGACTCTAACCGTTTGTCGCATGTCTTAGAAACATGAGAGGCCCGTGTTGACGTCTTGAGCAGATTTGTCGCCTCGGAGCAATCAGCTGACACACCTGGAAGTGATTATCTGCTTTTCCCTGAAGACTTAGTTTTAAAGCCAAAATGAAAGCTCAAACCAGGAAATACACCTCTCTGCCAGCACTTCCTCGAAACATAACAAGCCCATGAATCTTCCTTTGCTTTTAACATACGCCAGTGTTACAACGGAAGAAATGCAGTGACTGATATGATTTGATATGAATTATATTTAGACTCTGGCGTTAGTTTATGCTCTCAGTAGTTTAATTATCTCCATATATGACCCAAAAAACTAAACTGATATCTTTTCTCTCCCATAAAGCATGATGCAGGCTTCATGTATGTGTATGAACTTTTATCACCAAAGAGGCTACTTCAAGATGAATACATTTTAATATTATTACACAAGCGTAGAAAGAAAACAGCACTGTATCAATCTTTAATAGCCCCTGTCACACTGTGGGATTCAGGCTGTCAAAAACAATGAATTCGTTTATTAGGCTTTAAATCAGTGGTCGTAGGGGTCAGCATCAGAACAACCAGATATCGGTCAGTGTCAGAAATATGGGACTAACACACAGAATCCCTCTTTGATCTATAATAAATAATGAAACAATAATTGTGCTAATGAGTTTACTTTATGTAAAACTGGCCAGACTCTTTGTATCTTTTAACACATGAACGTCGCTCAAGTTTACGCTCCCTGATGCTGCCCACAGTTTTTGAATAGTAGCCTGTGACGCACTCGGTTTCTAATTGCAGTGTGAAATGGATCATATTGCAGAGGCTTAATAGGGTTGAATTTTATGGCCTGTCTATTTATCAGATTGTCACGGGTTTGCACTGACGACCCATCAGAGAAGATTGAGCAAATGGAAACCGTGGTGAATACATAAAGATTTTCATAAGTCCTAGTTTTTATCCATCTATGTAGGTTCAACTAAGTGTAAGCAAAGTAGAACAGGCTTTTTAGTGTTTCTAAAAGTTTTTGATTTGGTGTTCCTAAATGCTGGAACAGATGCACATTAAATCTTTTAAAACAGCAACACACAAGTCTTTACTTAGCGTCAGTTTAAGAGAAACTCCAGAAAGTCAAGCCTGTTTGGCATCTATTGTCTTAAAATTTCAGAATGTGGACAGGTACTTTGAGGCTAAAAGCTGAAGTCAAGCTCTTAAAGGTCATTTTTGTCAATATTCAATCACATTTCACAGTTCTTTCTTGTAGTATTGTCAAAACTTTAAACAACTTGACTTAAGCACTGCTTGTGTTATATTCACTTTTTGTTTTAGCAGAGAAAATCTTCCCACTGCGACGCTCTGAACTTTCTTGACTGTAAACACGTGTGACTTTATGGCACAACACATTCATCATATCTCCTTTTCATCACTTGTACACTCAACCCTCGGTGAACACAAGGCAGGTGTGAGTCACATGAAGCCGACTGTATGTGACGCCTTTGGTCCCAGATCACACTGAGCACAGCCAGCCTCCACATTGTACATAACCATCTCCTCAAGACATATTTCTCCCATTAACAATGCCTCACGTTACATCATCAGCGTGTTGACAAATTACCGTGAGAACTTGCCTCAGTAAATCCAGCCTGCGTTTAGTTTTTTTTTTTGTTTTAATCTTGTCTAAATCCTCTGTATGAAGTGTGGCTTGAGGAGCGTCTTTGATGCATTATAATGATGCAGCTAATGAGGCCAGAGATCTCAGTTTTTCCTCTGGTCTGAGTGCTTCACTGTAAATGTGTCTCTCTCTGTGTCTGTCTCTGCAGCGTCTCTGCTCAAAGGCCTGAAGCACGCCAACATCGTGCTGCTCCATGACATCATCCACACCAAGGAAACCCTCACTCTGGTTTTTGAATATGTGGTGAGTTCATGCACTGCCACACTGCACCAATCTTATCTTTATCCTACTGCATTTTCATTGTAAAACATTATGAAACAATCTTTATAACTCTAAAATCTCTATACATCAAAGCAGTCAGACATTGCAACTACGTTATATGAAGAATTAATTATTCAGTCTTAAAATTATGTTTGAATAAGTGGAGCTGCAGCTGTGTAATGTTTCACACAGATAACATTCAGTCCTAAGTCCTATAATTCTACTTTTTATTTTAATACAATGTTGTAGTATGAAAATGATGTAAAAATGATGCAAAAATGTCCATTTACACAACAGTTTCACATGAAAATCTCACTGTATTCTGAACTAAGTACTTAAACCTTTCCAAAGCATCATCTAATTGTTTGATGATGACATTGTGAAATATTGGCAACTCTTCATTCTCATAAGTTGTCCTTAAGTGCTCTGTATTTAAACTGACTTTGGCCTCGCTCTATAGTCAGATACACCACCAATGCTCTTCTACATAACAATAAATAATCACCTGTGAGTCATTAAGAGCAGCCATAGTAATAACTGCACCATCATCAGTGTTGTTTCCTCGTGACGAACAATCGCAGAAGCATGTATTGATGTCTTCTTTTTCTTTTTTGCTGTCTGCAACAGAGCAGTGTAGTTATATTTAGCCAAAGCAATATAAATGCTTTGTGAAAACGAGTGCCAAAATCATTATGCGAGAAACTTAAGTTTATTGATCACCAATGTCATTTTGCTTTGGCAATGAACAGGGAGTTGGTGCCGTTATTTTCCTAAACTTCTGTTTTCTGTCCACAACACAACCCACAAAATTAAATTGAGTTCCACAGTATTGTTTTTAAGCTTTCCCAAATGATTGTCAACATGTATTTTGTATTCAGCTTAAAGCCTTGGTACTTTTCTCCAACTTCAACCAAGTATTGATCTTGGATCTTGCTGTCGAGTTTGGACATAACCGTATCATTGACTGGACAGCTTTTCTTACAGTCTTTTTTCATGAATTGTATCAGTAGTTTTCCAAAGAACACAATTGATTTGGAAGACTGGAAACCTGCCTATGAGGTTATTTGAGAATAATTAGTTTGACCCCTGCATAGTTTGTTCAGTATTTAATGCACAGCCACAGAAACCTGAGCTGTGCATATTTTGATTGGCATTCTCCTGTTTATAGGGCAGTTTAAGAACGGTCTCCGTCCTGTGGTAAAACAGGCTTAGGTTTTTCCATTCTGCGCTCGGTGCCACGGGACGGACGCCAGAACCACCAGAGGCCCGTCCCACTGAGCCCAGAACAGAGCAGGAGGACAGACGGACGTTTTATTGGAAGGGCACAGTTTTAGTGACAACTGTCCAAACGCTGCAGCTACAAGAGACTGCAAATGACTGCCTCCCAAGCAACAATACAAATAGTTTTTTAAAATGACCTATTATTATTGTTAAAGGGCTGTAAACCTACATTATATGGGGTATGGATAGAAATGGGATGTACCTTCAAGGTCACTGCTAGAGTTGTTGAAATTATGTCTTATTTAAACCACACACTTTCACTTTAAATATAAGAGAAACAGTGATGATAAAACTAGAATCGATATATTTAAATTAAGATGCTTGGCTCAGTGTTTTAACCAGTCCTGTGAAGAATTTATATTTTATGATGAAGATCTCTTGTAGCACTTGCCTCCCTGCCAGGATTTTAAGTGCCCAAACTAAAGTTCCCATTTCTGTGGAGGCAATCAGGGGCATTTGGCTGACATCTTGCTCTGTACATCCATTTTTAACTAAAGTCTGTTTCTGTAAGTGTAGAAACTAGTCCACGGTGTTCTAACAGGGCACAGCAGCTTGGACATATTGAACCAATTCTCAGTTATTTTCAACTTTTTACAATTGTTTCTGGTAATATCACTGGAAAACTGTGAGAGTTACATACATTTAGTTGTGCTAGTCATATCTAATAAAAGAAAACTAATTCTGCTCACAGTATAGAGAGACAGTCAGTGAAAATCAATGTATTAAATGTAATGTAAACATGTAAAGAGTCCATAGTATGGACACTGCTTTGGCAAATGCATTTTCTCTTCTCATTCAGGCTGTATTTGAACAGGCTTTGATGGTCACATTTATATTCAGGTCAAGTTTAGATCTTAAAACGCTGATCGAGGCTAAATCCCTGATCTAAAACATCCTCGCTCAGCTTTTCATCAGTAATGAAGCTGCTCTTACATGGGACCGCGTGTTGTTAAATGTTGGGCTTGATAGTGCAGTTTTTGATCGATTTGGTCAAACACAGGTGGACACCAGGAGGTCAGTGTTGAGTTAAATGCACTAGACCCTTGATAAATCCAATGAGATCACTCTTCAGACGTAAATGATCACATTTCTTTTAAATTCAGCCAACTTTTCGAGGCATGTTAGAAGGTTGGGCTGGGAATTAAATGGGACGACATACGTTAGATGTTGATATGGCTTTGCTTTACCTTCTTCTTTGTGTTGATTGTAGATTTGAATACAGCTCATCCGCCTCATCTGTTTCCATTATTGCTGGGTTAAGTATGAACAGAGCTGATATGGAAATGTTCTGACATGAGCTCTTTGTGTGATTAGTGAAAGTCATTAGTGCTACTGGGAATGTAGTCTCATAATTAACTGGGAACTATACTCTACTATCTGAGCAGTCAATTCTCTTAAATTATTTGTGCAGCTTTGACCTGTCTTTCTGGTAGCAGCTCTTACTCAAGAAGAATGAGGTCAATCTAATACTATCATATATCTAAACTGACAGTTTCTGGGTTGTTTGATTGTTTTATTTTTGCAAATGTGTGTGTGGGAATGTTCACTAACACAAGGGCAGGTTTGATAGATTAAGACCTACTACGTACTACCTGATCACAGTATATTGTCCACCTAGTCTACCTTAAATCCTGCAGTTTACTAGAGACATATGAGTAACTTTAATGTGTCTTTATCTTATGAACAAAATCATAGACTTTTTTTCTGTCCCATGGTGTGCTCCTGCTCTCTATAAATGCCCACAAAGCATTTGGATGAGTTAAATACAGAAAAAGCCCCTACTTGTACAATAAAACCTACCCTACGACCAGTTGGGGCACCCTCTGGTGGTCGGTGGCCGCTTATTAGATTTCCAGATAAAACTTATGCAAATGTGCTTTGATGCTTTTTGTGTTTTGAGACATCATCTTGTGTGGGATGCAGTTTCATTCAAAAAGTCTGTCAACTGGAACAATCGGCTCATTGTTCTCCTCTTTCCCTAATGATGACTGACAGGGAGCTGGGTCTGAGGGGAAAACACAGCAATGTATTACTGCGACAGTGAGGAGACAGTAAAAGGCAAGGACATGGAGGCAGAGACAAAGGGCAGGTTTAGATTAGGATGGACAGGCATGTCTATGTTCAAGTGTGTGTCTGAATTATTCAGCAGACGGAGCAGCGCTATGTGGGAAGCAGAGGGACATTGTAAATATCAGTGTGTTTTCAGATCCACTGCCTCCTCCATCCTCAGTCTGCTCACAAACCAAAGGTGAAGGGCAGTGGTGGAGGCTAAACCCATGTGAGATTAGTCGGGACACGCAGCTCCAGGCCTCAGCTCCAATTTCATACAAACACGGCTCAAAATAACTCGCCTCACAACTCACAAGGTAAACGCTACATTTACCTGAGTTCCCCCGAAGAGAACAGCGGAAATGGACAATGAATAATAATGCTACTGGGACATTTTAGAAAACGCTTCCTTCAACCTTTGTCCTGTGGAGGATGGAAAAGCAAAGTAATAATCAGCTTTTTAACTTACCATTCAACTGTAATTATTAATGCAATTAGAAAATAACTTTATTTATAAAAGGTTTGCTTAAAAACACGTGTATAAAGACATAGGTAAGATATTCCAGTCCAGTCACACTTGAAATGATAAAACAACAACTCTTTTATAAAACTGTGTGAAGCGAGGTGTGAATCAACAAATATGGTCTAGTATGAAACTAAAGCGAGGACCTACTCAGAAAACAAATGTTACGTAACGCCTCTTAATGCACCGAGTCTTAAATCAGACAAATGTGATGTCTCAGTCTTTTTCATTATTTTTCTGCTGAACAAATGTAATGTGATCCAGTGCAGAGTAAATCGCTTACATGATTTTATTATCACGTTACATAGTGTTTGTGTTCTACGGAGGCAACAGAACCAGGTGCTCTGACTCTTTTCGTGCCAGTGCCGCTGTGAGCAAAGCTTTATCACCTACAATCAGTCCGGGACATCACTAAAACTCTCTGCAAACATGGTCCAACATCTGACTGAAATCCACCCGACTGAAGCCTAATACCTGAGCTCCGTTATGTCATAGCTTTACAGACAGAGATCAAATATTTTCTTTCACATTCCGCAAACTTTTACAAATCCTGGAATTTTTCATGAAACAGTGGTTATGATAAAGCTGCTGGAGATGTTTTGGTCTTGTAAATGTTCACTTATTATTGTGAATAACTCCTAGTATTTGTCTCCTTTTCTGCAGCACACAGACCTGTGTCAGTACATGGACAAACACCCTGGGGGTCTTCACCCGGACAATGTGAAGGTATGGATTTTTTTACAGTTAAATGCTTTGTTTTAGTCTGGATAGTTTCTGTTCGCTTTGTGAAAATTCACTCTCTGTGAAATGGGTCTGAAATCCCTTCCCTTCACAGCCATTTCCACTCAGTACAAATCCCATTGGAGCAGTCAAAACCATTTCTTTAAAACAGAACATGTCCAGAGCCAGTTTATTCTACGTTCTTTGGTACTGACACCTGAAAATACAACTCAAATCCACAGAAACCAGACTAATTCTTTGTTTTAAAATGAAATAGAATTAGGACGGCTGGCCTGGCTGACTTTATATTATTTAAAAGTGGAAGATACCAAAGATCTGATTGCTTTGCAGCTCTTTTGAAAGAAAATGGCCATTGTTTTTGTTTTAAACAGTTGTGCATGTATATGTTGTATTGCTGTAAGTAAAGTGGAAACAGCTGTGGAGGAAAGTTGGCAAAAACAGACCTATGTTTTGTAATATAACCACAGTCATATTGAGAATTTTTTTTAAATTCTTGTCGTGCTTCAGAAGTTTTAATACTTGGGCATTTTGAATATCTGTAATAGATTAAGATACATGTGCAATAGAGATTTTGTTTTAGAGTGTATTTTAAGAACAAATGGCTGACACTTGAGTGGCTAAATATAAATGTCAATCAAGTTTTTCATATTTAAACATTAGAAAGAAACTCCTATAACAAATAGAAGAAAAGAAAATCAGCTGTAAATATTGAAGATCTGGTAAAACTGTTATTTTAGACATGACACAAATGTGAACAACCTTCTGCTATTTATGTCCTACTCTTCTTCAGACTTGTTATACTCCTATTTGTGTGAGGGTCCTGAGTTAGTTCGCAGGTTGTTGTGATGGAGTGAATGAGGCCACACCGTTTGGGGGGCGCTAGGGGGGCTTGTGAGGGGGCGGACGCTGCATCACGAAGAGAGGTGACACTTCAGGATGCATCTGTTATGTAACACCTTGTACCTTTCGCCGCTAAGGATTTACATAAGTAAGACATATTTTTCCTGCTGACAGCGGCCGCACTGAGACTCGTCTGAATAATTTGGGATTAATGCGAGGGCGTAGAGCGAGGTGTTGCACGGCTCCCGCTGACTTTGTGACTTAGCGCTGAGACGCCTGAGTTGTGACTTCTAATCTGTTGATGAGGTTTGTGTGGCTTTGTTCCTGTGCAGTCAGGCTGGAACAGAGAGAGGCTCAACTGCGCGGCATTAATTCACTCCGTCTGTTAAGCCGTTGAATGAAAATAGCATGTCCATACTCTGATATGCTTAGATTTAACAAAAGAAAGCCTTAATGCACTGGCTTTTGAAGAGTTAGTTAATCTCTGTGTGCAATTTTCTTGAAACAAAACATGTCACTTTCAATCCAATCTGCAACAAATTTCATCACTACTTCACACTTCTGCAAATCCCCCTGAAACCTGGAATAACAGTGTTTCGGTCACAAAACATGTAAATGTGACCAAATACAACATTAAACTGTGGACCAGTGTCAACAGAGAGAGGTAAAGTTCAGGTGAAAGCGTTTGGTTACATTTTAGGAAGCTTCACAAATGAAAAGGTGAACATTTTAAGTCATGAGTTAGCTATTTATCATTTTGATTATTTCACCGGTATTACAGAAAGCTAAAGATGCTACCACAGAAGCGTATTGCTGCCTGGTCTGTTAAAGTAGATTTATGTACTGTATGCATCACAATATCAGAAAATGTTGATTTATTATGTTGAGATTAAGTAGATATGTAGATTAGCACTCTGTCCACTCTACATTTTAGTTTGTGGTGTGCCCAAAAAATACCTAACAAGAACTTAAAAAGATTTTGTTCCAAGTTCACTTTAGGTAGAAAAGATTTACTTTGTTAAAAGGGGATAGGTCACTATATAGATCTATATATTACAAGATAAGATATAAGGTTTTAACATATTAGTGATGAAGTAACATAACACCTTATGAGTTGATGTCTTGTATTAGAGTGAAACGTCACAAACCTTTTTATAACATTAGCATTTATCGTGTAATAATGTGATAATCCAGTATCTTGTAAAATATATATCTTGTGGTACAGATTATATTTATTTTTTATATTTTTTACTGACCAGGCAGCTATGTGCTTCCATATTCAACAACTGCTGAAATGTGTCAAATCAACATGCTTTTATGCTTCATGTGCTTTCCTGGTGATTTATATTCATCTGTTTTCATGTCACATACAGTACATTGGGCGGTTTTGAAGAATAGCCTCATAAATGCACATCATTCTCCATAAAGAACATTTTGTCACAGTCTATTTTAAAAAACTGAAGTCACACACAATCACATTTCTTTCTAAAACTGTTTATCCAAAGGCTTGGTTTCATAAAATAAGCTTCGTTTACGAGCCTCATTTAAATTCTAGTTTACAGATTTAATTATGTTTCTATACACGCAGCCAGTAATGCAAATAGGGAAATGCAGATTAGATGTACAAGGAGTAAATACAGTAAAAACACAAGCCTAATATAATGTAGGAGTTGGTTAAACAGGCAGCGCTGGAGGAGGCTGGAGCTTCAGACGAGAGGAGGAGGTTTAATGATCCGGCAGCTGGCAGGAAACTGTCCGATGTAATGGCCTCCGAGAGACTCTGTGGGTTTCAGTGGAAGGAACTGCTCATCGCGCTGTAGTTTCATATACGTTTTTGTGAGGCACGCTTTCAATTTATGAAATATACTGTGCACTTTTTGACCAGCTGTGCATGTAAAAGTTAAATTGCTCAAAGTAAAAGTGGAGACATCTGTTGAGAAAGTTGGAATGTTTGCTATGTTTATTGAAAGACATCAAATATCCAATCATTTTCTGCTACTTGTACACACCTTTTAAGGCTATAGTTGTAAGGAGCCTGTCCCAGCTGCTTTGGGCATGGATCTGGGTACAGCCTGCTCTAGGGATGTGCAATTAATCAACATTTTGAGATGTAATCGACAAAAAAATGATTACATGTTTATATTTATTACTTGTTATTTGTTTCCATAAGATTGTGGAAGTGCACTACAATGTTGATCTTGAAGCTTTTTATTCGTACCTTTACATATATTCATTGTTTTGTTCAAAAAATCCAACATATTTCCAAAGTAAACAAGTAATTGTATAAAATAATTGTGATTTCAATAATGACCAAAATAATTGTGATTATGATCGAGCAGCCCTAATCTGCACAACACCAGTTTCTTCCAGAGCTAACCTAGCAACATACTCTGGCTCTAGAAACACATTTACACTCACATTTGTTCACTTTATCTCTACATTCATATCTTTGGTCTGTGCTAAATATTGAGAGGAGGGTCCGTGGGAACTTGCTCCTCAAATAAACCAGAAGACAACCAGATACCACTGTCCCAAAGCTCTTTACGATGCTTGGATGAGTGAGGAGAGAGGATGGAGGAGACTTCTGTGAGAATCTCCTGTCCTCTCCTGTCTCCTCTCTAGACAAGGAGAGGACACAAGTGCTGGTAACATGGATGCATTTAAGAGCTTTGAGACCCTCTGTGCCAGTCCTGGCTCAAAGGAAACAATGGGGGAGGGGTAATGTGTCTTATTAGTGAGTTTTATGAGTGACTGTGAGGATGCTGCAGTCACTCAGCCATTCTCCTATTTACTAATCAGCTCCATAAAAGCTATTAGTGGCTCCGCTGGTGCTAGATCAAATTAACATTTAGACGCACACTCAAGCACTCGTTGCTAATGTAATTATTGGTCAAGAACATGAAAGCTCTGTGTGAATGTGTTTCTTACAAATGGAGTAGGATAGTTTCTGCCTGAATGAGACTTTTCTAAGTTAAATCTGTTGGGCCCTTCTTGTCAAATAGCACCATTAACTTTTCTCACTGGAGTGTGCTTTGTTAGCTGTTGTAACTGAACACGGTGAGCATGACCTCATCCCGCCGGCTGCTGCTGCTGCTGCTGCTGCTGAAGTGCTCTTCTGATTAGATTATATGCAGTCAGCTGAAGGGCCGTGGCTTATTGACATCTCCATAAATCGATAGGAAACTGACACCCACCCGCAAACCTGGTCCACACACTAAATAACAGCCAGCATTTGGGTCTTCACGACAACATCAAGAGCTGCAAGTGTCACAAATGAAAGCTAAGACATGGGCCGGTCAGGGTACAAGGGTAAATTGCACTTTAAAGTTCTATAATCTTGCTGGATTGGACATTATATCAGCTCAAATGTCTGGATGTAATAGAAAACATTTAAACTAATGCTTATTACAGTTAAAAGGGTGGAAAGCACAGAGTACTTAATGTTAGGATAAAACATAATACACTGCCCTTGTGTTCTTAATCAAAACATTCAAGGCAATCATTTGGATTATATCGAAAATATCTGCAAAGGTTCAGTGGTAAAACATCCCCCTATTGAATGCATTGACCATTTTTCTCAATGAAATCTCAGTGAATTGTGTCAGAGAAAGCAAAGACTGGCTTTACTTTTCGCATTTATTATCTCATGTTCTTATGGTCCCACTCAAGCCCTGCAGGACCATCCAGCTGCTCATTACAACAGACTCCAAACACCACTTAGTTCCTGTCTGCAGTTTCCTATGACTCTGTTGCCAGTGCACCAGTGCATGTTGATACTGTCTTTGGCTGCAGCCCATTAAGGACAACACTGTACAGATGCTTAATGGAACAGTTCTTTCCAGGCCTACTGCCAGATGGTCGGCCATTTTCACTCCATTTAACACTCCTTCATTTTAACTCTCCATCACTGCTTCCATCACTTTTACTTATTTCAGCAAATCAGCGTTTCAGTCATTTGGCAAAGAACACAAATGTTTGCGGTTTTATTTGTTTTTTATCGTGTTTGACCTTGTTTTTCTGACATCAGCGAATTGTCACCCTTTCCATTTGGGCAGAGTTGTAATCTTTGTCAGTGACTTACTTCAATGTGTCCTGTTCAAACCAGACCACACCCACTTTTTGCAGCACCAAAGTAGGTAACTCTTCATTCTGGTTTGAATGAAACTTGAAACTTAATCAAAGTGGTGTAAATTTAAGTGCAAAGAACACTTTTGAGCCTTGCCATTTGAAGGATATATAGTTTTTTTTTTCTTGACCTAGATACAATCCCCTTCAAGGTTTGATGCTACTTCTAAAGGTCAAATATTGGAGCTTTTCTGCATTGAACATTTTCGAAATCTATTTTGAGACAGAGTGTTGTTTTTTATGTACAGAAATTGGGGATTTTGTGCATTATCCGTACATTTCTCATTGCTACATGCAGAGACAGATGGGCGTTTCTAAAGTTTTGGATACTTTTGACAAAGTATGTATTTGTTTAAATGTGTCTAGTCTCTGTAGATTTGAATTGAATTTCCAGAGGGCACTGCCAAAGGACGGAACAAACTGCCTCTGGAGCAAGATATTTAGAAGTTGTTATAAAATAAACTTTGTCCTGGCCTGACACAAAACCCCACAAAGTTCAGTGCAACTTCTTTGAACTGCGCATTTTAAAAATTCTAAATGAGCAAGTTTGTGCATTTTGTAAGATATGATGCTTACAGATTCAGGTGCTGCAGTTGGATCCTAATAATAATATCATTTTCTACATCTGGAGGATCATCTGGAGACATCAGCCGTTAATGTGCTGGAAATGCAGTATACATGAATACTTAAGACTGTAATATGCTGTTTAACATGAAAAAGCCTTTGATAAGTTGGGTTTCAATGAGATAAAAGCTAATATTGTTCATTGTACATTGGGCTGAATATGAAATATGTTCTTTCTGTCTGAGCCTCTTTGTAGCAGCAGTGCACTTCAGATCTCTATTTGTGCCGTCTCACATCACTCTGTCTCCCTGTAGCTCGTAGCCTTACTGTGTCTCATTAACATTACATTGGGACACACTATCGTTCTTCTCCTCCTGTGTTCTCCCTTGTTTTACTTTGTTTTCGTCCTGGAGAAACTACATGAACCCCTTCGTGATGCTGTCACTTTGATTCATCGCCTTATGCCTTGCTGCACAATGAATATCACACACACAGCCAGTCCTCAATATATTCCACTGATAGATTACATACAGCCGATCCAATTCTCACTTTTTTTTTTTCCATAAAGCTTATCTTGATAGAGAGCTCTGCTTGTGTTGGGTCTGATGGCAATAAGTATTTAATCACAGGAGAAATGGCTCAGTGTTTATTTGCCCGCAGATGATGGATGGTCGTTAATGGGCCTCTGGGACTCCTCAGGTGATAGATTATGTTAATGGTTGATTTAACTACCATCACACGCTTTATTTCTCCCACACTTATGGACTAATAATGTATCATAATTGAACCGGCTCCTATACAAAAGAATATAGCCTGCACCTAACTTTCGGATACATTAACATTTGACATTTCCTTTAGAGTGTTTGTAAATTAGAGCAGGCTAAATTATTATGTGTGTATTTTCTAACATTTCATCACTATAAATGATTGGATGTTTGTTTAAATAAAAAAAACCTTTAATCTTCTCTGAATAGCAATTAAATGGCGCTTTGAAAAGTATCCATATTATTCTTGGCTGTAAAAAGAAATGGAAATGTCACCACAGGAGCTAAGCAATAGCTGCATGTGCTGCAACTTAACAAATATGGCATTCATTTCAAGTCACATTTAGTTATTATAGCTTCCTCTCCTTATCAGACATTTCAAACCCAGAAGTGTGTTCTTCAATCATTCTGTTCAAAGGCAATAAAAAGGGATTTTCAGTTTCTTAAAGTAGTTCTAGTTGGGCTGCTACATCAGGACCAGAGAAGGAGAGGCTAACTCGTTACAACTGAGACACTGAGAGAAAATGGAAGATGAAACTCAGTGTCATTCATTTATTATCTTCTATCTTGTTTCAAAAAGCTGGTCTATCTAATCATGCATTCATATCATCTTTGGAAGAAACCACTGCAGTATTCACAATGTGTTTTTTTAATTTTGTTTTGTTCATGTGTGAAAGTCTAAGTGTAACTGTTGATATTCACTAATGAATAAATGGTAATGTTGTAAAGAAGCCTAGTTTATAAAAACTGATGGGTCCAAAAAGTCAAGGTGAACACTGGCTCCTTTTCTTTTTTCAACAAAGGCTGACTGCTGTTAAATACAAGACACATGAATGCAGCACCAGTGTGAGTGGTGCACTAAAGTCTTAATAGTTTGATTCTCGCTCTTTTTTTTTCTCTGAGTTAAGTTAGACAGCGTAAGTGAACTATGAGCATAGCCTAAATGAAAAGCTGTATATGTAAAGAAAGAAAGAACATACACATGGATGTATAAAAGACATACAAGTCAATTTACAACAAATAATCATCAGGATATTTATCAATATGTCATATGAAGGTAATATTTTTCACAACTAAATTGTCTACATTAGACTTCTTTAATTTGACTTTCAAAACGTTCCCTGTCAAAGTACCACCCACAAACTATAAATGTGCCTAGCTTCTAGTCTCTTATAGTCTGCAGCTTCCTTTCAAACAACCTTAACAAGCTCTTTAAGATAAAATATAGACTTGGAAGTAACAACTTCACCCCTTTTTCCGCCAGCAGCGAATTATTAATGTAATAACTGTGAAGCTTGTTTTCAGCTGAAGAAGCCCGTGAACAGCAGTAAAGTGCTTTGGCTTGTGTCTATATGTCGTATGAATCTGTTTATGACCATTAGGATGATGTGTGGCTCTGTTTGAACAACCACCGAGTGCTGCAGACCTTGCATTGCTTTTTCCTATAGATAATGTAAGCTGAAGGAAAGCCACTGTAGCGATTCCAACTATTAAAGCAGTCAGCCTCTCAACTAACCTGGATGAGAACAAACAATGATACACTTTGGAAAATTTATTGCAAAAAAGTCAAAAGTATAAGAGTGTAGAGTTAACAGCTTTGGGAGAAAAGCCAAGTCTCGAGGCGCACTGCAGTAACACAACATCCAATCGCTCTGCTGCAAATACAGTTGTTATTCTGATCATGAAAATGTGACTGTAAAGGGTTCCGCCACCAATCTTTTTATTCATCTAAGGAAGTGCTATTCAGCTTGTTAAATTACTTGTAATATCTGTTATATGGCTCACAGCCTGAGGCAAAGAAGAAAATTAAAATTGGGCTGAATACATTACTCCAAACATCCACGTTTTCATTAGTTGGATTGTTATCTGAGTGTCATTTTAAGTGCCAGCTACAGGCCAAGGAGATGACCTCTTTGTGATTCTTCTCCAAACACCTTCACAGCTGCTGCAAAAATCTCCCCACTGCTTTTTTTGTCACTAGTCCTTTCCTCATTTTTTACTCTGTTCGGTTGTTGATTGGTTTGATAACACCTTCAGAAGGACTATTTCTTTTACATTTACATAGACGGACCCCTCATCCGCACTTATTACAGTTGGCTGGGCTTGTCTGAGCAGAAGAGCCTGAAGTGACAACAAACCAGTGTTCATCCCTGTTCAGTCTGAGGAAAGAAAAGCTCTTTTTCAGAAGCTTAAAACTAACCACTGTCAGGATTTGGTTTTTAATTTGAAAACTGCCCTACATTGAAAGCAGCATGAATTATTGTTATTTTTATTCCCAAACCTTCAATGACAGTTTTCGTGAAAAGCCTCCTCCAGCTCAAATATAAAAATGCAAATGTTATCGTACGGTGGAAAAAAAAAAAAAACAGCTTTCAACAAGAGTTTGATGTTTGATTTGAAGAGCAGCGTGAAAGGCATAAAAGAGAGATTCATTTTTATTACCGCGCGTCCTCCGGCTCAACAAGGCGGGGGCTTTTCAGACGCTTGTTTGATATACATGAGTAAACACACATTTCCCATGCTAATGTGATGCACCGCGGTCCGTCACTCGCCCGTCGAGCTCAGGAATGCTAAAATGTTGACCTGGTGACTTCAGATGCCAGACAGGCCTCTCTGATTGGAGCCCACGGCGCCTAAATCAGCCTAATTGGCCGAGTATCACTGGAGGGAAGGAAAAGACAGGCTGGTGGTTAAATAAGAAGAGCGTTGAGATCTACAACATTCACAGTTTGTTATTTGCTGACGGACACATCTGCAGGGAGGAATGCCAAAGCACTGTCTCTGCATTTTCAACACAAAAAGACATAGGATGGGTAGAATTTTAGGCAGGATATAGAGTGGGGTAGTGGATGGGTACACAAAACCTATGGGCTTTCCACTAAAAGATAATGTGCATCTGAGAGAATACATGTCACTACAGATGGAAAAATGGAACAGCTTTTGTTTTGAGCAGTTGTTACCAAACACTGAGTCAGGACCCAGAAGTGTGTTGCCAAAAATATCTGTGGTGCTCCATAGGTATATAATGAAAATGCAAGAAAACACCAGATAAAAAGGAATTAAACTATAATCATCAGAATGGTAACAAAATCATGTTTGAAATGGCCAAAACTGCGTGAAAATGAAAAGAAATGGAAGAGATTAGAATACAAAGAGTCTGAATACTGAAAAAAGCCTAAACCTATGCTGGAATTGAGCAAATAATGCTAAACAATACCAGAAATTTGGGTCATGACTCTTTTAAAATATGTGTCCCATTTAAAAGATTTGGAAACACTGGTTTAGAAAATAAAATATTAAACCTTTTGTTTAAAAAATGGCTATTCAAGTCTGTTGAATTGATGTTAATAAATTATATAATCTTACCTTTAAAACATTAACATTTTCGTTATTCACATTTCGTATTGAACGTGGATGATGGGGTCCATAAGGAGACTTTCATGTTGATCTGGACACACTGTAATTCTTTCTGTATTTTTGGCATCAGCAGCAGAAAGTGTGTTTGCCACATGCATAAATTCATCATTTGTGTTGTAGATGCAGCGTGCCTTTCGAGCTCCGCAGGCACTTAGAGGAAGTGCGTCCACAGAATTTAATTTAGGCACTAATATAATTAGCTGCAATTTACATTCATATCCAATCCCATCTTTATTCATACGATTTGTCAGCAAAAAGTGCATTCATGCATTTTTATCTGTTTTATGAATGAATAGAGCGTTGGAGTCATTAAAGTGATCCATTAAAGGAAAGTTTTTGATGTTGGACTTTGCTTTGGAAAGTTAGTTTCAAACATTTCTTGTGAAAGACTTTATGATGATTTTAATGAAAAGAAATGGCTGATAAGAAGCCTGAAGCAAACCACTGCATAGATCTTTGATGGTCTTTTTGGTGGAACTTTTTGTCCAACTTAATCATCATTTAAATAGGAGCTGAATCAATACTGGATTCAGGTTCTTCCTTGTTTTCATGTAATTAGGTTTAGCCCAAATGTCTAAAAAAAAAACACATTTTAAGTGAATAATATTGTCTCCTTTGGTTTGATTTGTCTTTTGGTCTGATTCAATTGCATTATTTTGAAAACATGAGGCTGGGGATCAAGAGTTATAGCCATAAATACATGGAAACTTTGAATTTTATGCTAACTACATTAACTTTTGATGTTAAGTGCACAAATCCTGACTCAGCCTCCACCTTTTGTCATTGATTTTAATACTTAACTAAACCAGCAGCTGCCGGCCAGCATTATTTTTAACAAGACACAGATTAGTATTGATCTTTTTCCACCAGAATCACCTCTAGAAATATATTTCCCAGAGCTGGATCTATAGCTTAAGCTCACTTCATAAAAACTTAACTGCAGACCAAAGGAGACTAGAACACTTGTGGGTTTTTATTAAATCCCAAAGCGCATGATACGAGGTAAAACAAAGGTGATACAATGTGGTGAGGATTTTTCTCCACATTTTTGGCTTATTGTTTGAAGGACAGTCATGTTACTCCATTATCTTGGTTCTTTCCCATCCCCCTTTTCTTCGTGTCATGCTACTGTAGGTGTAATCGATTTCCCGCTCTTCACACAAAATTAAAAAGCAGGCAGCATCTCCGCCCAGCTCCATATGTTCCCTTTGATTTAAGCCTGCCACACCTCCACATTTTCCCAGAACACTTCCAGTATAAACATGAACTATCACAAGCCGAGATTGGAATCCACAAGGGGTCAAGCTGAGTTTAATTCACTCCGAGCGGTCAATGAAGCATTTCGAGGAGTTGTGCTGCTAAACCAGATGGGCATTGTCACATCTTTTTGACGCCTGTTCAATAGTGCAAACGCCAAATAATGACAGCTATTTTTCAGACTGATGGCTCCGTATTGATTTCAGAGTGTGCCTTTGTGAGGAGTTGATGCATTTGAACGAACTGTTTGTAAATAATGTTCACGGTTTAGCCCTTCTCATTTGGTCTGGAGTAAAGTCGGAGTGACAAATGTGATTGTCCACACCTCTTTGTGATCCGCAGTTGATCGCAACACAGCAGACAAATGTTTACCTTGCTTTAGTTACAGGGGTTTGCTGTGTTATAGTAAAATCAATGCAGTGAATCATGTTTTCTTGTTTTGCAGCTCTTCCTGTTCCAGTTACTGAGAGGCCTGTCCTACATCCACCAGAGGTACATCCTTCACCGTGACTTGAAACCACAAAACCTGCTCATCAGCGACACTGGAGAGCTCAAACTCGCTGACTTCGGTGAGTTGCACGGGCACTGACGCATTCTATTTGCAAGATGTAGGGCTGTGTGTGACTTAAACAGGCATCCGACCAGAGAAAAAACATCATAAAAGATATGATTTTAAGCAAAAATATGTATCTTTAACATTCTTATTTTATTGAAAATTAAAAGACAGTTTACATACCTTCAACCAAAATAAATAGATTGACTTATTTATAAAGAAGCCTTGTGTCTGGCTGTTTACAGAGGCTTGGTGCTGATATAACATGCCTCTCTGTAATTTGGTGTAAGTCTGAATGAGTCGGCTACAGTGACAATGTTGGGGTCAGATTTATTAAAGCACTGCACCAGAACAAAACCCAATGGGCTTTCCAGAGTTACTCCCTCAAAACATCTTCAACACCACAGTAAGGTTTCATTTCTTTAGAAAGTTTGCTCTTTATTTGTTTGTTTTGGATTCTCAGTTGTGCTAAATTAGTTGAATGGTGTAGAATGACTTGCCCCACTGTAAAATAGACACATATTTCTCATAAAGACTTGCTTGGATGCTATGTTTTGCATTAAAACACAGCTGCTCTTAGTTGTGTGTCGTGACAGTGTAGTTTTGCATTACAGGACTTTTGAAATGATCTGGTTGTCAGCTCAGCCCCAAACCCTGTGCTCTTTTAGTAAACATGCCGCTAAATAGGCCACCCCCTGCGATGCAAACACAAACTGGTGCCTTACACATCGTAAATCTGGCACTTTGTGTCTTCCCTAATCATTTATGTGACTACACCCACTATATTTGGGATGAGAAAAGATTAAGATGGTGTAATCAAACTGCCAACTGAATGGAAAAGACTGCTAAGTGCAATTGCATATCAGGTTATTTTTTTTTTTTTTTTATGGCTGCAGCTATTTTCAGAGAACATGAATTTTCAGTGGCCAATTAAAAGGTGGGATTAGCCTCTGTTCCCACCTTCAGAGTGCCAAAAATCAAAATATCAAAATACAACTGAGCAATAAAGTATTAGCAAAAGTGAGATGTTGCCTCATAAATGCTTTAAACAGATTATCTTCTTGTTTTCCTGTTTGTGTACAAGATTTAAAATACTAATTACCTGCAATAGAAAATATGTGCTTTCATTCTTAGTTCAAAATCAATGCCATTACCATACAGCCTCAAAATCAGATATTTATTTCTGTAATAAATGACAATAGTTAAAGCCAAAGTTGTTGCTTGGTGAATGAGCTATAACTTACAGCTTTTTGCCGACAGTGCAGTTTCCATCCGCTCTGCAGTATTTTACCTCACATGGTGAAAGAAGCATGTCAGCAGCAGCCCCAGTCCTCCATCAGTGTCTAGACAGGATGTGGAAGTGCTAGAAGTGCTGCTTTGTCGCCACCTGCATTTTGGCAGCTCACAGACTATCAATGGAGCTGGAAAAACATACTTTAAGCGGCAAGAAAAGGCTTAGGCTTGCAGTTAACGTGGCACTTAAGAGAAACAACAGTCATTAGGTGGCTGCTGTGGTTGGCAAGTTTAGGACTTTGAAACAGCAACTAACTTTAATCAGCAGCTAAAAGGAGAACATGTTCAAGATTAATGAAGTAACCAACATGAATCTGCAGAAGAAAATGAAAAAAAATGGATTATATGCTTGGCAGTGCTGCAGTGTTATTGGTGTGTTCAGTGGTTCCCTGTTGAGAGCATCTTTGGCTGGATCTGGATTATATTATTGGTTAGTGCATCCATCTGTCTAGCTCTTGGTCAGGGTCCAGATATCTTGATGACTAATTGACCTTGTGACCTTTACACCCCATTTAGCCTCATTAAAATGGTGACTAAGAGCTATTTACATTTCTAAGTTAAGGAACTAGCCGAAGGATTTATCTTTTTCCATCTATTTGAGTCAGAGAAATGCATGTTACAGAAGAAAGTGTGTGTCTAAAGACTCCCTGCTGAAGGGGCACCATATGGGCCGATCCATGCTCAGTAAACACTGCCTATGCTCTGTCTGGCTTCCTGGGGGCAGACAAGCTGGCAGTCCCTCCTTCTGTACACCCCATTCACTCATGGATTCAACTATCCACCCATCCATTCATCCATCAATCCACCCATCCATTCATCCATCAATCTGTGTATCAGTCCATCCATCCATTTAATCTAACATAGTCTTTATGAAGCTTCCTGCAAAATAAATGAGAAAAATATTTCATATTTCTTACTAATTCCTTTTGTGATCAATCTATTAGTGCATATATCAGGGTTTACACACTTAAAAACCTAGAATAAGGTAGTTTCACAGTTGCTAGACAGTCATGAAAAATGAAATATAATTAAAAAGCACTGTTTTGACAGAAAATCCAAACACACTGATTGCTTGATTTAAAACCTTGCAGTTGGAAAGATCTAAAATATACTTGTTTCATATTGATATTATGACATTTTGTTCCTTTTCAGTGATTTTTACCACTTTATTTTGCATATTTGTGTTTCCTTTTTGGTATTGTGTTTGTTCTAATCATTTTTAGGCCATGTCAAACATAAAAAAACAATCTCAGTTGACCAATGAGCTACAAGTTTAATTAAGTCAGTGGTGATGATTTACAAAATTACAAATGTAAAATGAAAAACCACTGATCATAGCCTTCTTTTTACCAGTACAAAGTGGAAACCCTGATATATCACCATCTTTCTATCCTTCATCTATTAATTTTGACGATTAACAATTCATCCGTAGCAAATGCACTTAACGTCCAAGGTCCCATCCTTTCACCCTGTGGATCCACCCTTTTCCCCTCCACACATTCATCTGGTCCAGCCTCACAGCCCTCCATCCCTGGCCCTGGCCCCTAGACGGATGAGGAGAGGAAGGGGGCAGCAGCTTCATCAATAATGCAAGCCTCGTATTAGCACAGAAACATTACTGCGAGGAAAATAAGACAGAGCGAAAATAATGAACAAAACGAGCAAGAATAAAAATCCCTGGCCTATTAGTCTGTCGCTGGTGCCCTGCTCATCAACAAACACAAAATCAGCCTTCGCCTCGGGGATGCCAGATGAGGAAGGTGGAGGCTTAGAGTGCATTTGTGCTGCCAGGACTCCCCACGGTCCCGGCTTTGGCTGCAGGAATACTAACGGCCGACAGCTGAGGCTCATGGCACCGGTTGCGGCAAAAAGGAGACGGAGGTTAACAAAGAAGAGGCTGATTGTACAATAAGAAGTGGCACAGGAGGCATGAGGACATATTGGCAATGGGCAGAAGTGGGATAGATGGATGACTGTGATGAAAAAAACAAAATCAGGGCGTGACCTTGAATCAATGTCATTATTAATTGAATATTTGCCTAGATTCAGCGTTAGAAAATGTCATTCTGGTCAAGAGAGCAATGTCCAGCTTCGTATCCATCTCAATACGACTCAAACAGACTCTACTTGGATACAATAGTCCTTTTTTATCATATTTATTGTGTAGTTATGATTTTGAGCCATAGTTCCCCTGTTTTCTGATGTCTGACAATAAGATCTTGATGTTTTCTGATTCTGCTGTGAATGTTTTTACACTCACATTTTTGACTTGTGTTACTCAGATTAATCCCTTGTGTTGCACTTAGACGTTGTGGACAATCTAAATCCAAACTCAAATTCACTTCAGTTTAATTCTGTTCCTATAGAGACAGTTTTCAACAAAAGTTATCTCAAGGCTATTTATTTGTCTAGTTTGTGAGCGTGACAGCTTTTTTTTTCACTCAACACAATTCTGCCTCAAAGGTCATTCTCGATAATGCTGCAAGGCTATGTCAGGGCCGGCAGCAATAGTTTTATTTAGTTCAATGGAAACAGCAATTACATATTTTCACAGTTGTATAAGAAGATCTTTTGTAGTTTTTCACACAGTGCATTTAAAGAGCAGACATTGGTTTCGTTTAGTGGCTTAAGTCAATGCAAATCCTTGACTGTAAAATAGCTTTTGAGTTAGACAAGCTTTTTGTTTTGAGGTTGTAGTTAGGCTTTTTAACACAATTGAGTCCAATTTACAAAACTGAATGTACAGAGATGTGTGTTAATGACATGTAAAACAAACATATCATGACTGACGGGTGAATTAGCTGCTGGCCATTGAAGTGATCTATTAATGCTCTACATTGGGTAAGCCGTCTTGGCAGTGAGTGTTGTACCAGCCATTGTGTAGAGAGTCTTTGCTCTGAACACTCAATCCAGATGCTCCCCTCTGATCCTCTGAGGTTTCTACTCTCTTTTTAATGAGCTCCTTAAACTGCCCTTCTCCTAAATGAGGCTTTGAGGAGCCCACATGCTTCATATCAAGGACAGGACTAATTGAGGCCAAGTATTGCGCGTGGGTCGGTGATTTGTATTGTTTGTACAGTGGGTCATAATCGCCAAATCTGTGTCCAAAGCAAACACACATGCCCAAACTGGCCTCCTGATGCATGTTGCAGTATGGACGCCACTTTATAATTACACACTTTCTTTGTCAGGTTATCTCTTAGTGAGCCGCATGCTGTTCTAACCCAGCGACCCCACGGCTCCCACTCGAAAATACCATTTTTCTTTGTTAAGGAAACTCCATTTGGGTAAATTTTGTGTCTCTGCAGAGTAAAAGTGTTCCATTTAATTGCCCTCATGGTGACATTTTCTTGCTTTTTATTCGTTTTAAGTTTAATAGTACCTGTCAAGTAGCAACACTTCTTGGGCTCTGCAGCTTTTCAAGGGCATCCTCCTTAAGCTAATAGCAACATGTTCATTCACTTTGAAATCAGGGCAATTCATTAACATAGCAGGTGATATTAAAGATTGCAAAGACCCTTGTAGCAATTGTCAAAAAGTTGTTTTTTTCTTTCCAGCTTTGAACACGTCGCCTTCAATGACAAAAACTTCAATTTCTGTTTAATATATCACACCCACTGACAGCTTCCAATGAAATAATCAATGTTTTCCACTTCACCGTCTGTGCATTCAAACAGATCTATTTTAGGAAGTCAATATGTTTTAACATGGATACCAGCAGCCTTATTGGATATATGTATGCATAGAATCAGACAGTAGTTGCGAGTACTCCAACCTCTTGAGAACTGTATTCAAATTATGAGTTTGTCATCAAGTCCTGGAGCTAAACACATGTAGCGCTGGCAGAGAAGTGCTCATTGTCTCCTCAAACAAAATGACTTTAGCCTTGAGTCAATTTTCTGATGACAGGCCTCTAATTATAGAAGCACACGGAGCTGCAGATGAGCGGCACAAGCCCGCATTCTCCAGAGTCTTCGGCGAGAGCCTCTCTACGTCGGGATGGACCTGCCGATAGACCACTTGTGTTTGCTGAAACACTACAGCAGTGCCATATGCTGTCAGTGTTCATCGAGTCCTGCAGCATGAGCAGCGGTCAGCAGCCAGAAACCTTATCTGAGCTCCTCTCGCACGCAAACACTGCTGACAGGGCTCGGTGGGAGTTTGTGCGGACAATAATGCACACGCCACATGCACCATCAGTTTAGATTGTGAAGGCCCATAGAGACTCAGCAAAAAAAGAAAAAAATGTCTCAGAGTCCGTTTAGGAAGCACAAACAAATTCATTTTAAAGATAAGATAAGCTAATCCAATTTAAGCCCCGCTGTGACAAAATTCACATCTACCGGACCGAGAGAAAATTGTGTTAACCTACTACAGAGTGTAAAATAAAGGAGGCCAAGTCAGGTTTCTATTCATTGAAATATGCCCACATGGCTCTGTATAAACCTATCATGGCCAAGGCTTATGCTGCCAACAAAAAAAACTACAAAATAACACAAAGGATGGACGTGAAATAAAAACAGAAGCGATGGCTCTAATTAAAAAGCGTTCAAGGTTAAGCCATAATGCTAGAAAAGATGTATGAATAAGAGCAAAATACTTTTCAACTCCTTTTCAAATATAAAATTTTGGCCTTTTTGTTAAATTCTAGTGACAAAAGCTTAGATTGTTATTCCACACAACCTTTCATTTTTAGAGCATGTGAACAGCTATGGCACCCTGCAATAACCTGTTGTATAAAGAAATCCAGTGGAAATGGGCAGCATAGGGATTTCATTTCAAAACTGATTCAAAAACAGTTTAGCTCTAATTTCCCAAACCTTTGTGTAAGAGTGTGTCCTCAAAAACAAACAGCAGCTTCTCCTTCTGCAGTGCTCAGTTCGTCCGCTCTGAGCAGCTTCTTTTGAGCCTTAAATGTCTGTTTTTCCAAGATAGACACATGCAAATAGTGCTAAATCAACCGTGTGTAATTTTACTGTCTTCATAGAGCTGAACCTTGCTCAATTGTGGTCCATTGGTGAGATTTGTCATTAAAAAAGGGGCTTCTCTACTTTATTTAGGAAAGGAAATCATCAAATAGTGTTGTGGTGCTTTAATTAAAATGTCAGATTTTAAATAATGTCTGTTGCTTTTTCTTAAGATTTCTAAATTGACACTTCCCGTCCCCTGTGCTCGATGTAAAGCTCGAAGATTCAGTGTTTCTTCAGTAAAAGTGATGATGAGGCAGCTGCAGACTCATCAGACCCGGGTCGTATTAGATTGCACTAAATCACACTGTAGCTTTGTGTGACCGTGTTATGGCGCTGCCTAATGTGTACCGAGGTGTGTTTATTTCCTGGGGATTCGGCGTTGCTGTGCTGTGAAGTAACAGCTGCTGGATAATGATGTGTGAGGACTGAAGCAATGTGACAATGGAGCTGGAGGAATGTGGCTGGCATCCGGAGCAGACTGCGACGCTCCCCCGTGTGCCGTTCCACCCAGCGACAAGTGGCCCGCTGCAGAGGAGTGGGGCGTGGGGGATTTTTGTGAAGGTTGCAGATGGTCTTTTGAAGTCCGTTAGATCAATTACTGCTACTGATGTTTGGGCTTTTCGCTCCGCACCACAAGCCAAATAACAACCGAGTCTCTATTTTGACCAGTTGTGTTTCTCACCTAAATTCAAGTCTCAAAATATCGCAATCTTATTTGACGCAGGATTTGTCCCATCAAATGTCACTATGCACTAACAAGGGCACAAAAATCAAAATCTGTAACGTAAAGATTGTATGTTTTCTTTCGTAGCTGCATTAAATGTAGTTGAAAGTAACGCTGTTTGACATCATTGAGAAATAAGCAACGACAGCAGCAGGTGGTGTGCTGCTTAAATATAAGCGTGGTAAAACAGACAGTTTCCAACTAAATGAATTTACTAATTAAACAATAGTAACATCTGATGGCTGACACTTTTGGAGGTAATATTATTCAACAGATGTTCCCTGTCACTGCATTAGGAGCCACTTCTTATCAAAGTGACAAGCAACACAACTGTTTAGCCAATATTTGATCTCTATTTATATGAAGCATTAGAATGAGTTGTACTTATGTGTATTCTATGTATTGGTTCAGTCCAATCTCATTCATGTTTTATGCTACAGTTCCCTTTTGTTCAGATTCAAGTTTTCAAGTATGTACTCAGAACATACCACACCAAGCTTCAAACCAGTTTTTATGATTGCGCCACATTGCTTACATAACATCAGGTTCTCTTCAGTTTCACACTAAACTATACAATTACTAGCATCACTTCCTCAAATGCAGCGTGTCCACAATGTCAGAACTAATGCAGTTTAGTTGAAAACAACATTGCTGGCATGGGAAAATTGTTATTGTTGCTGTTTTAACTCTTGACTTAATGAAGTTGGTCCAAACATCTCCGCCAGTCTCAGAAATGCACTGAGACCACCTTTTTTCTTGTCCAATATTTGTTTGGACAAAACCACAGTCTGCAGGATCTTTTCCTGACACTCAAGCAGAACTGTGTGGTTTAAAATAGTAAACAGACAATATCCATAATTACTGCTTTTACTTGTGACAGAAGAGAAAAGCCTTGATTCTGTGTAAAAACTGAATAAATAGAATAATCTTGTAGACAAGCATGAGGAGTCCTGATCCCCAGGAGTCTGAATGTGTTTACAAGATGTTTTATCATCCTCTGTGGATTTATTTGGGGCATTATTTAAAACAGCAGCCGACAGAGCATCTCCAAAGTGCTGCTTGTTACAGAGGAAGACGAGCAGCAGGCGGAAACTACAAACTGCCTTTTAAAAACCAAACGAACTTGAAAAGAGCAGTGGGTTTCCTCCCCTGAGGGGCACACACATATTTTGGTGTTTGTATCCTAAGCCCCCCTCCTCCATCATATCATCCGTGGGACATACTTGCTGTTGTGTGTCCTGTATGAGCCACTGATGTATAATTCACCACTGACCTTCATCCCACACCTACCTGGACCGGACGGAGGGTCAGCACAGTCGACCCACAACAGATGCATGTGGCTGAAGGTCACTGTGTGTGGATGTGTTTGTATGAAGCTAGAGGTCAAGGCTTTGAAGTGGGACCACCCTCTGCAGCGGGACGGGTGGGGCAGAGGAGGGTCATCATATTACTGATAACTCACCTTTCGAACGGGGTGGTCCAAATGTCACTGCACTAACACAACACAACACAAACAGGATTATAGATTTGACCGGAAACACTTCATAAATTTCACCGGAAACTACATTTAGAACAATTCACCACATTTAAACTGTGAATAACATTAACTAATCTTACATTGTGTTTCAGCAAAGTGGAATAAATGGTATAAACTCATTATGCCTTAAATAATAATGTGTTTTTTCTACTAGATTATCTTGAAGCACACACTCGGGAAACGCATATACAGCAAAAACATCTTAAACTCACTGTCTGCTTCTATTCTTACATTCGTTCTAAAGTAAAAAAAAAAAAAAAGAAAAGTGCTCTTGGTTACGTAATAAAACTCATTTGCAGCACAGTTTTAATAATGAAAAACCCTCAGAGCCGGTAGCTGTTGCAGTCTAAAGCCTCTACTTCACTAATGTTGCTGTATTATCTAGTGTCTGAGATGCATTTTAAACAACAATGAATGCAGTACCTTAATAAATAAAACATAATTTCACTATATTGTGTAGGAATGTTTACATTGCATCATCATAAAAAGGCTGTTTAATTTGAGAGCAGCAGGAAACAAAGCACAGTGGCACTTATGCATCAAGTGAAAGGTATCTATAGGCATCATCAGTGTCAATAAAGGACAACATGTCACTTTCTTATGTGTTGAAAATGAAAGCATGCTCAACCTGAAAAAGATGTGAAGTTTTATATTGAATCTAACTCTAGAGACGTCCCCAAACAATGCAAGAAATAATAACTTTGCAAGGTCAATGTATAAATTAACTGTGTTATTGTAATAAGACAATCTTGTCTTCACTAAATAAACAAGACGCCCTCACATTGCAAAGACAGAACTGTTTAAATGCTAATGTCCAACGCTTCGTACAACATGACCTCTAGTCTATCCTCCTGACTACCAGGAAAAAAAATATATCCCAATTACTTATTTTTCTAATTTTCCCAGTTGTTTAGAAAGCATTGAATATACTGAATACATTTTTTTCCTTTATAGGTTTTTATTTACACTCTAATTTTACAGTAAAACATTGTTACTCTACCATAAAAAAAATAAAGTGTTCATTAGAGATTCATAAAAAAAACATTACAATTCAATTTTGACCCAGAATTTGTTGAATGAAAAAGATTTAACATTTACTTCTCTTCTTTCCATAAAATGTGCTTGTGGTGATGGACACCATTTTCCTTGGAAAGGAAGAGGAAGTTCCCAGAACTCCACCCCTATAAATTTGGTATCATTCAAAAGTGCTAAACGTCCTCTTTAGAACACACAAGGAGTTGGTAAGATAGTATGCAGGGGATTGGAGATATTTGAGTAAACAAATGTCCACTAAAGAGGACAAATTTGAACTACGGGTAGTCAGGAGGCTATAGGATGCATCAACCCCACGACTGACAGCAATTGCAGAAGGACAAAATGACAGAAGGAAGGCATTAAATTAACACAAAATGTTAAAGAATGCCACAAGATAACAAAAATACCTAATTGTTAAATGTTGAATGAGTTTAGGCAGAAAAAATGTCTGGGCTTAGGTTGTATTTGCACAAATAATTGCAACTGCACCACCTCATTTTTCCAGAAAACCTTGTTTGGCTTTATCTCATATTTCTGACAAACTGTGACTCTGTGCCATAACAAGGTCATGTGATTTCTGTGGAAGGTCACAAATCCATGTAAAAGGCTCTAAGTCAGACCCTCGGTTTCATGACCAGTGTCGGTCCATCCTATTTCCGAGCCCGGCTTGAGGTCTCACACTAAGAATCATCCACTGCAAGTACCTCACAGCTTTCCTCCTACTTCATTTAGACTTTACTTTGTCCATGTAATCTCTGCTTCACCTCTCTAAACCTCCTACCGCCGCACTCTCTCTGATGATTACTACTATGTCTGCAGTGTACCGGCCCCCTCCGTAGCCCCACATAGACAGGACGCCTGCAGTGGAAATGATAGCCTCTCAGTGTGAGCACCCTGATAGCGTCTCCGCTCTGTGTGGAAATTACAGTGCTCTGTATGTGATGAATACTCTCTGAAACTCCTATTCCCTTGTGGCTGTTCCTGCACATGAGGAACTGATACATGCCTCCTCCCTTGTCTCATATATGCCCCCTCTGCCCCCTCTTCTTCCTTCCACACTGGGGACAAGCAGCGGGGGCAGGAAGTCCTCTTTTACTAAGCTAAATGCTTTAATTAAGCTTCTCGACCACTTGGGAAGAGACACCAGTTAATGCCACCAGCCTCATTAAATCTCCCTGCATCTGCACTCTGTGGTGTTATTGCCCCGGGAGCACTGTTGTCAGATATTAAACGTATCGTGGGTTGGTTTCAAGATAAATGCTACATTGAGGTTGTTCTGATTGGAAACGGTTTATACATGTTATGCCCTTTTCATCCAGTGACTCTTTCAAACTGCAATTATAAAAGAAAGCTTGTTGTAGTGCTTTCAAGGATTACCTATTGTCCAATATATAAAAAAATAACTCATAATATGCAATTTACTCGATGGAAGTTCACATGTTGGTCCTTTGGGCGAACCTGACTGATATTCATGCCACACGTTTCTCACTAAAACCTCTAAGGTCTTCAATCATAATTTCCATTTGAAAAGGCAATCTCAGCCTTGTCTCGGTTGAATGTACATAAGTAGGTCTAAAGACAGGAGCCAAGAGTGAAGAGTTGAGGAGTATTATTATGTGATAGCTTCAGTGAGTTTGCAGTGAAAGAAATGGGAGATTCTACTCTACGCCTTTGAATATTCAATAGGATTAATTTAAAATAAGGATAGAGTAATATCTCAAAGTTTGATTATTAAGTCATATACCCTTATTGCCAAAAGTAATAAGGGTATATGGGTGCTAATTGATAATATTGTGACTGAATAATGACACATTCTTATTCCTATCTTCTATTATTATCAACATTTAGTTCCTGGTCCATTTCTGCTGAACCTAATGGAACATTTTGGGTTTATGAGGCCATACATTTGGAAAGAACGCATTAAAACCACTGCTCCTTTTTGAATTAAAACTTGAATTGAACTTGAAATAAACATAGGGAGCTTAAGGGCACCTTCATTGTCAGTAAAGGACAAGATGGACCACTTGCTGCATTTTTCTCTATTATGTGTATGAAAGCATGCTCAAGCTGAATAAGATGTGAGTGGTTATTCTGAATCCAACCCAAGAGACATCCCAAAAAATGATTTACTTTGCAAGAAATAATAACTCTGCAAGGTCATTGTGTGAGTAGACCGTGTTATTGTTGCAACATGATGTGTTACGGTAATGGAACAATCCTGTCTTCATAAATAAACACGGCTTCTTCATACCTCAAAGACAGAACTGTTTAAATGCTAATGTCCAATTCATCCCAACAACATATACTCGACTAGTTGACCTCTATAGGATGCATCCGCCCTGTTATTGACGGAAATTGTAATAGGACAAAATGTCACATGGCCTAAAAGTGACGCAGAATGTCAAAGAAGGTTAAAAGATAATAGAATGTTAAGATAATAATATAGTGAATTATTCTACACTAGGTTTAGACACACAACATGATTTGACTTTTCTCTGATTGTTAACTTATTCATCAATTAAACAGACTGTACCTGATATTTTTTCTTCTATTTGGTGAAAATGGTTTAAACCCCAAATAATACATAGTAAAAGCAATAATTTGTTGTCTTTTTGATGACACGAGAAGCAGGAGAGGTCCCTTTTGGGCTTGAGTGTAATCTGAGAAAATCAGGAAAGAAAATCTGGTTGTGGAGTTTTAATAATGTCAAATGGGCCTTGGCTTAAACTGTTTATGCTTTAAAACTGGCTTTGTTTGCTCTTATGATTGCCTCTATATCAACAGAATTATTCATAATTTCCTTTTGACCAAAACCTATATTTTATAACATAAAAAATGCATTATGGAGATATCTTATTTCCTTGCTTCGTTCTCAGCATTTAAACCTCCTTCGTCTTATCTGTTGTCTAATATTTTACAGTTAAAGGTATCTTCTGGTTTGTTGAAGGTCACTCAATGATAATGTTTTCTAAAATGCTGTTGTTGCTGCTGTTCTCAGGTTTGGCCCGAGCCAAGTCAGTCCCCAGCCATACTTACTCCAACGAGGTGGTGACCCTGTGGTATCGGCCTCCAGATGTCCTGCTGGGCTCCACGGACTACTCCACCTGCCTCGACATGTGGTACGTAACATGACCTCTGACCCCCATCACCTCACGTCCTGTTCACATATACAGTATATCCAGCGACTCCCATCAATCCAATAATCATGTGTTCTTGAGGGAAGCTGCAAAGTAAATTGTGGAGTTGACAAAAAGCAATTAAAAAGTTATCTGAGTCTTGCTCTAACCTGCAGGGCATGTTCCCCGCAGCGTGCTGTAAATTGTTTCTAGACTTCATCTTATTTTTCCTGATATTACCTCTCAATTCCTCCATGTTTAATGAAGGCAGAATTAAATGGGTATATTCCAATGCATTCAAATTAATGAATATATTTCGGTATATATTTTATCATTTAAATATTGCCAGGATATTTTAGCAGGACGGAAACATTGTATTGCATTGAATTGGACAAAAAAGCAGTGGTATTTCTTCATTCATTTATATAAGCTTTCAAGTTTCACTGAATTAGAAACATTAGACAAGTTAGTGGCAAAACTTGTGGTCAGTGTTTTACTAATAGACTTCTGCTGCTGTTGTTTACCTTTAGCAGATGGTGCAAGAATCCAAAGAAGCTATAGCCTTTACATATTTTTGCATATCCATGTGGGTGTCTTTATTTAATATGCATATAGTTTTTTTTTTAACTCTAAAGTCTACTCAAAGGTATACTATGAAAATTAATACTTTATGACAAAGGTTTTTGATTTATAAAACACAATAAGAGGTGGAATATATAGTTTGGTTTAAACATTTCTGAATAAAACCTTTTAAACTCAAATATTGATTCAATATTGTACCAAAAAAAGTAAAATAGTTGTACAGAAAATGCTTAAAGCCTCCCTGCATAACTTTTAGCCCAAAAATATTTATTCTCAAAGTCATTTTGGATGTTCTTAGACTGAGATCTCACTGACCCTCAGCTGGACAGAAACCTCCAAAAACGTTCCTTTGAGAGATAACCTGAGTCACAAATAATAAAGAAAATAGGCCAATACACTGGTCTCTACTTGTAAATAAAGATCTGCGCCCTCTACTGGCTAAAAGTTACGCAGGTTGGCTTTAACATAACATACAAAATGAGCCATAAGTAGTATTTCTAGCCTAAAATATTCTATCTCATCTACAAAATGTAATGGGTTATTGCTTGTACTTAGTGAACTTTTACTACAATGATCAGTTAGACCTGCAAATTAGGACAAAAAGGGTCGGTGTGGATCAGTATATTTAACGTTGGTCTATTAGTGGAGCCATGCTGGCCTATTCTAACTGGACGAGTGGCCACAGAGGGACGTGTCATGTGCCCCAGCTGTGTTATCTATCTTCCAATTAAAGAGCAGTCAGGCTTTGGGGTCTCAGGAGCAGAGGGATACTGTGTCTGCTTCAAGGGTATTTGCAGGTGGATGAATCTACAGGGTGCTGTTCGGTTCCACTGAGAGCCCCCATGTGACACGCTGAGCCCCGGTCACTTTAGAAAGCAGTCTCCCGTGAAGCAGCAGCTCATGCAGGACGAAGGGTTTGGGTAGACGTGCCTTCCTGTCTGGAGCGGCATCCATCACAGCAGCCCACAGGTTACAGGCTGCCGTCTCTGTGATGGGGACCTGGATGTGATGGAAGACACACCAGGAATCGCTCTATTTTTACCTTTTCCTCCCCACAACCTGCTGCAGCTGCTCTAAACGTCTGTCAATCACAAAATCACTCTGCCGTGAGTGTGATCACGCTGTGATTCGTGGACAGGTGTATCACTGTTAGACTGCACTGTCAAATATCTCTTCTTTTGTCAAGATGTTTTCTGAAAAGGGATACATCAGCACAACCATATCTCTTTTATTGAACATTGAATATATTTGTTTTGACTGCTTTGAAATAAATAGGCATATACACACCTAAAGGTTGGACCTGCTTTAGATACTGGAGTGGAATCATTTTCTCCAAATAAAGCCTGTGTCTCTGTCCAGACTAATACATTTCATTTCAGAACAGCACTGCAGACTGAGTCAAAACATTTTCTACCTTCATTTTGAAACAGTGACTCTATGGGATTAAGACTCAGTTGTGTCATCAAGGGTTTATGAAGTTTTGTTTCAGGCAAGTCACAGATTTGTCCGTCCACACTTAAATTATGTTGGTGTTTTACAACATTCTGTGTAGTTTACTATAGCCCCTGTTTTCTGATTGGTTGGATGTAGAACAGAATAGAGACAGAATTAGGATGGTTGGATGGCCTAGTTTGTTTACTGTAAGGTGAAGTAGTATTGATACTTTAATATGCATTTATGGAAACAGATAAATTGTAAATAATATGTTTAAAAAAATCATAGCATTTTACTACTTTTTGGAGATAAATACATTATTTTCTAAACCACGGCTATGTCCCTTGTCCCAGTCTTTCTCCTGATTTGTTTTAGGAAGAACTTGAACTGTTCACAGTTTGCAGTGTATTTGATTAAGAGTCTTGCAAAGTCACTGCACAGCTGTTAATAAGGAGGGCCTGACACCTGTCTTCATTAGAGCTCATTAGGACAATGACTTACACCTGTTGCAGCATCATATGTTGATGTCACTGGAACAACTGTCATTTAATGCTTTTTATTTCCACTTTCTAAAACGGCCTGTTGGAGGTGTTTCTGGAGCTTCCTTGAACAACACTGTATTAGAAGACTATTGTGTGACTCTAAAAATCACCAAACGCAGCTTTAATTTCCTCCTGATACGACTGTACTTTACAGCAACACGAAGGCTGACATTTCCAGACAGCTCTATGCTAATTAACACATGCAAAATGAAGTTACTATTAGCATAATGTACATTAGCTCTTGTTAGCATTATGACGCTGTCATTGAGGATACTAATTAGTGAGCTAATCTAGTCTGGTAATTGGTGTATTTTTCATTATGTAAATAAGACATGTCTGCAACATGAGAACATAGCTTCAAACAGAATCTGCTCATTTGTTTCTGGCCTTGACTCCACTGATATTTACAAATCTTCCACATGTTCAAAGTCTTTGATGACCAACGTACAATAATGTTTATCACAGTAGATACAACTGTAGCCTACTCTGAAATGGAACCATATGCCATTCATTGTGCACCTTCTGTTAGGGATACAGTCTGTTATTAGCCATAGATCAGTGGTGTCAAACTCAAAGTGGTGAGGGGCCGTGAAAGTTAATAAGAATCCTTTCAGGGGCCGAAGATAGTGACATTTGGAAGCTTTTATTATTTTTATTTTTTTAAGATTTTTTAATTTGAGTCTTACAAAAAGTCTTTTATTTACATTTATTTCCACCTTTTAAACAGATTTTATTCAGATTTGAATATTAATTAGATTTGAACAAGTTTAATTTGAATTGAACAGGTTTTAGTTGGATTTCAACAGGTTTTAGATGGATTTCAACAGGTCTTAGTCATATTTTAACAGGTCTTAGTTGGATTTCAACAGGCTTTAGATGGATTTGAACAGGTTTTAGTTGAATTTCAACAGGTTTTAGATGGATTTGAACAGGTTTTAGTCAGATTTTAACAGGTCTTAGTTGGATTTGAGCAGGTTTTAGTTACATTTCAATGGCTTTTAGTTGGATTTTCACAGATTTTAGTTGAGTTCTTAGTTGGATTGGTTCAAATACATTTAAAACCTGTTCTAATCCAATTAAAACTGTGCCAAAATATCACCTTCTAAATGTATTGAAGGACCACATAAAATATTGCAAAGGGCCACGAGTTTGACACATGTGCCATAGATTGACATGACCATCATTTCATGTCATTGTGGTCACTTTGTCCTTTTTTAAGACATTATCAGTCATGTACGATGCTATCTAACACTTACACAGTGAGAAAAAGACCCAGCATCCCTCTGGGCATGTCATTCATCCTACATAAAAATAATCTACACATCCATCAAAAGGAAAATGACTTGGTGCCCAGACTGCCTTGAAGCAATATGGAAAGTAAAGATGTATGTGAAATGGCAGGGAAGGTTGTGTCAGTATACATAAAGACAGAGTGCTATTTAAACTATCGGGTCGACCACTGAAGGGGACACTCAGTACGTTGACACGATACAAGATCAAATTTATGAACCAAAAACCAGTGTTTAAATACTGTACATGGAAAAGTCACTGAAGATTTCTCACTTTTATAGCACTTCTATTGGGACTGAATTGTTATGACAGTTCAAATGGCATTGACATGTTAACAGTCCAGCCCAGCAGACAGCTCTGGACGGGACATATGTTTTACTCAGCGGTGGTTTTTGTCAGCACAGATCAGTGATCCGCTCGCTGCGCCGCTGTGGAGAGGGTTCATTAGCCGTCCGTAAGCAAACAGACCTGTATTTACGCTGCTTAATTTACTGTGTGTTAAACTCTTTAAGGAGCACAGCTGGTCCCGGTGACCGTCTGATTTACTGGCAGCTCACGTTTAAAGCACCTCCAACACTTTCTAATTACAGTAACAGCAGTGATTCAGTGGTGCACTGTGGACGCATGCCGTGAGTTTTAACACATTTACATCCCCTGAGCAACAGTAATGACACTAAACAAAGGTACATGTCAATTGGGACCTGGAAAGCTTGTTTTATCGTAGTTACAGATCATCCAGCAGCAGTGGCATTTTTATATTTGAGAAGTCACTCATTAAATACCCAGTGTCACTGTCTGATGTACAGTATGATGCAACTATAAAAGAAAGGAGGAAAAATTAGATTCCAGATGTAGACGGCCATCCACTTTGGAATTGAATCTGATTTTCCTCTTCAGTGTCACCAAGAGTTTGCTCAAGGAGTGTTTGTTAGTTTTTTATCATATACAATTTGTATTTAGTGAGAAAAGGAGCAAAAGGAAATGCATTGCTAATTCAAAGCATATATATTTCAGGTAAACTACATTTTTATGTATAAATATGTTTGAATTTTACTAAAGCTTGGATGCAGTTAATCTAGTTTTATTATCCTCTTCTTTGCTAATTATTTAAAATCTGTCTAAATGTATTGGTTTTATTGTTTTTTATCTGTATGAGTGCTTCCTTTGGAGTTATTCTTCCCAGCACTTTCTACTGAAAAGGCAAAAAAGCTACCAAAGTCTCTGCAAACAGACAGAGAGGTCAACCCGTATATAACAGTGTAGTGGTTTGAATGTGACCTCTGTCTATGCTGATATGCACAGCTCAGCTAAAGGAGCTGTTCTGTACGCTCCACTAGCGATACGGGATGCTGAGGTTACAGCTGTGTCAAGACAGATGGAGGATTTTCTCTCACAGTTGGCTTCTGGAATGTTAAAATAGAGAAAAAAAAAGAGTATGAATTTTTTGAGGAATGACTTTGTGGTGATTTCACTCTTTCTCCTTGGATTGCTGGTGTTTCTGCTCATATGAGGCAGGGTGCACTGAGCCAGAAACCAACCTGTCACGAAACAATAGGCCGTTTGACAAATGAGCTCTGACACAGTTTACACACACACTAACACGCACCAATCTCCCACAGTCTCTGTCCTCTCAGCTCTTAATATTTCACGGTAACAGCCTATCACAGGTTACTATACAACTTAATAGCTTTAAGGAAAACAAGGACATTGGATTCATTTAGATTCACTGATGACAGATGTGTGTAAAGTGACTTGATTGTAGTGGTAATAAGTGTTGTCTGCTGTCTTCCAGGGGTGTGGGCTGTATTTTCATCGAGATGATCCAAGGAGTGGCTGCCTTTCCCGGGATGAAGGACATCCAGGACCAGCTGGAGAGGATATTCCTGGTGAGTCCCTGATGCTCTCTGTCTTTGTGAGTGAGCTTGATTATTTTACACCGGCACATCAGCATGGGGGGGTCTCCTTCAAGAAGTCTAGTATACAAGTTACTAAAACTTCAACTTTTAAGAAGCAGTGATCATATTGGCACGTGGAGGACAATTCAAGTTGACAGGTTCTCCACTGCACTATTGATATATTTCAGGGTATACGTACATGCACATATATATGTCTATGATTTTGGTTTGTGTGTAAAAGGTTTACCGAAAACACACAAACATTATACAGTTACTATCTGTGGTTAACTCATAAACTGCCTTTACATTTGGAGACCACACAAAAAAGTGTGTGTTGCCTGAACTGAATCACTGATGCTTTCACTATCACAGTATCAACCACCAAATCCATGTTTCAGTTGTAAATACTCTAAATCTTACTCAATAAGCTATTAAAGAAATACCTTGTAGTCAGTGTGTTGTATAGCCAAGCTGAGCGAACCTGCATTTCACCCTGAATCCACCTCTAGAAGCTGGCTGGGAGTAAGCTGTGAGTCTTTTCTGTACTTCTCAGAGTTGTGACAGATAATATTCTCACATAAACCTCAGCTGGGCCAAGCACTGCTGCCTGTGTGTGTTATAAACATCTGTCTGCCGAGGGTTTTCTAGTGGGAAGCCTGCAGCAGACTATAGAGCACCTATCACATCAGGCTGCTCTCATAAACATTTCTGCTGCTCATCAGAGTGCACTCAGGTTGAGATCAAACTGAATTTACAGCATAAATGCACAGCTATCCCTCTGGGAGATCTGTGGACCATAAGCCCCAAGATGCACTTCTGAAACCATTTTCCCGTGAAAAAGTAGACCTTGTCTGTGGCTTGACAGCAGAACAATAGAGTCTCCATTAGGTAATTACATACATGTATGTCTCTGTGCATTGGAAGGAAGAAGGCCATAAATATTTTAAAGTAATGTAGGCCTCACAAATCCTTTAATCTCACGATCTGCCATCTTTCTCTGTAGTTTCATCCTCAATCTCTTAATTGAAGCAGAGGGAAGCAGGGAAGACATAATGGATTTATATTCATCGGCTGAAGGGCTGAATAATTAATGCTGAAAATTACAGAGATGAGAGTATGAAAGGCTTCGGTCAGGAAGATGTCAAATATAAGACAAAGCTTCTTGGCTGCTGTTTGGCCCATGGCCCAAAGGCTAAAGATATACATCTGAGAATGGATGGATTTTCCAAGAAGGATGAGGGAAGGTGGGATAAAGCCTGCAGGTAGGAGGCTCCCACAAAGCGTAAAAACCCAGATGAAGAGAAAGAGATGGAGGAAAACGCTTCTTATTGATTGTCTTTTTGGCCGGAAGGCAAAGTGGGCCTTCCTGTGCACATCTGTGAAAGCCAGACACAAAGACCACAGTGATGGGACGAGAGAGGAAGCAGCCCCAACAGTGGGATGGCCGCTGGCAGGACTCACTGTGCCTCAGCTGCACACTGCCCCCCACCGAGCCCCCAGCCTGGCCTCTTTTAGTTTCACTCAGGTCCACACAGAGCAGAGACACAGCCTGAATACCTGAATGAGAATACCTGCTAGAATTCAATATCACCACAGCTCCTTTCAGTGGGATTTTCAATAAAGTATTAGGTCCTTTGGGGGCAAACTAAGATGAATGAGGCTCTGATAAACACAAAGATGGCTGTCCTATTTTGTAACAAAGACAAATCTAAGAATGTATTGGAGACATAAATCCACAAGTTGTATTTAAACTGCACCAAAGAGTTTCAGCTTTATGGGGTAACAAAGAGGAAAATGTATGACTTTTCTACAGACATATGCTACATACAGCAGTTTTACACACAAGCAAACTGCTGCTGGGTTTGATGAACTAACATCTGCTACATATTTTGACACCAGCCTAATATTTGGCAGCTGCTTGAAAATAGGCATTCAAGGGTGGCCATAAATATAAAATCTTGTTTGTGATGGAAAACAACCCCTCAATCTTTGTATATTTTTTTTGTCATTATTAATCACGTAATGTCCGCTAGACTCTTATGAAACTGGACTTTGATAATAAACTGAATACGACATAAATAGAAGATACAGGATAAGAATAGGTACCATACTTAGCTGTTCTTGCATTAATTCACATGAGTATTGTGTCTCATCATGACTAGATCACCACAAACTGGCATTAACATTATATAGTTCCCAATAATGAGTAGGGACTAGTTTCAAACTAACGGAGTATGAATCTTATATAGATACATTTGATGGTTATAGAATATCTCCTTGGTCGGAAAAAATAGGCATTGTTTTCTTGTTTATTGCCCTACGATAGAATTCTATAAAATAGCTTAAGTTCAAAAGCTTGTAGAGAAAGAAACTTTGACAGATAATTCTAGTGAAATTAAATCTAATCCAATGCTGCTTTCAGAAAACACCTTTTTCTTTTATTCAAATGCACCTTTTGTTTATCACACAACAGAAACATTTATTCCAATGACAGATGGGCCAGACCTTTGCTGTTTGCCATTTCTCTTCCAACTCACATTCGCTGCCTTGTGTTTGAGTGAATTCAGCTGTCAGCCCGAGGTAGAAACGACCGATGAATATGGAAATACGGAGCTCTGCAGCTTGGAGAAGAAGTACCGCGTGATCTGAGAATTAGCCTACCTGTCACAGTTAGCCTGATGTTGACATTTCCATCTATCCGAGCGCTCCGCTGCTCCGTCCATCTGCCGCGCTGTCAGCCAGGTTACAGTTTGAATGTGTTGGCACGGCGTCTCGTGTGAAGGGCACCATCAATGAATTATGTGGAGTCAGAAGCATCTTAAAGGCCATGTAGTTTGAAGAAAAGGTCAGCTTCCATCAGCGTTTGAGAGGCACCCTGCCAGGGAGGAGGCTGGCACATCGAACGTAGTGTCCACAGAGCTAATGTCACCCAAAGACCTGCACTTTTTCTACAGTCGTCAGTGTGAAGTTTTAATTTTATCATTTGGATTCAGTGAGAAAGGAATCTTAAAGCTACAAGTACTGGGAATGGAAGCTAACAGGGAGTAAATATATTTCAAACTTCTGAAATTACAGTTTACAATTCAGAGTTTACCCACAAACTGCTTTTTTTCCACCAATCGGAAGAATTTCTAATAAACTCTGTGGCTAAGAACATCCTCTCTGTGTTGGGCTAAGTTCAAGTGGAGCTCATAATTTCGTGGTTTGTTATGTCCTTGTCCTTGGTTTGTTATGATGTAAGGAATTACTGTACATTCAGTCTAATATTGGGAAAACAATGCCACAAGTCTGCCTTTTTTCTTTGTGTGTGATGTAACTAAAGTACATTACTTCAAAATGTACTTTTTACTGTCCTCTACAACTTCTAAAATGCCAGTTCACATACAGTTATCATATAGGACTCGCATTTTTCTTTAATATAAGAGTTTAAAAAAATGCAGTTTATGCAATCTTTGCCCTTTATTTTTTAATCAGGTTGTGTTAGATATTGATCTGAAGGAAATTACTTGCAAGTATTCCATCTTTGAGACTCAATGTGCTCAAACAAATAATCATATTCTTGCGTAATATATAAATACATCAGTCAAGGTTGTTATTATAAACCCATTAACCTTGATAGTAGTATATTGATATTAATAATCACCCAACAACATTCACCTGAGACTTTTAATAGGCTGAAATGCTTCAATATTACATGAGCCACTGATTGATTTTAACCAGAGAGCACATGTGTTGCCTCTTATCCCATTCCCAGAGTTAATTACAGGCAAATGCTTTGTATTTGTCAGTGGGGTCTTTATCCTCTTGATAATGAATGCCCTGTCTGTTTAATACATTGTGCTTTTAGGAGGAGCTGCGGGCGAAGGCATCTCTTCTCAGTTCAATTACAAGACGGTCTGCTAAAAATACGACGCTGTACCTTCAATTATTAAAGCTTTAACTTCTCCGTGAGTCTGCATCGCTATCATTTAACCGATAGATCAAGTAACACTGATAACATACTGAGATTCAACATTATATTGTAATATTTGTCAAAAACTAGAAAGGTATAGGCTAAAAAATGTCCAAAGCTGTGCATGTTTAGATGAATTGTTGCATCTACAATTGCTCATAGTGCATGTATGGACCCAGATTAATGCCCAGAGAAGCTGGGAGAGGCTCCACCCCCTTTACAATCCAAAACTGAGTAAGCAGTAGCAAATGAAGACACTTCCCCATGACATCTGCTGGGTTCATGCATCAGGCAACCCACAGACCGCAACCATTAAGCTAGCTAAATCTATTTGAAGGGGGGGGGGGGTTTCTGACCACAAGAAATGCTGTATCAAATTAATTTCTAGAGGAGTGGTGTCAAACTCAAATTGGTGAGAAAGTTAATAAGAATCCCTTCAAGGTACAAAGATGGTGACATTTGGAAGCTTTTATTAAAATTTGAATGTGAGATTTCATCTTCATTTGAGTCTTACAAAAGTTATCACATAAACAATAATTTCCTCCTTTAATGGAAACTGGTTTTAGTTGGATTTTAACTGGTTTAGTCAAATTTCAACAGGTTTTGGTTGAATTTGGACAGGTTTTAGATGGATTTGGACAGGTTTTAGATGGATTTGGACAGGTTTTAGAGACATTTGAACAGGTTTTAGTTACTTATCTTTGTAGCAAAAATCAAACCCATCAAAAACATGCTCAAATTCAATGAATAAAACCGAGTACCAGAAAAAAACACCTTCTAAATGTATTGAAGGGCCACATAAAACACTGCAAAGGGCCGCATTCAAATCAAAGAATGGGGCAATGTAAACAAAGTATGTATACTAAGATGAAAGATAAATGTGCAACATCAGCTGTAAATGCAAATGTCAGAATCAATTGTGCAATAGATTACATTGTGTAAGTGTAAACAAATAATAGTGAAATAGTTACGGTGCAAATACAGAGGTGGGGTACTCAAAGACCAGTCTATGTTGATCTGTTTGAGCATCTAGTAATAACGTCACATACTGTATTCAAGTGTTGGTGCCTGTGGTAATAATGTATCAGGGATAAACACCAGGGCAGAGTCGGTGTGCTTTTCTTTACGTAGATGTTAACACGGCTCAGTCTCTCTCGGCTGTGATACTGTCGTTGAGAATTAAACCACCGCCGGATGAGGCCAGGCTCACTCTGGCTGCTTAACTAGCTGTCACCTCACAAAAGATTACATCCAGCCCAAGAACTGTATGAATCTGGACAGGTCTATCTGCGGGAAATAGGCTGTCAGCCAGAGGTGAGCCTGTGTGCACACATACATGAACGTGGACGCGTGTGCTTTTGGTTTAAAGACAACGAGCTGCCTCTTTACATTAGTCTGACTGAAATAGCTGCTGTTCCTGGTGAAATATGAGCCGTGCCTTTGACAGTCGTGGATAACATGGGAACCTCTGTTTCTGTGCTTATATACAACAATACATTAAATAGGTTTAGATCATTGTATTAATTTGATTATTGTCATTAATTATAGTGATTACAGCAGTTTTTAGGACGGCTTCTTTAATAAACCTGTCGGTATAGTGACATTGTGAGTGGAATGACACTATCAGACTAGATTTCTCACTTTAGTGCAACATAAGTAACATGTAGCCTTTAATAAAATATTGTGTGCTATGGCATGAGTCAGTGGCTGCAAACTGTGGTTAGATGTGACACTGTCCAAGCACCAGTTATTGCTGACACTGATAAATGTAACAAATACACTATTATTATAAATCATGGCTAAAAGCAGCTCATTCATGTGGCTCAATATTGTGAAAATAATACAGTTGGTGGGTAACTATTCTGATATGCAGGCTATTTAATGTCTCTTTGCCTCTAGTGGCTGTAGTTTCTATAAAGGTGTAGCTCTAACCAGTTTAAACACTACTGATAAATAGCATCACATCAACACCTCAACAAAAACTAATCAATAAAATAAGTCTGTAAAGGTGAGTACTGTCCAGTCTTCAAATAGAAACTGGTACATCTCAAAGACATAATCCCAAACAACAACTAACAACCTGTTTGAAAACACTCTTCTCCGGCTTCATTACGTGTTATTTTGAGTGAATAATAACTGAATATAACACAAATGACGTTTTATTTTTCAGTAAAAGCCAGTTGAATCAATCCCATACTAGCTTCTGTGTTGGGGGTCTCTGCTGTGAGCATGCTTTTACTTTGACCATTTAGAAAGTCTCAGTAAATTTAGAGGCACTTTAGAACAAACCTCCCAGAAGAAAACACGCTGAGAGCACAGCTTGAAAGAAAATCCTAAACTTTGCTCCTCTGTAAATCGAGGGTAAAAAGTTAGCTGACTGCTTTTAACCTTAAGAAACCTTGTTACACCTGTAAAATGTTTTCCTTTTCATGCTTTAAACGGATTATCAAAACCACTTTAAACACCCATTGTGCGCTAAATACAGTACACTCCAAAATCCATTAACGCAGTGGTGTGAAGTTTTATTTCCTCCACATGGAGCTCTTGGAGAAAGTAGTGGCAACAGAGAGGGATATTTCAGAGGGCGGATTATTTACAGTAAGATATGATACTGTCGTAGTAGAAAAGTCACTGATTTGAGTTATTGTTATATTATTTTACAAACACGTCAGCAGTTATCTCAGTCTAAATTGCATGAATGTGTTGATTTTCCAAATTCAGATATAATGCTTGGAACAAGACATGGCTAACTTTAAGCATTCAGTTTTAATAGCCACTTAACAATCTGTAGCTCTCCACATTTTTATATGAATTATAGTTTTGGTTCATCTGATTAAAACCATGCAAAATATTAAACGTCTCTTAAGAGGTTCTTGATATAAAAGCCACATGTCCATTAGAGCGTGTTGGTGCAGTCGTAGTGTATAGAGTCATTCCCCTGTCCTGTCAAGAGGCTTTTTTAATTAGAGTGTATTCCTGCTATGAGGAGTAATCCCCTGCCCGTGTCAGCTGATCTTCTCTCTGCGGAGATGAATAATGCCGTTTCACCGACAGCCGCCGTGCCACTGACAGGAGCGTCCATCTGCTGCGACCCAGACAGGATAGACGGGGCTTACGAGCACATTCCTGTCCCGGGCCACGCAGGGAAACAGCTGATCCCCCGCCCCCGGTTCTGATCCGTTTGACCCCGGCCTTCAGGCGACCCCGATCCGCTCGACCAGGAGCGTTCAGGAGCTAACGCGGAGGAGACCAGGGCCAGAGTTAGGACGAAGAACAGAAGTTAAATAAAGGAGTTTCCTCTGTTGGTAGATTCTGACTTAAAAAGTTGTCTTTTTTTTGAAGTTTTACAGTCGTGTCACCAACTCCGAGTCCACTCTAGTCGGAGTGGAGCCCAAGTCGACTCCAAATCAATTCGAGTCAAATCTGAGTCTTCAAAAGTAGTTAAAAATCAGAATCCTTATGTGGGTGCAAAGCTGACAGATATGCCTTGGGATCATTTATACACACTTTTTTCAGGAGTTTAATTGTATTTTTCCAAGACTTTCTCAGTTTCCGAGGACCAGATGAATACCTAATACTTAAATCATCATTATAGTAGTTTCTCGTCTAATGTCAGTGTCCTTGTGCTTTTAATTTGGAAAGTCTTGAGTTTAAAGACTGTTCCAAGACTCATTGACTAGTCTTCCAAACCACTCATAACATGTACAGTCACTCTTTCTGTAAGACCTTGATAAAATGTCCTATCTATCCAACCGTAGCCTGTCTGTTGTTCCCAAGAGGGATTCAGAACATCACACATATCACCTTTACACTTAACGTTACACGCTCCCATTTGATTTACAGTGTTTTAGCAGAGTTTGTATCTATGGAAACTTGAGAGATGTACAGCTGGAGTGAATGAAATCAGCCTTGATTTTCACAGCTGGAGTTTTGAGAGATAATCCATCAAACTTCTTCAGTAGGAGGAGGAAAATCTTTGATGCAGCATTACTTTTAAGACCCCCCACACACTCTGAGCTCTGTGGCTCTGTCTTAATGATGATGTTATCGGATTTTACTAAGATCCTACAAAACCATGCCTAAAATAGCACACTGAATCCATCACGCAAGTTATTTAGTTCTATTTTATCTTTTTAGTTTATATTGAATCATTATCACTTGAATTTCTGTTTCATCATTTTTATTGATGTATTATTGATAAACTTATACCAAACTCAAATGCGGTCCATGGTCAAATCTATTTTTGTCAGAAGTTTTTATTGTTGTTAAACTGCTTGATAAAATAAAACATTACTCTCCCACTGAAGCTGGTTCGTTATCCATAATTCTGACATTACACAACTCAGAATTTCAACATCAGACATTTATCGAATGCGTGAGCAGCCCATCGCTTCAGCTCTGCAGCTCAGTTCTGTCGAGTGTAAAGTGGTAATTTACACTGAAGGCGTCTGTGAAGCAGCAGATCTCCTCAGGCTCCTGCAGTTTTTGTGCATTTCTGTGCCTGGAAAGTAATCTGATGTGATTTACACTATGATCCTCATGTACTTAAACACTCACACAGTAAAACTCACACAGGTTTGTTACGTGTCAGGAAGTTTTTCAAGAGAGGGGCTTCATGTACTGACTACAACCGCTCGATCTTTGGTGCTCTGTGCTGCTTAATGCCACAAAATAAAAGCAGCAACAGAGCTTTTCAAGCCTCTTCTATGACCCAGACTTTTGTAGCTTTTTCTACTGGATCAGATGTTTGTGGAAATCTAATGGACTGACGTTTATAAAGAGTCCCAACAATCTCATAGTAGTTGGATTAAACTCACAAAACTAATAAAGATCATGGTCAATTGCATCATTTTCTTCACAAACTGCCTGTAAAGTAGTATAGTGTGGGTTGGATTAATCCTCAATTATTTATTGTGAGGTATAGTCTTCCTAAATAAACCCTCACCCACTCTTCCTCGTCCTCGTCCTGAGCCCGTCTGTCTTCGGAGCTTGTGTAAATACGGTCTCATCGGACCTGCTGCTAAGGTCAGGCGTACTGTGTGTCTTTTGCGGGTGGGTGGTCGGTAACTGAGCCGACGGGGGGTAGGACCGTGTACATACAGCAGAATGTGCACTTGGAGTTCAGGGTCGTGAACGTTGACCTCAGAGAAATGCCTCTGTTGACTCACTCTCTCTGATCTGTCACTGTCTACAGACACTCACACACTTTGAGAGATGAACCGAGGCCGACCCCGCGTCATGCATCACATCCCGCCTTTCAACAAACGCTTTCATGTGTCCATTACTCCGTCTGTCTGCACTTTCTCCAACTTAAAACTCAGTCTTAAACACAATCATTTCATCTTTTTCATCGTCTTCGAGGTATTACACAGTTATCAGGATTTTGCTCAAAGCCAAATCCTGATAACTGTGAACGCTGTGATTTAATAAAACACATGACGACATAATCACAGCCATTAGTGAGCCCTGTGTAGAATCTGTCATTTATGAAACAAACTCTACTTTGTAAGAACTGCTCTGACAGTGACAGGAATATTAGGAGACTTTCAGTGGCATTAAGCTGACTATTCTTTTAAGAATATATACAATAAATGTGTATGTTATATCAAAGAATATTTACTGTTTAAACATAATCTGGAATTATATAATCACAAATCACATCTTAGCAAATAGAAAATAGAAAAATTAAAGATTTTCTACTGAATTACACAATAACCTGCACTATGTTGTATTATTGAAAAAAAAAAAAAAAAAAAAAGTAGCACAACTCTGGACATAAAATCTAAGAATCGTACAGTTAAGGGATTGAAATTACATTAGCTCAATTGCATCTTTTATTTTTATTTATTTTTTCATAATATATGTCTACTTTTGAAGCTCCCTGTGTCTAAGCCCACTCTTTGTCTGATTGGTCAAAGCATCAAAATAACACCGTCTGTCTGTACTGTGTGAACCTTTCTGTAGTTCCTCAGCTCTTACCCAAGAAGAATTTCCCATTTTTTTATTTTGATTTGTGACTTCCCTGCAATTTCTGTTCATACGCTGCCACTAGATGTCACTAAACAGGCCAAAAACAGCACACCTCACCTTTAACCAGTTTGTGGCTGTTGTCAGACATGTTCGTTAAATGAATAAACTTCTAACCTTCATTTTTTGTTTAGGATTTTTTTTTAATTATTGATTGTTTGAAAAGAAATGTGCAGTGTCATCGGGAGAATTCTGATTCAATGAAGGTCAAATAACACAAATATAAAATAGAAGGATGCACTGATTAAGGATGGCCTTATTTTTACTTGCTCTTTTTCACTCACCTCACAAACATCTAGTCCCTAGTGCTCTGTCTGCTCACTGTTAAGGCCACTCCACGGCTTCATTAATAATACAAATCACCTCAGCTCCATCACCTTGTAACACTCCCACTGCTCTGAACAGGGTCATAACTCATCCTGAGCACCCTAAGAGCTCACTTTTTGGGTTTTACCGGCGTGTTACTACTGTTATCGGCCACAAATGTAACTCATATAACCGTATAATCACAAATCCCACCAAAGGAAAGTTACGCCGAGACGCTTTAAATGTTGTAACAGGAACGTTGTGTCCCTTGTGGTATCGCGAACAGTTCTAACACTTGTCGACTTGTCGTTCAGGACATGTCTGACACCAATTAAGATGACTAATGCATCAGTATGCGAGTGGATCACACATCTGTGGTGAGATGTGCCGTGCAAATGTGGCTTAGAACTTATTTACACTCACATAAAGTGACCTGAGACCATGAACTGAAGCGGCCTCCTGTGTCACAGAAAGGAAACCATACAAATCAAAACAATGTCTAGTTATTAAGCACATGATAAAGTCTGGTTTCATGTCATTCACACATATCATGTTTTACTGCTGTTAGACCCAATGACCTTTGAAATAGCTCTCATAAATGAAAACAGATGGTATTTAAATCCACTCAATAAACAATACTTACCAGGCCTGAACTCTCTTTGTCTAAACTATGATAAGAAAGCTTTTAAATTATTTTTTAGTAGGGCAAAGTAGGAACTGCCATTGCATTGGATCTCAGCTCAACTTTATAGTGTCTTACTGCCCTCTGCTGGAAATGTTGTGGTCTTACAAAAAGATTTGAATGTGGATCATAAGCCAAGATGTAATAAAAAAAAAAAAGCTTCAACCTTTTAAAAACTCACAAAAGCTCAGCCCTATATATTATAAATAATTGACCAAATTGTTAAAATTATGACTCATTAGTTTTACTTCGGTACAAACTTATATAAAACATGCACTACTTGTAGTTTTTAGCTGTTCTTTGAGTTCTTATAATGCCAAACATCCATATAAAGTAGATTTACAGCGGTGTCGTCACAACACACCTCCACCCATTGTTCACACACACAGCGCCCTGCCGTTCCTTAAGCAGCTCGGAGACAGCCCTCCGATCTGGAAACTATTACAGCGCTGAGCCGAGACGGATCATGTGGAAGGCATGTCCGCTGCTCTGCGTTTTGTCATCATAAACCCCGGCCGAGTGCGTGAGAGCCCAGCCGGCATTTCCATAAAAATACTCATTCTGACCGTTGCACAAGCAGCAGGACGCCTCCCAAACCATGTGGAGGTGTCACGAGCCCCGTTCATTTAATACTTCTGCAACAAAATAATCATAATCATACAATTCATATTCAGGAATGATCATTTTCAGTCTTCAGTCTGTCTTTTGCATACTGTATATTTATACTTTCTGACAAATGAAACAAGAATGTGGAGTGTGTCTTATATGTTTTTGTCCTGTTTATTATATTCCAAGCCTTTTTCTGCAACAAAATAATCATAAAGCTGTCTGTGATAGATTATCATATATTAGCATTTTCCCTCTGTTCACACTGACCTACATATAAAATAACTATAACACAAAACTTACACTATATTTTGTTTTATTTGGCATACTCTTTGCATAATGTATATTAGTTTTCCCCCAAAAGTAAAGGAAAAGGACAGAAGTGTGACTTTTATGCATCTTAATGTGCTGTATCTTATGTCTACTTTGTTCTCTTTTTCTTTCAGGTCCTGGGAACTCCGTCTGAAGACACCTGGCCTGGTGTTAACTCATTGCCTCACTTCAAACCAGGTAAACACCTAAGATCTGTCATAGTTGTGTGATTTATTTGTACTTCTGTTTGTATTTCACCATGGAAATCTGAGTGATGACGTCAATGCCAAGGGAACCACCCACGTGAGCCTCTGGGCCTGACTATCACAGTAGCGCACAACTCCATCTTGTGGTAGAAAGTGATATAACACATTTTATGCACTATTTAATGCAGTTTATTTCACATAATCATCTTTGTAGCTGATGAGTAGCTCAAGCCAGAGTTTATAGATTGACTCTTGAAAATTATTGAGGGCTCATTTGTGTCCTTTTCTTTTCTTTTCTTTATTTATTTTTACTCTTGTGGGTAATATTAGGCCATATGGTCAAAATTTGGGCCCAAATCACATTTACAAATGCAATAAAACTGCCCCAGGATCGTATAATCCATGATTAATTTATAAATGACTGGTCCAGACCTAAGATTACTGTATGCATTTTTTGTGTGTCTTAAAGCAGCTCACAATATGTGTATATATGTGAACAGTAAAGAAACATGTGCCGTTTTTATTTTTCCGTCTGAAGTTTGGTCCAAGAACCTACTGTCTTTAATAATATCGGACGTCCTGAGTCCAAGTCTGACTGAGTGAGCTTTCAAAAGACATCTTTGTTCATATTCGCGGCAGTGACGGTCAAAGCGAGGCGGCGGTGGGACCCACTCCAGCTCGCTGCGCTGTATTAAATCAGAGGTGGAGATGAGGTGGAGAGGGGCTGTGGGGGTCTGAGCGCTGGCAGAGGAACATGCAGTGCCCTCTGGGAGCTCATTAGGGCTTTTTAGACGCTCCGTGAACAGAGGGAGTGCGGATGAGTGTTAGCTGACAGAGGGGACATAAAGAGAGCCCGAGTGATGGCGCGGGACACTCGGGCATCACACAGCTACGACCTCGCCATCCATCTCCAGTGGCCAATTAAGAACGTCCGGCGCTGCGTTCGCACTCGACTCATACTAATGTAATCTCCCGTCCCGTGACCGTAGCGGCGCTTGGCTCTCGTTAGCCTCAGTCGAACAGCTGTCTGACCCACGCGAGGCCCGCTCTGCATCCGTCTGGACTCTGGGGACCACATCTGTTCAGGGGACGGGGGCATGTGTGCTGGTAATAAGGCTTTCATTCCACAAACAAGAGGTTATCTGGTAAAACACATGGCATTGTACAAATAAAAAGCCGGATCCCACAGGCTCGGCAAAGTCTTGAAGATGTTGCGTGATTACATCTTCCTCAAAACAAATAAACAGAACAGAAAAGTTTGACCGTGTGATAGAAATTGAAAATAGGCTTTCGTTTATTGAGCTACAGATGAATGAACAGTGGATATGTAACATAGAAAAGAACATAATATTCTTTGACAGCATACATTTTAGGATTTGGTTGTAAAGACTTGTTGAAGCCCTAATAGTTTCTTTGTATAAGAAGAAGACAAATATGAAAAATGAATGATGAAACCAAGAAATATAAAGGAATTGTAACATGAAATATTGCTGAAATTGATCAACTCAATACGAAGTGCTCTAGTCAAAGCATAAAAATAAAGAGAAACCTTAAATTACAAAACACTTTTCACAGCCTGATACAATTATTTGCCAGATGGCTTTTGTAGTAACTCTTAATGGCAGATATGGTCAGCAGATGGCAGTGTTGCACCAGTTAAGAAACCTTTGTATGTATGTGGATGGATGAAGGATATGTTAGGGTCTAAACCAGTGATTCTCAATCTATGGTATGACCAATATATAAGTAACAAAAGGAATCCCAGTGGTGTTATAATATCCACTATGTATACCTTATACTCTACTCTATTATTCTTAATATGTCTGGACTCTCAAAAAGCTGAGATCACTCCAAAAGACAAGTGTCTGATTTGGAAATACAGTCTCTTTGTGGCAGCAGAATAGATAAAAATCCATTCAAATGATTCACATAGGTATACAGTCTGCTGGATGTCTGTATTTTGTTGGCAGCAATGATACTTGGAGACAAATATTTAAGGTAGCACTTGGTGTTTATGACCTGGTGTTTATGTTTTTTATGTGTGGTCATGAACTAGAACAACGAAGACACTGAATATAGCTTTTTTAAATCAAAATTGTATTATCCCTTTCCCCTCACTCCTCAGTCCGTGTCTATTTATGGCTGCCCTCAGGGTTCTATCTCTCTGTCCACTCTTGGCACTGACCCGGGCCACTGGCAGCCTCGGGGTATTTGAGTGACAGTTCAGTGGCTGGTGGACAGTGGGATTATTCTGGCGGGGCGGGGGGCGGGGGCTCGCTGGGTGGGTGGCTGACTCGTTTGGACAGTAGCCGGTCAGTTGGCAGCCATCGTCTCGACTGTGTGTCCACATGGCAGTTTTGGCCGAGTGTTAGAGAACAGAGCACTCTGAGCTTAATGAGCACATCTCACCACACTGCTTTCAGAAATATGACTTTTTAATGCGGGCTGAGCCACATAGCTCATCCAGAATTACTCAAGTGCATTTCTGAGCTGATACTGACACTCCTTAATTTGGCATGCTAATAAACTATTTGAGATGGTTTCCTGACACACTTGTAGCAAACGTCTGCAGACCGAGCCAAAACACATTGAGCAGAGCCTAATCAGATGCCAGACAGTGTTATGTTAACACAACAGACGACACAGGTGAACGCCATTACATTAATAAGAACTGCATTCCATTAGCGTGATGTAACTCACAGGCGGCTTTCAAAACACAGCAATAGTCATGTAATAGAAAGCACCTGTAGTCTTTATTCACCCCAAGATCAGTGTAGTGTTTTATCTGGAGGAGGCTGAATTCAATCTGTGCTCAAGTTTAGCACTGATCTGATTTGTTCATTACTGTTTAAACAGAACGAGTCAAATAGAAATCTGGTCTTAAATGTGTTTCAGTGCAACCTGAATCTAAGGCTTTGCCCACGCTGAACAAAAAACAATTGTTATAGTTGCACGCACTCGAAACTACATTAGAAATACAAAACACCTTTTCAAAACACTTTCTTTTTCAAACCAAAGCCATCTTATGTCTTATGAAATGTTTGATTCCAGCTTTGGTCATTTCTTCTATGTCCCTATTTGATGGAGACTGTGCCACTATTAAGCTCCTTGTCCCATGTTCCAACAAATATTTGTAAAAACACTGTTAAGACCCAGTTTGAACAGTCCATGTCCTTAATATTTACAATTAACCAATGATGCGTCCATAGTTCACTGACCTCTCCTCTCTTTTCTCTCTGTTACAGATCGCTTCACAGTTTACAGCGCTAAGAAGCTGAGACAAGCGTGGAATAAGTAAGTACACTTCCTAAGAGTTCTGTATCTGTTTGCTCAGAGTATAATGTTGTATTGAGGGGTGCAGCGGTTGACGGACACAGCCTTCTTATCTTCTAAAGCAGATTCCCACAGTGCCTTGTCCCTGGGCTCTGAGCGCAGTCTTCCAGCAGCTCATAGACTCATCCCCACGTTTGAAACACTATCCATGGCTTACATGCTCACCCTCCGAATGCGCGCTCCTGCTCTGGGACGTCATATGCATATGGCGCAGCTGGGGGTCCGCCTCCCACATGTGTGCCACTGTTTGCCCCAGGCGTACATCTGGAGGGGCACGCTCGCTGGGCGACAGGGAGTTTGTTTCCGTTCCACAGGGGACTTTAAGGCAGCGCTAGGAAAATGATTTATGTTAAACTCCAGCTGTTTCATCGGGCAGCATCACAGAAGTGTAGCTTCAATGCTCAAAATGTGCCACCATAACAGGAAGCTTAATACACAGGTTCCTTCTGAGATTTAGCATAATTACGGAGGTCATCTGTGTCCTAAAAACGGTAGCAATGTGCTTCTGTGATGTGTATTTAGTGAAAAGTAACTCCAGTCCATGATGTGCCAAATTATCAATGTTTGTATAGAATAAACTGCATTGACAGAAATTACACTGATACTTTCTACAGTCTGCGAGCACTTAGAGCAAATAAACCACAGGGATTAAAAAAAGAAAATGACACAATATTTATTTAGTTCATGAATTTCCTAAATCTTCAATAAAAAACATCAATGCTTCTCCTTCAGCGCTGCTCCGTTTGTCCTTTTCTGAGCAGAAAACGGATCTCAGTCAGGTTTAAAAACACATAAAACATGTTCTTTACGTTGTGTGTGGCTCTATTTCTCTTGCCACACCACGGCAGATGCCTCCTGTGAAGCCAACTGTTTTCTGTTGTGCGTCATAGCCTTACTCCAGTCTGTTTATTGTATATCTCCTGCTAAACTGTACGCCCCTGAAAGTCCGACAGTCAACTTTTAAAAACTGTAGAGACCAAAAGTTACTGAACCTAACGAGTAATGCATAACACATTGTGAGTTCTTAGTGTGGCAAAAGCAAAACATTAACAAAAAGTTATTTCTATGAAGACTAAGATGTCAATAATGGAGTGTTTTTGGGGGGTTTGTTGTTGTTTTTTAAAATATTTTGTTGGGGATGACCTGGACAGATGCATCACACATCATTAGGCAAACTATTTTGGGTCATGTGTTACATTTTAGGGCATATTCTAGTTGCCAACTTTGCATTCTTTGTATTTATGATAAGTGCTTGTTACAGTGTACGTTTTATAGGCCCATTAAAAACTGTAAAGAAGTAAGAAATAACAGGAATACACGTTTTATTTACATGGACAGATTAACCAGCTCAGTGGAAAGTGAACTGTGTGACCCCTAATATAAAAGTGCTCATTATAAATGTGGTTTTTAACCCTGTTGTTGGTCCAAGATGGCTTAGGTTTCACAAATCTCTGTCAACAATCTCTGTTCCACCTTTTCTATGTAAAGACTTCAGATGCATAAACCAAACCTCATATTTTTGAAATAAGTAGTGCAATTGCATGGGCAGTCCACCAAAAACCCTGATGATAAACCCTTGACTTTTATTTTCCATCCACTCCCAGCCTGTCCCCTCTCGGCCTCTGATCCTGGAGGAAATAAAAATGTGCAGAAAGAAAGTGAGGTGGAATGTTAATGACCGGCACTTCCTCTCCGCTGCCTTTTATCAGAGGCCAAGGGACGATGAATTTGATATGAACATATACGCTCACTTTGTCTCTGCCCTGGGAGTTGGCTCAGACTCGCTCTGACTCCATTGTATCTGCTCACACTCAGCCATTTTTTTTCCCCCCACTGTGTTTTTCTTTTCTCCAGCTGAGAAAATGAGCATGATTGATGTATAGTAAATGAGGTAGGGTCTGAAATTTGAAGCATCACTTTGATATTTAGATGTAGCATTAAAAATAAAACCTGAGCTTCATCTTACTCACTAATGACATGAAAAGTTTGGCAAGTGTTACTCTGAGCTGCGAGCGCACGTTCAGCAAGTCACGGACTACGGCCAAACAAATAACTTTCACTTTAAAATCCTTCAGGAAGATGTTTTGCTTTGGGAATCAGTTTTATTTAGCAGCATATGCTTTACAAGTTTCCATTGGCTCATCTTGTTTCTTTTAGTGCCCTTCAAAGACACACACTAGGCTTTAACATTGCATTTGCCTTTCTGTATTGAACAATTTGACGGGGTTATTGGGTTAAATGTATGATTATGAATTGGTTATTGCGTAATATAATAAAAGTTTGCAAAATAGCTGACCTAATTGATGCAAATTTTAACCAAAACACAAACCTTTTCTTTCAACTTGACTACATTCTAACTATAAACACACCTACTACTTCTTCTAACCTAGACTATATAAGCTCTTACTGCTTCAACCATCGCAATCATCTGTAACTCCATTCTTTTCCTTGATTACATGCCCCATCCACCACCCAAACCTACCTCGACCACTGCTAAAATAAATAAAAATGCCTGCAAGACCTCAACTAAATCACAATATAGGGTATGACTATTACTAGCAAACTAATTAATGTTTAGTTTTTTAGATTTTTAGGTCAATCCAATGCCCTAACATGCATCCTGCCTTTAAATTATAGACATATACTCAAAGTCCTTACAGTTATTGTGGAAAAAGACGCAAAAATACATCAAAACCACAAATGCAGCCCAGTAATGATGGCCCAACAGCAGCATTATCAGTGCATATTCACCCAGTGATGTAAACACCTCCCAATCCAAGACTCATCCATCAGCCTGAGTTTCATCACTGCACCGTGTTACAACCCTTTTTTCAGCCTGAACTTTCTCGTGAGTCACTGATTACCCAATAATGCTGGATTTTGAAGGGTTTTTGGCGAAAGAGGGTGGATTTAAAAACAGCTCTGTAATCAATATCAATCAAAATGCAGAGGGCAGCCCCACAAACTACAAGTTCAAAGCCAACAATCTGGTTTAACATCTGAAGAAAATCACTCGAATGTTACCTGACAAAACAAACAGCCCCTGCATTCCTAGTGGATTGCTTTATAATGGGTAATAGGTAAATCACTTCATGAAATAAGTCCTGTCTCGTAGAGTGATCCATCTGGAGACATCTGTTTTCAAAATGGGCCTTTTGAATTGTGCTTTACGTCGATAGCGTCTATACTGCATTTCAATACATTTAGATGTAAAATGTAACTCACTCAAACTAAAGGAATTGTTGTTTTTCACAATTAGTGTCCACAGTTGTAGTTTTGATTAGGTAATTGCACTGTATTATTCTGTAAAAGCTAATTTAGGGGCAGATTAGCTTTGCCTTTGTCCATATAAATATGACATAAAATACAAGACATGTCCTATAGAACCTCATTATGCTGAAACACTGCAGATAAAGATAAATCTAAAGAGCTAGATGTCGTCTTTTGAGACTTAACTTTGTTTTTTTTGCATTTACACTTCATTCATGTGATGTTTTTGTAAGTTTACCGTCAGCATCTCTTGTCCTGAACCTGATTGGTCTGACAGCTCAACAGTTGCGTGCAAACACCTGTTTGTCCACGTTCAGCACCCTGTTCACATTTCTTTTCATCATTAGTTCAGTCAGGTGTGATGAAAGCCTTTCAAAGGATGTTTTGGTTGCAATACTTACAACAGAAACGATCCACAGCTATCTGTCACAATCTACAGTCACTGCTTCCAACTACCTCCGTGTAGACCAGTGTAGTGCCTTGTTGTGCATCTGTGAAGGAGCACTCAACTGGCCACGCACCACTGGAGAAGGAATGCTCTTCCTCCACTGTAAATGTGTCATCACCTGCAGGCGTGTGGTAGTCTTTGTAGATAGCTATCGATGGTGCCAGATGTGCACTTATTTACTGGATTCGGTTGACAGCGATAGCAGGAAGGAATGTAGACTTAATCTACATCAACAGCTTTCAAAGGTCAGTGCGCTCATATGCAGGTGATTTCACACCAGCACAGATCGGTCTGCATGGAAGTACAGAGCACAAAACCAGGAAGCTAATGAGTGGCGTTAATACAGAGTCACGTTAATTCAGAGTCACGTTAATACAGAGTCACTCATGTCAAAAGTCCACCTGCAAAGTGACAGTTTACTTCAACACAAACCTATAGACTCATTAATGTCAAATGTACTCTTGCATTTTGGTTGCAGTGTATGTACTCATCTTTTGCTGTCAACTCACTTCAGTTTATTTAAGTAGAATCTGTGCTGGATAGTTGTGAAAACACATCGAACAAAAGGCATTTAAGACAGTTTAAACAATGTCTCCTCACACTGCCACCAAGTGACTTCGTGTAGGTGGATTTAATTGACTTATTTTTACCACTCCTGTTGAACAATAGTGCACAATTGGAAAGAAAATAAACGCTGTAAATGACTCATTATAGATTAATGTTTCTAAGATTAATCACATTAATCAAGTCAGGTGACTTACACAAAAACAGATATCCGTGTGTTAATAAATGTTTGAAGTATTTTTTACTTCCCGTAGGTTTACCTATTCTTACTGGAAAAAAGGTCATTTTAATACAAACAACTAAATCTCTATGACTTGTGTAGATTGTCTGACAGTCCTTACCCATGAAAGATTAGTAGAACCTATATCTATCTCTATCATGTCTGGTGTATATATAATAGAGAAGTATAATTTCCATTTATAGTTTCCCATTCAGTTAATTTCCCATTTTCAGTGGAGACTCCATTGGAAAGAGGAGATTAATACACAGTAAATGAGTGATGCATCATTAATCGTACAATCTGTCAATCATTCTGAGTGTAAACACTGAGGGTGAACAGTTAGTCAATAAAAAGTGAGTCAAAAGTATGTTAGTGAATAATTAAAATGGTATTTGTTCAAATAAATCTACTGAGATCTACAGTGAAAGATATAGGCCATGTAAGCGAAATCTTTTTATCACTTTTACGTTTCATAGGGTTAAACTAAACTAAACTCTTCCCAATCCAGACAATAATGTGTCTATAAATCAACAATATAAAGACTTGTGACTATGATCAGAACTTTGACAAAAATAAATAAATAAACCATAGCTTGTGCTTCAAACTAATTGTACGACTAAACTGAATGGCCTCATTTGTAGCTACAACCTCAAGGTCCCGTCCACATTGGCCTCCTGTCCTAATCCGCTCTATTGAAATGGTAATCTCTGAGCACACTTTGACCCACAGTATCAGTAGTTTAGCAGAGCCGTTTCCCTGAATGTGGGAGCCGTGTGAGACAGAGCCAGAGTCGAGGCCCTGATGGACTTCATTAACTCCATCCCAACCCGGCTCTGTGCCTCCTCGCTGAGTGCTGTTGATGAGTTGTACTGAGATTTATCCGCCCTCTGTCTCTGCGCTGATAAGTCCGGTTGAGATCCCTATTGAGAGCCATGGGAGTGGCTGTCAAAGTGCGAGACTAGGGATCCAGCAATGAGAAGCCCACAGAACATAAGACACACTCAGATCGTTGCGAATGTCGGGCCGACGAGCTGCGCTGAATAACATCATGTTTATTTAATGCACTGGATGCCTAATTACTGAGTGAATCTGTTGCTCGTCATTTATTTTCAGTGCCTTCTCCCCGCAGCGCTGCTAGGTAATGTAAGGCTGGTTCAGGAGTTCAGCGACTCCCTGTAAACTCAACCACACTGAGGACCTACACAAACACATGCGTACACTAGTTTCTGTGTCTTGCTTTGATGAACACTTTTGTTTATCGCAGTGACCCGGGCAGCATGCATCTCATGTGGATATGAGACAAGTTTTCCTCTCGAGTCAGCAGACCTACAGTGTAATTAAAAAGTCTGTTTTTGTTGTCGGCAGCATTGTGGATTGGAGAAATATGGAGCAATACATTGGAAAAGAGCAGAAAGGGTGCAAGGTTTTATCTGAATGCTATTTTTACACTGGGTATCTGTTATTGTTCTTAGGTTGGGCTACGTGGACCATGCTGAGGAGTTGGCCTCCAGGTTCCTCCAGTGCTTCCCAAAGAACCGCTTGTCGGCCCAGGCAGCGCTCAACCACGAGTACTTCAGCAACCTTCCTCCTCGGCTCTGGGAGCTCCAGGACAGTAAGTAACCAAAAGTCTCCTCCCAATCATCCAAAAAAATCATGTCTGCTATTTGACACAATGGTAAACACATGTTTAAACCAAAATGAGAAAACAACAGAGCATTTGATAAATGAACTAAGGTCCACTTACAGTAACTGGTCTGGCATGAAATAACATTCAATAACACTGCATATCCGTTCGATGAATGATGTGGGAACATTTTTATTTGACTTTACAGCATTCAAAAGTACTATTAATTAGCAAGTATTGTCATCCGATTGCAGCTCTAACTTTGTCGTATAAAGTATAATTGTAAGCACTGTTATGAAGAAGCAAAATATAACAGGCAATGTCTGTCAGAAAAACCTTGAACCTTCAGAGATATATCTAACATTAACTTATTTATCCCATTGGTCACAATAGAGGCCACAGGAGAAAATCCTTTTATAAAAGGCATTTGTAATATGTGTCACTTTCTGGTCATTTGTGGAACTAGAAGTGAATTCAATGAGTGGTTTTCAAAATACCTCATCTCAGTCACTCATTGTCACTTAATTTAACTTCATTTATGGGTGGAAATACTATATAAACACTATACTTCAAATATGCTTTTTAAGTGTCTTACTGGCTCTGCTGATACAATACAGAATGTGACTGAATATTATTCATTATTTTAGTCATTATGCAAACCATGTTTGTGCTGTTAATAAATTCACTGAAGATAATAACAAATAAACACCAAATAATCAAACTTGGAAATAATTCATGAAGCGTATCTCACGAGGAGTCCAAAGGTTTTGTTTTGTTTTCTTAAATCCCTGTAGTTAGCTTTACAGTCAGAAACTTGGCCTCTTCCTGTTGTGTTTTTTCTCTTTGTCTCTTCATCAGTTCCCTCAGCTCCATCACATCATACATAGCCTCTCCTCTGCCGCTGTGAAGCAGCGACCTGGGGTTGTTTTTGTTCATGCAGAGAAAGCCTGTGTTATAATATGATGCCGTTGGGACAGTAAGCCCAGCCGGACCTCTGCTGGCCCATGCAGCACACTCAGTTTGATTCTCTATTGGATTCATTTGTTTTTGGCCCAGAGCAACAGCACCACACCAAGCTGCTCTTTGAATAAAGGCCAGCTGACAACACAGAGCCGACTGGCCTTAACATCTTAATTTTACAGCTCTTTTGTAAATGTACATCATCATTCGTTGTTTTTCCACTGTGTGAACTTCTGTGTGAAGCTGTATCAACCTTATTCCTCTGCCAGTACTATTTCACAGCTGATCAGTGGAGAAATTCATTACCCAATGGGTAATAATAACAATACAGATGTAGAGCATTAGGACCATGTAGAGCATGATGTCACATGACCCTGAATTCAACCGTTTCCTCCATGTTGCCAGAAAAATTATCTGTACAAAAGCAGTGAGACCATTTTCTTACAGTTTCTAGTAAGATAGAGATAAAGGCTAATAGCTTTGTCTTCTGTGACATTGTAGAAAGCCATTAGGCAGTGCACTACAGAACTAAATAAGTAAGGGAAATATAACCATAATCTAGCACATTATGTATAGAAAAAATATATAGATTTCTTGGTGATGATGTGAACATATTCAACAACAAATTCAGAATGGGATAAAGGGCATACTCAGGTTCACAAAAACATCTGAAAAATGGTGATGGAAAAGTCCTTTAATTGAATGGGTTGGGGTGTCTCTACTATGTATACTGCACAAACTCAGTATGGGGCCATTTGCATAAACTCGAGCCAAATGCTCACCAACAGTAATTAGCCATATCTTCATCTAGCGTCCGATTCTCATCTGCATAATTTTGCCACAGCTTTCCTCAAAGTGCAGCAAATCCACACACACACAGAAAGTCCCATTTACTTAGGTGTTTATCCACTCCTGTCCTCATTTTGTGCAACTATTTTAATTCCACTCAGCTGCTTTGAGTTTGCCTGTGCGTGCCGAAAAGAGAGAGTCAGATAAAGGCAGACGGAGAAGAAAGAGCGACAGACAGAGTGCGAGCATGACAAAAATCAAAATGAGCCATTGCCGTCTCTGTTAGTGACCGCTTTCTGATTCTTTTCACATGTGACAACCTGCTGGGAGCTGATAACAGGATTAATAAAACTGAAAAATCCTAATCGCAGGGAATTAAAAATGGAATTCTACTATTAAAATTACCACAGTGTCAGTGGCAGGTCTGCTGAGCGGGCTTTACACACTTCTAATGAATACAGGCTTAAAGGATTGGTGATGTATGTATGTGTAACCTGTCAAGTAATATGGATATGTGCTCATCGCTGGCACACGTTCATGCCGTAACCTCATTCTGTAGGATTAATTGAAATGTTGTCTGGGAAGCTTTAGCTCGTCCTCAGCACTTTTAATGATAATTTGAGTTTTCTGAAGTAGGTTTGTAGTTAGTGTATTAGCTTTTTGGGCAGAGACAGAGTGGTGGTGTGGTAGTTAGAGTCAGATAAAAGCATCTCAGACCAAAAATCCACCTGCTAAAAATGAATAAAGATTCAAATGCATGTAACTTGGATTCCTATTACGTATCCTACACAAACCACAGCAAATCTACTGTTGTTAAATGGCTACATTCTGTCACAGATGTGGCTTATTCATTACATTTATAGCAACAGGAGAAGAGTAGGGCTTGATGAACACCACAAAAGTGACTGAAATGAGCAGTAGATATTCTTTTTGGATGAGGATCAAGTGACTGCCAATCACAGATCAAAAATTTAGCACCTTGTCCTTAAAAACATGTAACTGGACTGATGTTTGCCTCACATAGGAAAATGATATCCACCGGTCTCTTTAGTTAGTTACATTAATTAATTTAGCACATTTTGCACAACTTTTCAGTATCTAAAGAGACAAAAGTGGTTGCTCTATTGAAAAAACAAACTACTATACAAATATAAAACAGCTTGATGTATGGCATACAGTTACGATGCAGTTTGAAGCACTAAAGGTGAAAAAGCTCCATATTTAAGTCCTAAGATAGTGTTATTAACTGTGTAGTAGACACAGTTGATTTGAACTAAATAAATCCACAAAGGCCAGGAAAATGTCACCGCTGATGAAGTCATTGTGGAGCCCTTCAAGTGAGCGTCCCAATCCCTGTCCAGATTAACAGTATGTTTTGTACGGCCAACTGTGCTCTCTATTCTCCAGTGTTTTATGGATTTATGCAGACAATAGTAGGACAGATTACTGGGAACAATGACAGAATTACCAAAGACAATGGGACTCCTGAGATCGCTGTTACTGCGTCGATCGGATTGTGACATTTTTAATTTGATTTGAGTCAGTATGTGGGCGTCTGACAGTGAGAGGGGGGAAATGGAAAGGTCTCAGGCAAAAATCAAGTTCTCTCTCCGGATTCAGAGAGAATGGCGTGAGTTTAGAAGTAAACAATAAGCAGTGTTTGGATTGAGCTGCTGAATGGAGGAAAGGGATGAGCGTCAAAAGAGAAAAAAGCGTATTATTTATTGTTGATATTGTAAAAGTGGTATAATTGTTTGCAAAAAGTCAGAAAGCTCTTATAAAATTGCACTTTTAAGCATCATTGGAGACTAACTGAGGACATAGCATAATTCAGTGTCTATATTTGCATGTACTCGAGTTTTATTTATGATGACTTTGGCCACCTAATGATAATAATAATAATACTACAGTAATACTACAGCTCTGACCCTTGATTCCTCTAAACCTCTGAAGAAGATCCATTGATGGGACTGTATGACTATAAATATCCACAAAAGCCTAACTTTACAAGATTCAGTTTTATATCCATGACAATGTGTGAAAATTATCCACTGTTTCAACTCATAAACTTTAAAGGACACTTCAAGAACTTGCTGCAAAATTATCCAGATAAAAAAAAAAAACAAGGTTGCTATACTTTGAAGAAAATTATGAAGGAAACTTATGACCTGTGCAAGTGTCTCAATTGATGAAATGAAAATGGCGAGCAGCAGCGTGTTTGGCTTTGTCGACCAGTCAAGTATCAACTACAGAAATGTAAAGTACAGTAACATTACATTATGGCCAACTAGTGCCATTATTCTGCCCAAAAACATCTCTGGTTTGTCAATTGCTAGACTCCATTTGACCTTTTAAGATGTGCAAAAGGCCTGGAACCAATGTGTTAGCAGTAGATCTGAAAAAAGTGCTTGAAATTGTGTAGTGTTTTTTTGGAGAACTATCCTTGTATAACTACATCTCAACCATGTCACAGGTTATTCACTGACCTGATGGTTGATGTATTTTACTTTGCAACAAAAAGGCCATATTGATATTTAGGAGTAAATGTTTTAGTATGTAGCATTATTAATGATTTGCCTGCATGTTCTACCCGTAGTAAGTCTGTTTAATGGTAATGATGCAATATGTCCCAATATCTTCATCGCAGCAAACAAGTACCCAAACACTCCTCGTTTAATAGCCGTTTCTATCTTTAACAACTCACTTGGAAATGTTTTCTGTTTCGTCAGTCGACATAGCTGTAATCCGCCTGTGTCTTCTCGCCCCGCAGTGTCTTCTATCTTCACCGTACCAAACGTCAAGCTGCAGACAGAGAGTGGGGACAGCATACAGGTGTGCGCACGGAGGAACAGTCACGGCAAGGCATCCTCTGGCAGCAAACATTGACCTGAGGCGGCATCCTGCACCGACTGCCTGACAGGTACGCGCTCATTACCATGCCAGACGTGCACACAACAGCGGCAGCAGCGTGGAGTTACACAAGCACAAAATGAGGCACAAGCACAGAAGAGACACGAGCTGAATGCAAGGGTAAAAAAGAGTTTTTGCAAAGCTCAAAAGACTCGAGAGAAACCACTTATTTTTGGAAATGTCTGGAACTTTGGCAACAGCTTTGTTTGTTTTAAACTGGTTGGTGCAGCTTCAAAACTTGGCGAGATTCATTTGAATATTTACAAGAATTTATAAATATGACTTAGATGAGTTTGGATGTAGACACTGTTCAGACAGCAGCAGCAGCAGCGCCGGGAGCTGCGCTCACGAGCAGAGCAGGGTTCAGCTGAATCAGGGACAGGGAACAAGAGTGGGATATATCCACCTGCTTCGTCCACTGTTGTTATTAACTGTTGTTCAGATTGCAGCTTCTTGTTAGCAGCGAGCTAAAGGAAAGCTAACTGTTTGTAGCTTACACTTTTATCAGTTTCACAGCCCGTCCCTCCGAGTGTTACCACAGAGCCCCACGGAGCAACCTGCCGTCTTTATTCACTAATATGATTTACATGAGTGAGGTTTGACAAAAAGCTGCTGTTGTAAGATGCATTTTATTCATTTTGATTGTAAAACAGTAAAGCTACAGTCTCTAAAATCCATCAGCACCAAATCACAGCTAGTTTTTCGCATGCCACTTTCCAATTAGAGCAAGTCTAATTCAATTCAATTTTGCTTTATTAATCCCTAAAGTTAAAAGAGGCTACAGTAATTTGGTTCAAAGTTGTTCCGTTTTTAGTTTGTAAAGAAAATTCACTACTACACCCTTTTATCTAAATACAATTATCCAAACACTGAAGTAAATTTCCTTAAATTTAAAAATGGTGCTCTTTTGACTTAATTTTGAGTTTTGGCAACAAGAAATCAGTATCAAAATGAAGTACAAAAATGATGTTCAGGGCTAGATGTGATCATTGGTGTTTTCACATTCATCCTGTATTCCACCATTTTGTAAAACACAACTGGAACTGCAGCGGCGGTCCTTGTCCTAATTTAGTCAAACCTATACTCAGGACTAAAGGACCATTCAAGAGGAAAACCCTGGTCCATTTAATACATGTTATTTCGAGAACTCTCTTAATTATGTGCATCCGAGCTTCACCACAGTTTCCTTTGAAGACTGACACCGTGATCAGCCCAGTTTGCATTGACACAGAACGGGTAATAGACAGAGGAATGGCTTTGAGTGGGCAACGAGGGTGTCCTTTTCTTTAAAGACGGGGGTCTTATTCAGCGTGCACATAAAGCTGTGCTATTTGCATGTAATAAGAGGTGCAGAGGCCAGACGTGTGGATAATGGTGGCTCTAATGATGGACTCAGCAGCACAACACTGCACCGCGCTGTGAAGAAGATTATATCTATGATTAGGGACAGGTGCAATAACATGCCAGACACATGAACTTTTCAACTGCAAATCTCCATCTTTACCAACGACCCACCACATTTTGTCCTCATCTTTACTTTACAATCCCCCCACATTCTTCTCCTGATAGCTCTGTGTTTGCCGTTCCACTAAATATTTTGAAGTGTGTGCATGCTGCTCCGAGGCTTATCGTGTCTGAGAGAGTCTGTGGCCGGTGGAAGTCACCCCACTGAGAGAGCTGTGTCCTCTCAGCTGCTGCATTTACAATGAAATCAGGCTCTTTGTCCGGGACCGGCCCAGAGGCTGACGGGCTGGGGGAGCGACCACTGATAGGAGCTTAATCCCCGCGCCCACATTCACTTTAACACACTGACAAATTACACCAGCACACACAGGCTACAGCTTTAAATGTTCCCACATCTCACAGAACAACAACAAGAATGCTGTGCAATGCTTTGACAGAAAATCTAAATTTGGAGAAATCCAGAAGTCACTTGCTAGAATACATTGCTCTCTTGCCGTTACAGTAACCAAAACACTAGTCACTAGTAAACCCAACCAAACTTGTTAGCACAACATTCAATAAATATGTTTTTTTTTTACGAATTAAAATCAACCAGTGACCAATTCTTTCTTCTTTTATCCATGAAAAAGACATGCATCACAACAAACTTCTTCATATTTCATGTAAATATTACCTGCGTGTGCACAGAGCACTTTTGGTTTGTAAAAGAGGTGATGGGAGGGGGACATGGGGAGGAAAGGAGGGGATAAAGGAAAGTTAGAAGCAGGGGCTTGCAGGAGCAGGGCAGGGTTTTTTTTCCTCTTTTTGTTGAGGCAGCGTTGTATTATTTATAGGAGGTGGTGCAGGCAGGCCGCTTCAGACGGAGCAGAGCAAAAGAAGGCGAGCAGCCCCTTTCTCTTTTGTGGGCCTATTCCCAGTGGGCAGGCTTTGTGCTGGCTGGATGACTGCCTTTGAGGAAAACCCGGGCAGCTATTGAGCTCAGAGTGAAGGCCGGCCCTGACTCGTCTGCTCGAACACTACAGCACTACAATGTCTGTCATCGCTGCGGCCACAGAGCCAAAGAAAAGCCGAGAGAAAGAGTGACAGAGGACTGGGAAATGGTGGGAGTGTTTGATTCGGCCTGGGAAGGAAAGTGTTTTTTGTGGAAAAGAGAAAGGCGGGAAGAAAAAAAATGGAAGCAGAGGGGAAAAAAAGGCAGGTCTCCTTTACTTTGCTGCTCCGCATTGGTCTATGTTTATTCATGATTCTGCATTATTCACAAGATTAGCTGACGCAACGCCAGGGTTCACACAGGCAACTACTCCCCCTGTCAATCCAGGCAGTCGTGTTGTGGTACTTCAAACTTGGTCTTGAGCCCAATCTTAAGACCACTCTTTACAGTTCTTGATCTTGTTGTTAGACATAAGGGACATTTTCACTGCAGTGGTTTGTTATGGGTAGTGTCAGTATGGCAGGCTTTTGATGCATTGTCAAAAAGGGTACAAAGCGTCTCAAAAATATACCACACCACCACTGAGGTAAGCGCTTTGGACGGGACAACCGAGAATTACTCCGGCAAAAATAAGAAACAAGCTGGCGTTTTCTTGTCTTGTAATAAACAGTCATGTCCCGAGGAGATCGAATGGTAAATATTATACTTTTTTAAAAAACAAAGCCAGCCTTCATCACCACTAACCATTTCCAGTTTCCAGCTCTGTCAATTGAAAACATTAAATTCTAAATTACATTAAGCATTAGCAAAACTTTTCATATTTAATAGTGAGTCCCTAAAATGTAGAAAACTGGTGCAGCCCTTTAAATTTAAACCTGGGAACTAAACAGAAACAATCTTCTAGTATTATATAAAGCACTTATTAGCATAAAACACTTTATTCCAACAGATTATGGCTGTACCTCCAGCCTCTCACACAACTACACACTAGGATTTACTTGCTTCTTTATTGTAGTTAATGGAAATGGATCTTAACTTCATCCTATTTGAAGCAATATTAGTTTTATATCTTCTATAGAATCATAACCTGTGTGACCTTTCCCTGTCCTCTTTCCTGCTTGAAAATTCATCAACAAATTTGTCACAGGTGGTGTCTTGCAGCGTTTTACGACTCTCCCTGATATCTTTTCTCTCACTAATCGTTGTACTGACTCAGTCTCTTAAAGTCCTGGTCTTGATCTCGGTCGTGACTTGGTCTAGGTCAGTGTGGTTTTGACTCAATCACTACAAGTCGGTGACCTCACAGTGCATTCCCAACAACAAGTGCCCTCTGCAGCTCCACGTCTGTTCTGTCTGCAGGCGAGACTGTGTTGATCTGGACTGTGCTCACAGTCAGAATACATAACAAACCATAAAACATTGATTCAATCAGGGAGCAAAAGCAACATGAAAGACGTAAAACCAACAGAGTGTGCCTCACTGCAAACAAGAAGAAACAGTTGTGTTTCTTCAGACATTCTTCAGAGATTGAAAGCATTGTTACACAAAGAATTTGAATAGCCACTGAAAAAATCATGACTTATTTTTTTTTTTTCCAATGGTAATGCAATAAGAACAGCATCTGAATTACATCTGAGGTTTGTTGGAGCTTGAAGGAACATTAAAGTTTGCTTTTGCTCTTTGTTTCAGTTTTTCAAGTGTAAAATCCTCAGAGGTTGGTACACAGCTACTGCACTGATGCTAATATCAAGACTCCTTTTTTTTTTTTTTTGTTATAGATCTTTTATAGATAGGCACATAACAGTCTTATTTTCGCCAATCAGTGAATGGATACTACATACACATACTTTTGTTTTTTTATTCCATTGTGAGAAGGGCATAAAATAACCAATCCATACTGAACATATTTGGGGAACTTTCCATAAGAGGATCAAGAGTTGAATGTTAACTATTAAAAAAAAAAAATCACTCAGGTGCTAAAATAAAATGAAAAACAACCTCTAGAGAATGAATAAGAGAGTGAATGGTTGTCTACCTGAGTACTAGGTGCAGGGAGAGGCTCTAGCTCCATATGATCACTAATGGAAATAAGCAGAAGATGAATGAATGAATGAACATTGTTGCAACCATTTTTTTTCTCAAACAAAGCTGGCTGTCTTCTTGTGATTAACAACCACATGCTAAGAAGTAATGTAGGGCTGTTCACTGCAAGGCTGCGTGATTTTACATAAGACATTAATGGAAAAAATAACCTCAAAACTGTTTTCAAATGTGTTTCTATAATGATTTGCATGTTTATTCTTAGATTTGATTATAAAAAGACCAACCCATGGCACCAGCCAGAGACATTGCCTCATACTATTCCACTCGGACTTCACCCCATCTCTGCGTCAGAAAAAAAGAATCAGTTGTGACAAAACTGTGAGCGTCTCCCGATCTGTTGGCACACATCCAACAGTGTGTGTTTATGAGCCAGAGTCACTAGTGTTAGGAGCTGTTAATAAATAAATAAATAAATAAATAAAGGCCTAATGTATGTGGATGTGAATTATACAACCTGAGTGTACATTTATGCAGCTGGTAACTGGTAATTACATACAAATCTGAAAATACAAATAATTAAGTTCAAGTTTGCAAATACTTTTGAGACTATTTTTACTTCTGAGACAATAACCAATGACCAGACAGTGGCTACCATCACACGACCGTTTCTGATCAGTACGTTAGTCGACTGTTCTGTTATTCCTTGAAGTGTATTCCCGAGTTGGAGACGGTCCGGTTCAGCTGATGTTGTGAGGCTCACCTGGCCGAGCTTCACAGAAAGCAGCAGTTGTTTTGAGCACACAGCCATCACAGGTCGGCGACAGGACACTCTGCTCCCAAAGCTTCCCTGTGTCACTTTGAAGATAACGGCTGGAGGCAAAGCTAGACTGTAGTGTCCTCGACGTAGAGACGGCAGCCATTTATCTGACTCCATACACACACGCAAACCTTTTCTCATGGAGCTAACCATCAAATCTGAATTTCTCTTAAAAGAAGCGTGTGTCCCTTAGGCTTTTTTACCAGAGCCAGACTGTGTCCAAAACTTCCAAAGTCAACAGGAGAGAAAGGAATATTTTGGGCTCAATAGCGGGAAGAAATAGATTTGTGAGGTCCACAAAACGACCTGTCAGAAAGTTTTTCGAGGTAGAGGACAAAGTGATTTAAAACATATCCCTGCTGCGAGCCTTAGGGGGGAATATGAGGAGAATGGGGTAAAGGAAGGATAACCGCAGGCATAGCCTTGAGAAATGGAGAGCCTTCAGTCAAATCAGCTGGTATTACTCTCCCACTGCCTTTTATAAGCACAAGGCTTCAGCGCCTGCCAGTAATGTGGGCTTATGATTTATCTTATCCTTGTGGAAAAGCATTGAAAAGGAGGGACTAGATGTTAACTTCTCCAGAATATGTTCAAAAATATGTCGTCTTTTTCACGTTCACCTCATTTTCTGTTGACATCCTGTTTTAATAAATGGTATAAAGTCATCAGCGCGCTAATATCTTATTAAACATAATGCATAGAAAGTGGATGTGAAAGCTAGCGATGAGTGTGTGTTTATATTGCATGCGCGTCTTTAAATAATAACAAGGAGTAGGCTGCACGGAGTTGAAATTAAAATGCGCTACAGGGCTCCACGCTTTTCATCTCGACTTCTTATCATTCCCCGCTCACTCCTCGTGCAGCGTCTGTGTCATTTGCCAACACCAACCAAACTCCCTGTAGCACCAGAGCACTGTCACTATAATCTGACAAAGTTCTGTATCTTGCTTGATTATGTACGTGTTAAAACGAAAATGACTTGTTTCGTTATTACCCTGATATAACCTCTTAAAAAATCCAATCAATCCAGTTTCTTAATTTGAAAATTTGATCTGAGAAGGTAATTTTGTTCATGCTGTTCCGTCTGTTCATTCTCCTTCAGGGATGGAAATATTTATGTGGCAAATTTTGGTGTGTCAGTGGTAATAGCTTTTTTAATTTAACCTTTATTTAATCAAAAAAAGTCCCACTTTTTGAGTCCTGTGTGACCAACAAAACTCTGAGGTGTTCCCATAAATAAACGACGGTGTGTGCAACGGCCATTGTTTCACTAAATTTCTTTAAATGTCACATTGTTAAAGGCTCCACTGCTTCTTCCAAAATCCAAGCCTGTAAAGGTCATTTTAACTTGCTTCTATTGTTTGGCATGTAGAAGCAATAAAGAAGTATTATGACAAGGAATGTGAATAAGATTGCGTATTTGGATACCTTGGCTCCTGTCACTGTTTTTACTTCCCCACTTCATTTGAAAAACAAAAAAAAATAGCAATTTCAATAGCTTAAAACAGTAATTTCCTGAACATTTACTTCCACTTCCTACATATGAGTTCATTTTGTTTATAAGGTACTGTTAAAACCCACACGTTTACTGCTTTCTCTGATGTTAAACAGTTCATTTTTATCACATTGGCAACACCCCTCCCTCGCTAAGACTTTCCTAATTATAAATACTGACATAATTAACGTCACTGATGTAAGATTTCTCTCAAAATTACTCAAAATGTACACTCAGGTCCAGTTTCTCACACATTTAGTTCATTCAAACCTGTCATTGAGGCTTGCCACATTAGAGACAATCACTCGGATTGTCATATTTATGTCTGACGTGTACCTTTTGGAGTCGGTAGTGGTCAGGACCAATCAAAAGAGGCATAAGGAAGGATTAGTGAGAAATAGCAATGACACTGGGTCTTTGCTGGACATGCATAAGGTCAGGTAAGATTAATATTTATATTCCAAAAAGCAGATGCCATTAAAAAACAAGAACACTCGGCTAATGTTTATTCCATGACCAAGGTACTGTTCAATCAATAGCACACACAGCACAAGATTAAGTTTTAGAGAATGAATTCCCCTAAAAGGACAATAAAGTAAAAGTTAATATGCTCCCTTGTAGTCTCCATCTTTCTGCTTCTGAATCCATTTACTCATTGTTTACATTTGTGTCGATAAATAAGATTACCGTCTCCAGAGAGATTGTAGCGATGGTTAAATGCTCTGACAGTTTGGTGCATGTCTCAGAAAAGCTGTAAACAAATCTCAACATCAGTGACTGCTCTCAAATAATGGGCTGTAACTTCCTAGCTCCATCCGTTTTCGCTCCACCATATGGCTCTCCCTAATGAGCCTCGCACATGTACCTCCTTCCTTTTTTGCTCCTCCAAAAAGAAAAAGAAAAAGTGGTTCCTTCTTATGTGTAGCCGCCAACAGCCCCTCTACGGCTGCACATCTAGAGCCTCTCGTCCCCGCTCGGCGAATTAGTGTCAAATGAAGTATGCTAATGAGTTTAACTTTATCAGCCTGCCATTGGAAACATTGTGAGATAATGAGTGGCGCGCTACTGCGTATTTTACACTCTTCACTCGCACTGTCTGATTTTGGTCAGAAAGGCTTGAATTAGGAAAAGCAGTTTGGGTATTTGTGTTCACTAAAAGATGCAATAATCTCAAAAGCATTCAAGAGATGTGGCCCTTTTCCTGTTTGTCACTTGACTGGCAGGTTTTGTGAGAGAAGTGTGTAGTAAAGATACAGAACGGTCGAACTATTGTATTTTCTAAACATTAAATCTGTTGATGGACCAGATTAAATACCGTTGTCCTTCTCAACTTTTGTACCTGACGTGAATTGAATTAATCAGCCCCAATCGCCCTGCACTGACCTATTAGATAAATGCAATCAGTTTAATTTCTTTATTTGAAAATGTAATTATGAGTGGTAATTTTGTTTAGGCCAATGCTGTTCACAGTTTCTTATTGTTCTTATTGAGCTGAACTGGGATAAATGTTTCCAAACCGATGTTCTGCTCTTAGCTTTTCCTAGAAGTTGGCCTGTTCGTTAAACCTTTGAAGAACTCAGACAGACAGGGTTTGGATAATTCAATAACGAAATAAGTGTCTAAGTTGAACAAAAATACACAAGTGTGAGAGTCTCACTTATCCTCTTTGATTTTAAGTTGTCTGTTCATATAAATATCTGCAAACTTTCAATGGTCACTTCTTAAATAAATTCTTTTTAAGCTTTAAAAATTGCCCGACTAAATGTTTCAGATGGTTTTCTGTTGTATGGGGGGATAAAATAGTAACACAGTGACCCTATAAAAGGAATAAAACTCCTAGAAATAATAGGGTTTGGAACAATTACACCACTGTTACTGTTGTCATTGTAAATTTTGGTGTTTGAATTCAAAAGTGTGATTCATCAATGCACAAAAACAAGTCAGAAGAACAATGTTTGGTTTTGGTTGGTTTTATTTGGTAATTTATTGGGATAAATGTGCCAGAATGTAGAAATATAATACGGGTAACATAAAATAGGACACGGATAACAATGAAGAGACAGCAAAATAAAAATGTGAATAAACATAACCCAAAACTAGAGTTGAGTGGCCTTAAAGATACAGACGCTAAAACAACGCCTTAGAGACACAGTGTTTCAAGAAGCTCCAAAATGGACAATGAAGAAAAAATGATCTTGAAACATGTCATTTCACAAATACATGGAAACAATATTGACATTTGAAGAAAACTACAGTCTGAACTAAAGTCAGTACAGTAGTTCATTCATATTCAAACACAGCATCATAAAGCTCCTCTCTGTCCTCGAAGGGCCTCTAGATACATGCTTTTACGAGTGTCAGACTTTCTTGTAACTGAGTGCCGTACATATCGCTCTTTAAATCAGGAGCCACTGTGAAAACTCTGGTATGAAGACAGAGCAGCGTTTGTCCTGTGACCGTGCAGCCGCCGAGAGGAATCGTACAAACTGAGCAGCGTTTGTGCAAAGAAGGAAGCGCATTTGAGTCTGATTGCTGTAAAAGAAAATGATATTATACAGCTCAGTGTCTGTTAGTCTGTCTCTGTTCTATTATATACACTACAGTCCCAGGGCATTTCACTGCGTATTATATACAATATTCATGCGTTCTGTGTTCTCAGGGTTGTACTTTAGTTGGACCAAGATATAAAGTTAGTCCTAAGGGGTGTGCCGAAAAGGTCACAAGGTCATCATCAATCAAAGGCTGTATTCATTTGGGAGCTTGAGTCTAATCAGAGAATTTCATGCTCCTCTACTCATTAGCATCCCGGCGTTGACATTTTGGCCCGAGGGCGGAGCGGGAACGGGGCTAATGGGATCTAAAGCAGAAAGGGTTGGTGCTCTGGGGAGCTTTGAGGTGTTTGCTTGGGTTTGATGGTAATGCAAACAGGTGAAAGATTTGACACGGCGGTCGTTAGGCTGCGTTCATAATGACGGCTGCAGAAAACCATAAGGCACTGGGTCCATTTTGAAATTGTAATGGCTGTAGTATTTGTTCAAGGTGACATCTATTTACAAGTAGATGGAGTTGCACCTGAAGGCAATGTTGAATCTATTGCAAAGCAAAAAATATAACAGGAATGGTGTATATCAGACTGTCATGGTGCAACTGACTTGGGTTTACTGTGTATTTTATATCTCATTGTCCTATTATGTAGCTGTATGAATGCAGTCAGGGTTTACATTTTGCCTTAATGCAACCTGATTGTGGATTATTAATTATTCATAATTGATGGTATCATTACACCCATACCAAACAGTAACATTAAGACATATTTGTACGGATGCATACACCAAACATTTTGTCATTATGTGTTGAAATGTAAGTAAAGATGGATAGAACTGTATCGAGACGCAGAACTGAAGCTCTTCTGGGTTGTTTTTTTTGTTTGCAGTGGTTATAACTAAACAAGAGTAGTATGTAGTGATACGTGGTATAAACTGTTTTGGAGCAAACTGTGGACCTATACAAAGCAAAGATGTTGAATACAGCCACCTTCCAAAACAAATATTATTTAAATATATTATAGTAAATCATTAGTTTAGGTTTTGTTTAGAAAACGCTTAGAACTTTTTGCACAGTATGAGTTCATGTTGCAGTAGGATGAAGTAACATAATGAAAGTCTGTCTGGTACCTAGCACAATATCACATAACTGTTGACTTTGGACAAAGCAAGTATAGTACCTTGATGCAAAAGCCCATGGCACATCTGAACGAGTCATTTCTGGCCTGAGTTCAGCGTAATGTAAAACCATCTCTTTTGTTTTCTGTTGCTATTTATATGAAACACAGCATCCATTCACCCTGTTCCCCCGTAATCACAGCCTATTTTAAGGCTACTTTGTTTGTCTACTATCCTTGTTTGGTCTGTGGGACTTTCCCCTGAAGGTTGCGTTCAATTTCACAGTGTTTTCCATTATGCCATGAATCAGCTAAGACAAATTCAGATAAATGGTTTGGTGGGAGAAGACCACATTTTATGATACAGCTTTGTGCCAAACTCCAAAATAACACAGTCACCCTTGAACATACTATAATCCGGGTCAGAGGATGGAGCTGAGCGTCTTGTGACCGCTGTACTGCATTAGATGTGTTTTCCCAGCGTTCGTCGGCGCGTCGACGCAGGAAGTCAGCAGGAGACTGACTCGAGCCCAATTGGACACGACTCACAAATTATACACTCGCCGGGGAGTCTGCGTGTTAACAGCGCACAGCAGCCCTGTATCTGCGTGGCCTGAAACACTGGGCCCAGTATCCATGAGCCCACACGGCAGGGGAAGAGAGCGGCCAGACATGAATGTCACTGCATGAAAGAGACGAGTGTTAAAAGCAAAGCCGAGGGAAAGCCTCCCTGCCATTCAGCCTGTTTAGAGAAACGGCAAGGAAATATTCAGATTATTAAAGCCTTTTGAAGTTGTGTTGAGTTGACCTGCCCCTGCAGTGAGATAAGTGTAGTTTTCCTGGGGCTGCCTCCACTTCCTTCATGTCAATGAATATGAAATGTCAGACCTTCAAATGCCTTTCTGCTGTGACCTTAACCAAGCAGTTTAACTCTATTCAGAGATTTAGGTCTTGTCAATATTATGTCAATATATTCTTCCCTTTCTTGAGGAATTTGTTTTTAGTGAAAGAAAAGTCCTGCTATGAGCTGAACTTTTCAGTATCTGTGTTCACACTGATACAGTTCTATCTTGATTACTGTGTGTTAACCACATGTAGTTTCAGTGTCAGGTTGGACTGAGTCACATGTGAAACTCTGAAAACAGTACATTTTTCTTCTACATTTTACAGTTCAGGTTCAGTTTGGCCCAATTAAAAGCAGGAACTAATAAAAACATTAAATAATATCTCCCAGTGCTATGCTATCTCTAAAGCCAACAAAAAAAATACATATGAACAATGTGCAGGTTTGACTTTTAGAACATTTTTAAAGGAGTTTTGACTCTGTTACAAGATGCAAGCCATTTGCCAAATGTTTCACAAAAACATTTTCTTTGTAGAATAATTGATAATATTGCCCTCCTCAGAAAATACAAAACATAAAATTATTTCCCCAAAACAAATGCTTTATTTTTGGAACACAGATGCTTCTGAAAATGATACAGACTGGCAACTGTAAAAGCTGCAATGGAGTAAAAAGTTTAAAGACTCCTGTTGATTGAGTTGCACAATTTCCTGTTTTTCAGTCAATTGCCAGTTAAGTGCAGCTATTGTGAAAATGGACGTTAAACAAGTCCAAATGTTAAACTCAGCCGTGGCTTTGAGTTGCCTTTTTGGATCACCATGACTTCACCTACCCACTCTGCACCAGCAGCCCCTGCCCCCTGCATGGCTCCTACATCTGCACCAGGACCAGTGCAGGAGCAGGGCTTTATCGAGGCAGTGCAGGACTCTGCTACTGGCTGCAACAACACAGACCCACTGCTGGAGCTGCTTGGCTCTGTTGCACAAACCAATTTCTCTCCAAAAAACAGCCCACCACTTCCCCCCAGTCCATCCCTTCCTCCACCACTGAATGTATGCCTCATGTCTGCTTTATTTAAATGCAAATAGAGGAGAAATGAAGAAAAAATGTCATAAGTGAACACTGACAAACCCTCGCAGACATCAGCTCCATTGTTAATTCTGTTTTTTCCCGAGCAACACATCCACAGTAAATAATGCATGCTGCAGCAACCTAGTACTGCTCCATCTCACTCAAAATTTGAGCTTCTTAATATTAATTATGTGTGATTTCTTTTTTATATTTTTCAAAACCACATACAGTCATGGGATTCAGCTTAAAAACTGTTCATATTCTATAAGCTTTAAACTGCTGTCAAACACTCGCTCTGGCCAGAAAGGTTTGTGTATTTCATATGGACTTTAAATAAATATAATAATTTAATCATTTTGAGCTAGCCCAAAACAACAAGATGATGCTAATGAGCCTGGTCAGAACAGAGCTTAGTGGAACACAAGACTTTCCCCAAAGACTAACATGGCAATGGATGCATCTTTGACTCTTGCTTGGTCCTAATCTGTCAACAAACTGGATAAAACTGAAAAAGATTGAAGATAAAAGATACTTATGTGCATGCCCCGTCTTCCAAAGTAACGTTGTGGAGTATTTGCTGAGGGAGTGGTCTTTAAAGAGGAGTTATTCTGACTATTTAATGTCATGTTCATGTTTTATTAAACTTGCTCGAGTCAATGTACTGGCAAAATAAATGCAACTAGTTACAACCCTCGTCTTTTCATGGTTATCTTTAATCCAAATTGTTGGAGTAAAGTTTCTTAGTCTAACTTTAACATACATTTAGGACACAACTTTAACGTCAACTTTAAAACCGAACCTCAGCTTGGGAGAATTTTGTGCCTCTATGGTAAACACTTTAATTAGGAAAAATTGCAGTGTGGGGGGAACACACACAGAGTCCCAGACACACAGCTTCTCCTTTCTGTAGACTGTCACATTGATCTCAAACAGGCCGTTCACTCGTTTCCATCTTTTCCATCAGCGCTGCTCCTGGTTAACTGTGGTCTGTCTGTGGAGTCTCTGGGGCCAGAGGTTTCTTGGCAAAGCCTTCCTTCGGCTGAATCTCAATGGGCTCAACACAAACCGGCACCTCCCTGCAGCCCTCTCCGTGTCTTCCCATGCCCCCGCCAGTCTCCGCTCTAATGGGTTCACTCTCCCATACAATCCTTTCACTGCTCAATGCTCTGAATATCCCTTTTGGTGCTTTTCTCTCGGACAGCCGCCCCCCGTCTCCTCCGCCCCTCTCTCTATCCCTTTAGGAGTGTGTCCGTGGGTTTTAGAAAAAGGGGGACTGATGTGTTTCTCAGCGGCTGTTCTTGTCTGAGGCAGTGTGGGCCATCCCTCTCCCATGGGGATCATGACATGTTGGACTTTGTCTCTGGGAGTTTCACACTGAGCCCTTTTGCCCTTGGTTCAATAACACTCTCATTTTATACCTGAAAGCTGGTAAAACTCACTCTATGTCAAACAATAATAATAACTTTATCCATTATTATGTGTAGAACTTGTTACAGTCAGCGCATTGTTCATTGTTTAGCAAGTGAATGCTACAAGAAACATGCATAATATCAGATTATACAGACATCCTTAAAGTTTTACACAATCTCTTTATCATTAAATATTTGTGGAAAAATCTTTAAAGGAGTGGCTGCATTAGACAAACACAAACAAATACAAATTATTATTATTTTTTGTTTATTGTTTACAAGAAAAACTAACAAAACTAGATTCTTGACAGTCAGTTCTCAAAAAGTACTGCCAAATATGATTACTTCCAGATGGGCAGTTATTTTTGGGGATTTTTGTGCCGACTCCACATCTTTATTCCTTTTTAGAGCATGTGAACAGCTCTGGGATAACATACTGTTGTCTATGAATAAAACCAGTGGAAATAGGTATGATGCTATGTGTTTTAGTTCATAAATGCTTCTGTTGAGCTTTAAATGTTTGTTTTTTCAAGACAAATGCAAAGAGTGTAATGTTTACACTGAATTCATAATTTTGACGATATTTGGTTCAACTTCATACTTCAATATCGTACTGAATGTGCCTTTATGATGGTTTTAAATAGACGCTGAATAGACGTGTTTTGTTCCAGGAAACAGAAACCAACAACAAACAAACTATCAGAACAGTTTTTACCTGCTAGACATCCTGTAAACTTTAACCAACCTTGTTCATTTATGCCACTTGTGTCTACTTTTGGGAAAACTATACAACATTTTGTATATTTATCAAGTAGCGCAGGGGAAAGAGCTTTTTCTCTTTGCTATTCCTCTGCTTAATGTATGCGTACGGCTGGGTGAGATGGTTGAACGCAGCGTGGTGAGCTGCAGAAAAGAGACGGTGGATTGCAAGGAAGCTGTTGCATTATTCATCATGTTGGATAAGGTTTAATTAAAAGTGCTGCTTGGCATTGTGCGAGGAATGAATGTGTGTTTTGCCTCGCCTGTCGCTGCCTCATTCACGTTCGCCATGCTCGACTTATCAAAGCCGCCCGTTGCCCCTCCCCTTTGCCAGTGTAAGTTAGCATAATGCCGCAGCCCAAACCTTGTGATTACTGGGAGCTTCAGTGCGGCCGCTGCCAGCGCTCACTCAGCTCTGCAAAGACTTCCAGTGGCACACAGCACTCAACTTGAAGGAAGTGTTATTAAGAAGATGCAGAGGGGGTTTGCCCTCTTTTTGAGCCTGTTTGAATCTAAAAGTGATACTATTTGCCGCCAAAGAGCATCTAACATGTTTTTTTTCACACTGCAGAAAAGCGTGTGAATCCCTTAATACCTAATACTGTGCTTAGGAAGCCTACTCATCCTTCAGTATTAGTTGGTCTATTCATACTTTCTCAACACAAGAATATTGCTTTCATGCCCTATTAGCTCTAAAACTGTAAGTAGAAATCCAGATTATTCGCATCCATTAGCAGAGTTTTAAGTTGACAAGTCGTCACAGGGGTTAAGGGAATCAGTTCTTCCCATTTTTAACATGTCTGTGACTGGAGGACAAACCCTCCCTGAGACGACATAGCTAGTGATGCTAATACTCTTACCTGTGTCGAAGAGAAACTTTGAAAAATAAATCTGAAGCTAGTCACTAATCCTTCAGGTTATTGAGCCCGATACAGGTCAGTGTGGATGTGATACTGACAAACTGACCAACTAAAATGTGATATAGTGAACAAACAAAGGCAATAGGGCTATATAATTGTAAAAACATTGATTTTCGGAGTCAGTCAGAAACCAATGCAACCAGAATTTGAAGCATTTGTTAAAGTTATATGCATTAATATTCAGGTGTACATAAATTAATGGCAATGCAATAGTCTAAATGTCTAAACAGCCATGGTATGAAAAAAAAACTAAACAGCAGCAAAATTGTCAACAGTAATTAGGGTTTATATTGTCCAACAGTGGAATACCATTGTCTCCTAAAGCAAAGTGAACCTTAAACGAGCTTTAGCAGAATTGCCAGCCCAGAAGCTCCATGAGGACAGGTGTATGGAAATGTTCTGAGTAAAGACCTTCTCATTTAAAGTCAGGAAAGTTAGCTTAATCCTCTGATATTGTGTTAGGATGCACAGCATGAGGTGTGCGTTAGAAGCGAGCTATAGAAGAGTGGAAACAAAAGGCTGCCAACTCAGTCAAAGCTGGAGCTGTGCGAGGCCCGGAGGAAACCCAGCGAACACACTCCTCTTCCACACACACCGGCTCGAACAAAGGGAAACAGGAGGTATAGATTGACTCATCGTGGTGGGAGTACGGCGCAGTGATTTCACGCCTGGTTGTTGGCTAACAAGGCCCAGCGCTCTCTGCACTGCAGGGCCTGTTATTATGTGTGTGGATGTCTTTGAGGAGCTGTGTGGACACAATTTAGTATTTCTATACACATATGAGGACATTTGACTTAGAACAACACAAAGTTTGTATTCGGGTCAGTAATGTTACACTTAGAGTTAAAGTTTTGTGAATGAGATTTATGGTTAGACATTTACATGAGAACTGAATTTTTTGTATAGTCTGACTTTGGTTGCAGTTCTTTTAAACAAGAGAAGTTGTACTTTCTTGATCTAGATTTTTGTCTATTCTGCTCAAAATATGACATAGTAACATGCCTAAAACATATAAAACTCACTGTGAACTCTGTTGTTGCTAATGCTAAGAAGTCATTGCGAAGATCTTAACACTGGTGTTTTCTGGAGCAGCAGTGATAGATCTATACATGTTTTACTAATAATATATGATCAGAAAACGACTTTGTTAGGCGCAAAACACAATATTTTGCCACTGTTGTTTTACTTTTGTGGGTCGCCAGCAAAGAAAAGCTGTCTCAGACCCAACATCGAAGTCATTGTTTTCACTGTGGAGACTGTATTTGCATTTTACACGACAATGAATAGCATGAAAACCTTGCTTGTTGTTGTCAAAAGTTTGTATTTTCGTGGAATGAGAACACCATCCTTGTGTGAACATCCTTGTTTAAACAAATGGCCAAAATGCAACAGAATCTTATGTTTTCAGTGAAACAAGCTGTTAACCACCTCAAACTTTTACTATTTCCTATCATTTACACAAACTTCTTTTAGAAATACAACTACAAAGATTATAATGTGTACATATCAATAAATCTGTGCATCAGGAGCTGTGTAACTGTTTCCATGGTGACAGACCCAAAGCCTAAACTGCGAGAGAGATATAGGAGCCATAATGAAGGGTAGAAGAAGATGGGCTGGATCCCAGGGAGGTCCAGTCCCCTCCTTCAGCTGTGCTCTCTGTCCCAGCGCTGCCCGGGCCCTGTTTGGCAGCTTATTAACCCTTAACGGTGTTTACCCAGGCGCAGCCATACATCTCTTCTCAGCAGGACGTCCCATTTCTCTCACATCCAGGAAAATCCCAGCAGCTGATTAGCTCCACAAAGCCACACTTTTTTGCCGTCCACAGTAATCTGATTATGTCGTTATGTTATTATTCAGTTTATTTGTTTAGGTGATGTCCTGATCCCAACACGGCATAGTTCAAATTTTTCACATGCTGTTCTCAACTTGTTTTAATTCAGAGCAGCCTTGGCTTCGGTACTTTCACACCTCACTTAAAATCAATGCTCCAACTTTCACCTTGTTATTATTCTTAGCGTGTGCAGCGTGAGGGTTATGTAAGGCTAAAAAGTCCAAGTATTAACCCCAGAAACGTCTCACCATGATAGCAGGTATTGGACTGTATTATTCATAATCTTGTCAGATAATCGCATTGGCCTGACCTACTTTTGTTATGATGGATATAATGCAGTTTGATTGATTTTACACAGCACAGAAAGCCTGGTCTTGAAATCTACGCTCACATTTTCTACACATGTATCATAGAGAATATACAACAGGAGTCTTCCTTATACTTGAACTCTTTAACTTTGCTTTGTTTTTATAAATTAATGGTGTGAGCAGGCCATTCTCAACAGATTATCTGGCAACAAACCACAAAAATGAGCATTATATCAAGTGTTCCCATGGATGCAACTAAAGCCATCACGTTGTTTAAGTCCAGGTACCATCCCAGACCACTGGAACAAAAGTCGAGGGGTTTCCGAAGTAGAATTTTAGGGGATACTTCTTTGGGATGCTTTTGACAGCTGACACTGACTCAAAGTGTACACTACAGTTCCAGTGAAGACGAGGCTTAAGACGCAATACACTGTGTCTTAAGAAGTGAGAAAATGAAAACACATTTTTTTTAAAGTAAAGGAGACGCAGTAGGTTTTCTTCCAAATTATGCTAATTTTTGTAGGTCACAGACATGTCCAGCTGTGTGCTCGAGGTATAACATAAGCCCATTAAGCAGAATTTAGCTAATAAATTCAGTGCATAACCTTTAATATGTTTGAATATTAGCTGGTGTTGAGCAGATCGTGGGCTCAGTGCTGGCCTTCACAGAGCATTATCAGTGGAAGCCTGTAGTGTACAGTATGAGGCTGCTCGCTGCACTGCGGCCTGGTAATTAGTCTTTTAAAGTGTAAATGGGATCTCTGGTGGTTTGTCGTGGACGGTGAGGTTCATATGATTACTCACTCTTCAATCCCCGCTCATCTCTACTGTATACGTTTGTGGATATTTCACTGCTGCAGGCCTTAAAGAAAGTGGCTGCCCTGACAGAAGCCACAATTACTGGCAGATTTTTTGCGGGTTCAAGCAAAAATATCTTTTAATTGTTTGTGTAAGAAACCGCGAACCGTCTTGTGGGGGTCTCAGCGGGGGTTTGGAGGCTGGAGGTAGAGGAAGAAATGGGGATGGGGGGGCGTAATCTTCCAAAAAGAATGGTCCTATTACCACATGTTTAGGTTGAATGCTGTTGATATAGCACGAGTCTTCAGAGTATACGCTTTGGATTCTTCTGGAAAAAGTGGGAACCTCACATTTGCAATGCTCCTCTTCACAGCCTCAGTGCCAGACCCCATGCTTGGTGGATGAATTATACATATGCTTGATTAACCAGCTGAGTCCCAGTGCACAATCCCTGAGCAAACACAAGCTTTTTTGGAATAAATTAAATCCCAAAATTTCACTTTCTGCATGAGCTTGAGCTTCTAAATAATTATGTAAATATGAAACAAATTTCCCAAGCAGATTTCCTCCTCTGCAATCCTCCTCCATCATTCTTATGCATGCCCCGTAAATTAACTAAACTATGCAGATCGTTATACTTACACAAAATAGGCTAATTAATACACTTGATAATTCGTTCTCCAGAGGGGGCCATGCTGAACTAAATCTTCATCACACAGAATTGTAAACCGGAGGCCAAACAGCCGCATGTGGAGTGTGTTTCCCTGGTCCGCTGCGTCGGGACAAAAGCGTATCTTGGCTTAAAATGTTCTTACTTAATCTGTGTGGAGTTTTGTCGAAGTCAAAAAAGGACACATTCAAATCTGGAACAGCTCTGCGGGCTTTCATTCGCTTGTTTGTCTGGTGCTATGTGTAAAAGAGAGAAACATACAGCTCATTATTCAGACTCGCAATCCCCAGAAAACCTCTAGATTATACCCTGAAGATCAGCAACAAGCCCCGAACAGCAGCACTGGGCATCTTTGGTCTCCACAACATTGTTTCTGTGTCAGCATTTGAATATGGATTATGGTATGTTCAGATGGTGGGGAGGGGGTGTAGACCGCCTAATTACGCACCGTCTTATAATGACCATCCCTTTCCCGATGCACTTTCTCCTCTCCTTGAGGAACTCTAATGAGGACCAAGCGTGGATCTAATGGAAATGCACTATCTCTGAAGCTGCTTTTGTTTTCTGTGGGGAAAACACAAAGTAGAGCCATGATTGCATGATTAGATACTGCACTTTTTCCCTTTTATTTCTGCTCTTTTTATATCACATTTTGTCATATCCCCCAACACATAGAAGCCTTTACGTATTTCCCTGATGGGAGAAAGGTGTAGAGAAGCCAAAGTAAACACAGCACCAGGGAGTGCACTGTAACAAAACGCTGTTTATATGAGTGGACATGTTAGCTCCCAGCAGCCCTCGGTGTTTTTATTTGTTATTGTTTAGTCTGAAGCCGACTTTAGCTTCAGAACTCAGTGTGAACTCTGTACAGCTTTTACACTGAAACATGTGCATTGACCCACTGTTTGAAATATTATGTCAGCTAATCCATTATCACACAAAACGTGATGTAAACAGATTAGTGGCTAATCCAGCACGAATTAATGGTATATACATAGTACAGGATAAATATACTCATTATACAAGACTATGGGGGTCCTCAGCAGCAGAGAAAACAGCATAAACATTCACTTGGATGTTTTTCTTAAGGTCTAACTTGACACAAAATGCATAAAAGTAAAAACCTCTTTATTGTGGCGATAGCTGAAGCATTTGAATTTGGATATTTAACTGGGCTTACATCTTACCTAAACAACTTTATATCATTTGAATTGTGCATTAGACAGTGCACAAAACCAGTGACTGATTGCAAAGATAGCACATGGTACCTACAGTTATTCATTTAGTAAGTAATGACTTTGTTTAGGATTTCAAATGTGTTTTTCCATTGACCCAGTTAGAAGTCTGGCACTAGTGCACTGCTACTGCTTGGCTTTTCAAACTGTGCTGGTTCTCATCAACTCAGGGTAATATACACTGTAACTATCCACAACTATTCACATTGAACTACTTCACCACACTGAACTATATTACATTGCAGCAACAGGAAACATTCCCTACTTCTGTATTGACACGTTTATACAGACATGTTTCTATCGTTAAAACTAAACCCCTTGAAAAACCGTACAAATCAAATTAAAGATCTTTTTTTGGTCTTCTGGTGTTGTTGTGTAATCAAATATTATGAGTTCTGTATTGAACAGATCAAGACCTACAAAAACATTACAAATTGAGCAGTTTAAAGATATCTTTTATTGTGTGTAATCAATGAAACGACTCACTACCACCTCTACATTCAGTCAAATAACAGACTCAGACAGCTTCTTTTTCAACTTCTCAATCTCTTAAAGTGAACTAATGGATTACTTATCTCCTTCAGAAGGTTACCAAAGGCCAGGATGCTTATTTAACTCACAAATTGCCGTCCAGTATGAAGTCTGAACCAACAGTGAATGCTTTGTGTGTTGGCTTTTAATGGGTTTATTGAAATACTGATCCTAACAAGTGCAAAAACAAGTTTATAGTGCTCTGACTGTTGTTGGGCCTGTCGTTGTTGTGGGTGGGAGTCAAATATAGATTATTGATATTCAGAAAATCGTATCTTGAATATGAAGCTTATTTATCTGGACTGGCCCCACTTCCTCTGCTCCAGTACAAGTTTAAACTTCTGCCACTACAGTTTATCCTATTGGACACGCCAAGAATGTCATTTATCAAAAACAGGCTTTCAGAAATCTTTTTTAAAAATGAATAATTGACCAATAGTGTTATGAAAAACTTCTACTACACCTACACTATACATACTGGCCCAATCCTACCCATATATACCATTGCTCCCCCTCTTCTTCTCTCCCCAATCCCAAACACCTAAATTTGCTCTAAGTGCCATGGCCTCTGTGTCTCTGTTTGCCTATAATCCCATTAAGAGGAGAGAGGAGAATGTACAGAAATAGAATGGCATGTTCAAGCTGATTTCCTCACTAAACGCAGCCGTTTAGGCCTCAATAAAAGCAGCTTTCACAGCCACCAACAGCAGCCCCTCTGCTGTGATGAAGGAAGACTAACACGCTTAGATGGCCTCTACAGTTTTGGACACAGAATCAGTTCCATGAAGGGCAATAATGACAGTGTAGCTGCCTTATTGTTGATTGCAAGCTGGGATTATTTGTATAGTAGTATCAGAGTTCCCACGCATTGTTGAAAATGTTGTGCTCTGCTAAATCATTTCACCAAGGGTTAGTTAGTTTAGGGTTAGTTAGACAGGTTTGTTAGTGTATCCAAGACATTTAAACTATTCATAGACACAATTGGATGGATTTTAAGTGGTTCAACTTGGACTGTAACTGGTTTTAACTGACTTTAGACGGCTTTATTGCCCTTCATGGAACTGATTCTTTGTCTAAAGCTGAAGAGGCCATCACAGCAATGGAGCTCTCCCAGTTCTAAATGAATTCTTTCTGGTTATAACTCAATGTCTGTGTGTTTTAGGTTTAAATTAGACATTTCCCTGGTTTTGAATATTTATATCTTGTTGTAACTGGATTTGGAAAGGTTTTAGGTGATTTATCTTGGACTTAAACTGGTTTTTGACTGATAAAAGGTGGTTAAAACCAGTCTTGCGTAGGTTTTAAGTGTCTCAACTCAGTCTTTAACCACTTTAAAACAGATTTAACTTAATTTACATTCCATTCACAGTCTATGCAAGTAAAATAACATGATTTAACAGGACCTTAATGGTAAAAGCAATTGAAATAAGCTAAAAAATAATTTGGAAAAGGATAAAAATAAATAAATCAGACAAATAAAAACACAAGGTGAGTTAAAAGCTAGATTAAAGTGATAAATCTAACAGTGATTTTAGTTTAGTTTTCATAGTGTTGTTTGGGCCATTTACAAAAATAGAATCCATCAGTAATTACTCGAGTGAATCAGTCATTTTAAGGTATTAGAAAAATGCTACACTTATTATGTGTTTCAAATGGACAAATAGAAAACTGAGAAAAAGTATTCCAGTTTCTATACCGAGTGTTAACAATAGCTGTCGATACTATCTCCAGTCAAACAATTCATAATGTCAGGATGGTTTTCCAAACAAATGCCCTCTGGAACCGGATACTGTCCCAGTGCGGGCAACACCCAGTCTTTTAGCACAACCTGTAATTCACAGGAAAATGATACCACAGCTGCCAGAACACCACCGCAAGTATCTGATCTCCCAGTTGTCCTCTCAAGACCAACCGGCTATTACTGTTTTTTTTTCAGAAACAGGGGAGACAGTGATGTGTGAAATATATGCAGAGAGCGAATGTTGAAGCCAAGCCGGTTTCCAAAACACAGCGGTGGCAGCAGTCTCCGAGTCACACCACAAAAAGTTAAATTTAACCTCCCGGCCTCTTGGCTCGTCACTCATACAACCCCTGCACAGTTGGCTGCAGTGGGAGTCTGTGCTGCACAATCATTTACAAGCTTTACCAAATAAGATCACATAAAGTTTGCATATAACCATAGAAACATGGCCCCAAGAAGGAAACTATAATTCTTCAAATACAAATAACTCATGGGTCTCAGTAGCAAAGCAGAAAGTAGTGACTTCTTTGAAAGGCCGTTAAGATAAATTGTTTAGTATACACCACGTCTGAGTCCACATACTTTACCAAAGTCAACATTGGTTTCTTTATGACCACAATATTTGCCGAACTTAGCTTGTGTTTAGGTGTTTCATTTGCTTCTGTCCATTTGCCCAGTTTATGGTCATACTTTAGCACCACCCTGTCATCGAGGCAAAGTGGTTAGCACAGACCCCTCACCGTCGTGTGTCCTGGGATTGATCCTTGGACAGAGCAGGACCGTATCTCTGTGAAGTTTGTATGGAGCACCCAGTTTTCATGACAGTTGAAAAGTCTTTAAAATTATAAACTAGATCACTGGACCAAGATAGGAAGTATTTTCTTTCCAAATTGGTTGTATTATGGAGCTTTGATTTTGAAGTATTCAAAGTTTTCTGCATTAATACTGCTTACAAGTCAAATTTAACATTAGTTTTCTTTACAATTTAAAGCTTAATGTTAAAAATTTCTCAAATATAGCCTGAGCTTACATACCAGACTGTTACGGGTTAAATAACATTCTCATTATAATCAATAGCCTTTCGTAAGACTCCACTTTGCTGCCATTTTGATGATGCATATGATGAAAAGTTGGAAAGTGGGGCAACTCATTTTAATTTGAATGTTTATTCATCATTCTCCAGTCAGTGCCCTTAAACAAAATGGTGTCACAATGATTGGAGATGCTCAGTATTGGGCAAGTTATCCCAATGGCACAAGATGATGATTGGGTTTAATGCAGACAATGAGAGAACTAGAAAATGAGTAGAACTTGCAAAAAGCACTTTGGATGTTGAAGAAGAAACCATAATATAAAAGATCATGTTGTACTTGTGGCTCTGACAGTGAACTGAAGGTCAAAAAATCACAAGGAGCTTTCATCGAGGGAATATAGCTGCAGTAATATGGGATATAATACACTTTGGTATTTCCTGAGTACAACATTGACTTAAGGCTGATGATAGAATTTTTTATCCTCTTGGCATCTCAAATATTTATTCCAAAAACAGAACCACTACCCTCTAGCCGAATTCTTTGAAAAACGCTAATTACCAAATTGCGTTATTAAGTTTTTGTGGCTTTTCCTTCCGTCTTCTAAACTGAATCATTAACCTTTATACTTTGCAAACTGCTTATAAAACCATTCCATTTTAGCTGGAAACATTAAGTTGGCAGATTAAATTTACAGTATTAGATATGAACACTTACATTCATGAGCACAAATAAAGAGGAGCTCTGTTGCTACCACTTCTGACATTTTTATCCAATCTTCCAAACCTGCCTGTTTAATGCATTATCACATGTCTTCCACGGCTAATTTAAGACCAGGCGTTGTTGAATGTAAGAATTTAATCTGCAGATAGTTGGTGACATTGGAGAGATAAAGTAAAAGCAGCCTTTAAAAAAAATAACACAGCTCGTCTTTTTTCCCCACTATCACTTCTGTGACAGATGTATCTTGAGAGAGATTAGGCTAGCTGCCGTGCGTTGATGTCTTCATTGGATGAGGGTTTAGGCTTTGCTACATAAATAGCCTGTCAAAGAGATCAAACTGTGCACTGTGTCTGCAGTGTTCAGGCTTTAATGTTTTAACTGGTCACAGAAAGAGAACTCAGTCTTTTCAGAATATTTTATGGAGCATAGAAAATGAAATAAAGTGAAGTGAAGGCAGTGTTGTAAATACAGATTTCAGTCCTTTTGTTGGTTTAGTCCAGACCTGTGACCCATGGGCTTCCTCGATCCAGCTTCAACGGGAAACACAAATAAGTAAAAAAAAGTTGTAACGGCTGTAATTATCTTATTTTTATAGATAACTTGTGTTTTAATGTGTAACTTCACTGTAATTCTTGAGTCGAGGTAGTGGTTATCCCCCAAAGATGTACAGCTCTACTGCATCACATTTATACAGAATATTAAAACTCAATAATGTCAAGAAATTAGAAGTAAACCCCTGACATGTTTAATTAGTGATATTTGAATCATTTTTTTAGACGAAATGTAATGGAAGAACTACTTGACTAAACAAAAGCAGTAAGACGTTGTCAATTTAAATTTTCATGTATTTCTTGACAATGAAAACTCTTAGTTGCAATAGCCACAATTTAAAATAATCAGCAATATAGATTTTTATAAATATGAGTCATATTGTGGAGAATATAGGCAAAACAATTGGTAAAGCCCTCTGTTAAAAGGATCATGTGTGAACTGGTCACTTGGGAAAATGAATGGTCATCTTCTAGTTTAAACAATTATAGCTTTGAGTAGCTCAGTCAAAAATATCAGTTTTAAAACGGTAACACCAGCTAATATAAACATAGACGATGGAAATGTAGATATTGTAGGCTATAGGTTAATGGGGGAGGGGACAGAGTTGAATTGGTAAGCCATATGTACGTAGTCCTGGGAGTATTCAGTCAGAAGTAACACGAGCGAAGACATTGATGAGCCCCTCCTCCAGCGCTCCGTCTTTGATGGATGTATAAATGTGGTGTGATCACAGAGTTTCCATCCATCAGCATGTCCTTCCTCTGCTCTCACCGCTGATGAATAAACCATCAGGTGTCATGTACCGTCATAGAGTCCAGCAACAACACTGATCCAGCAGGTGTTTTTATCTTTCACTGCAAAGGGTTCGACGGAGAAATGTAGACAGCCGTTTGAGCTCAACCGTTATAGATAAGTGACATCCTAAAGTGAGGACAAAAAATACAAGTCTTCTTACAATACAACAAAAAAATCAAGAAATCCCTCTTGAACAAACACAAAGAGAACCTAGTCTTAAAGTTGGAAACCTCTTTCAGACCCAAGCTCAGGGAAGTCTAGGATATTTGTATGTTGGATTGCTAAAACATGATATTCTACTGTGTTAAAATACATGCCCTGCACACAAAAAATAAAAAAAAAACTATAAATAAATGTAAAAAATACATGACATGTTTAGGAGTTCCCTAAAGCTACTAACTCTTGCTATAAAGAAATATTAAATTATGAATTTACAGAGGATACACCATTTTCCCTATATGTGTTCTATTATAAAAAGATTTTTTTTTTAATCAACCCCCCCCCCCCCCCCCGCCCCGCGGGGGGGGGGGGGGGGGGGGGGGGGGCCCCGGGGGGGGGGGGGGGGGGGGGGGGGGGGGGGGGGGGGGGGGGGGGGGGGGGGGGGGGGGGGGGGGGGGAGAAAAAAAAAAAAAACCCCCCCCCCCCCCCCCCCGGGGGGGGGGGGGGGCGGCCCCCCCCCCCCAATATTTGGGGGGGGGGGGGGGGGGGGGGGGGGGGGGGGGGGGGGGGGGGGGGGGGGGGGGGGGGGGGGAGGGGGGGGCCCCAAAAAAAAAAAAAAAAAAAAAAAAAAGGGGGGGGGGTTTTTTTTTTTTGGTTTGGGGGGGGGGGAAAAACAAGTTTTTTTGGGGGGGGGGGGTTCGTTTACGCGACTAACCCCTATAAAAAGATTATTACCATAAATACATTATAAACACAGATTTGTTGTATTTTCTCTACTCTGCTTTCAAGACAATGTGTTACCTGAAATACAGTACAGTTGGTAAAATGTCATTAATGCTACCAACACCTAATATGGCCTCTTTCTATATTGAGACATGAAATTGTACAACATTTACTTAAAGCACAAGCCTCAGAGGATGCACTGTTTTTCATATATGTTTTATTTTTAGTGCACAAATGGACACAGATGAAAACATAAAGACTGCTTTTCCACGATGTTCTCTCAGCCCCACTTTTGTTCCCAAGAGAATCAACCCATTTGTTTTTAATAAGCCTTATGGCATTGCTTCCATGCCATAAACTAGAGCTCACTTTAATGCACAGCATAAAACATGAATTGAAAAAAGCTAAGAATATCTTAATCATAAGCAGAAAGAAAAACCACAAGCAGATAAGCTCTTCATTAATGAAAACCTTAATGTGTACATAAACTCAAACACCAACAGTAGCTTTTCTATGCTCATTTTTTTTCTGTTTTGATTCATCTCTGTGCTTTAAAATGTACCTGAACTTAATAAGATCATAAGTCACTTAAAGGGTGGTTTAAATGTATGCCCATCCTCTGTGTGTTTGTCTATTGTTGGTGTCCTGATTGTTTTCTTGGCACATTTGCTTGACGTATGACTCACAGATTTCTTTTGCAAACGCCCTGAAACAGCAAGAGAAGCTGTCGTGGGAATGACGATGATGAGTGTAATCAAGCCTTTCACTCCGACTTTGGCAAACTTCCCTCAAATGAAACACCCCAGTTTGTAATTAGGCCAAGTCTCCAAAATGTTCTTCCCCCAACTGTGTTTCAGAGACACGCAACCAGGCACAGCTTATGGCACAAGGAATCCAACAAATATGACATGTGACTGCTTTTTATAAACTGAGGGAACTGTAGGGCTTGTGTTTAAGAGAAATTCACATGACACCAATAAGGATTACAGCTGTGCATTGGTGAATACTATATTAGATGCAGCCTATATATTTCTTTACACAGCTTTTTTACTTTTATTTATATAAGATTTGCTTGTGGCTTGCATTGTCAAAGAAAATCATAATCACAGTTATTTTACACGATTACTCATTGACTTATATTGACTAATATGTTGGATTTATTGAACAAAACAGTGAATTCTCTTTAAAATAAATAATTTTTCAATCGTATAAATAAAGAGCTTAAAAATAAACAAAAATAAAAATTAAGATGGAAAACAAGTCACAAATAATAAATAAAAACAAGTAATAAATAATAGTTTTTTTCTCGATTGCATAGGTTTTGTGGTTGTTGAGATAAAATGGAAATTAAAAATTGCAAATTCGATTAATTGCACAGCCCTGTATTCTACTATCTTATTCACCGACTGTAGGTTATTTACTGGAAGTTACCTCAAACTGACTCTTTTACCAAATATGGAAACTTCCTGCTCCATAAAATGAACATGACATCAAGACAATGAGCTTCCACTGTTTTTAGTTTAAAGGTGCAGTGTGTAGTTTTTGGTGATGTTTAGTTAAGTGGTGACATTGCAAGTTGCATGTTCACACTTCAGACTTCTTTCTAAAGCTTTTGGACACACTATTGTCTTAAAAAGATGGCTCAGATCATGAAGAACTACTAATTTAGTTCATGAATTCTGTAAACCTACAAGAAAACTGTGAATGTGCTTCTTCTTTAGCAGTGCACAGTTTGTTTTAATTGAACGACTGGCTTCTTTCACCACGTTCTGTGAAGCTGTAAGTGTCGATTTTTCCAAGAAACGTTTTCTTGAGGCAGTTGAAAACATAAGTTTGACTGATATGCTCCACTGTTGTTCATCTGTAGACTACACACTTTCAACAATGCCCATTTAAGGCAATTTGTGACGAGCCGCTTCATTAGAGCGCTCCTTTTCACAGTAAATGGTTGAATTACTTTTCCTTTGCTTCATTGCTACCTGGGTCCACACCTCTGCTTCCCCTGTTATTTCTTAGCATTCATCCAGACAGGGCCTAAACTGTGAGTGTAGCATTAGTGTAGCTCTGTCAAAAGGCTTTGCGGTGGTGATTAGTCCGCTACGGTGCACTGAGAAACCCCTAGGTGTGGAAAGATTAAGAATGAGGGGAGGTGCCGTTTTTACAGTTACACCGTTCTGTCTCTTCTGCTCAAATAACACACGCCAGAGCCAGCAGCCTGTTTGGACTTAGGCCTGAAACATAAGCCCATACCTTTCATTAAAGCAGCATTGTATGGGAGCTGATTTACACACTGGTAAAAATACCTATCCCGCAGTGACAAGCGTTCCCATGCTGAGCGCTGTACCAGAGCGTTTTCTCCCACTTCAAAAGCTCCCAGATAAACTGCGTATTTGTTCACCGCATTAAGCCCACAGTAAAAAGTTTCAGTCTCACTACACCCTGCATTTTCCCACCTGTAAATACCCATCTCAGTTTCTTTACTTTAGGTTTTACTGTTCTCTTAGATCCACCTACTGGGGCTTATACAACACAGTCTGGCCGCATTAGTCTTTTAGTAACTTTTGCTCCGTCTTCTTTTATTGCAGTTTCTTGAAGAAATGTCTGGACTAACAGGCTGCAGTACACAGTGTCTCATATCTCCAGTCTGTTATCCCTTTATGTTAGAGTTTTACTTTCAGATATTTGCATTAAAGAGGACACATGTTTGGCCAGAAAAATCTATAAAACCTCAGCACTGAAGTCTATGTGAAAACTTGTAAAAGACGATAAATATATTGATTAAAAATGAAAATAAATGTGTCTTTAAGCCCCCTCTCAGTCTATTCTGATTGGTCAGAGAGCCCAGTCGAATTGAAAATATTTAAGCTCCCATATCCACCTTAAAGGCACACTCTGTTACTTATCAACCTCCCTGTGTAAAAGAAAACTAACTGTGCCATTTCAGGAGCTAATACAGTCGTTTGGAGAATCTGTCCCATCTGACTGTGGCTTTAAGACTAATGGAAATAAAAACAGAAATAAAAATCAAATTTCTCTTGACAATATCACCATTTTGTGTTTTGCCACATTCTGTCTGAAAAAAGTAAAGATGAACACACAGATTGTATTGTCTTGATGCAAATGATTAACCAGATGGGCAGACAATGAGTCTGGTGTTGTGTTTGGATCTCAGCAGCTTAACAAGCTAATTAACCGGCTCATACTGATACTATTTCAGTATTAACAGGAATAACTTTAAAGGAGATGCACCATTTTAGTTCAGTCAAGATGCAGTGTTTTCATTGTTGTGACTGTTTTTGTGTCTGTGCTTTTTCCTGTTAGACACTAGTGAGGTAAATCATTCAGCTGAAGTGAAAATAACAGTGGCACTAAGCAGTAACCTTAAGTGAGCTTCAAATACACCTTTAATATTATCCCTGGAGGACATACATGCACATATAAAACCGTACTCGTGATATTCTCTCAAGGAACGGCTCAAATAATTGTCCTTTTTAATGAAAGAGTGGGCTGAAGTAACTGAACGGAGATGTTGCGTTAGAAGCATCTTGAAGCGGGACGAGACTCGGTGCCAGTGAGTGGAATAATGAAGGTGTCTGCGACGGCTAACGCAGTCTGATGGTGGGCTTTGTGGTGGTCTCTGCAGGGGTCCAGCTGATTAAGACTTGCATGTTAACAGCAAACCCAAAGGAAATGTGGCATCTCTCTTAATTAAATGGATGCTGTATGCTTCTATCTACCTTACCGTAGCAATTTGCATTTAAATGTGCTTGTCTTTTAACCTCTTTGTGTCTGGAATTATTGTAACAGATAAACATTATACCTTAAGAAAGAATAGTGCATTATATATTTAGATTATGAACTGCTGCAGCATTTTGTGTTATGTTTAAAAAAACACTAATGGAGCCATCTTGAAACCCAAAAGGTCAACTTTGCATGAGGCTGTGAACTCTTCTATCTCTTTGGAAAGTCTTAACTCTTAAATCAGCAGGTCTGACAAAAGAAGGTATAATGTAACATATTTTCAGCACACCATACATAATTTTGGTCTGGAGGAGTTGCAACGTCTGGATTACTGGAAATGATTTGACCCTACATAAACTCATTGTACTGTAGATTGAAGTCAGCCGGGCTCCAGACAGGAAAAACATACCCCAGATAAGAATTTATGGGATTGGGAACCAGAGAAGCTCATTGAGTGGGTGTGAGCTTTTGAATTGTGCATTTTTAGACCCTTATTACTTCTCACCACAGCTCCATGAGCACTACAACACAAGCTCATGATTTAGAGTTGGCTGCACTTAAACGCACCATAATGTGAGCTGCAGCAGGTCATAGTGTCACTCCAAACCAGCTAAAGATTTGGAAGTGGTAGTTGGATTCCAAATATTCAAGGCTCTTTGCTTTGACAACACAAGGCAGTGGAAACCAATGAACATTTTAAAAGAGTGAATTTAAAAATGCCACTCTTGAGAATAATGTACAGTAACACAATAATCTACAAATTACATCTAGAAGAGCCACTTTCCACTTTAAAAAACCAATTACTAAATGAAGCACTTATGTATTGCTTCACAATATATAGATAAAACTATTAAAAACAAAATAATGCTAACAATAAATGAAAAAACAATGTCCATGAAACCAAAAGTCAACATTTACATGCATCAAAGCGCAGTCTATGATGAGAAAATTCAATGTAAGTAACCAAGCTGCCCATATAAAGTCTTATTTAGTAATTTCCCACACTTACACCGACCACTGAATACAACCTGGTATGTCTTGGGCTGATTTGCGTATGTTACACATGCCACAGCTGTGTGGGACATGTAGGCATTTCGTCGGGGCATACAGTTTGCATTCCAAGCATTTTAATACCACTTGTGTGCACTGGCTGAATTTTTATCGTTTAATATCATGAACGCACATGACTGGATGTACGTATTCTTTCATGTAACCCATCAAGTGTGGATGCTCAGTATAAAATCATTTAATATTTATTCTATTAAGGCACTACAGAAGAAACTATACGATCCACAGTGCAGTATGTGATCCTGTTTACAATAAAGCAGTGTTCTCCTTTAACTCGGGCCTCTCATCTGAGCTGTGTTGTGTGCAGCGGACGATGATAGTGGAGATGGGGATTAAAGGGGTCACCGGTGCAGGCTAAGGCAGACATAATTGCAGATGAGCCACAGTATGAACCGCAAGAGCTTGATGCACGCAGGAATGTGTGCCTAATAACTTGCACCTGCACAAGAAGGGCCACATCTCAAAGAGGGCAGCGTTGTTTTTCGACTGTATGACTACTGTTGGACATCTGTGTGTGTCGAATGAACAAAACTGTACTTATCCCAAGGCAAAGTGTAACATTTTGTCAGTGGCCCATCTCATCAGCTGTGAAGGCAAATTAAAAAATATATTGATACCTAAAGGTTGTCCCACGTCTAATGCATCAGAATAGTCCGTTTAAACTATAGCAACTGTGTTTATAGCTGTTTTTCAAACTGTAGGAAAGCCTATGTCACACAAAAAGTTCCCATATTCCTCAAAAAGACAGAGCACAACAGGTCATATGCATCCTTTTCCCAAACATAACCACACCTTCAGTTCTTAATGTAATGCCAAGGTTTTTATTGTCTTTATTGTCTCTTTAGTGTTTTGGTTTTCATCCCATCCACCTCCCCAGCCGACCTCTGACTCGAGAAGAGATTTATACTTGCCACAGACTTTTATGCAGTGGAGTTATTGAAAGATGGGCCAGTGATCAAACATTGCTGTGTTACGACTTGGAATAAGAACAGGATGTACTGTCAGAAAGGCCATGGCTACCTTTATCTGTAAAATGTGAACTGGTGTGATCTGATCCAATAATTGCTGATTCTGGAGAAAGTGAGCAGGCGTTTGCTGCCAGGCCTTAGCTAATAGGAAACACATGAACGTGGAGGATACAGCAGCCAGAATAGTGTGTGTTTGTGAGATTGTCTCTATGCATGCTTTAAAGACTTGTATTCAGTGAGTCTGGCCCAGACAACTGAGGCAAGGAAAACAAAGCCGAGTGTTTGTGTTAGAGGAGAAAGAGCTGGCAGGTCTGCGAGCTGTGGAGACGAGTGTTCATTTTCCCCTTTTTCCTACCGACTGCAATACTTTTATTCCACTGCTAACAACCACATTACCGGGTAACAATGCACACACACAATGGTCCACAGTTGTAAAAAAAAAAAGCTGGGACTTTTAAAATGTAGAGAGAGATAAGGAGAGACAGTTTGGAGGGCCAAGTACATGTGGGCCAAGAGTTTTATGTTGTGACTTTTAAAGTACTTCATCACTTTCTTAATGTTTGTGGAAATTGGTGAATTCTTTATATTGTTTGCATATGTATAAACCAAACATAGATTTTCAAATGTTTTTTCATCATTTGACCTGTTTTGAAACAACCTCTTGACTCAAAACTGAGTATTATTTTTAGTTTACTTTTAAGATTATTATAAAAGTTGACTCAACCATTTTTCAGTGGAAAGTGGAGTGGACAAGCAGCAAATAAAGTTAGAAAGAAACATTTCAACTAAAACTGGACTAAAACTATTTACAACATCCACCAAAGGATCATTTGTCTGTGGCTTAGTTTCTTCTTATTTCTAGCCTTACCTTTGACCTTCATTGTCTTTTCAAATTTGGGTCTAAAACCATCATACTATGATTTTTACCCTCACAGTCTCAACTTTAGTATATTTACATTAAGCATATTGTTTTCCAACAGTGCCACACAGTGTTGTAGTGACTTATAAGGCTTCACAGTCGTCAGTAGCGTCAATATATTGTGATTAAGAAATAAATGAGTCGTGGATTTGTTGTATTTTTAGTCTGTGACACCAAGTTAATACTGTTGATAAGTGTTTTACTAATCGTCCAAGACTAAGAACTAAGAAGCTCTCATTTTTAGTTAAAAAGACATCTGCAGCCATAGTGCAATAATATGTTCAAAAAGCACTATATAGAGAGAAAAGGGGGAATGAAAATGTACATTGCAGTGAGTAAAGTATGATCTATATATATATGATAGTCTCTAAGGAGGTCAAATGAGTACTAGTATGAGTACAAAAGGCTCTGATAGCGAGTAATGAGTACTGGTATCAGCATCTTGATATCCCTAGACAACATTAATGACAAATCATCCAGTCCATTCTGTGTAATGTGTGTAGAATAAAAATATGAAGATGATGTGAACATAAACAAGTCCAGTGTTGAATGTTTGCTGTGAGTTTCTGTGGTGCCGCTCAGACATGTCGTGTTAGTGCTGTGAGCCCTGAGTGTGGACTTAAAACAACTTTCCCAGCAGCACAGTGGAGCGAAGGTCAGGGCCTCTGTGGAATCTGGAGCCAGTGTGGCAGCAGCGCCCGAAGGTGCACCCACTGACCACAAATATCACCAAACTGGCTCAGTCCCAGTCCTGTTTGCTGGGATTGTATAGTATTTACAGTCCCATCTAATGCATATGTTGTTTTTAGAGTTTGACTGACTAAAGGCCAATACTTCCTCATGGATTTTCTTTAATTGTCTCATGGATTTATAGATTTCCTGTGCACCAGCTCCAACAGTCGAACAGCAGCGTGACGTCTGTATCCCACTCTCTTACTTTCTCAATCCACACCGGATTATCTGCAAAACCAGAGCAAACTGGTTCGTTTTCTTATTAAATAAATCAAAGGAGGTTGTGTCTTAAGGGGTTTCTGCTGCGCAAACAGTCGGTGGGATTCATCCTGGTTAACGTAGGAAGTGAAGACAGCCAACAAGAAGCAGAAAATCATGGTGATTATTTGAGAAAGTTTGCAGATTGTGTAGGTGTTGTATTTCAGTCGAAGATATTCTACCAGAGCTCACAAGTCACTAAATTAAAGACAGCAGGTGGTGGACCGTGCTGCTCATTTTGCAGCAGACTTTTCATAAAATAAAAATGATTGCACTAATATTTGAACTGTAAATGTTAGACAATCCCCTTTTTATAATTATTTTTAGCAATAATTTCTTGAAAAAGGAACAAAAGTAAATATGAGCCATTAAGCTTCTGAGAAGGTCCAAACAAATCATTTCTCTGTTTCTCCTCTGATAATAATAGCATAAAAGCTCCATAAAGTTGATTAATATTTCTGTCACAATTTAACTTACTTAAATAATTAAAACATGTCCATTCTTGGGGAAAAGGTTTTTAAATATAACAATAACCTGCCTGGTTACCTTAACCTTACACACCAAAAAAACCCGTGCACTTACTGTCTCTCTGTGTATCTTTGCTGCAGGACTTCAGAAACATATTCACATTTGAGATTTGAGCAGATTTGCAAAAACCTGGTTCCAATATTTCATCTCCATCAGGGAGAATTTTTTAATCAAATTGAATTTAGACAAGAAGATTAAAAACTCACTTGAATATCAGCTCATAAGAATAATGTAGCTAATGCTTTATTAACTATGCTTGTGGATAATTTGCATGAATAATTATGCATATTTAATGGGAACAGACTCGTATTCTGGCCGTCCAAGACCCTCTGACTGTGTCACCATGGAAACACAAAAGGGAGGAAACTAAAGAAACTCAAGAACCATAGCTATGTGCTTTTAGCATTTCCTCATTGCTAATAATAAGAGGCCACTTTACACTTGGACCATTTACAATCTAAACTCAAGACTGCACTACGGGCCATACATTGGCATGACTTTATAAAGCAGTGTTAATTGTCGATGTGGCAGCTCTTAGACTTGGACCACAACCACATTCCTCTGATAATCTTTGGAAACTTTTTAAGTACAGCACAGCTCCAGTCTGTGTGGCGCTTGAACCAGAATATGGAAAAAAATAGCTTTATATTAATCCAAATCCAGAATCCTCAGTCACTGTGTCGAGTGCTTCTCGTGCTCAGACACATTACCACAAACACAAAGCAGCTTATTAAACCATTAGCACCTCCACGGCTCGGCCTGTTCACTGAGTGACATCTGAGGCCGCTCTGACTGAGTTCATTAAACACAATCAGACAAAGTGGGACCTCCCACTGGGGACAGGGGTGAGAGGTCCTGACCCCCAGGCTTCGGGGCGGGGTCGCTGGGGGTACCGGTCTGTCAGTCTGATTCACACAGGTTGGTTTGAAAAACACTGGGGCTGCTCAGTGAACGGGAAGAGTTTGTTGATATGTTGGACAAGCCATTTTCATTTAGTTATCTGTAGATCTGGATAAAATTTGTAGTATTATATTGTATTGTGATCACATAGGAGTAAAAGTAGTCAACAAAGTCAGTACTTCTTGAGAATAAAATACAATTCCGTGTAAAGGCAACTCGACTGCAGAGTAACAAAGTAATTGGAGTATTTAAATATGTAGATAATCGCTATTTAAAAAGTCTTTTGCCTTATACATTTGTAATAATACTGTCTAATGCCTTCTCCATCCAGCTCTGGAAAAGTGCTACTGCTAATAAAGACTGCGTTCAAAGATGCATAAACACACTGTACGCTCATCTGGAGTTTATTAGCGCCGGTTGCGAGCGCTGACAGCTCTTTGATCAGCAGCAAGCTCAGATGAGAGTTGTGTGTTTGGGAGAGGGGTGTGGAAAAATCAGCTCATGGTTAGAAAAACAAAGAGGAATGAAAGGATAATGTATGTTTGAATATAGTACAACCAATGTTTTATTCCAAAGTCAATTCCAATCTCTCAATTCAATCAAGCAAGAGTTTACATATGTTTATATTTTCGTATTAAGTCAGTAGTGGAGCCTTTTCAATCAAATCAATCAATCTTTATTTCAGACTCAATTTGGTCCATATAAAGCATATTTTCCATAAAGCAGTTTGTAAAGAGCGATCATTCATTTGCACGTTTTGCTTCTGCTGAGTTTGGTGCTTTCACACATCGCTGAAACTTTAATGGACTCAAAACGTTTTCATGGTCAATTTTCTCTGAACAAAGGCATTCAAGTTTTGTTGGGAATCAGAGAGACTTGTTGATGTAGCATTTGGCTCCAATGCAGAATCTTTATAATGGAGTATCTATCCAATCCTATAGCCACAGCTGTCTGGTAGGCCTCTAATGTTAAAGCAAAGAAATCAAAAGATAGTCAAAAAAGAACAATACTTATGTTGGTTTCATTTCAAATTCCTATTCCAGCAAATAAACAAACACATCGATAAATTATTAAACTACACATTTTACTCTATGTGTCTCATAGTATCTCTCATTATCTCTTAGAAATATATGTTTCGAAAAAGCAGGAAACAACATGTACCTGACGTTTGCTATGAATTCATTCAAAAAAACAGTTTATATTTGACGTTATATGCATTTATACTGTTTTTTTTTGGTCATTTTTAGAGATACAAACATTACATAAACAAATATACACATTAATAGTGACAGTGAAGAAAATGCTGTTGGTTATTGGTCACTATATACTTAACAGTTTTCACTACCTACTTATTTTATGTTTGAATGTCATATCTGGACTATGCATTTTGTATTTATTACAAATACAAAATAATGAACAGAAAACACAGTTTAACAAAAGAGTCAAAATTAGACATTCATTAGCTGAGATGCTAAGTGATTAAACTCCAAAGATTTGTTTTTGAATCTTCTACATTTCATTTTCCACAAACACAATAGCACTTGGATGTTTTCAGACCTGCATATAATGGTTAATTTGATTTTGAGGCCAACTAACGAGAAATCTTTGTTGGCCTTAGCGGTTATTTGGTGCTTTCTGTCGTCCATTTATCTTCCTATTGTCCAAACACGACACTTTAGGGATGGTCTTTCTGGGGGAAGGGGACAGTTAGCAGCTGGCCACGCCTGTTAAATCCTCTCCACAAAACCCTCCCACCAGCTCCATCTGCTTCCCAAGAGGCTCCCCTCGACTCAAACACCATCAATACACCTTACACTGCCTTTGATCCCGGGACAGCGGAAGCCTACATCTGCTCTTACTACATCAGACCCTTTAAAAACAATCGGGCCCTTGTTGGCTGGTAGAGGGAATATGACAGAGCACTGAAAGTGATGACACGGCTTCTTACACTGCGTTGTTCATCCACAGTTCCTGTATTAGCTCACGACTTGACCTTGACGCTGACAGCAGAGTGGTGCCTTTCTACTGTTTTCACATAATAAGCTGCCATGCTTCTGTTAGAGCTGCCACGTTTAATCTCGACTTGGGATGTTTCTTTTACACCTGAAAAAATCCTCACAAAAATGTTTCAGTTCTTTGGTGGTTTGGCCTAACTGAGCAGGTGCTACAAAGACTTACTGCATTTCAGATTTTAATGGGACTAGATTTTTTACAAGACAGTGCTTACTCTTTTACCTGAGAGAAAACATTCTGAAAAACTGGATGCTAAGCTAATACTATTGCTTTAATACAACAGCTCTATATACCGACTCTAGTCTTAACCTTTTGTGCTCTTATTGACTAGATTTCCATTTATTTAGAGTCTTTTCAAACAAATGATGTATTCCACACTAGAGATTAAACTATAGGCTAGAAAAATACAGCATTTTTGCACAGACAACTAGAGAAATAATGGAATTAATATGTTTTTGTGTTGTTGTATCTTGTGTGTTCATTCATTTGCCATCTAATCTGTCGTTTTTGGGGAAAAAACACTATCCAACTTTATTTCTGACATTGGGACATTGTTAACAGAGAAACTAGGTGGTGGTTTATAGACACAGTGCAGTGATGTGAGAAGGCAAGGTGCAGTCAGTAGGGGCCTGAGGCTTATTCCTGGCCGTGGGCCTCCTGGCAGGTAAATCCGGCTTTGCCTCCAGACACCCTCAGTTTGGAAAATTGGAGTCACATGACATGGATTTTATATGAATCCTCTCAATTTAGATGCAGACATCGCCAGAAACACACACACTCCTTTTTTTGTCTTCAGTGACCCTTTATGCATTTGACATTTTATGCCTTTACGTAATATGTTTTAGTCATTTTTGAAGATCCTAGCAATTAGATCAACACCGCGTGACGTCCTGAAAATGTTGAAAAGAATGGAAATGTTGAATGATGCATTAGAGTGACTGCAGTCTCTAGGAGCTGCTGACGAACAAGACGCTGATCCAAAATTTAGATTCCTGACAAATACAGTCTGCTTCCAGTGGGAACGCAGTAAAAGAGAGAGAGAGAAAATCCAAGGCGGGAAAGAGGATAGTCAGAGAGCGGACCTTAGAGAGCCTATGCATTATTTATCAGTCCTTTCTCCATCTTTTTTTTCTCCTCCTCCTCTTTCTCAGCTCACTCCTCCTTTTCCCTCAGCAGCTACAATGTTCCCTGTTGTCTTCTGTCTGCGTCATGGTTAAATATTCAAGTAGTCGTCACAGTACTGTACCCCACAATGCACTGTACTGCCTGAAAATAACATTGAGTCACACATAAGGAGTTAAAACTTGTTATACAGCTGTGCGGATTTGAACGCAGAATTACCCTCACTGTGACTCCCCTCGTCACAACAGACTGATAAGAAGTTCACTTCAAGGGCACGACAACAATTAGAGCCAATACAAAGTGGATATGAGGAATGCTACAAGGTTTCCTGTAACTGAACATTTAATTTAGACAGAAAATTCATTTATAGTTTACTGATTTATTCCTAGCATTATGGCAGCTTTGCAAATGCATTTCAGAACCACTCTCCGAAAGTTTTCTAAAGCCAATTTAAAACATACCAAAAAGGCATATTGACAAATTGAATAAAAACCTGCTGCTGGACGGTTTTAGTTTGACAGCATTGTATTTTGGGTCAATCACCAATACTTGAGGGGAATTGCCTTGGGAGATAACATTGATATAAAAACACTGATCTACATTTGTTACATAGAGACATAAACAAACAATAATCACTCCACTATTAACAGGACTACAGCTAGTATCTGAAAATATTCTGGAATAGATATAATTACTGTGCTTCCCCAAGGAGCCTATATCCCTGTTTGGGCCAATTGGAATATCTTGACATTGGTGTGACAAGATTGGACCAAGCTGTAATTCAGAGTTCTGCTGGGTTGACACATGATCAGGTGATATACATTCAGCAAAAATATGGCTGTCTAGTGTTTTTAAATTTTGTCAGAACTGATTAATACAAATAACAATTGAAGCAGACTCATTGAATTAAACTAACTCAAGCTCCACATTAAAAACACACAATACAATAATAACATATTATCTTTTACTGTTTTTACAATATGGCTTTGAAATATTGTGAATTGAAGATGTGCACTGATACTAAACCTGTTTTTTGTGTCTTCTGTGTGTTTCAGGTGGCTGTTGTGAAACCGTGAAGACTCACTCGCTGACACAGAGGACCCAGACGAATGGAAGAGCCCCAGTTCTCTTTATTTATTACCTTCACGATGTGTGTGTGTGAGTGTGTGTGTGTGTGTGACTGTGACGTGTGCACGGAAAAGCGGTGGGATGCATGTGACGAATGGTTCCTAAGAGTTCAGGCTATCATTTGCAGATTTTGTTTACTTTTTATAAAGTTCCAATAACTCCTATATCATTGTCACAGTATCGACAAAAGGACTTTACTATTGGTACATATTGTGTTTTGTGTTTGTAACTAGCCTCCTATTTAAGAATGTATATTTGTATAATATACTCATCTAGGAACTATATAATGGACAGTTTGACTATCGCTTCATCTTCTCACACCGCTCTTGCCAACACACACATATCGACAAACACAACACAAGCAGAAACTAACAAGGAACAAAAAATAATACAGTCAAAGAAAAAGGTTTTTCATATCTTTTTTAAACTTGTTTGACTTGAATAAAAAAAAAAAGTTATAATAATAGCAATGTGAGGCTTTCTCAGGTGGATTAACACATGTCTGGGGGCCATATTAAAGGTCCTCAGTTCATGTCCAAATGTTATCCTCCCATGCTTTCCTTTAGTTTCTTCCCCTCATCCAAAGATATGCATGTGTTGATAATTGGTGAATCTAAAGTGTCCATAGTGAATAAATTAGTGAATCATTGTGTGTCAATGTAAGTGGCAGGGTCTATCCTTCCTCATGCCCAAAGATGCTTGATTAAACTCCATTATCGTATATATTATTTTTATTCTTAAATTAAATTTTGTCTTATTTTGTATACCATTACAATCAGCATTTTTTACCAAAGCTTTACTTCAAGCAGACGCCTTCTTTGGAATCATTCTTTCATGGGGAATTACCTCCATGTGACGTCTGTAAAAATGGCTGGTGATCAGACAGTGTGCAACAATAGTATTTAGCTTTGTCTGATCCTGTAATGAGGTGCATTTGCTTCACAACATGGAAGCAGACCAGTAATGTTGGATTCTCATTTCATCCACAAACCAGACGTAAAACAACAAACTAAAAACAAAACGTGAATAGGCTACATTTGGATTTTGCTCTAGAGAGTTATAATCCAAGTTAAAAACACAATTTAGCTACAACTTTATAAAGAGACCTCAGAGATGAAGCCAGACTTGTGTTAATTTCACCTGAAAAGCCTGTCTATGGAGATGTTGATGGCGCACACATGGCTTAAAACCAATCAGACGCAATACTGACGACAGCTGTAGACGTGCATGTTGAGTGAATGAGTGTAATAAATACGGGCAATAGCTTAGCACTGGTGCTTCCATCTATGTATACGAGCTAACGAGCTAATGAGCTAAAGAACAAAAAACTGTCAGACGCCACGGCAATAAGCTACACAGGCTGTTGTCCGATGTGACCCAGGACAATCCTTACTTTCACCGAAACATCTGCAATATTAATATGGCCAATAGTTTTGTTTAGTTTATGAAATGTAAAGACAGAGCTGTAGCTTTCTTGTCTGAAATACTAATGCACAGATGATTGTGGCAGGTGTGTACTACAGACAGTATAAGAGGTGGACATCACTATTTAAAACATTCAATGGACCTATGATGTTACAAACGTTTATGAAGCTGGGACTACAATATCTGCAACAAGGTTCAAGTTAAGGATGCACAAAGCCTGGCAGTGACTATACTGTCTTTAGCTTCAAGTTATGTAGGTAGTAATGCTAACAGCTAAACTACCGCTAAAGCAAAGATACACTTTTAAAGCAATAGTGTAGCTAGTGTACATAAAAACGTACTGTGTCCTTGCATCCTAGCGTTAGATGAACAAACAAGAAGATAACACTCCACTGAGAAGCACTGGGGAATAAACTTTACTGGCCTGTTTATGTCTCACAATTTAGTTTAATAGCATTCATCTGCAGATGGACCTCCAGTAAAACAAAGACAATGGCTTGTAACCGAGCTTCCGTGTCAACCGTAATCCCACAGTCCACTATTCCTACTGTCTACAGCGTGTAGTATGTGGAGTATAAGTGGGAAATACTTACCAAGCCCTAACACATGCTTTCTCATATGTGTGCCCTTCAACATCCTACAAACTCGTTAAATGAATAACAAGAGGTTTATACTGTTTTTGAAGCGTTCTGTTAATGTTTTGTGTGAAAAAACGTACGGTGATTATTGTGAAGTACTATCAACACAACGGCTTCCTTCGTATCAATCAGTTCAGATTTGACTGAGACAATAATTCTGACCCTGTGCTGTTAATTAGCTGAAGACACAAGGCTGATAACGTGAGGCTGTGGTGCTCTGTGGCCTCTCGCATTACATACACTCACACAAGCTCACTTCCATATCCATACTATAGATGTATTGCCTGCTAGGATAAGGTCCCTGCACTTATCTTGTCCAGTCTGCTACCGTACAGTTTATACCTGCAGCCCCTTCATGCCCCGTCCAGCTGGTGTTTGTTTGGCAAATGAACAAAGGCTACCTTTAAGAATTCACGTGATGCTTATGTTTAATGAGATACTGGATTGGTTGAGTTGTGCTCTGAGATGAAACAGAAATGGTGGGCCAAAGGACTCTGATGTGAGTGTTTTGAACTTGCAATATTGATAGACGAAGTTTATAGTGTGAGAAGAGATGTATTTGGAAAAGATGAGTCTGGGAAGCCCCAAGTGTAATAGCTACGAAGTCGGTTACAAATAAACTCCATGATGCAAACCACTCTGTAAAAAAAACAATTAGACCAATCAGAAGTTAATTTATATTTAATTTTTAAGTTAAGTTATCTTTTCTAAAGCTTTTCTGGTTGTATGTCTATCCAATTCCATCTATTTTATGCTGTGTTTGTTCAAAATTCCCTGGAAATCAGCAAATCCAAAGAGACCAGACTGATCAGAACAGAAAGAGCTTCCTCAGTTGATCCATTGGTCCACTATTTCTTATGTCTGTCGGTGCAGTATACTGCATTTACCTTCTATTTTAAGCAATCGACAGAAATACCAACATAGACGCTGAGTAAAGTCATGCTGTGGACCTGGGTTACTAAGAATAGTCTTGCAATATTTTACAATGATTTATGTTATCATTTTCTGCTGTGGAAGTGATGCTGTTTTAAGTTATTTTTCTGGTAACCTTTTATTGTCAGACTTTACTCACTTTGTTGATCGGTCGGTGCTGACTTCAAACCATCTAAACTACCTTCCCTGAGAGTCTATGGTGTCATCGATAGGGGATAAAGTCGACTAAATAATGCTTTTTAATGTGCAAAAATGTCTAGCCAAAGCTAATGTGCTTTAAAACATTGTGAGCTACTTTGAGCTTGCATGATTAAAACAATAAAATAAGTAATTCATCTTTTGCACAACCTGATACCGTACATTTTGTACCCTGGCTTTTCTTCATTTTATTAAATGGTAACTGTCTCCAATCCAGCCTCTTAAATCCAATGAGGCAAAAGAAACTCTCCCGAAGGCATTTTAAAAGCACTTTAAGAAAATCATTTAGCCCTACATTCCAGCCTGTGTGGTCATTTATGCACTTGCTTTGCCCTAAATAAAATGAATATAATATACCACTGTTTTGCCTGAGTTAAACAGCCGAACTATGTCTAGACTAAGTCCCTGAATTTGAACTTTTATAACTGATTGAGGAGATGTCAGAAATGCTCGTTGGAGCCATGATGCAGCTCCTCAGTGTCATCCCCGGGCTGTGACTGTGCAACAGTAAAAAGGGGAGGAGAGGCAGTGGGTAATGCCAGTGAAGCAGCGTGACAGAAGAGGGTTAATACCATCGAGCTGTGTGAAGATTGCCCCAGCCTCGTGTGGCTTTAAAGGATTGCAGGCAGTATTAGCAGCTGAATAATTATTTTTGGTCTGTTTTCTTTTTGTGCACGCGTTCTGTGTGGCACGTACGTTTCTTTCTCGTACAGCGGCGGAGCGATACACGCCTGCAGTCGCGTACGCAAACGTATATTTTTGCGTCCTGTGTGGGCAGTCCCTGAAGGCACTCTGCTCAAACTTGAATGTTCTTCATAGATTTGAGTCCAGTGAAGGAACGGTTCGGTGAAATTGCACATTTAGCACTGTGACAGGAAAATGAAATAATATTTTACCAGAAATATGAAGGGTGTGCTGAAGTGAAATAGTGATGCTTCCACTGTTTGTATACAGGGTTACATGTGCCCCTTAATGCTAGCAAAGAGAAATCCTTTATGAATATACAAACATCTATTTTTGGTGGTCTATCATGGAAAGAAATGGCAACGGTTGGAAAAACAAGGTGTGAGTCCTTGCTGTTCTGAAAGAAGTCCATGTTTGCAGCTTTTTTATTTTTTTCCAACAAAGCTTCTCTTGCATTTTATTATTTTAATTTTGTATGCTGCACTGAAAAAATATATCATTTTCACACGTGGTTTGGAAAACAAAAAACAAAAAAAACAGAAGTGCTGTCGGCACTTCAAGTGAAACAATATAGTATACAGTAGAATAGCAGTTGCATTATTTGTTACAACCTGTATGTAATGTTATTATGGAAGATGTAATGTCCTTCTGTAAATGTTGTTTAATGTTGTTTTACCTGAAATAAAATTTATTAATGCTTCAGATCTGTGTGTAATGTTTGTAGAAGATCAAAGACTTGCTCTGTTTACTGCTTTTTTTAATAACACTTTGAAACACATTAAGACCAATCCTTGCAGCAGCTGGACCAATTTTAGAAAAGATAACTATATGTATTTCACTAAAGCCCCAAATGATTTTAAATTGTCATAAAGCCACATCAAAACATTTTTACCTGAGACATTTCCTGAAACAAACAATTGATGTTTTAATCTCGGAACAGATGGTTCAACAAAAGCTGCCTTGATGTGATCGAAGATGAATGATTGAAAACGTTTCATTTTTGCTTTTTAAAAATTGGAAATTGATGTATGCTGTACCTTTGTTGTGGGCTCTAAAAGTGCAACATTTGCATCTGGATAGTTGTTAGTTCAGCCATTTCAATGTCATAAGAGGATATAGATTTGAAATTATATTTGTATATATTTGCGTAGATACATGCGATATCTCCAACTCAACGTGAGCAGCTTTATCCTTGTCAAACCCATCTTCATGAAGCAGCTAATGAGAGCCTTCACTGACTCAGGTGATGTCAGGTCTTTGGCTCTTATGAATGGAGCCTTAATAGCGCCGAGTTGTCAAAGTCTATCAGCGAGACATTTCAAACGCACTGTTAGTTCCACTGCTCCAGCCGACAGACTAAGCCCCAAAACAAAAATCACTCAGCCTGTTGTGGTAACGCGGGTTTGTTTGCACAGTGCAGCTCTTCTAACTTTCCTCTGTACCTACCGCCCGAAGAAGAAAACCTAGCATTCCTATGTCAGGGTGCATTTTACACTGGTTGCTTCTCTGCTGCAGCTCACAGACAGAGCGTGGAGCCAACTGGAAGACTCTGCTCTGCTCTTGTCTACATAAGGACTGTATTTTCCACCCTCAGCTGATTTGCTATAAACAGATTCCTCATGCACAGACTGATTAAAGGAAGTTATTTCGACTCCTACTGGCAAATGATGGAGTAAGCCTTGACAAAGCAGCGCTCTGTTGTGAGAATAAATTGAATTCATGTGAAGAAACATTCTGACGTTGTCCTTTTGGATTCCAAGCACACTGACAAAAATCATCTTCAAGAAATTTGGAAAATGCCAACTCCCGATAAGTGAACATCAACTAATTTTAATACACAAACGCATCATAAGAGTTCACTGACGTATCCAGAGAACAACAATGACCTCCTTCAGACCTTCCATTTCAATCCGTCTTCAAGGTGAACCTCAAAACACTGGACACACGTGACCACTAGTGTTCATTCATCATTTTACACACCTCCTGTTGAGTCTGCATTAGATTGGTTTTAGTTTGCCTGAGTAACATATACAAAACTAGACAGGCTTTTGACTTTTCCTCACCATTTACTTCCTACTTACTGTTTAAGAAGGACGCTTATATGTCACCAGTACTTTTAAGATGCCCAGAGAATGCTTTACTGCCTTTTGTGTGATAACGCATTATAAATTAAATGTAAAACCACAAAAGTCATGACTCTCTGATGTTAATTATTCATCATTATCATCATGTGGACACTGTTGCTTCCCTGATCTTGTAAAAAAAAACAATAGAGATAAACCCTACAAATAAGGTCTGCAAATGCAAGGATTTACACAACAACACACCTTAAGTTTGGGCACATTAGATCAAAATTCAATCCAGGTCTTTATGATTTATCACGGACAACAATTCATTTGATGCACAGGAAACAATCAATTGGTCACTTGTCACGTTTTTGAGTCTGTATTGTTGAATATGAATGTGCAGCAAAACTGTGTCCAAAAACGTTTCCATTCGTCCAAATGTTGGGGCAGTGGGCCTCTGTCTATGTTTACATACTGTAGCATTTATGGTTTTTTTAAAGAGTTCATCTTGAGCCTGATATAAATGTATGCTTTCTTGGACAAAACATACAGATTAAGAGGAAAATAGTCACTGACATGTAGTTAGGATCATAAACTAGCAGATGGTTGGCAGTGTCATTGTGAACTGAAGTGAACCTCGGCAACAGAAAAGAGAATTAGGAAAAATGTAGATCTTCTTTAACAGCCTCCTCCTCCTCCTTCTCCTTCTTCTTCTTCTTCTTCTTCTGCTTCTTCTTCTTCTTCTTCATGTGTTGGTGCTATGTTCACAACACACTCACTCATACAACCGTAGAGAGAGAGAGAGAGAGAGAGACAGGGTTAAAAAGAGAGAGAGAAATGAAGTGAGCAAGAGTCAGACCAGAGCAAACAGGAAGTGTGTCAAAATAAGAGCATTGTAAAACTTGTACTTCTAAAAAGGTCTAAATAAATATAAAAGTAAAAACTAAATAAATGACTCGTAATGTTGTCTTAAGAAATGACCATGCTTTTTTGTGGTTTACCCAAATGCGGTTGATTGAAAAAATAAAAATCCATGCAGATAAAGGCTAAAAATGTAGATAAACAATCTTGACCAATACAATTCCATTTTATTTTTATATTTTATCCAAACTTTATAAATTGATTTGTTTTAAACTTTGTGATTAATAAGAAAAGCACATTATTTCTACTTTAAAAATCAAAATGCAACAAATAAATGTTAAACACCATAAGCGCTTTACAATTCAAACAAGTATATATAAAAACATACTCAATTATAACAGCAATGAAAACATATCATTTTAGTCTTTATGTTATAATCTTTTATTTCAATATATATCTTTTACAGGCACTAAAATATGAGTCAATATTTATTGAAAATGTAAATAAAATCCTGTTAGTAACACTTTTAAATCATCAGAATTTAAATATAAATAATTCAACTTTTATTGTGTCTATTTTTTCTTAATAATTCATACACAATGCAATAGGTGGTGCATTTGTAATTCATCAGCTTTATTGAGCTAGACCACTATTTTGTGTTGGAGCCTTTATTTTTGTAGTCTGCGGCCGGATGTCACGTGTTGTTGCGGTGTACTTGACCAAAAGCAGAGAGTGAGACGAGGCAGAACAGGTTTGAACAGCAGACTGACGCTGTGTCGGGCTTCACTCAGGACTGGAGCGGTCTCTCCTCGAGGATAATATTATTACTATTTCTGTGGATTTTACCAGGACCAACATGAGTTTGTGAAGGAACTGGTGGAGTTTTCCTTTCCACTGCCTCTCATCTTCTCACCACGACTGGAGCCTGTGGATAAGGACGAGAGAATTGAGCCAGGAATTGCCAACAAAGAGCGTTCAGGGAAGTGTCGAGGTAGCGTAAGTTTGTAAAGCAACACAGAGACACTACAACAGCGGCTCATTTACGCACAATGGCTCACTACAGACTCTTTCACACCGCTTTGACTTTGTTGTTTCTCGTGGTGCTCCTGAACGCGGGCATATTCCGAGTGAACGGCCAGTACGGCGGTGACAGAGGAATGTCTATACCGGATCACGGCTTCTGCCAGCCAATTTCCATTCCTCTGTGCACGGACATCGCCTACAACGAGACTATCATGCCTAACCTGCTGGGGCACACCAACCAGGAGGACGCGGGGCTGGAGGTGCACCAGTTCTACCCTTTGGTCAAAGTGCAGTGCTCCCCGGATTTAAAGTTCTTCTTGTGCTCGATGTACGCGCCTGTGTGCACGGTGCTGGAGCAGGCTTTGCCCCCGTGTCGCTCTCTGTGTGAGCGCGCACGCCAAGGCTGCGAGGCGCTCATGAATAAGTTCGGTTTCCAGTGGCCGGACAGTTTGGCGTGTGAGTCGTTCCCTGTGCACGGCGCCGGGGAGCTGTGCGTGGGCCAGAATATGTCAGACCGAACGGACGATCCCCCGCATTACCCCACGGAACGGGCGCCCCAGGAACCCCCCACGGGTCAGTTCAGGTGCCCAGCCTCCCTCCAGGTGCCCCCTTACCTGAACTACCGTTTCCTGGGGCAGGAGAACTGCGCTGCGCCCTGTGAGCCCAAACGCTCTCATGGCATGATGTACTTTACTGAAGAGGAGCTCAAATTCGCTCGGATTTGGATTGGGATTTGGTCTGTTTTGTGCTGTGCGTCTACTTTGTTCACCGTCCTGACTTACTTGGTGGACATGAAGAGGTTCAGTTACCCCGAACGGCCCATTGTTTTCCTGTCTGGCTGCTACACCATGGTCTCCATCGCCTACATTGCTGGATTTCTACTGGAAGACAAGGTGGTTTGCAACGGCCGCTTTGAGAATGACTTTCGGACTGTGGTGCAGGGGACTAAAAAGGAGGGCTGCACCATCTTGTTTATGATGCTGTACTTTTTCAGCATGGCCAGCTCCATCTGGTGGGTCATCCTGGCTCTCACCTGGTTCCTGGCAGCAGGGATGAAATGGGGCCATGAGGCCATCGAGGCCAACTCCCAATACTTCCACTTGGCTGCCTGGGCCGTGCCCGCCATTAAAACCATCACGATCCTGGCAGTTGGGCAGGTGGACGGAGACGTGTTGAGTGGGGTTTGTTTCGTCGGTTTAAACAGCGTAGATGCACTGCGAGGATTCGTCCTCGCGCCGTTATTCGTCTATCTGTTCATCGGGACGTCCTTCCTGTTGGCCGGATTTGTTTCCTTGTTCCGGATTCGCACCATCATGAAGCACGACGGCACCAAGACGGAGAAACTAGAGAAGCTGATGGTTCGAATAGGCATCTTCAGCGTCTTGTACACAGTGCCGGCTACGATCGTCATCGCCTGCTACTTCTACGAGCAGGCTTTCAGAGAGCAGTGGGAGCGGACGTGGATCAGCCAGACCTGCAAGACGTACGCTGTGCCGTGTCCGGTCCAGAACCACCCCAACATGAGCCCGGACTTCACCGTCTTCATGATAAAGTATCTCATGACGCTCATTGTAGGAATCACATCCGGGTTTTGGATCTGGTCCGGGAAAACCCTCAACTCGTGGAGGAGGTTTTACACAAGACTGGCCAACAGTAAACAGGGAGAGACCACTGTGTAATTCAGCTTCAGATGGACTACTTTTTTGACAAACTGAATGATTTTTACATGTTTTTTTTCCTTGAACTTTTAAAAGACACCTTTTTTTAATGTACATATACATTTGTGAGATTTTTGTAAGTATATATTTGTATTTAAATTTTTAAAATCCTTTTTAAAAACACACTTTTTCATACTTTGGACATAATGGAATTGTACTCAACCATCACAAAGAGCCAGCTGACCATTAAGGATCTCATGACCTGGCTTAGTGTGGACACCGCTGGGCGCTCCGTATCGAGTGCTGCTGTCTTTGATCAGTGGACTGCCTGTGAGCAGCGGGTCTATTCTAAGCAGAGTCCCGTGAAACCCAAGTGCTTCCTCGTGGCTCCCTCTTCTCCTCATTAAGCAGCTGTAGTTTGTTGTACAGTGGAGAAGGGAAGTGTCAGCAGTGCGCGACAAGAAAACACAGACTTTGAATGTGAGTCGCTGTGACAGATGGTTGTGGCCTGTAGCTCGGGCCCTGACGGTTTTAACATTCCTTTCCATATAAAGCACATACAATCCTGCCTATTTAAAGGAGCATACCTGTGTTTTTTGGTCATGAAAACATTTGTATCGCCTTGAGTTGCATTATCCTCTGCATCGTTTTGTTGTAATGGAGACATGAGTGATGACTGATTTGAAAAAGCTGCCTTTCATTAAACTGCAGTTTTCAATCAACAAAAAGAAAGTTGACTCTTAAAATGGAGTTTTGAGACCACTGTTAGGCCACACTCAAACATCTAATTGTTTATGCTGCAACACAAAAGCATAAAACAAATGCACATGTAATCATATACTTGTGGTTCCTGTTCTCAAGGCATTTAAAGTAAATTAGAAGAAGAAAATAGGTGCAAACACAGTAGGAGACATTTCAAACAGTTGTGTAGATAGTGGCATGAGAAACAAGCACCTCTTAAGCTGTAATCAATAATCCTGACAGGTTTTAAAGACAGAAAATTGGCAACCATGATGTTTTTGCTTTTCCAAAGTGCACATTTGGCATTCAAACCTGGCAAATCGGATTGGTCGGATTTGTTGGACCAGTTTCTACCGATAAGTAATTCGAAACAGTTGTTGAAATAATTGGCAGATCAAATGACAAAGAAAAGTTGTATCCTGTTCATAAGTTATGCACTAATCTTGGCCCAACATTAGAGGATTGTACTGTGTATATTGTGTACAGGGTGGGGTCCCTTTTGCAAAACATGAGCAAACTGTGGACGTTAGCATTAACTCAGGGTCAAGGGACGTTAAGGAAAACAACAGTGAAATCAGGAATCAGATTAGAGATACTCAGTGGAGCACGTAGTTTTAGATATTTCTTCAGAAAACAAGATAACTTACAACTCATAGATGTTCACAAACTTTTAATTGTTGTAATGAAAAAAAGATCATAATTTAGCAGCATTTGAGGATATTCATAGTGCAAACCTGTCCTCAGTTTATGGACAAAAACACAAGCAAAACTATCACTGAGCAATTTTAACTGAGGTTTATACTGTTCAGGTTCTTTGTCATCATTATCCAAAATTTCTTGTCAAGCATTATAAGCTTAAGGGGCGTCTGAAGCAAACATGGCACCGCGAGTTCTGTCACAAAACCTGGGCTCTGTCCATATGTGCACATGTATTTTTAAAAAACAGATCATTTCCTTAAATGTTTCTGCAAATGTGAGCAACCATAGATGCAACCACTAAATGAGGATAAACAATACACCAATACTAAACACCAATGTTCAGATTTCTTGGTGATAAAAGTTTGTTTTGACAGAGAAGGATGTTCAGAGCTGTTACAAACAACAATGAACATGCACAAATTGCCTACATGTAAACGCTACATTTCTCTTCTGCGATTCTAAACAAACTATTTCCCTGTGTACAGAAAATGTTGAGAAGAGAGCAATGTTTTCCAGAATACCTGTGAATGTGTGGACAGAGCATTTATCTGTGGAGAGGCTTAACATGCACATACACTAACGTTGAAACCACAATACTTTCTTTTTTTTCTTTGATAGTGTAAGATGTCTATGGGCTGTTAAAGTGCAGAGGAGACTTGGGTTAATGGGAGTAGGTTGAGCCTGTAGCTGCTGCAGCGTGGACAGAACAGGAACCTGCAGCCTCCGTGTCTTCCACTGCAGGAGAAAGGAAGCCTTGTGTCGAAACGCAGACTCGTGTCAAACGCTCTTCCACTCGGTGCTTCCGCTTCATAATAATCCTTTTTATTGTGTTGACGGCTCAACAATAGTCATGGCTTTGAAGTAATTTCTTTATTGTTTTTTTTTTCCTTTGCATTTGCTATGAAGAGAAACCTTTATATTTATAGAAAAATCTTATATATACAATACATTGATTGCTTTATGAGAATAAACTGTCTCAACATTGCAACTGTCAAACCGTCTCTGCACAATCTGTTCCCTGTCTTTTTTTGTCTTTTGCAGGTTGTATAAGGATACGTCTGTATTTCTCTGATTTCTCTTATTTAAGATTGGCTAAAATATTCAGAGTAAAATCCATCCAGCGTTTTCTCTTCCTTCAGGAGACTTATGGTGAATCGGAGAGGACAAAACAACACAGACACAATTCCCTCTTTTGTGCTTCCTCTCATGTGTCCTCACTTGGCACAGGTGGAGAAAGAGGAGCACAAAGAGGGAATTTCACAGCCGCTAAAAAGGATGCAGTTTCCCATTTGATTTTTTTTGGCACACGTCGAGGGTTGTAGACTTTTCCCCGCGTCTTGCTTTCAGCCACAAGCAAAAAGAAAAATTACAAGTTATTTCACCAGCTAGCCTCCAGATTAGCCTTTAGAAACGTCAAAAAAGGGAGTTAAAATGGCAGGCTTTATAGCTCAGTTGAGTGGTGTTAAGTATGAACTCTTATGTGTAAAACTGCGCCAGACTGGGCTTAACATACTGTAGTTATCTCGGTGACGGACGACAGCTGAAACATTGTTCCATTAAGCTTGCCAGTTATGAGTATTTTTCTCTTATTTCGAGTTATTTTGGGGTATTTTCCAGCCATTATTCGACAAAGACGGCACACGGACAGGAAACCCAGAGAGAGACAGAAAGGAATGGTGAGGGGCAACTGGAGCCAGGCTGGGGTTTGAACCTGGGCTGCTTCACTAAAGAGGCATGTGTCCTACTAGCTCAGACACTAAGGCTCTCTGTGGGTGTAGTTTATTCTAATCTACAGTAATAGTGAGTTTTTCTGGTTTATACCCTTATATCTCAGCTGTCTTCACTACATTTTAGATCTTCTCAACCTCTTCACATCAAGTACCATCCCTGAAAATATTTATTTACCATCTTTCTGCCGATATAGACCTATGCCATTTTAAGTTTTATATAAACACATGCCTATCTACCTATCGTATATAAATGTTATGAATTTTGCTCCTTTGAAATCACATTTTGAATCCCACAGCTTTTTAAGAGTCCAAACATTTATTGAAATAGTAAAGTATATTATAGAAAAGTTGTAGCATGAATCAATAGTGTTACATTTTGAAGTTGCACCCAAACTTCAATCTCTTTTGTCTTTTTCTCACGTTAGCTGATGTTAAATGTAGTCATTAGAGGCCAGATCTAAAATATAACCCAAACAACAAGGTTATGAACCCGATTAGTAAACTATTTCTTATTGGGGCTGCACAAAATGAAGACAAAATACAATTTGTAGTAATATTTAAATATTATTAATGAGGATCTACTGTATCTTGCCATGTTTAAATTTCCACCTATACTTCCACAAGTCAACTTTTTTTTATTATTATTTATTTGAAGCTCCGAGGGGACAATTATTGTGACATTTAAAGCATGAATGTCTCTCACACGAATATCATTAAAGCATGTATTATAACATTATCACAATTTAAGAAGTATTTCCTATATAGTTATAATGATATAGTCCTACTTCTTATTTGAGTTTTGCGTCTGAGGCTGGTTTGTTTGTTCAGTCATTATGATTCCTTTATCAGCAGAACTCAATAAACTCAATATATTCAACAAATTCCAATTGTTTAAAGAATGTCTTAAATCTTTAGAAGTGGAAGTATACAAATATGTAAGCCATTTTCCTCCAGTGTAAAATCTCTAAATCCAGAGCCACAATCACAAAAACAAGTGATTCTTTTGTTGAATAAATCTTATATCAGAACAGAGAAGTTCTTCCAAATAATAAAAGCTACCCATGAGCTGATGCCTCGCTATTTTTTCAAGCTAATTATCCAGAACACATCCGAGGCCACACTTGAACACAACTGCCAACTGCAAAGAGAATTAACTAGCTTCTTCTACCTCTCGAGTGGGTTGAAATCAAACATTTCTCCATCCCCTGTGTCCCTGGTATGCAGCCTAATCCCTACGACACCATGTATGTGCTCGTACTAATGACTACAGCTCTTAAAAAAGCTTTTGACCCTTGCCATGTTCAAGGGTCAGCCGCGGCAGCCATTGTTCGGGGCTGCTCCAAGTGTCACGCTGCTTCCCCTTTTTATCATCAACACATTACACATCCACCACCGCATTGCACTCTTAAAATGAGATGCACATTTTGGTGTGATGGACCGGCTTTGAGCATATTTGAGACATATCAGTGTTCCCCGTGGTGAGCCAGTCTGCCGTAATATAGTAAAACCATATTGTGTGCCATCTGCAGAGGGCTCCTTGTGATTTCCCTCCCACATGGACTCTAACAAAATGGAAAAGTCGGTAGTCGTCCCTTTGCTGCAGCCTTGAATCCATTATAATAATCTCTAGCTGGAGCTGCGGTAGGATCCGAGGCCCAAAGTCCTGTTTAAACTCAGTAGCTTTCAAAACTCACATCTGGTTCCACTGTGAGATCTGGATATGAGCATACGGTATATTGTTTTACATATGTGATCATATCATGCAACAAAATCAGGCTTCTGGCTCCTGTTGCACAAGAAAAGCATTTCAAGAGCAAGATTACGGCTCTTATTTTCCCCTGTTTCATATCGAGGAACTCTGTCTTTTATTTGAGGCATCTACAGTTTCATTATGAAAAATCTCAGGCCCATTTCCACTAACAAAGCATGCATATTGGAAACATTGTTAGCAAAAACAGCAAAAAAGCAAATAATAGGAATTCAGTCTGTTATGGGTTGAAAAGCTGAAAAGGCACATTCTCCAATTTCATAGTTTTTTTTATGTTAAAGGCATAATGTGCAGGATTCATATTAAATAGCAATGCTCACTCAGTGGAAATTGCTCTTATTCTTCACCTAGAGTCCTTTAAACCAAACTCATTCTGTTTGTATTCTTTGTTTACATGTTTTTGAGTGTATTTATCTCTTGACCAATCACAGCTCAAAGAAAAAAGGAAAATAAAGGCAACGCTAAATGGCAGGAAACTAAAGTTAGATTTAATAATAATTAAAAAAAAACTAGCTTTTACTTTTATCTTTCCCTGATTTTGATCTGATAAGGAGCACATTCAGCATGAAATCCAACATTGTGGATAGTTTAGACACTGGAGTTAGAATTAATAAATACAGCGTGACAATAAACTAAGTTAAATAGTTGTCAAATATATCTCAGACTCAAAGAAAAGAGCAAAGAAAAGTGAAAGATGGTCTACTGAATTATTTTTATAGATTTAAAACTAAGCAGAAAGAGTCGTTTTGTGATAAAGGAGGAGAATAAACTGCTTTTTGACAGCTGAATGATGATTGGCTGAGAGGAAGAGGTGGAAGGTTGTGATTGGCTGAGAGAGAGACTGTCAGATGTGATGGAGGAGTTTTTCAGGTTGAATTTACATGACAGCGAAGTGTAAAAATGCTAAACATATTCGGAAAAACAATAGAGATGGCACAATTGTAAACATAGAAACAGTTTGTAACGATGTTTTTTGTATTCTTTGCTACAATATTGTATTTATTTTAATTTATTACAGCCCCATACATGAATAATTGTCTGCTGTATCAAGTTAAATAAACACAAGCCTTAGCAGAGCACAGTAGTTTCTAGAGCAGGTAGTGATGAGGTGATTCAGTCGGGACCCTCAGGTGATGGGGGCCCCCGGCTGTGTCTCCAGAGCAACACTTATTGCTGCGGGCCTCCCTCGACCCTCATCCTGCCTCTTGTCATCGGACCGCTCCACTGAACATCACCCCAGGGGGCACTTTTAGGCACTGTTCTCAAACTAATTGGCTGCAGCACTGTCCGGCCAATAGCCTCATAAGATGCTCATTTTCTGGTTTGGCAGGTTTTTTCTCCTTAAGGGCAACTTGGGAAGCATTAGCGCCTCCAGCAGAAGCCTGCACACACTGCTGCTGTGTTTCTCCATCAATGGAAAGCCACCAAAGTCCCTAAACATGAAGAAAAAAAGATCTTATTTCCCAGAAGTCCCTGTACGAGTCTGCTTCAGTGTGTTCTAGTGCCATTTCTGTCATAGTTACAAGTTATAATCTGGGCACACTTACAAAGAGTGTTATTTAGTATTTTAAATGCATGTGTTTATGGTTGCATTTAAAGAAAATAAGTTTTTTCATTCAATCACAATAATAACATTAATACAGTTCATGCTAGTAATGCTTTTTGGTCCTTAAAAAAGTGCAATACAATATTTTTAAAGCTCCAAATTACAAAATGACACGTATAGTTGCATTGCTTGACACATTATTTTTGCTGCTCTGTGTACTCCTCTCTGATGTGCTATAAATAAAAGTTACAGGCCTCAAAAAAAATGGACCGCCAGTGTTCATTTTTCCCCCCGAGATTTCTATTTTGCTCGTCTTTGTTGAATTGTCTCACCGCCTCAAGGTCAGACTTTTATTTAGTTTTTGTCAGCTCCAGTTTTTACAGTAACTTCTCGCCAAATGAGGCGGCCCCATGCTGCCTGACACTGTGAACTCCACCTGCCTGTCTCCACCTGTGGATGACTGATGTGTTGTTTTATAGACATCTTAGGCTGTCTCTCGCTCGTACACCCACGAATGTCACTGCCTATGCTGCTCGAGTCAGATCACTGCCTCCCTCTTGTTCCCTTTTTATCTCCTTCCCTCCTTTCCGCTGATAGTTTCACGCACCAAGAGGCAACAGCCACGTGCGTGTGCTCTCATATCATTTGCATTACAATTTAGATAAGAACTGCTAAACCTATACATGCCCTGATTTCTGCGCTAATGCAAGTTTGGAGATTACAAGACACTTACTGGGAGCAGAGAGGAGTTGTTGTCAGTCTTTTTTGCACCAATCATAATGAAGCTTTGAGATGGCATGTGGCGGTGTTATCAAAGATCGCACTGTTCACTTATTCTCATGGGAACGAGGAGGTGCTGTGAGAAATGTAGTGTCAATCATTGGGGCACTGTGTCTTTGGAGATAATCTTCCATAACTCCCACCCGACAATCATCCCACTACATCGGCCCAGCCAGCCCCAAACCTTCAAACTTTAATTCACATTGAACTAAAGCTACACAATACATTTTAAAATCAAATCTTCTGACATAAAGCAGGTATTTATTTATTTATTTATTTGTAACACTATCTCACAGGGAAACTGTATTATCCAATTGAAAAAGGCTAGTATAATGGAACCCCTACAAATGTGTAGTATTCATCCAAAACTATCTCAAGACAGACAGAGGCATCCTCAGTGTTTTTCTATAAACCGCAAAGCCACCCGAAAAAATAAACAGCTGTAGCTTCAAGATAAATTGTTATGAAATATGGAAAGACAAAGAGATTGGTATTTATTATGTTTACTGCAGATACAGTCAAGATCAAAGTACGAAGACCTAATGATCTGTCTATGCATCTACTTTGTGAATGCAACCCGTCTAAAGGTCACTATGTTCTGTAAACACGATTTAATAGCTTCTGCCTGCTCTGGGCTGAAAAAAGAAAAGAAAAAGGCCACTGCCAAGCTACTGTTCTCCATTGACTTTGAACAGGAAGACATTTTCAACAAAAGTGAACCTCTAAAAACTTTTGCTTAGTGTGTTCAGCAGAAACAATCCATGACATTCACCCATTTGCCACGAGTTGTACCTAAGAAAGGATAAGTAAAATTTCTTCTGAGAGCTTGTAGTTTTTTTGTTGTCATCTGGCCTCAGGATTGAATCATGCATATACACATCACTAAGACACACAAAATGAACTAATTGTGACTTTTATTTATCAATTTCTGCAGAAACCTTTATATTCTTGGTCTTTTTGGCAGTTCAACATACCAAGAGCAAGACTTTAGATACAAGTCTCAGGCAGTAACACAGATCAGCCTCAACACTCGCAGAACATTAGGTAAACATTATTCTTATCTTGAAATGACACCTGTTAGTGGGTGGGATTTATTAGCAGCGCAAGAACCTATTATTCAGCCATTACTTTGACAGCAGAAAAAATAACATTGACTGACATTGATAAGGACCACATAGAAATGACTTTATGAGAAACTAGGCTGTTTTGATTCAGACTAGTTTCTTATTATTCACGTTTATCACATGGGAAGAGTTCTGAACAGAAACACTTACAGTTTGAAGCAACTACAGTAAATGCTTCCCATAAATGTACACACAGATGGCACATTTAAAGACAAAAATGATTTAGGTTTTATCCTCCCTGCAGTTTTTCCTGCTGAGTGACACAGCAGTATAACTTCTCCCCAGAGAAATAAGAGAAGAATCTTAAAAAGAAGAAAAAGTGCTTATATCCCGTTTTTGTGTGCAGTGGCTGTCTCCTTCTGAGCCAAAGCTCAATGAAAGAATGCAAGCATGAAATTTTCCCTAATGCAAGCTATCTGTTCTCAACCTTGACTGGTGCAGGTAAGAACTATGCAAGAAAATGTGAACTAAATCCTAAGTTTCATGCTTTAATATCAACTGATGAAATATAAAACTGGGACTGGGTTGAAGTCAAGAGCAAACCCATTGGAGCCATATGGTTTTCTGGTTCAGATCAATTGGTTCTCATATGTTAGTGGCCTATTTCTGGGTTCACACTTAGGAATGATATCCTACTGCGTTGACAGCTGTTTACAGCAGAGACACCTCTTTTATTTTGTCTAAAGTTTCGTGCAGCCATCCATCTCAGACACTTCCTTTTCCATTTTCCACATTCCCGAAAGGTTCACTTGGGTCTTCGCTGGACATTAAGCACTGAAGTATTTGGGTCGTTTCAGAAGAGAAGCTTTGCATCGAGGTTATGTCCGTCCATCATTACGTGTCTCAAGTTGCTGTGAAACTTCAAACCGGGGCAGATGCTGAATGCAATTAAGAGTTTAAAATGTACTGATGAAAAACAAACAGAGTTCATATTGATCTCTTTTCATCCATAAAAAGAGTGAGGGGTTGGATAAGATATTTATTTTTCTATGGCCTAATATCAAAACAACATTTACCCCAAAGACAGGCAGATTTCCCACAAATATCTACATTTTTGAGGGCTGTGGCTGTTCAAAAAATCAAACCATCAACCTTTTTAATGCTTTTCACAACATTTTTTGTACTCAGAGTCCAGCAGGAGTTCATAGAGCTGGCAAATGTGTTCTACCAAAAGTGGAAACATATTGTTGAGTGATATTTTTTTAATAATAATGGTTTATGGATCACCAAGAAGTCTCAGTCCAGTGATTCTAACAAATCTTTTAAAAGCACAATAAATGCTACAATTGGATTAGATTACAGCCTGAGTACCAAGAAGTCCCTCCAGATTGTGTTTCACATTGTTTTTCACAATAAAGCACAGTCTGAAAGAACATTTTGGAGCTCTACATTTCAAGGTGGATCTGTTTTTACTTCACTAACATATCGCTGCGTTTCAGTTTCATCTTGATCTTAATGAAATTCTATGAAAAAAGTTTGTAGAAATAACTTTGAAAACTCAACCCAAAGTAAAAACAGGAGCAACTATTGTATTTAGAGATGTCCTGTTGTTGTTGTAAATGCTGTTAAGGATTTCCTCATCAGTGTTTTTTTTTTTTTTTTTATGTGACTGGTTTAAAACCGCGGGCTCCATTTCCTCCAGTGAGCGCTGTGTGGTTGAGCAGACACAGAGTCGTCCTAATGGGAAACACAGACGGGGCTTTAAATATCCACTCTGCAGCTCCCTGTTATGAGAGTGTGCTGCCAAAGGGGGTGTAGCGAGGGCGGGGCGAGGGTGGAGGAGCGAGGGGGTAATGCCAGTATACTCGAGGCTGCAGCGGGGGTAATAAGAACCATGCTGCCAGGGGTTAAAAGTACTTAATGACTCATTCGGTAACAATGCTCTGCGCCCAAAACGTAAAGATGTGACGATAAAGGCAGCTGTTAGACTGGTATTTCAATTGAGAAGATTTAAAAATAGCATCCTTTGAGGTTGTCATATTGAAGACCAGGCTTAAGAGCATTTTTAAGATCATGTCTTAGAGTCTAACTTATTTTTACTCATTTATTTTCAATCATTTTTAGTCTTTACTTGGTCTTGAACGTTGTTTCTGGATTTTAATTCTACATCAACCATCATCAACTCATCATTAGTCCCTATATTATTGATTCTTTTTACTGGAATTTGTTGTTGTTGTAATGTGTTATACCTTAGACTTGGTTAAGGCCTGGCTTTTCTGTATTGCTCAGAGAGAAACGAGGCTAAAGGCAGATGGGATGGACCCTGCAATAAAGCTACAAACAGACAAAATCTGTGTGGGATGTACTGTTTGTCATTGCAGACTTACTTTTCATTTCGCTTTAGCTCATTGGAAAAACCAACAGAAGCCTCAGTACAACACTTGTCATCAGGTTTTCATCCTTGCTTTTGTTTTATTGCTTGAAATTCGATGTTGATCATTTGCATTGGGAGCACGTCCCAGAAATCTGTATCTGGATCCAAAAATAGAGTTCGATGTCAGGGTTTCTTCCAGCATGACATGATTTGCTCAAATTTGCTCGAGACATGCCACCAAAATCCTGACTTCGAAATAGCAATTACAGATCAGTGACAAACTGCCAAAGTCTCAAGGGTGAGTTGTTTTTAGTTCTGTGCCGAATTGATATCACCGCTGATGTTTTGTCTTTGATGTGTCACTCTAAACATTCGCCAAGTGCTGGTCATACCTGATTGAGCGAGGCTGCACTGTGTAGGACTGAACACAAGTGCATTCACTAATTTACCTTTTAGTGATGTTAAGTTTTCTAAGACTTAAATGGTGCTGACAGGCGTATTTATCTCATTTGTAACGCAAGGCTTCATTAGCTCCAGCAGCAAATGTACCAACTAATTTCATTCCCAAGGTATAATATAGTGCTATACTGACAGACCTGTAGCATCTTATGTTCACATTTTTAGGTTGCAGTTTTATCCCAGTGGTATTTAATTAAACAAACTGTTACTAAATGGCACTTACTCGTGTGGGTGATGGTGTTGCTTTATGTCTATCCATCTCCTTCCCTTCAGCGTCAATGAAAACAAGATTAGTGACATTTGTATGTATCAAGTGTCTTTTTACTTGCCATCAGTGCAAAAAGGGTTTAAGTGCATGTAGTTGCCACGCTGTTTTATGTTGGAAAAATTATTGGAGCATTACATTTCATCTAAACCAAAACTCTAATGTAAGATATTGTAATTTCTTTCAGTAATTTTTGAAAAGTGTTGCATAAGAGATCTGTCTTCTATATGAGATTATAGTTTATCATTCTACAGGAAAAACAAGAGAAAAAAAAAAGAGAAAAAATATGATCGCTGTTTTGCAAGTTAGTAAAATGTCAGTGTCCTGCACGAGAAGAAAAGAGTAAGTAATACAGTCCACAGTCCACTGCCATAAGGCTTTACACCGAGGTTTTATGATAGGTTCAGGCTTAGATCAAGGAAGTGCTCTTTTGCAATACACCAGGAATAAATAAAGGGTCTAGTATTGAATGTCAAGGCAGAACAACATCTGTTTTGGATTAAAGAAAAATAATACGGCTTTATTTAAAATTGGGCTTGTCTGCAGAAACACAGTAAAACCAAGTAAGTAACAGCACACTGAGGCTGTGCAGGTTGTTTCAGGTTCCCTGAACTCAGTGTGTGGCGTGTGACGCTGAAGGGCATCTTAAGCATCAGAAGAAGACAAATGAGCCTTTGACCAAACTCCTTTATGATGCTGTATTATGTCTTTAGATGAGACTGGGTGTAGTGTAGCCACAGACTCCTTGAGTAAGCTTTATCTCTCGTATCATATTCAGGTTAAGAAAGAGCACCTTGGACGGTGAAGATGGATGGTGTGGGTATTATCGCTGTGTGAGTCCAGTGCTGTGCCAGAGTGTGGCTGGCAGCTTCATCGTGGGCCAGAGAAGTGAACAATGAGCAGTGAGACTCCAGTGATTTATACAGAACAGCTGTCTGGGGGGGTCCAATCATAGCTACCAGCAGCCGCCGACTCAGAGCAAACAAAGGGCTATTTATTGTGGGCATTACATGGAGATGGATGTGCTCTCAAATACTGCAGTGGGAGAGGGGGACTTCAGAGAGCAGGCAGAGCGTGGGACGTGGGATCCCAGTCCGGCACCAGCCTTTATTAGTGGCGTCCCAATAATATAACCAGCTCTCTGAGGACGGCCATAGAATTTCCTGTTCTTTCCAAATCTTGGGCAGAAATGAGGCCATCTCTACCTCTGGTGAGGAGAAACCCCGCCGCAGGCTGGAGACAGAGCGGCAGAAAAACACAGACGGAGCCAGACTGGCTTCACACCAAACCTGCAGAAGGTTTATACCACCCTACCTCCTGAGTTTCATTTTCCATGCTCTGTCGCTTTTCTGTCCAAGTATTTAATGACTCAACTCTTCTCACTGAGTTCATTTGCTGTCATTATGTGGCTGCACACAGACATTTCCTAAATACACAGTTTATTTAGGAATTTTGATGCCGGCCACTTTATGTCACTCTTCTGACTTTCTGACGAGTGAAGAGGTGATTAAGTAAAGTCATGTTGGTGTTGGGACCAGTCTGCTGTTTCTCAATGTGATGGAAGTCCTGGTGCTCGCCCAAATGTCTAAGAACATCAAAGAAAACCATGAGTCTCTGCCCTTCAATCATACTCTGCAATGTGTTTTTGGAGCATTTAAGATGGATTTGAAGCGGACGATGGAACATTTGAAAAGTGGTTAATGGTGCTTTTTACCTGAAGTATTATATTGTGCATTAAAATAATAAAAACGTTCTAGGTGGTCTGCCTGACTGTACATATACTTCCTTGATTTTAAGGTAAAATTAATTTGAGCTCTATTGTATACTGACTTTGTGTGAGGTATCATACCTTATCTTTATTCATGTTCAGCTTAAAAATGCAATGCTTGTCTTGGAAAAGTGAATTAGCTTAGCATTACAAGATCTTTCTTCACTTTTTTTTTAGGTGATATGTCTTTAGAAGTGATATGTTAGAGAATAGTCTTTACTTAAAATCTGACTTTGTGTTTACCTTCACTTTTGCCAAAACCAACTCTTGATTATTCATGAATAACTTGAGTCCAATCCTTACCTCAATTGAGTAAAAACCTTTCCTCGTTAAGGCTCCGTTCTGACGTAAACAAGGCTTTATGAGACTTTTCTCGACAAAAGCACAGCCAGACTTTAATGGTCAATACTGTGAGTGTTCACTGTTGTTGATGGTTGCACAGTCTCGTTCTTCGGCTCAAAGGTTCGAACCAAATTCCCGAACATCTCTCACTGTTTTTCTTTTAGAGTCAGATTTTGAGGTGTAAATCTGAGCCCTTTTGGTGGCAGCTGTTTTGTAGCTATGATTTATGCAGGAAACTTTTTGAATTTGGAATGAAATGTTTGTCACGAAAACCTTGACAAGAGCTGCAAGCTACAAATGTGAATAGGAATCTCCACGTTGGTGACATGAAGCCACTTTTTGAACAAGTTAGTGAGGTGAATAATTGAGAGCCATAGTGTTTTGCCTGTCCGGCTGTTTCCCATCATGATCTGAAGTGGGCTGAGGGACGACTGGAAAACTGTGCTGATTCTTGCAGCTTTTATGTTGATGAAGTGACAGAAAATGGCATAAATGAGCTCTTCACTCACTTTGTAGGTGGTCTGCATGGCCGATTGTTAGTTGTGCAATATAGAAGAAATAGTATTATAGCTATTGTTGGACATTTGTGAATGGTTTGTAGTGTTGAATAGAGTTGGAGTATGAATGGAGATGGCCATATTGGTCGCTTAAAGACACACCTCGAACAAGTGTGGTCCACGTTGGTTTGAGTGGCCTGCTGTTTCTCAAAGTTGATGGAGGTTTTGGTGCTGGACAAAAGTTGGAGAATAATATAATGGTGTCTCTGCCCTTCATTCATGGTTTTAAGATGGATTTGAGGTGGACTTTGGAAGATTTAGAAAACTGTAAAAATGTGCTGCTTTTTTTCTTACATGAAGCATTATAATACACCTTTAAAAAAAAGACGTTGCCCAACTTTCACGGTGGTCTCTCAAGCCGTATTTGTGTCTGTCAGCGTTTTTTTGTGTAAAGAAAGCTCCATTTCACAGTGGCCCCTTCATTATGGCAGAAATGGAGGACAAGCTTAAAGAAACAAATCATAATCAGTTTGTAGATACAGTCAAGTAATACAGAGGTTTGTACTCTGATTAAAAGGTTCCTCATCTTCATTTAAAATAGCTTTTGCCCCACTTCAAATGGAAACACAAATGGTGGAAATGTGCAAATTACTCGGTGTGCAGTCGAGCTTTTGTATCTGCTGACCTTGCTGCTTACATCTGCAATACGGCTACAACCAAGAAAACTGGAGAGATGTGAATTAGGAGCAGCCCTGGGGTTTGATAAATGACAGTCATCAAGTAAAGGAAGTTCGAAATCGAGGCCTGTCTCTTTGAGCTGAACTGTGGATAAAAAATCACCAGGTCGTTGTTTTGAGGAAGTAGTTTAATATCTCTTTCACTCGAGAGATTTGTTTGCTTGTGTTTGAGTATCCTGTATTAGTCTCCTGTTTGCCGCTGCTGGACTTTCATGAATGGATGAGTGTTGTGTTTGTTTGGAGCTGGGCCCGGGGCCTCTGCCGACTCACAATCACAGGAAACTCATTCATCCATCTCCCTGCTGAAACATAACACTTACAGACCACTGGCGCAATACTCCTGCACTCACTCATCAGCCAATTACTTACACATCTAGATTAGCTCATTTAGAAAACTAAGGAAGTCTCAACTGGACTCTGTTAACAGTGTTTCCTCTCGTTATCCGTTTGTAAAATGATCTGAACCATGTGATACCTTTCCGCCGCGAGGGTCAGAGCTTCCTAACTCTCTCTAGTTAAACCACTAAACTGTGACTGTGTAGCTTTCTTCATCGACAACCTGCACACCTCCCACAATAATACCTCAAAAATGCCCATTGGTTAGTTCGGAGACACCCACTGGGTAAGCGTTTATCCACATTTTCCGGAGTCGAAGCCAGGCTGAGTAAGTGTTACAGGCTGCAGACCTGACTGTAGACCGCATTGGTTTGATGATTTTTAACTTCTATTTGCTCTCATAACACAATACCATATCACTTTAGTGAGCCTGTGACCTAAATAACACCACTGCCAGGCAATTATGATTTCCAAAAAGGAACATGTTCAAACTAACAAAGTGTTTAAACAGTAGAAAATCCAAACCGCGAACACTGTGTTCAAGATGGTGCAATACACTGCAATTATTCTTTTGTCTAGAAAATATTTAATTATCTTTGTACCAATGGCTCAAACAGACATTTAACTTTATGTGGTTCTGTTTTTATGTTTATGTCCACTGTCTGTGTTGAGAAAAAGTACTGTCTGGTCTAATACAACACAGGTGGGTTAACACGAGGCTGTAAAGTGGACCTGGTGTGTGTCCAGAACATGTTAAAGGACTCACTCAGGGACCAAACATCAGTATATTGCACCTTGGGAATAGGTCACTGGCTGTTTTATGTGTGAGCGCAGATGCAAATGTAGGTGTTTCATTAAAATGCAGGCAGGACATAAGCTGTTTAACCCAGACATGATGCAGACATGTTCCACCTCTCTTTTATGTAAATAGGTATGAGCAAAAAATAAGAATACATCTGTGCGGACATAGCCATAGGTGTACCTTGCCAATTATTTTAAATTCTGCTTTTCAAAATGCAGCAACAAAATGACTTCAACACATATTAGAGTTGTAAGATAAATGGAAAAAGAATGGAAAACAATAACTATGTTTAATTCTATGTCTTCAATTAACCTTTGGCAAAGAAAATGTAACAATTATTCAAATTTGAAAATGCTGTTTTATTTTATATTTAATTTAATTTAATTTAATTTAATTTAATTTAATTTAATTTAATTTAATTTTATTTTATTTTATTTTATTTTATTTTATTTTTTTATTTTATTTTATTTTATTTTATTTTATTTTATTTTATTTTATTTTATTTTATTTTATTTTTATTTTTATTTTTATTTTTATTGTTGTGCACTCCCTTTTCAACAAAATAAAACAGGAGCAACCCTTAATGCTTCTCAGTTTGCTATATGTGGACAGTGAATATAACACTTGTTCTTATCAGTTATGTGTTACTTCCTTTTTTATCACTTAATAATACAATACATTACGTTTTAAACTAGTACTAGTACATTTTCCAACATTACTTTTGAAATGAAAATGCACTAAATTGAACAGAGCCTCTGTGTGCTACCTGTACTTAGCCCATAAAGTACCCATAAAGTGAGCACCTTATCCATCCAACATTACCCATATAAACTGCTATATATCATTTCTTTTACTTGCATGTTTTAACATTCAAATTTCACTCTAAAGCCAACAATTTTCAAAGACAAAGCCAAAGTATTAGGTGGTCTTTTTAATGGCGGCGTAGGAGTGAGTCAACAGTGATGATTTTGTTAAACAAGCCAGCACTTCATCTTCAAAAAATCTTGGCTGTTGGAGCAGCCACTTGGCCATATGCAACATCACTTTTGAACATTTTTGACATCTAAACCACTCCAAGGAACATAAAAGAGCCATCATATTTATCCTGGAATTATTTTTCCATTGTGTGCAGTTTAAAGCATGGCATTGTTCAGAAACGTGTGCTGCGTGGACTCCCCGCTGCGCGCTTATAGCAAACACATGCCGAGGCTGAGTTGTAATGATTTAGACTATATTTGAACCTGCCACGACCACAGCACTAGAACAATCTCTCATCGTCAATTTTAATTACCCGAAGAGCTTGGCCACCACTCTCCGCAGTGTCATGGCAAAGCGGCTTTAACTGCAAACCGCGCTGGCAGGATTTGGGTTTCCCTCCTTCCTGGATTCAATTATGTTTTCCAGAAACTCTCACTGAAATCAGGCAATGGACTTTAGAGGAAATTGGCAGCATTTTTCTGCATGTGTGATGACCCTGGTCTGGTTTTGCATTTTTAAGCAAAGTGTTGAAAATACACAATAATTATGGCCTTTGTTAAAGCTTTTAAGTGGAAAAAAATGGATTCTTAGGAAGCCCCAGCGTCACACTAACTATGAAACTAATGTGTGTCTCTCTCAAATGCATTTAAACACCAACCAATAACAATAACAAAATTTATAATACGTTTTTTGGCCCAATTTTTATTGATCAGCTAAAAGTGATCCATATGTTGCCAATTAATCGTCTATATTGGTAATCTTACACTGTAGTATAGAGAATTGTCTCATAGGCCACATCTAAATCCTCAAATTAAATCTCTCGGGACACAGTCAGTACACATTTGGAGCATTATGCATTAAAACTAGCCTCATTAGGATCGAACCTTAAATCCAGATCTATAATGCCATCTGGACATTTTTGACTGGGTTAAGACCAATGCATTTTCATTTGAAACACAAAAATGCTAAGAAATCCTTCAGCCGGTCATGTTGAAGGATGAGGTTTGCAACATATTATTAAAGCACGTATTTTTAAAGCAACAATACGTAACTATTCAGGATTTGAGGCCAGGAGGAGCTCTGTCTGCAAACACTCAAAGGTGGTCACATTTCAGTCTCAGTTTTAGCCATTTTCATGCTAAATGTCAGTTCAGTGGGAATGAAACACCACAACACAACACAAGTAAGGCATTGTGGAATCTAAATACATTAACCTAGGCTCATCAAAGCAATACATTTCGAATCTTTGTCAATCAACATCTCTGTGGTCTAGTTTTCTTACTAATAACTTATTGTCTTACTAATCTCTTACTAAAATAACTGTAGGAGAGCCAAAGCACTACCAAACAAAAGATGAATAGTATTAAAGTTCACATGTAAACAGATGAATGGGCATTTCTCTGTAAATCAGGTTCTCATGTTTAATCTTTACAGAAAGAACTCATTGTTGTGTTGCTGGATGTGTGTTTGGTGTCAGCATATGAGCTTTTTAATTAAGACTCACAGTTCAAGTTTCCACAGAGGCTCTGTGTGTGTTGGGTTACCTGAGGTGGGACAGAGCATGGCTTCGCGGGACAGAGCTCAACCCAAGATAAAGTCCAGCGTTCTGGCTCCTTCCTGCGCCCTGGGGTAAGAGGGCAGCTGCAGGGGGACACGGGAGATGGGTTGTGTTGCGACGGCTATAGCTCGAGGCCCGCTCCCCGAACAGGGTCCTGTTACCGCTGTGGGGACGGAGATGAGTGAGCCGGGGTCAGGGGTCACCGGAGCTTCCTCGGCTGTGAGTCGGAAACAGGCGGGAGACGGTAAAGTCTGTTGGATCTGTTTCAGCCTGTGTTATTGTCCCAATGAAAGCTTGACTCCCAGCAGAGGTAAAACAACACATTCACAGGAGTATCACTGTGTTTACTGGGCTTCACCAAGAACGTCCTGAGGCCACGGGCAGCGCTTCAAAACGACTTTTTCATTATTAGATGAATCATTATGACCTTTCTCCTGATGACTGAGGTTTACAAACACCTTTTTTCCAGAATATTTTTAAATTCACACTTTCTTAATCGGTGTAAAGGTCATGGTTCCTGAGTGAGGGATGTCTTTGTGACATATTTCGCTGGGTATCAATATTACCCAATTTAACCAAGTCTTCATAATGTAATTATTTAAATATATACAGGAGAAAGAGGGCCTCACATACTTAGTTATTAGTTGTTGAAACCCATCCTCAAAGTGTGACTGGACCCTGCTCCTAATCGTCCACACACTTCATTCAAAAGACCTTAAATCTCATAGATATTACTAATAAATTCAGTACGAGTGCCCACCTGAGCAGGGTCTATTTGCTTAATCCTGTTAATCTAATTGATAGAGCTGCGGGGGAGGGGCCCTCGGGTGCAGTGGGACCCCCGATTGGCCGTGATGTCATCTTCTCTCCTGCTTTTAAAGCGGGCCTCGGCTCTAAGTGCTTTCCAGTATGTTTGGAGATCAAAAGCCACACTCGCCAGAGCAGCTTTAATCACCTCCTCTGCTGGGGGCAGGTGTGTGTCAATGTGTGTGTATGTGTGCTGTTGGTTGTGTGGTACGGATATGCAAAGGGTTGCTGGCATTTCCAAAGATAGCCAGGCTGACATTTCTATTGACTTTGATGTTGATAATCCCTCACAAGTTCCCCAAAGCTAACTGATATTTATGTGTGTGCAGACGCTAAGTATTGGCTGGTAGGTAGCTGGGTCAGAATCAACATTATCAGTGTTTACCTATGAAAATGTTCCAGATTGGAGAGTAAACACTTTTATAACATCAAGGCTGATTTTCCATTTTTGCCCGCTTTGATCCTGGTGATTTCCCCACGGACGAATCACAGTTCAGCAGCATGACATCAAAGTTTAAAGGGCAGTTAAATGCCTCATTCATCCAGGGGCGGACCGTGGGGTGTCAAAGGAGGAAACACCTTATTATGCTCTAAGTGTAAAACCACAGAGCGGGAACAATGGAATATGGATCACGAATGTTTAAAAATGTTGAATGATATGTGCTGAATGTGGGTAAACACACTTCTTATTCCGTATTTTCTTCTGACGCTCATTTCATTATATTATTCTAAGACAGCTACATGTATTACTCTTTTAATTATCATTCAAGATGTAAATGTCGTCTTTGAAAATACAACCTTAGAAACTGACAGAACAGACTCTCACTTGTGGGAATGGGTTTTCTGAATGTTGTGATCAAAAGATGATATGTTACTCCCTAAAATGACAAGCAGGGAAAGTTTTTGTCTTGCGGTGGTTTTGACAGACAGCAGATGATTAGCCTCATGCCGCTCATGTTTATCTTGTAAACTGATAACATCCTCTCGGGCCCAGGGCTGTGTTTGTGTGTGTCAGAGGTTAATGGAAGCATGTCATTAGACCCTGCGGGGGACGGAGGGCCCGGGACGGCGGAGGTCGGCCTGTGTCACGTCTGACAGTATATCTCATCATCCGACGCGGACTGTAAAGACGGTCGGTTTGGAAAACACAGTGTCGTTTTAGGCAGGTTGTATTATCTGTGGATCAGTGGGAAGCAGCTGTGAGGAAGACTCGACATGCATCACCAACTTTCTGCAAGAGTTTGTGTTTATGGTGTCTACGGGCTTTTGTGTGGACTTCCTTTCTTTACCTAAAACAACATTTAGCACACCACAAAGCAGTCATATTTAATAGCTGATCGTAACCTGGATAAGACCTCACATGTCACGACTGACTCAAGATCAAATCAAAGGAAACAGGACCTATTTTTTCTCCACAAATACATCAGATTACCTTAAACTTTTTTCAGGCAGACCACTACAATCCTGCAATTATCTCTTGTTAAACATTGCAGGAATGAACTGCCAATTTGTCCATCTTTGCTGTTGCTTCCCTTTTTCTTTAAAAAGGAAATACACTTCCTTAGTTTTATCAGTTCCTTATTGATACACTCACTTTTCACGGACGAGCATGTGAGTGGCCAAAAATCCGATAAGAGCTGATTTTTTTTGTCATATCACTGGATAAAAGGTCATAGAAGACAAAACTAGAATAAGGACCATGTGCAGTCAATCCAAATCCAGTTACAGTGAGCATAAGAATAAAACAAACTAAATCTTTCCCCCCTGAGCACAACATAAAGGCAGTTCTCATGATACAGTATGACATTCCCGTTCTATGTGCTATTTCAGTAAACACTGACCTAAACACTGTTTTCCAGGCGTGCTGCAGACATGAATGCACGCTAGGATTGTTTTCACATTATCATTAGTGATTGTGCAGACAGAAAATAACCCCCATCCAAAACGGAAGCAGCGTACAGTTAAACAGAGCGTGCCCACCTCTGTACACCCCTACATTAGTAACTGAGGCCTGACAGCAGCCGGTGCTAGTCCCGACTTGTCTGTTGTTGTCTGTCTTCCTCGGTGCAGCCTCGGCGAACAGGTGGTGGAGTCAGTCAGCCTCTTATCAGCGCTCCGCTCAGGCCCCGTGCCTCACCAGAAATGACCGGTTTCTTCGACAGGTCATCTCCTGCAGAGGAAGCCCTGTCATCTGATATTCTCTGTCCCGGCCCTGCCTTTTATTCTGGTTTTCCCTTCTCTGGCCTTAATACCTGCAGAACCCCCTCCCACCCATCGGCCCGCTCCCCTTTCTCTGCACAGTTCAAAGGAGATCCGGTTACTGCTGTATAGTACACTGCTCTCCAGTGATTTGCAGCAGATGAGAACAACTGACAGCACTTTACTCGTAAAAACTCTCCTTATTGTTTAGTATTCTACAACAATGGGCTCCAAGTACTGTCATATGACTTTTTATGGAAAACTGTCCTTTCTATTCTTGATGAGCCATAGTGCATTACATAGACAAATAATCTGTCCTCTTGAGTTTACAACGGGTATAAAACATGGCTGAAATCAGATACGTTGTTGGCAAATCTCAGCCATATACTGTGTTTACCTTTATGTTTAGCCGTTTCTAACCGTTACTGTTGCTTGTAAAACGGACTAATTAAGGGCAAGGCAGGTGTAACTTAATGGCAGCTCAACTGTTGATGGCTTTGTCTGTTGTGAGCACTAAAAATACATATTGTTTATGGTCTTGTCTGATCTTGTCACCAAAGTCATCCCCTAAAGAGAATAACAAAACGGTCTCCATGAAACACGATATCGCAGAAGAAGAGCTACTTAATATTCCAACGATCTTTGATTTAGCCGCGGGAGTTTACGTCGTTGTGAAGAAGATTTAACGGAACACAGTATCTTTCCGATGACGGGTTTTAAAATAGATCTTACTATTTCCCCAAAGTCCTTTCTTTGAATATTTTTTCACCTTTAATGATAATGGAGAAAGACAAGAAGCAGACTGAGCAAATAGACCCAACCTGGATTTTATCCTCGGTCACTTCGTAGTGTGCTTGTGATATTGTTAACATCAAATCATTCGTCAAGTTTGTCTTAAAGCTGTTCATTACCAAAATAAAAAAAGAACCAACTCAAAATCAGGGAGTAAACTAACTTAATTGATGTGTGGATTGAATGGTTTTAATACAAACATTCTTCTTGCAAACATCATGAGCCAAAATAATTTTAGAAAAAGAATCAATGTCTTTAAAGTCTCTTATTCAAGGGACTTTTTAAAAACTAATACCTTCTTCTAAAACTATTTGGGTGCACTTCATCCTCAAGAAAGCCCTTTAGATGATATCATGGGAAACCTCACAGATATGGTTTAATTTTGGTGTAATTTGAGTGATTTGAGTCCTGTTATAGATTTAAATGTAGTGTGTGTTTACATCTGTCTAGTACAACGTATTAAGAACTTTTCTCCTTCCTTTGTCTCTGTGCAACGATCAGTTTAATGGCCTTCACGTCTCTATAGACCACAGTGCAGCTGGACAGACTCAGATTACAGACCAGCATTTAGCACAAACAGGACTGGCAGGAATAACACGTAATGACCTTTGAAAAGCAGGACACGGTCATGTGATTTCTGCTTCCAGTTTAGAAAGTGAAGTCTCTTACATATGTCTCACCATACATCAAGTAATCTTCACATCTTTAATGACCACTAGCCTCTGGTTGGTATAAGCCCCAGTTCTGATTGCTCTTGACAGGGACCCAAACACTACACGCTGCACATTTAGTCGGCCAATCAGCGCCGACAACAAACAAATCGCTGGCTTGACTCGTAATTACTGATGGATTAGGGGTCAACAGGGCCACAGCGCAGCTCCTTTGATGCTCATCTATGTCTTCTCAGCCCAGAAGTTTTAACTCTTATTTCGCCAAACAGCCTCTGGTCTATCAACTCAAATTGAGAGTATTTTTAGATTCACGAACCATCCAGAGACACTAACAATGCAGCAAAGAAACTGACTGCAGACTTTAGAGACGAGCAGGGGGATCATGTGAGGAAAAAAAATGTATGGCCTGAAGCTTCGTGTAAAAGATGTAGCTTTGTCACATGAGCATATTTGAGATTCCTATACCTTATAAACAATATTGACATTATTGAAATCTAGTTGTTTTAGATAATCATCAGCTCTTATACTTATGGAGATAAAAAAATAAATAAATACTGTGGGTACTGAATGCCATCTAGAGCATTAAAATCCTCCGAGGCAGCTGACTTTCTCTCAGATACAAAGAATGATTCTGTTCCCTGTTGATTGGAGTTGGATTTTCAGGGGGTGTTACATACGAATGCAGAAGAAATGACTGATGAGTGTGATCAGGTAATTGAGAATGAGTGGGAAGACCTCAATGGTTGACCAGGCTTCCACATTAGCAGAAAAACACTCCAAGACAAGAAAACTACAAATCCTGTTTTTAAACTTGTGTGTGGCCACTGAATCCCATTGCACAGAAATATTATAGTTTTAAATTGTTTATTTCACATTTGATTAAAAAAGAAGAAGAAGAAGAAGAAGAAGAAGAAGAAGCTGCATAAACATCACTTTTCTGGTTATATTCTCATTATATAATGGTGCTATTTTAATGGTGATAATTTATTACCTACACTGACAGATATAATTTTTGGCTCTGTGTAGATATTTAAAGTGATGCAATACAGTGTTTACCTCAGGAAATCAGGAAGTCATATTCTGTTGTAGTTAACCTGAACTATAAATTTTCTGCCTGCAGAGCCACACCCTTAATATACTTCTGCCTCTGATCTGGGGCCAGCAAAAATGTTTCATATAATAAATATGGTCATAACAACAAGTATCTAAAGAGTGCTGTGGGAAACAGAAACATAGATTTAAGATATAATCCCATATGATTTTACCCAGGCTTTCTACATCTTCTGCCTGTGACCCCGGTGGAATTTGTAAAACTTTACCCAAACCTCAAAGACCCCCTGACCCTCCCTCCGTCAGCCATGTGCGACCAGCCACACCTCTCTGGGAAGCACTGATCAAAAGCGGTGTGTGTGTAAGAGCACGAACAGGTGGCTGACGGGGTTAAGTCCTTCCAGTTGGGTTTTCAGAGCACGGCCGGTCGAGTCGCAGCTGTTGGAGATGAGTACAGAGGTGTAACCGAGATGACTCTGGCCTCACTGTATTGTTCTCACGCCTCTTCTTCCTCTGATCAGGGCTCTGCTTCAACTGTGACACTTCCGATTATCTGTCATCCTGTCGCTATCGCCCGTCCTGTTCGGGTTTGCCTGGGAACCAGCAGTATTTTAAGACTCTGGTTGTGCTTCAGTGAGAGATCTCTGTAATCAGCAGGACTCTGTTGCTTGAGTTTGTTTTGTTCTTCTTCTCGACTTGTTGTTTATCTTGTGTCAGTAGAAGCAGAAAAAACAAATAAAAACAAATAACTGAGTACTAGACCAAAGGTAAAGACTTGTCCTGGATGGAATTCGTGTTTTAATACTTATTTTTTCTTACATCTGACCTCATCAAAAGAAGAAAATCGATATGGAGAAAGTGAAGTGGTTGTGTCTTTATTCTGCCACAAGAGGCAATCATAAAGGAAAACAGCGCCTTTTTATTGTTATTTCTGAAGCATAAATGGGGCACATGAGGATTAGAAGGATCAGTGAAAAAATTTCCTGCTAAAATCACAAAAAGGAGATTAAAAAGGACTAAGCCCTATAGATTTTACCCACTTTTGAGATCCAACCCCAGTGACACAATTCAGAACTTCCTCTTAGGTAAAATGTTTATGACCGTTTTTTTTTTATGTGATATCGTTAAGTAATTGTTTACGTTGCCAAAGCACATAAATCAACCAACTCCATCTAACAGGCCACACTCACATAACCTTGAATCTTCTCTCTTCTTTTTGGCATTAACTCCAACACCTTTATTCCCTACAAGTTAATGCAAACGTGCCGAGAATATCCTCACCTTCAGATGAACTAGAATCCGCTCTGTGTTGTGAGGGGTGTATATTTGAGCTCACTGGGGGCCCGTACTTCCGAGTGTTTTCCGTCACGAGCGTCCCCCGGCCCCTCGCCGCTCCACGACGAAGCCCAGGGGCCGGATGTAGCGTTAAGAGCTCATAGCTGTAGGCCCGTGATAACTGCCTTCCACCGCGGTAATTGCTCTCTAATTACACTCTGCTCTGTAGGTGTGTGTTAACATGTGAAATTACATATCTGTGCATTTCTACATGCGAGCCTCTGCAGCTGATCTGCTCTCGCTGAAGAGAGGCGCAGATACGAGTGGTAACAGCGATCCGGTGCTGTTGTGCTTCTTGCCCCCGGGGCTCCACTCCATGATACAACTCCACAATCCATCATCCTGTCAAAGCAGAACGAGAGCCAAAGACAATCCACTCCATCAATCAAGACCAGTTCCTAAACCTGTTTTTCTTACACTCTACATATGCTCTCTTTGTCTTTGTTTATTTAGTTGTTGTACTTTAATGGTCTTGCTCAGTAATTAGTTAAAACAGTAGAGGAAACCACTGCTAACTCACATACTTTGACATGATCAACGACAATCAATCTATGAGAAGGCCAAAGATTCCCCTCGACAATTATTAGAAGGTGCCAGACATTTGTGCCATGGTATAGTTTAGTGATTAGCTACATATCTGTATAAAGAAACGTGTAATTTAGCCTTTTTTGTTTACTACTGTTGTCAATTAGGAAATTTATTATTATTTTAGGAAGCTTTATCGTCATTGCACAGCAGTACAATGAAACTGAAGTGCCACGTCCGATAAGACAACAGACAATCACACAAACACCCATAATAAATACAATAAATGCCCAATTAAAAATACCCTGCATGTGAAGGGTAAGGCAAATTAAAATGTTATGTTATTGCATGTAAAAGCAAGATGGAAATCAATGACTTTTCAGAGTTTTTGAGTCAATTTGTCCACTTCTTTTCCAAACTCTAATGCTCTTTTAAATGCCACTTAAGTTGACCCTCGCTGCCTGTTTGTGTCTCGTTGAAATGCCAATGCCACAGTGAACGTCTCTAATCACGCAGAGACCAGGCATCGAGGCCCCGGTCGGAGCCGACTCGCAAAAAGTGTGTGAATGTAGTTATCTTGCAAAAAAAGATCCCGCTGTGACAGACTTAACTTTAATGCTGCTTCACATTTTGAATCAAATACACACATCTGTCTAAAATATGCTTCTTCATCTTCTGAGTTATGATTTTTCTGTGACCCAATTAAGGTTTACAGTTACCCTTCTTTGCTCCCAACCCACTGTTTGGGAAACACTGGCTAAAAGGACCCCTCCAGCCTCTCAGTCCTCAGACCATTGCGGTATATGCAGCGTACAGTGGAGTGTTGTGTGTACTTTGGTGAATGATACCATTCACAGTAGGCTCCGGTGGGAAAGGCTTGTCCTAGATTCGGCCCAGCATTTTGTTTCACTTGATGTTGTTTATGTCCTCTCTAAAATCACAGCGGATCCAGTAACAAAAGTAGAGCTCACTAAAGCAGAAGGTCAGAAATGTGTCCGTCTGAAAAATGTATTTGTGCTCATGCAGTGCTTATGGTTTATATTCCCATGTAGTTTATCTGCTGACTTGTCTTTTCTCTAGCTGTGGTTTCCATTGACGTTTAAATCTGATCATTTTGCTTATTTATAGCTACTACTCCTCATATATTGTTGTAAGAATTCGTGTTGGGCTTTAAGTTTCATTGTCTTTTGCCAAACTAAACATGTAAACCATCCACTGATTCTCTCGTGACCCCTGAAGGGAGCAGCTGAAGAAATTGTCGTTGTTGTGTATTTATATTTGTACTTATCCAATAATCATCACTAAACGGGTAATTAGGACAACTCTACCTGAGACAATCTGTCCAATCTAAGTTGTCTCTCTGCAGCCCCATAATTTATGAAAAATGTTCCCTTTGCAGATGACAAAATAAAAGACTTATTTCACTTTTAACCCCCTTTAACAGGAGTAGCTCACACAGTTTACATCACTATTTCACAACCTTGGTGTGGCACGGCATTTGTATGCAATTTGTCGTGTGGATTCCCTGCAATAACATCTCAGAGGAAAGAATATTTTGTGTGTGTTTGTGTGTGTTTGTGGTGGTTGTCAATTAGGCACTGTTTAGCTTTACACGCTCGGCTGAAAATATAATTTAATGATGTAAACTTCAGCTACAAAGAGCAATGGAAATGTGTGTAGTTAGTGGTTAATATGACGTAAAGGAGGACTATGACCTAAATATCTCTGACAGCAAATGAAAACATTAGGTGTGTCGGAATCAAAGAGACAATCATTACCTTGTTAGATGGTCCGTTAAACAGAATCAAAGGAGCTCCCAGAGAAAGAGTTTGCAATGAGCCGGGACTCAATGATGAATGCATGATGGGTAATTGAATGAATCACCTGTGAATAAACTGCATTTATCCAATCAGAGTTGTTTACATTGGACTCTAATCTGAAACACGCTCGTAAATGCTTAAAGAGAGTCACTTGAATGATAAAACAAGACGAAACATGACATTCAAACAAAGCCCAATTTAACAATGTCAAAGCAACAGCAGTTTCCACTTTTAGTTTGAGTCATCTGTTTTCTGTCAAACTTTTTAGCAGAAAATTAAAAAGAAATTCCAGTTTACTGAGGAAACAGAACCAGTGGGTTGATGGAACAAGCTAATAAATTAACAACAATTTGATTTGTGGCTTTTAATCCATAAATAGAGCCCTCTTTCTAGATATAGTAATATAATCTTGCCTTTGCATTACAATGAAGTGCTTCCTAATTATTTCTTCTAATTCTGTAGCAGTACAAGATGCATTTTAGTGAGTTAGTGAACTCACAAACCTTGCAGTAATCCAGATGCTGTTCATGGGAAATATTGCCTCCGACACTCAGGATACTTTGAAAATGTCAATAAATTTCCAAAGTACCACAGACGTAAAGAGTTGAAATCAAACTTTTAAAGTGCTTGCTTGAATATAGGTCTAAAAACATGCAAAAAAAAGAAAGAACACCAGTAAAGTTTGCACAAATTCAAAATTAGTTCAATAAAAGATTTGGAAAGGCTCGTGTTTTTTGCTGCATCTAAACAAACAGTCCATCAACTTGCAGCATTAGTTTAAAACCACTCATTTATTGATGAATCCAACTTTTCCAGTCGTCAGGTCTCTAGATGAGGTCTTAATGCGGCGATAACTAGGCTCGTCTTTGAAGAGCAGCAGCGCTCTGTGACATGTTTGAAGTTATGAGGAAAAACACAAAGGTGCTCATGAGCGGTGTGATGAATTACTCATGCCTCCGCAGTATTGATGTTGTATTCACCTGATGCATGGGCAAGGATTGTTTTACAGCACAAATACACGCTCAGAGAAGGAGGAGTGTGAAGCCCGGAGACAAATAGTCATCATCAACTATCAATTTGAGGGATTTTTAACAGCACAAAAAAAAACTGATGCATGTTGTTTTACAGCTTGAGACACCAAATGGGAGTTGAGCAAAGCTGCAAACAGAACTGAAATATTTATACTCCATAAAATCCATATAGTAGTACACTCTTTCCTTGTCTTTTATGTTGTGTTTGCAATGTTTTAAATCGTCCAGCTTTTGCTTTCTAGGTAAACTCAAGAAATGTAGCTTTGGGTTTAATCCAATGTCTACCCTGCTGTTTTTGGCAAAAAGTAAACCCAACTAAACCGAGCATTGACCACAATCCTACTATTAGCTTGATTTGGAAACAAGTGCACTTTTGGTCAAGCCAGTGAGTGTAATTGACCTCAAGAGTCCAGTCAGCTCACAGGCACTTTTCCTTTTCTGAGTTTATAGTCATGATTGGTTCTACACGTCTTTTGCCCTTAAAAAGTTACTTCTACTTCTTTTTATCTTCTTTTTCAACATCATTACTGCAGAATGAAGACCTAAATGAAGAAATGGAAAAACTTCTGTGAGGCATATAAGTAGATCTGTCTAATTTAGCTTTAGGAGCGTTGAATTCCAAAATCTTTTCTCCAATGAGTTATAAAATTCATAGAAGTGAGAAAGGGGGAAAGTATTTTAAGTGTGTTTTTGGGACTGAATGAATTTGTATTTCCATTTTCCACCTAAAGGACTTAAAGGGGAAAGAATAGTCTGGTGACAGGTGGAAAGAGACTCACTTTTAAGAATATGCAAAATAGAAGTACTTTTTTCTTTGGAACAGAGCCTTTTTCTTGTAATAAACGGTGTCTTTCTACGAGGAAATAAGGGAAAATACTGAATTCACTTTGTATATAATGTAGAAAAGCAACCTTAATCATGCTGGTGTGGCCTTCATCACAAATCTAGGAGCAAAATCACTGTTTGTGTGAACTTAATATCTTACTGCTCGGTGGAAACAATGCTTCTGAGGATCACTCGGAGCCACATGTCTAGATTTAGTGCCTGCTTGAAAAAACAAGTGTGTCACTGTAAATGTAATCAATCGCTTTCCAACTATTAACGCTTCAGCACTCCATAAATCTCCTCAGAGACACCAGCCGTTTGGACGAGGTTCATTTACACTGAAGATAGTCTTTCAGTTGCCAAGGCCTGACGACAAGCTGCTCCCTCTGAGTCCGTAGTAATTCACTCTCCGTATGTGATAGGTCACCAGGTGATAAGTGCCCTGGCGTATACTCATTTAGTCTCAAATAATTGCCCCGAGGCTGGTTTCAAGAGGAAAATGACTTTTTATAGGTCATTTATTAGATAAATCAAGTGCATATTATTAGCTAGAGTGTTTATTTATATTGAGAGACAGTAATCACTTTAAGTTAAGGCTAATTTTGCACACTGTAGATGTTATACTGGTACTAAAAAGGAAGGAACAATATGAAATCAGTCTGAAATAACACTGTACAGTAACTACAATCAATCAATCAAACTTAAAATCATCAAAAACAACATTCACAACAGTTTAAAAACAATGGTGGCTTTGTTTCACTTTATTTGACTCAGCAAAATAGACTAGAGTAGAATTGAATTAAACAAATGCATAAAATAAATAATAAAGTAAAATAAAGTGACATTAGAGTCATTCATTCTATTGCTTTATGCTTTATCAGCAAAAAGGGCTACAACAAATAGAGTCACCCTTTCAGAGTTCAACCTACATCAAGAGACACAAGTTAAAAATGAACTCTTGTGTCATTAATCAGGATTGCACTTGACACTGTGGTATGTTTAGTATTTAGACATGTTCATTCTTAGATGCTGTGGCGCCAATGTTGCAGACCCTGATACAAAAGGGGAAAACGTAATTGGTCTTATTCAGCGTAACGTCCGAGGTCCAGTGTGTTGTTCCCAGGATCAAAGCAGTATTGGACCGTCCAGACACTGTCCAGACCCGGTGATAGCGCTGACGGAGGCCGGCTGCTCTTTTTCTGGGGCTGCTGACAGGAACGGCTGGAATGCCCCGCGCAGAGATAAAAGGTCTGCCAGTGGAGCAGACTAAATTTAGCTAGGCATTCCTTTATTGAAGTCCAAATGAAATTAAATAAATGTGTAAGCGGATTATGAGAAAGTCCAGTTTACAACTTTAGCCACGGGCTCAAAGTACGGTCGAGATAGAAACTTAATGATTTCCTTCAGACTCTTGTCTCTGCGAAGTCAAAAGTGCCTTTGTTAATGTCTCTGGAGGCAACAGGGTAAAAGTTCTTGCCCTGTCTGTGACCCTGACATAACAAGGACAAATATGAACATATGGATAATGACAGTCTAATAATAAACTAACTGTGAGCAAATATATTCTGTTGCCAACTCTTAACATGTTCAGTAGACTTTCTTAATCTTGAACGTTAAGATTTGAGTTTATGACCTTCATTTGATGTGAATCTTTATGAATGTGTATGAATTTTCACCTTTGTCAGCTATATTTAAGACAGTCTGATCCAAACTAATTTATGGAGTTTGTTGAAAGAAATTCTTATCACTGTCATGAGCAGTTTGGGAACAATACTGACTGTGAGTGAAGTCAAACTGGGGACCCCTACAGGTCAGAAGCAACATTACAACATGATGAATATTCAATGCCTTTTGAATAAATTAAACTTCAGACAGTATTTGCTTTAATTGAGGTGTAATCCTGGTATAAGTCGTGGGTTTAGACCTGTTGTCTTCATTTCAATTCTTCTTGATTTAGTCGTGTTTATTCTTGATGTAGTTTCTGATTTTGTCTGGAGTTAATCCTCAGTTTATCCCGGATGTAGTCCTCATTTTTTTCTAAATTTAGTTCTGGTTAGAGTTCTGTCTTTAGGTTTGTTACAGAAAATAAAGAAACCTTTCTATTACCCTCAGTTTGGGAAAAGATGTCTTACAAAACCAGCATTAACCAAACAAGCTCCATCTCTGTATCAGGCCTAATTATTATTACAAACTTTAAGTATCTGTGTTTCTGGGTTTGTGTTATGGTCGTCAGTGTAATTAAACCTTCCGCTCATCTCTCAGTGCCCAGTGTTTTCTTTGGCCTCGACTTTCTAATACAATATCAGTCTCATCTGGCAGGAATGCCACTTTTCTTGATCTTTTGTTTTGGTTTGCAGCACGTTTCCCTCTCACACAAGCGCTCGTTTGTTCTCACGTCTGGATCAAGAGCTCTCTTCTTTCTTTTGTTGGAGAATTTCCGCTTCTTGACACCAGAACAGAGCGATGCTAACACGATGACAGACCTGCGTGAAGAGTTGATGTGGATCCCTGGTGAACTCTTGAGAAATGTCACACAGGGTTTTCTCTTGTCATTGAGGGTTATTTGATGAGGCTGCACAAAGCCAGGTTCTCATTAAAGGTGCTAGACTTGGAGCAGGAAAAATGACATGTCAAGATCCACCTAATCTATCAGCATTTGGATTTATTTTGGCGTGTTCTGGCACGTTCACTCGGTGTCAATTATCACTTCATTTGTGGTTTAGTGTGACAGATAAGTATTTACACAGTGACAGGAAAAGGGACTTTAGGGCAAGCAGCAACAGTTCAGAGAATCAAATATAATAGCAACAACATTTATTTTAGCAGCTCACATCATTGCTTTTAATTCGTTTTTTTAAGGATATTTAAGAACTAGCTAAAGTCAACATCCTTTGCTGTGTGGAACTTTTCATTTAGTTTCCATCCTCCATACTTTATTATGAGGAGTTTCGTAGAATTGAACTGAAAATGTTGAACCCAATTTTAGATATTTTGACATAAATATAACAGTGTAAGTCGCCACAGTGGCTCGCTCATGTACCACATTAAACAGAGCAGTCGGGTATTAAATCATGGAAGGTTTCCTCCATTTAATATGTCTCTTTCTTTGCATTTTAAAAGCCAAAATTATGTCTGTATTCAAAGTTTTATCTTGCAGAATATAAGTAAATTGTGTAATGCCTGGACTTCCTCAGGTTTTCAATCTATAGTCAATCGTTTCATTGTCCTTTTACATATATTATGAGACAGCACACATCCGGGACAATATCGATATTTAATTGCATAACTGATCAACTTTAATCACAAATTTGTTTTTTCTGAGCTTGGGGCATCTAGTGTAAAAACCTATGCCAAATTAAACATGCATTAACGCTGGCAACCCCTGAAAGGAGGGCAAAATAAAATAAAGAAATTAAAAAAAAAAAAAAATAAAATAAAATAAAATAAAAAAATAAAATAAAATGAAATAAAAAAAGTAAACTAAATTAAACTAAATAAAATAATAAAATAAAATAAAATAAAATTAAATTAAATCAAATCAAATCAAATCAAATCAAATCAAATTAAATTAAATTAAATTAAATTAAATTAAATTAATAAAATAAAATAAAATAAAATAAAATAAAATAAAATAAAATAAAATAAAATAAAATAAAATAATCTGGTGTGTTCCATGCTATAACTTCTAGACTGAGCTCTATTTATACAAATGAGAGAAAGAGCCAAAGATATTTCCAGTCCTGAGTTCAATACTGTGAGAAGACTGTTTCTTTCACAATGCCTTCGGGCTGTCCAATCTAACAGGTTCACTCTGGAGAAAGGAAATACAATTGAGGTTTAAGTTTAAATTTTTCTTTCTTTTGTGTGAAAGCCAAAAGCACTGTGGCCTTTCAGCGGACAGCTCTGTGATTACACATGTGGACCGAGAGCAGACTGGACTGGAGCTGCACCGAGAAGTGGCCTCGACCGCAGCCTGTGTGTGTTTTTGTGCCTGTGCGTTGTAATCATAGTGGTCCGTGTGAGTGTGCTGGCATTGTGTGTGGCTAATGTCCTGTGAGAGTAGAGTGAAATTAACTCTGACCAGAATTACAGCGTATTACTCAGCGTAGAAGTGCTCTTCACACAACCCTGTAATTACTGCGGCTAAATGAGTCTCAGAGCAGCAGGACCAGGATGCACTGCTCCACTAAACCGCTGCCTTGAGCTGTCCCCACGTCGCCGCCAGACTCCGCAGGGATTATGTCATACAACTAAACAAAGAAGAGGAAGGAGCAACGAAAACAGGCAAGATTTGTCTGAAGCCTAAATCTATGTATAAGAGCCACGGCTGATTATAGCTTTAAGACTGCATAACATAACAAAATATGTACACACAAAAACCTCTGTTGTCAGTTTATATTTTACATGATTCCTTGTTGTTGTGCAGTAATATGTTTAGCTGTCACTATAAAACAGAAATGACCCATAAACAATTACACAATGACCATTTGTTTCTGTCTGTAGCTTTCCTTTTTGATATTTTCAAAAAACCTAAATCTTATGAAAGCTTGCAGTTTACTTTCCCACCATATATTCTCACTTTAGTGGTCTACCTCGTAAATATAATGAATAAGAAATCAAGAGAACCTCGAAGGTGATTAAATCAACATCACAGAGAAAATTGCATCTTTGATTAGTTGACTTTTGAGCTGATCTAAAGTCTAAAGATCTCAAGTCCAGACCATTGTCAAAGGTCACGTAAAAGAAATTGTGGAGACATATATTGGCTATAAGTGATAATAAGGTAATCATGTAATCATGTTCTTTTATATATCAGCGTACACCAATAGGCCTACACAACTGGTCTACAGTGTAAAGACAAAAAGCACATTTAAAAAAAGAAACGAAAAAAAAAAGTCTTTCCTGTTTAACTTTCCTGAATATCTACGTTGGTACTGCCCTCATTTCTGATGGTTGTATGTCTATCTGTAGTTTAATCCATGTTCACTTCTTCTGCTTCTAATCTAATTGACTCTTGACTTCTTTGTGTAGAATAGAAAAAGAAGGACATTGTTTTTATGTTTTTTTTCCCCTTAGATAGACATTTTTGGTGGGTTTTACTGTCGTTTTCTTCCACCCAGCAACCAGGAAAGACTGTTCCTTTAAATGCACCTTTTCTGCACTAAAGTCTGCTTGTTTCCAGCTGTGCAATGCTTTTTCTAAGTCTGGGCAGTTCTCCAGTTTGCATGCACAGAAATCCACTACAGGCAATATACTAACCGCATAAGTCGTTTAAAAAAAATCCCAGAATACAACTTGAAAATATTAGCCTCAACTATGTTTATGATGTAAAGTTGAAAGTACTCTTTTTTTACTAATGACCCTAACCTTAAGCAGCCATACACTTTCCCATTGTTCCTCACACATTATTCAGATCATCAGCTCCTCATCTTTCAACACAAACAACATGTGTCACTCGGAGCTTAGCGTCCGCCCCCTCTCGCCGCTCAGCGTAATGAACGGAGACAGTAAGATGACAGGCTGCATTCTTCCAGGCCCGCTGAGCCCGGGCTCACCGAGCAGAGAAATGTCTCAGATCACTGTACTCTGACATGTTTGGCTGACCCGATAGGAATCCACTGATAAGAAAAGACGCAGCGCAGCGAGAGGACAGAGCCAAGGGTGTGGGAAAACACACACCGGTGTCGGATTAAGCAAAAACAACACAAACAACCAGCTCGCGTTCCCTTTTCACATGGAGCTGGCACTATTTTCTGGGCTCGTACGCCAACACCAACCCAGTAACGAATTATTGTTGCTGTATTACATTTCTATTACTCCCCAGGAAGCACAATGACTAATGTTTCTCGCACAAAAATAACATTATGTACATCTGAAACGTCGACGTGGTGATATAGAAAAATGAGGGCTGTTGTGTCGTAAGATAAAGTACACATTTGAGTCTTAATATTGTGCAAGAAATATATTTCAGATTTTTGAAGAATGGAGTACAATTAGCTGTGTTAGAAGGCCATATGCAAAACACATTTTAAACACCAAATAAAGGTGAATAGGCATCAAGTTGTAAGCTACTTTAAGCACATTTTTCACCATTTCATCATAAAAGAGCTGTTATTTTTGGAAGTATTTGTGCCTTAGTATTCCTACGCCAAAAAACAGTGGAGTCAGAGGAATTTATTATGTCTCTTTAATGTAACGACAGGATCAGGAAGAAAGACTCACTGAGACTCTTGAGCTCTGTGAAGCTCATATTTTAGAGTTTAATGACAAAATTAGGCAAAGCAATGTCCAAAAAATCCATAAGCAATGCCTGGTCAAATGGCAAAATCCAGGTTGAAATACACTGACTCTTCAGAAGTAAAGTTAATATGGCTAGAACATGAACTGAAACATGAATTCTCTGCTCAAGAAGCTGGGAGACAATTAGACACAGGTGAAAAACATCAGGGAGGGTCAGGTGACAAAGAAAAGCAGAAAGTTCACAGACCTGAGACAAAAAGGAGAGTGATTTATAAAAAACTAAAACAAGAAGTGAACTTTAAATTAGAAAAAAAACAAAAATGACCTCAGATTGGAAGCTGGATTTGACATTAGAGCAAATTTATATTATTTTGTATTTTCCATTTCCAATCCCAAACCTTAACCATGTCGCCATTTTTGTTTCATAAAATGCCACAAACCATCTCCTCAAAAATGTTTGCTTATCTACGTTTCTGGGAATGTATAAAATTTGGAAGCAAGTTTTGGCAATCATATGCAGTGCTTCATACATACTTTACACACATTATTTCCTAATAACTGCTGCTGGGAGATCAGTCCAAATGGCAGTCAGTCGGAGGTTGTTGAGGGATCGACTGTGAGAGTACGGAGTTGGATGTAGGTTGTGGATGTGGAGACTGGAGCAGCGTGGAGCCCGTTGACAGCATCTGTCAGAGCGGCCGGTCGGGGAAAGGGAAACACAGAAACCTGCCCAGTGAGACCCGGCTCCTCGCTGTCTCCTCGGCTCAGATTCCTGGGAGATTGTTATCGGGGCCCAGGACTCACTGCCAATCACTGCACAGTCACTGCTCTTCATCCTGGACTAATCACTGACAAATTATACTGAGATTTACAGACAGCTAAAAAATCTGATGCTAGGTCTTAACACGTTGTCCTCATCATCCACAATGAATCCTTTAAATAAATCTAAACGCAGAGATCATATAGTCTTTGTTGATGAAATCTTAAGCCAGTTTTTGCGACAAACATGTACATAAACTGCTTAAATCCTGTTCTAAAACCTGTTCAGATCCATCTAAAACTGTTCAAATCCAAATAAAACTTCCACAAATCCTAATAAAACCTGTTCAAATCAAACTAAAACCAGTTTCCATAAAAGGATAAAGTTAATTTTACATTTTACACATTTTTTTTGTGAGTCTCAAATGAAATAAAAGGTAATAAAAGCTTCCAAATGTCACCATCTTCGGCCCCTGAAAGGATTCTTATTCACTATTGTGGCCCCTCACCACTTTCAGTTTGACACCACTGCTGTACACAATCATTTTTTTGTGTTCAAGGATTTTTTTTTGCTTCCACTCTTTGGACTCTTGGATGAAGCCTCGAGTTGAAACAAAACATTTCAGAATAAAAGACGTGAGGGTAGCTAGTTAGCAATAAAGGGAACGTTGCCATCGTTGGCAGCTTTTTAAATATACATGCTAAGGCTGAGAGTAAAGCTGATCAATGTGGTCATGGAAAGGGCTTGTATAACCCGTGCACTCTGGTTCACCGTTGTACAGTAGGTCTCTACACTCAGCTGTGGGTCTCATGCTGTTTTCATGGCAGTGTTCCCCTCTAATGATGGCAAAACAATCAATCACTGTTGGGAGCGCCAGTCTGTAATGTATAATTCATGGGTGTCTCCTCAAAATTTTGACACGCGTGCAGTTTATTGGAGCGAGCGCACAGTGCACTTTTCAGACTCCCTGCGCAGTCCACAGATGAGGCCAGTGGAAAGTACTGTCTGAGCTGACCATTCTTCATATTCAACCCAATACAAGACTATGTTCCCTTTAAATATGTACGATGTTACCATTTTAATACATTAAATCTTTCTTTGTGTCATGTATGAGCTTTATTCCAATGAAATATGGGCTGTGGATGGACCATTAAACTTACGAGGCTTTCCAGAGTTAATTTTGACTCAAAAACATAAAAAGGTGCAGTGAAAATGTTCTTGTACATTTTATAACAATTAAATATTCACCGCATATGTTCACTCATTTCATTTTTAAAGTAATCCCTGGTCATTTTATCCTTACCCATTGTTGTTCTGGTACAAGTATGTCCAAGCAACAGCATTGAACTGTTAAAAATATATCTGTAACATAGTTTTACACTACTACAAACAGTTATAGTCCTCTTTATTCACGATCTGCATAAATATCTAAATAAACTGGGAGACCAGACTGTTTCAATTCACTTATTAAATGTTACACCGTCAAAAGTTTTTCTCCGCTTTAAAATCTACTTGAGATAAAAATCAAACATAGTGATTTTTTGCAGTATCTGGTGTTGACTTTTCAGAATGCAATTCCACAACCTACACCCCTCCTTTCAACAGTCTGTGAGCACTTTGGAAATGGGTCAGATGAGGAGTGTGCATTAGAATTAAAAAAAAAACAAAATAGTTTTACTTCATGAATTGTCTAAACCCTTGATGCAGGATTGTGTGCTTCACCTACAGCGGATTGTCCACTTTGGTCTCAGTTTGTCTGCTTTGTAGAGTTAGAACAGGAAGTAATGCAAACAGAAACAGGAAGTAATCTAATGGCTTCTTCCTTTGGGTTTATCTGTGGATAAAAACATAAATCTGTTCATTTAAGATGTGCAAATTCAGTGTGTTTTAATTTGTTCATTTTTACACCGTGCATTTTAAATTACCCACCTTTTTTTTTTTTTTAAAGTTTCATCCTTTTGTGTTGTTTACGCACTTCATCAAAAGCTTTTATCTCAACATGTGTTTACCTGTAATGGTTTTAATTTCGAAAAACACAAGTGTGAGAGTCTTGAGACATGAGGCAACGAGTGAAAAATGATTAACAGATGTCTCATGTATATTCTCCTGAGATTTTTATCAGAGTCTCTCTTTGATACCGACAAAAGGAAACATTTACCGTTCTGTGCTCGGTCCAATTGTTTCTCATACTTCTCCAGCTGCATATGTAAAGAAAGTGCTGAATGACTGATCCTTCCTGTCTATCTGGCAAGAGATCTATTAGTTCAGCTGCTAGGTGGACTCGGATAAATGACACGCTGGGTTCCTCCTCTCCACCTTTGTGCTTTTGGACATATGCGTCGGAACATCTGGACCAAAAGCTCCTCTGGATCTGGGACGACATCTGACCTTTACATTGGACAGGAAGGACGTATACGAGGAGACATTTATTGTGGCTTTGAGATGAAAACAGGAAAAGACAAGGGCTTAAATTCATCGTCAGCTCCTGGACACGTGGTTGTCAATGTTGGCCATCGTTCAACTTTAACCCTTGGGCAACATGTGCACTGGTCACATCACGCCAAAGACACTCGAGAATAAAACAACATTAACAGAACAAGACAAGAGGCCGGGCTTCTGAATATTATAAGGCTTTGAAGCTCCAGCAGTGGCCCCTGTTGGACACAGAAAGAAAACTGTAAAAAAACACGGCTGCATTTGAAAACTAGTCTGTACAAATGTATTGAACAAAAAGTAAATGTGAGTACGACAGATATCTCCCTGTAGCACTGTGTGATGACCTGACATTTATAATAATCAAACTTATTACACTAAACAGTAACATTTAAAGCAAAAACATGGTATGATTTGTCACTGTGTCTCAAAAATCCTGGTTTAAATTGAGGTCAACAAGAAGATCTTACACACTTTTTACCAAATGAAAAAAAGGATTATAATAAAAGCTGACTCGACCATTTTTCAGTGGAAAGTGGAGTGGACAAGCAGCAAATAAACTTAGAAAGAAACATTTCAACCAAAACTGGGCTAAAACTATTTACAACATCCACCAAAGGATCATTTGTCTGTGGCTTAGTTTCTTCTTATTTCTAGTTCATTGTTGGCACCTTTGACCTTTATGTCTTTTCATATTTGGGTCTAAAACCATCATACTATGATTTTTACCCTCACAGTCTCAACTTTAATATATTTACATTAAGCATATTGTTTTCCAACAGTGCCACACAGTGTTGTAATGACTTATAAGGCTTTACAGTCGTCAGTAGCGTCAATATATTGTGATTAAGAAATAAATGAGTAGTGGATTTGTTGTATTTTTCACCAAAATGTGTTATTTAGAAGGTTTTACCAATTGTTACTTTAAACTAACTTATAAATAAATAAAGTTAATACTGTTAAGTGTTTTACTAATCGTCCAAGACTAAGAACTGGTTAGTTAAAAAGACATCTGCAGTTATAGTGCAACACATTTAATCCAGAAACTGAATAATTGGCACATGAAAGGCGTGAAATATTTGCAGCAGTTCTCTGAGGACAGTTAAAGACAGTTTATTGGGTCACAACTGTTCCCACCGATGAGTCTGAAACTGAGGAGCCAATCACATGCATCATTCTGACATAAGAATTCACTGTTAACACCTGATCCCCTTGATTTATTTTCCCGTTTAGCTTGGCTCACGTCTCATCAGCGCCCACTCCCTTTTGGTTCAAGTGAGGTAGTCCCCAGGCACGACACCAAACTAAATAATGATTCCGCTCTTGCTCAGTGCATTGCTCTGCTTTGTTCAACGCAAAAATGATGAAGTCACACATATTTTAAATTCATTCCCAAATTCTTGCTTTACCCCTTTTGTCAGCAAAAGAGAGTGATGCTAAATGTTGGAGATATGTTATCTGATTTTTCTACATAAGTCAGCATATTTCAATTTGGTTTCATTGTTTTCAGTCTTTAAAACATTCAGACAAAATAAAAATCACTAATATTGATCCATCTTTTAGTCTGTTATAAAGTCAATAACAACGTGGAACAGTAAAATAATTATAAATATACCAAAAGATTTCTTATTTTGTTTTAAAGCATAAATAATTGTTTTTTGTTTGAGCTACAAGTTCAATGAGCAGCGTAGCATTAGCTCTTGTTACGTCCCAGGTTCAATACTAGGTCATGCGATTTTTCCACAATGAGTCAGTCGATACGATCTGGTACAAGTTCAGATTTGTGTCAGGCTTTATCTAAAGATCTATAAATGTGTCAGTTCTCACATGACGATCGAGCTGCGTTTGTGGTGAAACACATTTAAAATACCCTGCATTTTCGCCGTTCTAATCCGCCGCATGCTTCCTTCTCCGACGTGTCCTTGTGACTCCATTACATGACGCTGTAAATAGCACCGAGGCCGCGACTTGTTCCCTGGTGGAGTTGAAAGGTATGTGCTAATCCTCCTGACCTTCGCGGGGCAGCAAAAGGACAAAAACAGAGTCGTTGACGGGGTTAGGGTGCCAAACTGATCTGGCACCAGTTCAGAGGGCTTCAATCTCTGCTACAAAGCGCGCCAACGGAAACCAATTTAGCCCACCCAAGGTCACGGCTCCTGGGCAGCTGGAGCGGAGACAGCCCGCTCCTGGCATGAAATCTCCACTAATACCCCTCACTACACAATGGACAAACCATCATGTTTCTCCTTGTTGTGTTAAATCCTTCATGTTACTTGGGATTCTGAAGCTACTGCAGCTTCTCATTAAAGGTTAAAGGTTTTTCCCTTTGCTTGGGCTCGGTAATGGGCTGCAGCGCTCCCGGTCCGTGAGGTCGGTGAGGTCTTTGATGTCCGCGGGCTCATGAGAAATGATGTGAGCTGCAGGGTGAAGTAAATTTTTTTCCCACACACACACACTGACCACAGCAAACACAGGAGGATTAGCAGACAGCAGGGTGGCACCAAAAGCAACGGCTGTTAATGTAGCGCTTCCCTTTCAGCCCAGTCGACCGAAAACAGGACGACATGTTTATTGCACACTGTAAACAGGAGTGTCCCGTGTTTGTTGCATCCTCAAAGCCAGAAGCAAAGCAGAAAAAAGTCAAATTTGATCTAGAGTGGCAAGCTTGTGGCGTATTTGAGGATATAAATAAACATACAAATCATTGACAAATATAATAAAGATCACAACTGCATTCTGTATTTTAGTGTTTTCTTATATTTTATGATGTGCATTCTGGTGATTTAAGTTCAAAATCTGATAAAACAAGCAAAGAAAAGCCCAAAAATTTTATAGTAATTCTATCTGTGCCTTTGTTCGAAATGACAAAATTAAACGTGGGTTGTGTCCTTTTGGTGTCTAGTTTTTCCCTGACACTTAGTTTTGAAAGTAAAGATTGCACTTCCACATTTGACACTCCTTTTCAGAGCATGTGAACAGCTATGGCTCCCTGCAGCGTCTGTGGAATACGTACATGTATGGAAAGAGTTTGGTTTTATATGGTTATGCACAATTAGCTTAGTTGTACTTAGTCTTGCCTCATTCTTAAAAAAAGAACATGATAAAGATCACACCTGCTGTAGTACCGTTGTTTTATTCTAGTGCACTCTTCTATTCTTTTTGGTCTCCATCTTGACCTGGCCTTGGTTAGTGTGATCTTAAGTGGACAGAATTTACTGTGAACATGAATGCGATTGAATTATTCCTATTGTCTTCCTCCTTTCTGTGGGCAGTGTGCCATGGGGCCAATTAATAATGTAATAAAAGACTGTGGATCATCATAATTCTTACAGATTGTCAGTGACTTTTTTTGAACAAAAACTCCACCAAGAAAATGAATGACAATCTGTGCTTTTGGTGATACATTTGAACTGTAGAGAAAAAAAATCTAATAGAATCTGCAGAGTCTAATAGGAGTCAGACTGCTTTCCATTACAGATTTATTAACTGACTGGACAGTTTAGTGAATCACCCAGTTTTTGGAAAGACAAGGGTCATATTAAATGCATAATTAATTTGGGGAAAGTCATTCCATTTGATTCAATGCATCCCTTGAGACACATGGTTCTAGAGTCTGCTCCTGAGCGCTGAGTAATGGATCCAAGTTATGTGGGGTTGGACACGTGTTTGAGTAAATCAATGGGAACCGATGTTTATAAAAAGACTTTCTCATCATCTAATTTTGAAATAGGAAAAACAACAGTCATAGGTTCATTTAATGAATATAATGCACTTATATAAAACCCCCCAAACCAGAGAAGACACAAAGAGCCAACTCTCTTTTTTTAAACCAAGTCAGCTTCTTCCAAACCAAACACCGGAAACTATCAGGAAGAGATACGTGCAGTGCATAGTTATAAAACACTGTCTTCCTGCTGAGCACAAAGCCAAGGATAAGCCCAGTCCAGGATTTTTTTCAAGCTATGACTAAGTTGTTTAGTTGGATTTAATCAGAAGGTGCTTTAAAACATCTTGAAGCAATAACAGCATGATGTCCTAATTACCTATAAAGGAACATGTTTAACCCCTGGGCACGTCTCTTAGAAGCGATGGGATGGAAAAATATGCAAATAAATATAACAGTAAGCTTTTTTTCTTCTTTGTAAGATAGTCCTTAGGTATAATCAGCAACAACGCACACGAGGCACCGGAACATTGCAATAAAGATTAAATCAAGATGTTTTGCTAAAGTTTTTTCCTTTTAATATCTCTTTTAATAGATTTTTAATAGTGTATCATAGTGATTGTGATAAAGCAGAGTTTAAAAAATATGGAAAAAGGCTTGGACTTTTAATGTCAAACTGATTTGTAGCACCATTCCTTATTATCTGTACATATTTTATTCAAGTGCATCAATGGATTATAAATAGATAGATTTTACTGCCAGTAAGTGACAGTTCTAATATAATAATAATAATGCAGTTACAGACAGTGGTTATGTCTATGAATCACAAATACAGCAGACAGCTCATGTATCGACATGCAGATCGTGACAGGTCAAATTAATGGGCATTTAAAAAAAAAATACTTTTACTTTACTACTTTTTTCCATCTCAGCTGTGTCAATAAATGTCAAAACACACCAGAGGATGAATATAGAGAAACTGCGTGTTTTCCATTTATTAAAGCTGTGGGCTAAGATCTTTACGGCTTATTTTACATGAGTATATTTTACAGCCTTACAGTTTACTACATCTGCACACCTGCCAATCAAAACTGACTCACTCTAAGTCTCACAACACGCAGATGTTGTTGGAGATGGTGTCGCAATCTGAATTCCAGGTCAACATTAAAGTTACAGTTAACCAGGCCAGACCGGATAAAACTGGTTATAGTAGGTTCTATTTACACACAAAGGCTAGGGCAACAAATCAGTTAGTTATTATGTATAATGTGTGAGAAAATCAAAATAATAATTTAACAATATAATGTCATATAATGGTGTCTAAACGGGTAATATTACATGTAAACAATGGTCTCCTTTGTGCTTTTTGTGCACCATCCACTGCCCTGACCTTGAAATCTCCAGTTCTGGTGAAAAACAAAAAACAAGTGACATATAAAATACTGCAAACATACACAATATATGTAACATGTGACATAAATCTGACTTATGTGAATCCACAGGAATACATAAAATATTGTGCAGTGTTTATGTATTTCTGTTCATAATTAGCTAATTTAAGCTGGACACGTAACAAATATATAGGATCTTTTATAGAATATAGCAAATATTGGGACATTTAAAACATGTTTTTTGGTAGTATGGTGTCAGCTGCAGGTGTAAAATGTCTATCTGCCCATTTTGGAACATAAGACAGATGTTAATGTCCTAATGTGATAAGTTATAGTATTGCCGTGATGCATTCAGTACCAAAAACCACAGTCCGAATGACGCACACAGTCTTACAGCCTGTCAGCTGGTATCCTTTTCTTTTAACTTGAAATAAAAAAAAACATGTAACTTGTACCACATGGATCCTCATTGCACTGTGAGACTTCATATATTAGGAGCTGCATGTTCGGCACTGCACGTTCCCTCAACTGGAAAAAGTCATAAACCGTAGCTCACAGGGAGGTCAGGCTTCATGCTTTTTCTTGTTCCAACGCTAACTTCCACACACAAACACACACGTTTTCACAGTTTTGCCTTTAACAACATTTTTCCCTTTGATTTGATTCAGGGTCAGATCCCCTGTTGCTATTAAGACCCCATAAAGCAGTTCACCGTTGCCAGTTTGGCACGCGATATCCCCCTGAAACCTCAGATGCTGTGATGCTTACTTGTGAAATGCCTGATTATGCAAACCAGGCTGTTTACCTTGGATTACAATCAATATGTAGGTGCCCTGAGAGATTTGTATTAAAGCAAGAGGCAGCAGGCGGCTCTGCCCTGTGAAGTGGGCAACGGCTGTGCGGAGCAGCGAGCAGGACTGCGAGTGCCAGATAAAAGATGAATTATAGATATGCAGCCCCAGGGCTAAACGCAGAGGTGGGTGAGGTGTGGATCGGGGGCCGGGGGTTGAGGATGGCACGTCTTGAGTAATGATTCTCTGCTGGAAAAGGTGAAAAGGTAGGCATACGTGAAGAAAGCAGATAAATCACATAGGATTGGATGTATTTTCTTGGTAAGCTGCAGCTCACTTATCACAGTGAGAATTATGAAAAAGAAATGGTTCGGGAGATTGTTAAAGATGTGTCAGGGACAAGGATTTTCTCCGGTTGAACAGAATTACAATTTGAAGCCTCTCTACTTCAAACACGTCCCAATACCTCTGAGAGTGACGGGCGTGTAATTTCAACACAGTGTTAGATGTGCAGCCTCCAACTCTGATGCTGCAGCTGTGAAAAAAGTTGCTAAATGTACAGCAGCTATTACAATGACAAGAGTTTCCACAACTAAACACAGGACATGTAGCGAGGAATTCCCAGAAGATGCTTAAAACCTAAAGACAAAAAGCAAGACAATGATTCACTATAGCCCTGGTATTCATTTTACCCACATGAAGTATTCTGTTTTATGTAATAAATTTGTATTTGATATGGAAAGGGAAAAATAGAAGTGCATTTATTATTTCACAGTGATGGTGGTTCCTTTGAAAGTGTTATTAAATAGTAATGGTCAGTGTCCAACAGCTCAAAGTATATGACAGTGGCAGATGAAACCAAAAAATATGAATATAGCAAATGTGAGTGCAGTTGTGGAGCCAGAGAATAAATTAGCTCTCACTTTATGTTACTGTCGTTTACACTAATAAAATGAGTTGAAGCTAAAAGTTAGATGCACACAATAAAAAAATCTAGTGTCAAAGCTTTGGTTGTTTCATTGTTGTGTCCTGGATTGGTTTTATGTCCCATCCACCACCTCAACCTTCACCAAAGTCCACATGGAAAACATCAAAAGAAAGAAATTTACTAAGTATTTACGAAATATGAGATTCATTGTGGAAGTATTTACAGTATGTGACATAAAAAAGGAAAAACAAATCAAACTGTGCAATCAAATATCAATAAACGATGGTTAATTTGCATAAACATTCTTTTAAAACATTAAGGTTTATTTGGTTGTGAGAGACATTCCTGTGGTGTGTATGCAAATCAGAGCTGCCACATATTTGCATGAATTGCATGAGTCTTTTCATTTGGAGGACACAGTTACGACAAGTCACCTGAGGTCACAACATTTGCTCTTGGTTTACCTTTTTTCCTCGAAGACTGTTTGTGAGAAGACTTTGAGGTTAATAATCCAACCTATTTCAGGGTCAGGCTGCTCCTCCTGGACATTGATTAATTAATTAAGAGCAAGAGAAAGAGTTGAATCATGATCAAGTGTGAGTTCAGTGGCACCTAAACTAATGACGGTCAGTATCTGTCGCTTCTTTATGAAGTATTTTTTGTATTAGTCTTTATGTTGACCATCATGCTTTTTAAATTCTCACATTTTTATATAATAATGTTAAGCTCCATCCCTGATTTCTGCAGGAACTGTTCATTTCAATAGACACTAACTGGACAATATTCTGTATATGACCAAACATTGTGTATTTTCCTGTAAACAAGAGTCATTTTCCCCTGGACCATGTGCATTGTTCAACTGTGAGATGTTGTCAACTACTATCTGAATACAAAGCAAACTGTAGCTCATACTAGCATTTGCTGCACAAATTGTGAGGAATGCTATGGTTTACTGATGGTACTTGTTTATGTAAACATTCCCTTGCTTTGCACACTAATGCTAATGGCCCAGAAATAATGTATTAGGGCTTCAAGATCCCAAAAAAGTTTTACAGAAACTCAAGAAGTCTGGTACGCTTTAGTTTTAATGTATGCTATATGAGCCGCTCTCACACAGATAACATCAACCTGCAGTCCTTTTTTCTTGAGAGGCACTGCACAGACTTTTTTTTGCCCTTAATATTTTGACTGGTGCTTAAAATCCACTGAGTGTTGAGACTGTAATCAGCACTGAAACTCTGACTGAAGACGCGGCTGTAGCTGCATAATAATGTGCAGTGATTACCCACGGACGGGAGACGAGCTGCTGCAGGATTAATGCGTTCGACGTCCCAGTAGCTCAGAGGTGCTCTCATCATAGCTCTAGTTCCCACTCCGTCTATCCGCGGCCTGTTCGGGGAGATGTGATCACTGCTGCTGTGTGCCGCTGATGAGATGTGATGTGTGCGAGTTAGAGAGGTTTTTTCCGCGGTGAGGGAGAGGCTGACTTCAAAGGTGTGTCGGGGCACGCAGCGCTCAAGCCGCCAGCCGTAGATGCCAGCGCTGTGTGGCCATGTAAATTTCATGACAAGTATCTATCTATCCAGGCATCTAGCTAGGATTCCGCACATGCATAATGTTTCAAACTTGTGAAAAAAATTCCCCAAGGGTTTGTCCTCACAAATGCTCGCCCACAGTCACAGTCATTAAAGTGCATATAACACCCAATCGCACTTCTCCGTGCCTCTGTGGTCTTCCATTGTTGTATTGCGTTTCTCTTCATCCTGCCAGCTGTCAAATGCGAGCCAAAAGCATCACGCCACCTCTTTATTTTGCCCCTCCTTCGGTGTTTTTCAACCCGACGGCCCCATGTCTTCCGCGCCTCGGCAGCAGCATTTGGAGCGTTCCAGCTCTGTGAACCCAGACCCTCTCTCTGGGGCCGGGCTGTCAAGGTGAGCTGAGCCTCTGCCCGGCTTCATCTGCCTGAGAAACTGAGCACAGAAGCAGGGCAGGAGAGCCTTCTTCACTTTTACTCAAGACAAATTACTGAGCTGCTGGGGTAAAAGTCCTTAACCCTTTCCAACCAAGGATAAAAAAAACTACAGACAGTAAACATGCATTTTTAGCATCAAATTGTTGCTGCCCCAAACCAAGATAACCATTACTTTTTCCAACAAACCGTCTTGATACGCTTGTTTAAAAAAATTGACTGCAGCATCAGCTCACTGTAAATAATGCACTGACATTAGACATATCAGGACAGTATGAACCCATTTCCAAAAACAGTTTTTATTAAAATTCTCAATATATTGTGATGTTAAACAGACGTCGATGTGAAGTATAATCTGGCAGACGCGGACTGTAATTCCACTTTTGTGCCTGAAAATAAGTAATAGAGGTGTGTGGGTATGGGTGGATTTTGTTTGGAAGAGCTTAATGTCACTACAGGAATTTTCTTACCATATTTAAAAATGTTGGTGTGTGATAAGAAATAGTCATTGTCAGTCATTGAATCATGTTTGAATGCCATTTGCTGCCGTGTTTTTCCACAACATCTGCAACTGGTTAAAAACTATAACATTATGAAACTGTGAGCTTATTTCACGCTAAACCCTGCTATTTACAGTGACATTATTATTACCCACTTTCTGATGGATAGAGCGGTATTTGGACTTACTGGATCATATTTTGGTAAGGTGTAAATATTTGGCATCACATCGTCCTTGTTGTTCGCTGTAGATTATGTAAAGCGAAAGGCAGTGGGCTCGTAATGAACAGTAATAGTATTAGTGGTCTGGGTGCGCAGGGTGGTCTGAGCTGGAGAGGCCTCTTATGGGGACTGTCCTGTGGAGAAGCCAAAGTTTCCAGAAAGATTTCTTCATCTTCTTATTATTGTATTACTTTTTGAGGAACGGTTAAGTCAGGATACCCCAAAGAGTTTAGTATTTGCGGTTTAAGGATGATTTATGATGATTTTTGCCATAGACATCATTGAGGCATACCAGCAGTAGTTAGACTTGTATTATAAGTTCCTATCTGGTGTCTTGTGCTGATAATACCAAAGCTTTTTCAACTAAGTCAGGGGGTTATATGAGGTAGTGCAGCCCCGGTTTGAAACGTGTACAAACTGTACATTGTTGCTCAGGGAAATGGAAAACTTTTCTTCAGTACAAAACTGGGTCACTGCGAGCACCATCCATAATGTTAATTGTGCTGTAATAACGTCATCCCGCTGTGTTTGTTTAGCTGAGCTTGTTAAATGAGACTACAATACGCAGATTTGAATTTACAGCTGGTTGATACTCTCGCAGTGTGAGCCAGACAACCTCCAGATGTGCCCCAGCTCTTTTGCATTTCCCTTTTGATTAAGACTTCTATTCTGATAAATATACAGATACATTTGTGTGATATACCAGCTTAACATGCGCAAAGGCTACGCTTCTTTCCCAGCGTCAAACTGCCGGTCGTCCCCTGAGGTATCTGGCTTGGTGGTGAGATAATTAGAAACGACCTCAAGGCATCATTTGCAAATGTGCATGCGCGTTAGAGAAATCCCTCAAAAACCGAACAGTGTGTGTCTCATCATATTCTGCCATGACTACCTGTGCTCGACTGTGATGTGCCGTCTGCTAATTGGCTGTGGTTAAACTATTGTATCTGCGTGAGGCTTTACAGATGAGCAGCTACACACAGCAGGTATCCCGCCGCTTCCGATGCTTTTCCGCCGCTGATAGGCAGAGAGAAAGAGTCACTATCAGCACCGTATCCGCAGTCTGCTCATTAGCCGGCTGGGAGGGCGCACTTGGCCGGCTCTCTTCTAAACAAAGTTGGGTTTTTTTTAAGAAGTTAAGTGAAATGACATACTGAGAAAGGGGAGAAGATGTAGACTGCTGTCCCACTGTTTACCGGCTTGGAGATGCTGCAACTATTGTTTTGTGTTTGAGATAAACACAGCTGTGATTGATTTTGTGACCAATTTTTAATAACTGCTATTACCAGCCCATACCGTACATGTTTTTATAAGTCTAGCAGATCAAAAGCAAATACTCACATTTAATGACACTGATAAGGGCAGGAGAGCCTTCTTTGCTTTTACTCAAGACAAATTACTGAGCTTCTGGGGTAAAAGTTCTTAACCCTTTCCCTTAAACTACAGACAGAAAAAAACATGCATTTTTAGTGTCAAATTGTTGCTGCCCCAAACCAAGATAACCATTACCTTTTCCAACAGTCTGAGGAGGATGTTGAAACTGTCTCGACACTGACATTAGACATATCAGGACAGTATGAACCCACATTCCCAAAAACAGTTTTTATTAAAATTCTCAATATATTGTGATGTTAAACAGACGTCGATGTGAAGTATAATCTGGCAGACGTGGACTGTAATTCCACTTTTGTGCAACGACTGCCTGAAAATAAATAATAAAGGTCTGTGGGGACAACTATTATTATATTATATACGTTTTTATAAGTTTAGCACATCAAAAGCATCACATTTTTACGAATAGTTTTCTAAAAGGTTAATCAAGTCAAAAAACGACACCTTCCCTATTTTAATGACCATAGTGATTATTATTATCATTGTAAAGCACTACATGACCATGATATTATTACAGTGCTATTTCAAGTTTAAGTGATTCAAACCTGGCTTTCATTATAACACTTAAAATACAGTACAATGTGCAGGTATATGCTGCTGACTTTACAACTACCGGTATTTAATTTGCACATTTTCTCTGCAGAACCTTGAAGTGTCAACCAGTGTCTTCCCTCCAAATAAGATATTCTTAATGTGAAAGCTCCGCGATGCTATACTTTTCTCATCTGAAATCTCAAGCCTCTCCTTATCATGACATTGAGCTGAAAGAAATCCGAGTTAGTAGCCTCAGCACATCCTCTTGAAGCAGCTCTCTTTTGACAGCACTGAGAAGTCAAAAGACAAGGAAATGGCAATGTGATCTGCTGACTCTCCCAGCCGAGTAACCCCAGATGACTGTCTCCTCGGGGTGATTCCTCCGTCTTCTGAGACTGATTTCAGCTCTGGCTTTGTGTGAGTGGCCTTTGGGGTTGCAACACAAACCAACCTTGGATTGCACTGAGGACACAAGGAAGGAGGGTATGTTGTTGTGAATATAGTCATGCGTTTCATCGATGCATTTCAGATGACCATCTCGCGGGCTTTTGGAAAACTTAATAACTTTGTCCTCCCTCCCAAATGCAAGGTACTGATGGAAAGTAAGGAAAAACAAGGTAATAAATCAGTGTATTTCTGCAGGCATGAACGAATCACAGACAAATAGTATCAAATATGTTTTGGATCAGGTCTACATCCAGGTTTTGAGTCGACTTTACTCTGAGAATTTCAATTGAATCAAATGACAACAGCAACATGAAAGAGCCTGTGACCAGAGATAGCTTCGGACAAGGAGGAACTGACATAATTGGATTATTCTGGCCATTTTCAGTGAAACTCTTTCTAATAAGCAAATTCAGAGTCAAAAAATTGTACTAAAGTTTGTGGCAGGGCATGAGAGATTACTATACTAATGTCCGACTATTTTGCTTTTTTTTTTAAATAAATAGGTCAGGATGAAGCATTGTGGTCCATGTAATTGTGAAATGTTACTGGGCTTTGATTGAATCCAGGATATTCTTGTCGTGATGCAACACAGCTCACTGTATTATGACTTGGTTTCATTAAAAATACATTTAAAAGTGGTTGGTTGGTCGCTGTTACATTGCGTTGTTTTACCTGCAAGGACTGCACTAGTTTGTATGTGTGCTTTATAATTAAAATGGCTCGGCTTGACCATTAATGATTAAAGACTCAGTACAAGAGGTCAGTATGTCTGGCCCACATCAGCTGCTCTTCAAGAACAAACTGTATATAATAATATTGATTGTGTTGACGTTAGATTCGCCGACTTTTTCCCCAAAACAAAGTCTGTGCCCAGTACACATGTCTTCCATACTGTATATAACTGTATTTTATTCCATATTTAATCCAGATGGCGCCCATGTGGCAGTAGTGGTAGTAGAAAATCAAAGACAGAGCAGACGCGACAGCAGTGGTTCAGTTTTTCCTCGCGGTTCTGTTTTTAGACTGATTGTTGAAGGATTTCCCTGCCACTAAGCATGTGTTTATTATAACCTTTAATTGAAGTTTCACTCACTTGGGGACAGCCGATGAGCTGTGAATGCAGCACTGACATTATCACCTCGTAAAGTTGATGCAGTGAGCACACAATTGGGCTATTTACACATCCTGTGACACAATACAGTGGTAATACATTTGGACTCTGTTTTAAGTGAATTTATGGCTCTATTTTAAAGCTTTTGTTCCACTGCAACTGCTGCAGATTTATGCTAACTTTACTAAACCCTTTATAACATCATGCACTGGTATAAGATGTTTAAAGTGCATTAAACTAGGTAGTACTAGTGGTGAAATGTGAACTGCAAAAACATATAAATTCTAAAATGTACAAAGAGGTGGATGCTGGTGGTTTGTTGACATTGCTAAAGTAATCAGAGTGAATCTTATGAGTGTTTTGGACCACTTCGACATCAGCAATGACAAAAATATGAAAAAAATCATGGAAAGTGGAAGGATTGTTGTGGAAAAAACCCCATCATTGCCATCGTAGACCTGAGGAAATGTCTGACAATGTTAAGACCAGACTAATCGAGACAAAAGCAAGATACATTCTGAGAGACTGCCACAAGTCCAAACTTATTTTTTGCGTTTTAGCTTTAGCCTGTTGAGGGCCTTAGATACAAAAACAGAACAGAGTAAAAATGAAGTGAAGTCTGAAAACCAAGACCAGTCTCAAGTACAACAACATAATATTATGGTTATGGTTCGGGGAAGGATGTGGTTATTATAAGAAGACACTGGTACAGCATCTATATAAAGGCAACATGAACATCACCCGCTGGAAAAGTCACCGTCAGGGCAACAATGAAAAACTTGCAGCTGTTGCCAGTTTTTCATTATATTATTATGGCCATTTCCAAGTAATTTAATAAAAGTTTCATTTTATTGGTGATATTATGTCTTCTCTACACATTAAAGGTAACTGAGAGTATGTACTGTCAGTGTTTAACGTTCAAAACAACCACAATTACATGACATTACACTGAATATTGTTTGTAGTGTAAGCCTTATGTCTACATCCAAATAAAAGCCCGCGTAAATTACAGCCTTTTGTGATGAGGTGCACGCCTGGTGTGTGTGAGGTAGAGTCAGATGGGATATCCCTCGTCTAGCTCCAAACACACAAACACTTTCAAAATGTGGTTTTAATCTATTAAAGATAGCGAACTCATGATTTCCCTCCCCACAGGCGACCGCAGCCGGACCTTTGTCTCCCGGCTAATTGTCAACATGTGTGACACACAGAGGCCGAAACCCGACTGGAGATAAAATATGATCTGTTTCTAATCATCTGAGCGATCTCCACACAGCAACCAGAAACCAAATCTCCCTTTGTTTGTGTAATTTACATGTCGAGACAGGCTGAAAAAAAGAAAAAAATACTGAGCTTGTTTTTGGAAATGGCATGTCACAAACATATCTTCTTTTCATCAATCATAATTTCAGATAAAATTGGAATTTGTGTTTTTATTGCCAGATCACTGCAGTGAATTCCTATGGTTTGAGACACTGAAATGATGGTAATTTTCCTTTTTTGATTTATGATACAGTGATCTAGACTAGCAATCACTTGGGGACTCAGTGCATGTGCATTCCTGGACACTGACCACAAAATCTAACAGGACAGAAGCCAGTTTTCGTTGAGACGTTCATGCGCCGAGCTTATCAGACGCTCCTCTTCACTAAAAGTAACTCTTGCCCATTTTCACACATGTCCTCTGGAGTCTGAAGGAGTTCTTCTGGGAGGGTTTCTTGAAGGCTGTGGAAGGGGCAGAGCGTGAGGGAGCAGGGTATTACGTCTAATTAACGTGACAGTTTAAAAGATGGGTAACATTTGTAATCTAGAAGATGCCATCTCCTCAGATCAGCCAGCCTTTAGTGGTTGTAAATCTGGAAAAGTTAATGTGGTGTTGCTTTAAGTATATTATAATAAAACTTTATACTATATATATTTGTATTGACTATCCTTAAACCAAACATACTTTAGCCTATCATTTCTATTGCTATGTTGCTACCTTTTCCCGTGAAATCAAACATAAGGAGTTCTGATTTTTTTAGATTCACTTTTTTCACTTCAACCTCGAACCTTTTAACCGTAAATGAATTGTATATTGAGCCCGCCTGAGCCAGTGTTTTCATTAAAATGGAGTCAGTGTGTTGGTCTTTTGTTCTAGCGCTCTCTTTCTAGGTCAGTGTGATGTTGCCTCTGGGTGATGCTGTGTAAATAGGACCAGTTGTCTGTTTTGATATTGACCTGGGGTCCTCAGGGGGTCTTCTTCCTCTGTTCTTCACTGCGATCCCAGGTGACTCAATCATTTCTTCTTCTCTCGGCAGCTGCAGGGGCCGTTCATGTTGCTCAAATGAAGACGAGAAGAGGCTTCGTACGAGCCAGCCCGGTTCGCACTGGTTTATCTCCAGCCCCACAGCAAACCTGCATTTTGAAAAGGACCACCCTGCTCCTCTGGGGGGTTTCATAGTGTTTGTAGACACCCCTGCTTCTCCAAAAACCAAACCATACAAAGGCAGGAATAAGCAGAGGATTGATGCTTGTTATAGGCTTCTGTCAGTCATTAAAATAGTAAACTACTGATGAAACTGTGAGTGTTTGGAGACGAATGTAGAGACTGCTGTTAGTTTTTAACTATTTCGCTCATTGTTTATTAGATTAGATTAGATTAGATTTTATTTGCACATACAAATAATATAAACAACAATAATAAACAATGTTAAAAAGACTGTGCAGGAGAGGATAAGAAGACCCGAAGGTCTTGTAGAAGCACCTCCCCTATGTCATCGTTTAGCATGATGAGACAAGTCCAAGGAATATCAGTATTTAACAATATTGTACATTATTTAAAAATTAGCATAATTGTTAACTGTTTTTTAAAAGTCAAAAGTGTGGACATAGATCGAAGAGCTGGAGGTAAGCTATTCCAAAGAGAAGGCCCCCGATATTTGAGAGTACATTGGTTAATTGAAGTTCTACACAATGGGAGATAAAAGTTACTACAGTGACGTGTTGAATAGGAGTGAATATCTGAAGAATATGTGAAAAAATTATGAAAAACAATTGGTAAATCAGTAATTACGTGTACATACTTATACATAAATAAACAAATACAATAGATATTAACATTAAATATTGTCAAAATTTTGTATTTTCTAAAAAGAGGTGCAGATGAAGACAGTCTGTTTGAATAATTCATTATTCTCAAGAATTTCTTTTGAATTAATAAAATCTTGTTGAGATAAGTTTGGTATGTAGCGCCCCAAACAGTATTACAATATGTTATATGAGGATAAATTAAACTATAATATAATGTCATCATACACGATCGGTTAATGAAAAAAAACGAATTTTACTCAAAATGCCTATTGATTTCATAATTTTTCTACAAACAAGTTCAGTATTAAAGCAAAGCCAGTTCATAGCAGAACACATTCACCAGATTTCATGCTTATGTGTTCTGTTCTGCGTACTATAAACTCTCATAATTTCAGCATTCATACTTTTAGTCTGAAGTGTGTTGTTAAAATGAAAGAAAGGGGTGGTTTTGTTTTGCATTATTTGCTTTAAAATAGTGTCACGGGTTACAAACTATTTTATGATTTTGAATTTGGCCAGCTTTTTTAATATTATTCAAAACCATTTAAATTAAACCTTAACCATGAGTAGTTTAAACCATCCAAGTCATATCGTAAAGTTCCTTCATTTACTCATTCATTTTCCCTCAGAGCATTAATGCAATTCACTAAATATATCTGCACCACAAATGTAATATGTCATTTCCTTCTTCAAACTATTTATTTTGTACTTCCCCATGTTCTTGGAAACACTGATACATGTACATTGGGAGATACAGCGGGGTTGAAACAGTCCGCAGGTTGCCTTCAGCTCAGTAGGTCTTGTCAGTTCGAGATGCAGTCGGGGTTGAATTTTCACCATTCGGAGGTGAAGGGTTCACACTAACATTGTATAATGATGGAAGGAAAGTTGAGGAGGCTCACAGAACAGTCTCATCAAACATTTGGCAGCTCTGCAGCATCGTCACAGCAGGCTACAACAGGCTCGCTCTGACATCCACACACAGACCAGACTCTGTAATTCAAGACAACACAAAGCACAACTCACATGTGCTCCAACCAAAGGAAAATAGTTAGAAGTGCAATTATTCTCAAAGTTTTAAAAGTTTTAAAAAGGAAGCTCAATTGCTCTTCTACAAAACAAGTTTAGCTTATGTTACAGGTTGTCTTAGGTCACTTTTTACGCTGCTATTTCCATTAATCAGATCACATTTTGATCATGTTTTGCATCACTAAAGACTAGTACGATTACCAAGAGTGAAATCAGTAAACAGTCCATACACAGAATAAACCAACACAGCTAGAAAAACATACAACCAAACAGAAAAACACAACATTATGTACAGCCCGGCCCATTTTAGATAAACAGTTATGATTGGTCAGGTCGTTAGTGTCTCTGGCTGTCCAGGCTAGTACTGTATGTGCTGGGTCTACTATTAATAATATGTTTATTGTCTTGCAAACTGAAGGCCCAACCCCAAACCTACAGTGGATGGCCAACATTACCTTTCTGCTGCTGCTAGAAACATAAAAACACAAACAGCTTTCTATATTTAACTGTCATTAACAAATGAGCATATGATATTATTAAATACGTCATGATTGATGTGATAGCTGACATCTCCGCGGACTAAAATAAACTTGGGTCTATAAATGGAGGGCTATGTGGCAGACCTGTCATCTCTCGTCTGTTTATGGGTTTGCAGAAGTCTGACTTTTCTGAGGCAGCTCTTGCTTTTCTTTGTGTATTTTCTTTCTCCGTTTCTGGCACTTCTCCCAGGTCTCCATCCTGTCTGCGGAGTCAGAATATGGAAACCTTATTTACATTCATACATCCATCCTGCGGGGAGAGCAGCAGCAGCGAGGCAGCAAGTAGAGAGGATCCTAGCTGTCTCTGTCCCTGTCCTCATTAGTGCATAGCTGGTCTGTTTTCTCTCTCTTTCTTACATGCACAAGGCACAATCTTGAGCTCTAAACAGGCAGACAGTTTGAAGATAGGCCCACTGTGCTGAACGGAGCAGAGCGCAGGGCTGTGAGATGAGAAAGCCCCTGAGTAAAGGAGAATGCAGGCCTGTAATTGGGCCCTGAGTATCAGCTGCCAAATATCTCCCGTTAGTTCTCTGCACTGTGTTTTTTTTTTTTCCTCTCCCGCTATTACTATGCTAATACTATGCCATCTTTGCATACAAATGAGACAGGGCACACTTGGTGGAGTTCCTGCCCTCAGCTACTCTCTGTCACTGGGAAACGAGGTGCTCACTTTTTACTTTTCACTGACACAAAAACACACATACATCCTGCACATATCACACTTTACCATGCAGCAGCCAGTGCACCTTTAATCATTTCCGAAATTGAACGGTTTACATTTTTGTTTGTAACCCATGGCTGTGGTATGTGATTATTTCTGTACAGTATTTTTGCATGATCTGTTGTGAGCACAGTGCATCATAAATATGTATGTGTTCCATATTTTATATCTTACCAAAGCCTCATGTATAACTACAACCTTACAAAGTTTGCACAAGGGTATTTTGTTGTAGGTGGTGGGAGAGTCAAGAGTTTAATTAAAACTCCTGCAACATTCAGAAATACTAGTGGCTTGTGTCAAAGATGGACAGGAAGAGGAAAACATGAACCAAATATAGAGCTACTTATAGATGGAGCCTAGAAAATGTCTCATTCTAAACACCTCCAAAACCAAAGTGATGGTCACTGACTTTAGACGTGATTCACTCCCAATTCAAACTGTCACCATCAGTGAAAAATACACAGAAATACTTTCCACCTTTAACTATCTGGGAGTGCATCTGAACAAGCTGAACTGGACCTCAGGAAAGGCCAAAGCTGGCTATATTTTCTAAGAAATCATAATGTAAACAAGAACTACTGCAAATGTTTCATAACGGAGCAATGGCTAATTTAGTTTTCTATGCAGAAGATGGGGGCAGTGATTGGTGCCTTGAAAAACCAATATGGAGGGCTGGTTCAACTCTAGATATCAGTTTGGAGACTGTGGTTGACGCAGCGGAGCAATGGACACACAACAAGACGGATTGTATGTTGAACAACATGGACAATCCCCTGCATTTGACTTTTGACCAAACGAGAGCAGCCAGTGAACGTCTGAGATCATCATCAGCTCCTTCATCTCGACTGAAATAAGAGTGTATATCAATCATTATAAGGAAGATGTCTGAATAAACCTGAAGAGACCTAAGAGCATTAATAATGTGAATTTAAGTTAACATGCACACATTTAATTATCTTTCTCTGTTTTTGGTCACATCAGGAACTGTGCTTGTTTAATGTTCATTTGGAGGAAGTATTATACTCTCCATATATTTATAATTCTTCAGGTCTACACTTCTATGATCTTACATCTCTAGGATTACACTCATGGATGCTGGTAAACTCAAAGGTGTGTCCTTTATTACAAAATCAAATATAATCAAAACAGGGATTGTGTTGTTAACCAGGTTACTTAAGTGCATGTAAACACTGTAGATCTGATCTGATCCCAGGGATTTCCCAAAATGAACAAAGACAAACAGAAGAGGTGCTGGAAGGTATTTACAGACTTGAATTAAGTTATTGTCAATTATGTCCCACAGAGGTTAACTCCAGCACCAAATTACTGTTTTGGTTCTAATTAAATGAACGTAAAACACAATAAATACTGACACAAAGGAAGCATTTGTTTTATAATAGTCACGTCACATTTTTGGCCAAACACCTGAAGTAACAAAAGCCCAAATTGTAAGTATATTCTATTGATTAAACACTGTCAGACTAAGACACTGAACCCTTTTATGTGTCCTGTTCATTGAGACGGTCTTGTTGTGCAGGTGAGACGACATGTGATCAGTTGTACAGAGACATTGTTCACCAACAGCTGTGTTCTGTTAATACGGTCAACGAGGTGTTGTGTCACAAAAGCTCTTTGTTGTTTCAAAGAACTCAAACGGTGTGCAGTTTCCGATCTCTGGCCCTACATTGTGTATGAAAACATCCCGAGGACGACCCAGCGGCTGTTCCCACCTCCAGCTGGGTCTGTGTGGGTCCAGGGGGCGGAGCTACACGGGACGGGACGCTGCTGTCTCAGACTCACTTGTCTTAAGTAAATTATGATGTGAAGTGTTGACAGAGCAAACAATAGAGAAGAGTCGTTCCCATGGTGTTGGATGCCTGGCCTCGAGGCTGTGTACACCTTACACTGGGAGTTCCCATGAGCACTTGCTGCAGCTAATTGCAAGTTAGTCGAGTAAGGATTACTCTGATGAAAATAAGAGCTGTTTACTTTGGCAAATACGTGTAATTTCCTCACATTGTTACAACATCTGTGGCACCTATTATGCCTATCATTCGTTTCATTTTTATTTATGCTGCCTAGAGCTGTATATTTGACACTGGGTTTTTTATGAGTTATAAAATATATCCAATAAAGAATGAAAAGAGCAAAGCAAGGACTCAACCATGTCACGTTAACCAACATGAATTAATTGTCCATCTAAACAGTCGCTACAACAAGTCACTTTAGAGCATGGATAACTGAATTTTCAGATATTTTCTTGTATCTTTACACATTCAATTTTATTAATGATAAGAGTTTGATTATAGAAAGTTTGAACACTGTTGTAACACAAAGTATTAATCTACATGAGGTGCATTATAATAAACTACTTTTAAGCAAGTAGTGTGCTAATTTTAAACTCCTCACCAGCACAATGGAGGCTTTATTATTTGTAAATATTCAAGAATTGACTGGTGGATGCTGGAAAAAAGAAAAAAATAAAGAAATGCAAAGCCACATTTCAGATTTAACATAAGCTGGAACAAAATGCAAAGCGACTGAGTGAGAAAGAAGTGGTAGAAAAGCCACGCATGTGTCTCATGTTTATTTCAAAACAAAGGGTGCTTCCTGTGCAGTATAAGAGGAGAGACTGTGGTGGCTTGGGCAGAACAGCTCTGATATCTGGCTCATTTGAAGTGCTGATAGGCGAGCAGCCACAAAAAGCAGAGTTAATAAGCAATTTAGAGCTTTAAACCCGGTCCATGATGAAAGTTTAATGATATCAACACAAATTCGCTGTCACATAATCTCCCCTTTTAATCATTTTCCACTGTCAGCACACGGCTAACAGAAAAACAAGCCTAATCCACCTGATTGACATCTCCAGCTAAATTGGCTGGGAGAAGGACTGCAAAATACGTCAGGCAATTAATTAAGTGCATTTTTTCCCCTCTGTTTAAAGTGTGTTTTTTGTCTGGAATGCGCAGCGGTGTGCAGCCACAGAGGCAGCGCACGGCGGCAGGGCCGGGGCGATACAGAGGTCAGTGAATGGTCACTTGTGTAATCGGATAATACGTGTCTGTAAACCGGAGCTACTCATGAGCACAACATTTGTCCTGTGACATGTGAAGCCTGCTCAGCGCGCAACACAAGGGTTATTAAATAAAGTAGCTGGTTCAGATGTGGATTAAAAGGCTGTCTTGAGTTTATCCTTGATGAATGTGGAGAGGAAAGTAATCGTTTGTGTGGAGGTCACAAACTCTCCAACCGTTTGACACCTGCCTGCTCACCTCAAACAAAAATAAGCTCATGTACATATTATTTAATGAATATTTTGCATATGATGTGCCCCTTTCTCCCTCTCTCCTCTTGTTTTAGTAAAAGATGATTTAGAAAATGCAGCATTACCTTGTGCTGTTTTTTTGCTGCCCATTAACCCTTAATGAAACTTTAGTGAGCAGCTGGAGCATCAAACAAAAAGGCAAAAGATATAATTTCTGCCCAAAGTGAAGAGAGTTATTTATTTTTTGTGAAAGTTGAGTGTATGTGCAATTTTATGTACATTGTCCCGACAAGGAAATAAGGTGCAGCAACAAAACAACAATTTAAAGACAGTTATTAACCAAACAGTGCCAGTCCTAATGTTTTTATTGTATTGATGGATCTATTAGGTTTTCTACAAAGAAAAAAATGTACAAAGAGACACCTGGTGTACAGCTGACAGGGCGCTTACAATGTCCAAAATGTAGATATTAATGTATATTAATAATCGTAACCCCAGCCTCAGGTCACATTACACAGAGATGAAGCCAGATAAAAACTTTATTAGGGCAATGAGCCAATAAGCAACTCTATAATTAACTCTAAAATTAACAGCAGACATGATTGACTTTGGATCCTGCTGTATTCATCCATAAACAGACTCTATCTGAACGACAAGAACAACAGAACAGAAAATAAAAACACCTTTCAACTTGGAATGTAAATATACCATTTTTATTTACTTTGCTATTTTATCCGTAACATTTCATAGATATTTGTACAGGATCTACCCTTTCACACAAGAGGCCATCCCTTTCTTGATCCAACACTTCATCTGGCTCCAAATGTGCAAAAAGGAATGACGTCGTCCCTATAATCCATTCATGGAACTAGTTATTTTTTCCATCTCTCCTTATTTAAATTGTTTTATGATTTTAAGAAAATAAAAATGACCCTGTCCGAGTAAAGTTCCTTCTAAGTGATTACGACTAGAAGACAACATCACCTGACAGCACAGCGGGTAATTCTGGAGGAAAAAAGAAAGATGATGATTTTGCAAAATGAATTTCCTGCATTACCTCATTGACTTGGTGCTTGTTTTTCTTGGAAAGCCAAACTAGTCATGAAACACCAAAATAAACACAGATAGAAGACTTTACAGAGGATCATATCAGCCCCTAAATCACCAAAACAATTCTTAGCCCTGTCACAGGTACATGCCAGGTATGTTGTATATTTAGTTTGTCTGGTTGCTATGTTTACTTGTGCCACAGCAACCCTTCCTCAGTTGTGTTTGAGCATGCACAGAGGACAAAAGATGTCTATTCTTTATTTTAAACAAGTGGTAAGAGGAGATCCTTGACAAGTACAGAACAATGTAAGTTTATCTGAGGTAGCAGACTCATGGTGCAAAATAAACTAAGTGTTATCAGGAGAATTATAATTATGTTCATTGAATCCAGTCTAGGTTTTCTTTGAGGTGATTTTAAAGAGACAAAGACTCTGTTGGTTTTGTGTGAAGGATAAAAGCCCTTCTTTTTTTACGCTCTACTCATTTTTTTGACCTGTTGCAACATTCAACTACAAACACACATCTACTCACTTTAGTTTTCTTGTTTTCTACATTGACTTTATTCACTGTAAGGCAATGGTGACACCCAGTGGTGCTATGGTAAATGGGCTTTATGGAACTTTAGATTTAGTCTTTGAGAAAATGACTCACTTTATTCAGTGTTTTTTCATTGTACAGTTTAAGTTTTGTATTGTTTTATAATGTTTGTCCTTGAGGAAGATTGAATTAGATGATACAAAGCAAATAAACAACAGGAGAATATAAATGTATCTTGTAAATGTGGTATATTTATCTTTAAATGACACTTTTTGTTTGTAAGCGCATGACAAACAGCCACAGCAATAATTTTAATCCTTAATTTCATAATAAATCTGATTATTTTAAGCAGGCCTGGAGTTGTAGTGTTGTGATTTGACCTGAAGGGGGAGTCATAGTCCTGCTTTTACCTGCAGTGTTTGTTTTCAGATTCCCTGCTGCCTGCTAAATGAGAACGCGTCTGCTGTTTGTCCTTGTGCTATTTCACAACGGGAGCACGCTACTTTTTATGCTAAACATGCCCCAAATGTGAGTAAAAATAGAGGGTAGTGGGATTTGTGATTTCTGACGGATGTGGGACCCCCCTGAAGCAGCCCGAAGGCCCGTCTCTGAGTGAAGACGTGATCTACGGCCGAGGGTGGAATTGAAAAACTGTCCGATTTACGGCCTTTACCTTGAAATGTGACGACGCAGTTTGGCCGTAGATTGGTGTGAGGTGCAGGCTTCAGGAGCTGGCACACATCGGTCCACATGATGAAACACCGGCCCGCTGCTCTGACACCTTCGTCCTGCTCCAAATGTAGATCACTGATGGAGGAAAGCTCAATTAGCACATCACAGTGGGCTGTTTATATATATATATATGCAAAATAGATGCATGTTTAATATGACAATGAACTGAAAAATTAAATCAGTGGTGTCAAACTCAATGTGGGAACGGTTCACGATTAAGAATCCTTTCAGGGGCCAGAGATGGTGACATTTGGAAGCTTTTGTTCAATTTTGAATGTGAGATTTTATCTTCATTTGAGTCTTACATTAGTAATTCTTAAGATTCATTTTCTCCTTTTACGGAAACTGGTTTTAGTTGCATTTGAACACATCTTAGCTGGATTTGAATTGGTTTTAGATGGATTTGAATGGGTTTTAATTGGATTTCAACAAGTTTTAGTTGCATTTGAACAGGTTTTAATTGGATCTCAACAAGTTTTGGATGGATTTGAACATTTATCTTTGTAGGAAAAAGCAAATCAATCTAAAACATGTGCAAATCCATTTAAATGCCAGAAAAATCCTACTAAAACTGTATTGTATTGAAGGGCCACATAAAACATTGCAAAAGGCCGCATTTGGCCCCTGGGCCTTGAGTTTGACATGTGTGGATTAAACGGTTTTATTACAATGCATGGCTTCCTCTAGAAAACCTTAAAAATGATGCATTATAGGTTACTTTAGCTCGGAGCAAAAATTGTGTGCCTTATTAGTCCCTAAACTCTGCTACAGAACAGTGTTTATTAAGTTTCATTGTTCATAATTTTATGTTAAATCATAAAAATCAAATGTGCGCAGGGACGTTTCTTGTGTTAAAACCATTAATCTAAGGTGGCAAAACCAAAATATTAGCTCATCCCCAGTATTCTGTTGGGATAATGACAGTGTAACAAGATCCAAATGTCCATTGAGTGTCTGGGAGGTGTTCTTGGTTAAAAGTGTCATTCTGAATATTCAATCAGGCTCAGTCTGAACAAACTCTCTCGGCTAATCTTCTTGACTCTGAAAAAAAAGCCCATAATGTCTGCTTCAAGGCCCCTACACCAGGTTCTTCTTTACCCTCCTGCCTTCGTTTTTGCCCGAACGTGTCCAAGTCAAGGCCTGTCTGGTGACGTTTGCTGCAGGCTTTGTGAGTGTGTGTGTGGTCGATCTATTTCCAACCCCCAGAGGGAATTCTTGTCTGTCAGCTGATTCGTTCTCTGTTGGAGGTCAGAGTTTCTGATGTGCACGGTCAAGCAGATCCTGAGGAATCTCTTCAGCCAAGGTCCTTACTGCCTTTAAGGTTACAGTCCAGTGCTGTAGTATTGGTCTGTATAAGTGATGTTACCAATAAATCAATGCCTAATATGAACTATTTAAATGTTTGCCTTCAGGAACATAACTGTCTGAAACATACAAGAATTTCCAGATGTTCTCCAGACGTCATTTTAAAGTAAAAAATGAGAAAATGTCTGTTTGTTACATTTATTCGACAGTAAAGAAGACAGTAGCTGGTGAAGAAGCTTGTGCCAGAGCAGGGCTTGGCTCCAGGCTCCAATCAACCTCTTCAAAGTAAATTGAGTTTCTTTATTCTACTATCATTGCTGCTTTTTAATTATTCTTTTACTCATGAAAGTGAATTTACATATCTCCGTTACACAGGTTCCTGAGACCAGTAACTACTCAACCTTTATCAATGCCGTTAGCGAATATTTAAATTTACTGGTGTCAGTCAGTAATAGTTGGTAGTGACCTTCTAAAACCTTTTCCACTCATCATTATTTACATTTTAATGACTTTTCTTCATCACTTTGCACAATGGGGCATGCTTCTGTTTTATATTTCTTATGTTACAATTTCATAAGAGGATGGCTAAGTAGAAGCATCAACTCAAAAGTACGAAGGTAGGGACACACTACTTTTCCACTGATCATTACAGGAGAAACACTTCATTTATTCACTAACAATTCTCTCGCATTAGAGCTTCTTAACAAAGAGGTGTCTGTTTTTCACTTTATTAAAAAGCATAACCTGGATAATACTGATGGTAGACAAATCATTTTAAAATACCAGATGTATGTCAAAATTCAACTGGTTCCTAAATATCCAAAGAGAAACATAAAGTCTTATTTTCTCCACTTTTCTGTAACAGTGATATTACTTCTTCTAATGATGTAGTACTCAGGTCTTGGTCTTGTCATGGTCTCAGACTCATTTTTACTCCGTCTCAGATGTCAAGACCAACCAAGACCACGAATGGAATATGTGTCTGTTCTTGGGACTGGATGAAAACACCAATCATTCGATGCTTGATTAAAAATCTCCATGAGTTTTGACTCAAAAACTGGACTTGGACTGTTTAGATTTTATAACTGTATCAGTGTATCGTGCAGCTCTGGTCTTTACTTGGTCTTGATCTTGACATGGTCTTGACTCAGTAGTTAAAAGTCTTGATCTTGTTATGTTCTTGATACACTCGAGTCTCAAACTTGTGTCTTGGTCTTGTTCAGTTCTGTCTTGACTACAACACTAACCACGGCAACACATTGTACTTTTGATGCTATAAATACATTAAATTACTCAGGTTTCATTGTTTTTCTGAAGGTTTCCAGCCGTAAAAAGCTGACCTTTTCCAACACTTGCAGCGTGTGTGGTCAGAGCAGGTACAGTGATTTATCCTTCTGGTGTTAAATAATCAGATTTTGGGATAATGTCTCTCACTGGTGGTCTAATGGAAACGGTGCATTCTCATTAAATCGATTACACGCTCATTGCTTTGGTAGGACTACAACAGATTGTACAGATTGAGTCACGCAACAACATTTGCTGTAACCTCAATGAGGCCGCCCCAAACAGCAGCCATCCATCCAGACCAACATTAGGGCTGATGTAGCTGCGGTTGAGCCGCCTCGCCGCTGATCTGGGCCGTCCTCGTCTTCATTATGCAGGTGGTGATGGATGGTGCGGCCACCGATCTGCAGATAACCCGGGCTATTTCCAGACGGCGGAGATTAGAAGGATTAACGCAGCCGAGGGTGAGAAAAGCGCTCACCTTCTGCAGCAGCTCCGTGAACTCTGCTGAGTGCACACAGACGGAGCCTGAGGTTGTTGACAAAAATCATCTCTGCATTCAAAGGCGTTAGTGAGACATCATTGATGGTTTCCCTTGATTTCACGTCACACATTTTCAGCAAAGAGTTATGTAAAAGGCAAAATAAAAGACTCATTCTGTTGTTTTGTATAAAAAAAAAGAGTAGCTACACCAGTGAATGCAAATCTGATTAATGGACACAAATTTTTATAACCTGAAAACAATATAGTATTCCTCACTGTTTGGTAAAATAAAGGCCACAATAATGGAACAAGTGGTTTAGAAATTAATCACATCGATAAAGAGGTGTGCACTGAATGGTTTTAACTGCATTACGTTGAGACAAAGAACCACATAATCAAGGCATACACTTCGTTTCAAACAATGCAACATAATTGTACTCATATCTTACCTGACTGACTATTGTTGCAGCTTCCTAGGTTAATTCACTCTCCTTTGGCTTTAAGGTACACTGCTTTAGGATGAGATCAGTGGTTTTGTCTGGAAAAAGTCATAAAGTAAGAAACACAACCAACATAACCAACGTAAGTGCCAGTTTCTATTGTAGCTATTGGTGTTTTATGCTGATGGTTACATTTGAACATTTGCTAGACTATAAGGTCGCCATTCTTAGATAATTTGAATAGGAAATAAACATGAGTTGGATAATGTGTGTGAAATGTTTTTATCCACAACTTTGGCAATCAGAAAAGAGTATGAACATGGTATAATGGAAAAATAATACTTTCTTAATGGCCTGATTACCATCCATTCTAAAAGTTATTGTGTCTTGCTCTTCTTTAATCTCATTTACCAAACTTTGATTTGTTTGGATTTTCTCGTCGGATAAGGATTAGTTCCTACTGAGCACTTTGCGTCTTGCTGTGTTTTCTGTAAACACAAGCTGCCGATTACACTGTGTCCTTTTCGATTTGGAGACAGTGGATGGATGGCCGCAGCATGCCATCCCTCTCCTCTATTTACATCTGGGAACTATTTTCATTGTTGTGCATCTTGGTGTAGAGCCAAGAACTCACTCCCATTTAAATTTCCATTCTCTTTTACGTGCACGTGAAATAAAAACTGACGAGGTCTCATCAACGCAACAGTTTTAAGGGAAGCAAGGTTGAAATAAACTCTTTCTTGAGTAAATATTCAATTAAATTATTTTCTATCCTTATATTCTTTCAAAAGATAGACTAGTGTGTTTGGCTTTATCTTTATCCATGCACAAACCAATCAAAAAAGTATGAAATAAGGTTTGAAGTGTAATCTTTCCAAGTATGAAAACAAAAGATTGTCAAAACTTTAAAAGGAAGACCATAAATGTAGAGAAACTCTTTGCTTGTTATTGACGTTGGGTTGTTGCTGACGTCACCAGACGTGCTGGTCCAAAACTAGTCAAGTTTTTCCTTCAGAGCAGCTTTAGGACCTGTGGGTTTCAAAGTAAAAGCACGCTGTACTTCCATTGAGTGAGATTTATGATAAAGACAAAATAAATGTTCCCAGTTCATTCTCAAAAACATTGTTTACCAGTGAATTGTTCGGGGAGAGGTGGAGCATTTAGTTCAGTTCAGTGTTTGTTATTATGACTTTTAATTTCAGATCATGTTACTGAGGAGTGTGAAAGGAGCATGGAAAGCAGTTGAATCAAAAACCCCACAAATAAGTAATAGCAGAGTACGTTTGACTTTGTTTTGTATCGTGAAGGGCAGGTCACTTCATCAGTAGACTTGAATGTGTTTCGAATCTGTTGTGTCCACATTATGACCTTGTTTTCTCACGAATCATTGCAGTAGCCAACTCTCCTTCTGTGTCTGCTCTGACGTAACGACCTGCAGTGACTTTAAGACACAGAAGGCCAAAGTTTGTCCGTCAACAAACTTTGAAAGTCTATTTTTAACCACCGCAGGAGCTGAGTGAATTTAGGGCTGACAGTTGTTGTTCCATTTCAAAACCAAAATACCAAGATACATGTTACTGGGAGTTAGTGTGGCAGTTAGTTTTATTTTTTAACTGTGGACTTGCCTACATGAGACTTTTTATCATTCAGAAACAATAACACTGTTAAAAGTAAAGGACATATCTGCATGCTTTACTTATGATGTAATATTAAATAATACAGCTTCAGTTTTGATGGAATTTAAAAGCAAATAACAGAGTAACAAGCAAACTATAAAAAGGTCAACACTGTGATGAAAAAAAGGCTGCTCTCAGTTTACTTTGGTCATGACCTTCCGTAAATAGTGTGGTATAAAAATGTTTAGTGTCAACTGTTTACGTTTTGGTTTTGGATTGGTAACCTTTATTGTGAAAGGCCCGGGCGGAGGTGTCTGTGAGTTCCGGTGGCTTGTCGCTGCTGAGCTCAGTGGCTGCTGCAGCTGATAAGACAGCTCCGTGCGGGACTTTCTCCTCCATCACTTCCTCCTCGTGAGCAATGTGCGGCAGGACGGGGAGCGGAGAGGAGCTGTCTCCGGGACGAGGCAGCAGCAGCACGGCGGCGCGCACCAGCGTCTTCCCGGGACCAGTCCGCAGCGCCTGCACCGCTCACGGAATACAATGACGCCCTCCAAAGTTTCCTCGTTACTTGTAGTGACATATGGACGGGTTAACTTTGCACTGACTGACGTTTTGCTCGTGTTGCTTTCATGGACGGGGTCATAGCGCGTCTTTGAAAGCAGCCGGTCTGATGTGCGCACTGTACATGGATGTATTCTAAAAACGGATTAAGATACGGCCCCTTTTGCCAGTTCTACCAGCGGACAATCGCGGTACTGCAACAAAAATAATCCCATGCAGCCCCAAAAGGATTTTCTTTCTGTATTGCAATGTAATGTGTGTAAAACTGTTGCTGGGACTCCTGGATAACTTTAAAAATGGTTGGATGTTGTTCTGTTGTTATGATTTTTTATAATATTAACTTTTGTAGGTTAAAAATCAAGGCTTAAAAAGAACTTTAGGTGAAGATTAGGCCGTCATTGCAGTAAATTGCGATAAACCCATGGGGGGTAACGGCGGATGAAAAACAAGCATGTAGTGAGCATGCTCTATGGGCCACAAAACATGAAAAGCCTAAAAGTTTTATACCGCCAATGAAAAACGCCACGAGAAACGGCGGCCATTATTGATTTTAGGGGTTTGACACTATCCCAGAGTGGATCAGCTCACCCGTTAAAGATCTGACAGACTTACTGGAGGTTCCCATGGGGGCCAAGCAGAGCAGCCCCACGGCTAACCCAGCTGCTAATGGCCGGACCAGGGCCTACTCGGGCTCGGACCTGCCCTCCAGCACGTCCAGCGCCAACGGCAGTGGAGTGAGCAGGACGGCCACGGGAGGCATGAGATATCACGCGTACGGTGCATCTGGGACCTCTGCGGCGTCGTCCAGTACCAGCAGGAGCAGGTACGGTGGCCCAGAAGTCCAAATCATGATCAAGAAGCAACACGACATTAAAGCAAAATACAAAAAAATGTGTTCCTTTAATATTGAGTAGTAACAACTTAAAAAAAAGGTTGATAAACAGTGTCAAAATATGGAAATAATGTGCTCTAAAGGCTTCTGTTTTTGTTTCTAACGTCATGTGATGGTTCTTTATCCAGTTCATAGTGCAGTGGACAATGTCACACTTTAACCAATCCAATATCCTCATATAATGTCCTTCGTTAAATCATTCACTTGAGTAACATCTCTTTTTACAGGCCTGTGGGGGGGCCCGGGACCAGAGCCCAGTCTGGCATTAACATTCCCAGCAGCAGCGGGGTCTACAGCTCCCCAGAGTCTGGAGGGAGCTCCCCGGAAGAGGCGGCTGGGGAGAGGGAGCGATCGGCAACGGCGGGACACGACGGCCCCCGGCTGCTCATAGGATCTCTACCAGCACACCTCTCGCCTCACCTGTTCGGAGGTAACCCACCCGCCACAACATGTTTACACCAGAAGCGTGGGGTCATGTGGGATGAGGGCAACTGTTCCGTTAAACGACTGGAGAAGGTCATCTGGTGTCACGCTGTTGTGTTGTTTCCACAGCTGAGCTTTAAATGCATTTAAACCGAAGACGCCGGGACAGTAAGTGAATTAGACCATAGTCCACGTTGCCTTTTGCTCATAATAAGTTTTGGACATAAAGGAAATTCCATTAGCGAAAGGCACACATTGATTACTATCACTGTGCAGCACCCGGAGCATATTGATATGTCTGATGTGCCTGATGCCTCTTGATAAATCATTTGGGTCACAAGCCACTTCTGAGTAAACATATGGGTTAAAATGGAAGTTAAAACATGTTATCTGTTCGGAAGAAGTGCATAAAGTTCTCCTTAAGTGAACTTGAGTTACAAAAGACTGCTTAACCTGCAATAGTTGTTATAGTATTGCATGTGCCAGACATTCCCTCTTTGCATGTAAATAAGCTGCTGCAGTTGGAAGAAGCCCACTCAACTTTAAAAACATTTTAGCTTTTAATTGTCAGTATGTTTCTGAACTTCAATACGCATATATATCATATTTTTTCCTAATATTACGCAGCCGTAGAGTAGATCTGTGAAATCTTATGTGCTTTTTTTCCACTGTGAGTCACAATAATGGGCTTGTCAGTAGAAAATGAATGATGGCAATGGGAACTTTAATTTCTTTGTGTTTGAATGGCCCTAGATCTGTTAACAGTTTAGAGAATTGCCTGTAATTTCATCCTCATTAAACCATTCACTCAGCCCCATTCGTCTTCAGATGAGGACACTCTTGTGATTGTAAGAGTAATTACATGAGAGCACTACAACTTTTAAATCCAGCTTTTGTAAAAGATTGCATAATTTGACGTAACTAAGCCAGCTTTCTCCCTTAGAGCTCAAAACAACAACCCGAGGACGTGACCTCCTCCGGGGCTGAGTGTTGGGAGTTGGTTGAGGGTTGAAAAGGCAGAGTGTTGTTTAGACTTGCACAGACGCTGAAGCCGATCACGTATGGGGCAGCGTGCGACTAGCGCCTGCTGTTTTTTATGGCGTTCATGTGTGAGAACGGTGACTCACTCGAGGCCAGCAGACCCGCAACATTGTTCGTGTGAGCTCCTGCGAATGTCTTCTTGTTCATCGATCCGGCGTCTGTAATCTCTTGCCTCTTTGTCACTAAGTCTAACCTGAAGACTGATCAGGTAATTAGACGTCTTCATTAGGACTGGGCATTCTGACCTTAGATCAATATTAGGATTAAGTGAAGATTCTCCCATGGTGACTATTATTGTGTGTTGCTTTCATTAATTTTTCCATCTCTTTAAGTCAATCACACGGTTCCTTTTGACATGCTCATCCAATCAGACGGGGTGCTTCTTGTCACGTAACAGCGGTGTTACAGCACTGCGTGTTAGTCTTGAGACTGAGATGATTTAGAGCTTTTATTTTAATTGTAAAACACTATACATAATCAAATGCATAAACTGGAAGCTGCCATCTTTTTGTCCTGCCCACACATCAACCAAAGCCAGAGTCACTTGGAAGTTTTGGCTCAGTTTTTCCACCCACAGCTCCATACATCCTACAGAAGTAGACATGATTATAGACACCACGCCGTGACCACAGGGAGGCAGGGGTCGTGACATTACTGCGGAGAACTACCCTTAAATTTATTATTGTCCACAGTCGTTTTATGTGAAAATATCATTGCGTAGCCTTTATGTAGAAGTAAAATGAACCTCTTGGTGTCTCAAATGGACCTGTGCTGATTCAAAGTCAGTGGAAACACACCTCATGAAATCTAACAAAACTTAGCATTTGTGTTTTTATCTATAAGTGCATAACTTGCTACACTCTTTTACTAATAACACCGACATAGCTAGTGATACTGACACATATTAAACAGCTACATCAACACATTGAAATATGTTACAACTCTGAATATCATTAAAGAATAATATTACAAATCATGTTCTATTAAATGTACAAGTGAAAGAATATTTTATAACATTTAAGTTTACTTGTGTTGAAACAGTAGGTTGTTTTGCTTTATGCAACAAGTGCCAAAGTCTGAATCTTCTGAACAAACACTTCTCAGATCTTTATAAGTATTTGACGGAGGACAATAGGCCCGTTTGAGAGGAGCTGTGCGTCGATTGTAAAACAGAGGAGAGCAGGCGGGGGAAGTGGCACCGAGCTGCAGCCGAGCTGGACACGTTCCAGTCAAGCGTAGGAAGCCCATGAAGGCTCGGCGACATTTATTACACCATCCTAATGAAATATTATCTATTAGAACAATCTAAAAGCTGTTACTGAGTCATCGGGACTGCCGTGAAATCACTGTGAATGAGGTATTAAAAAGCCCTATGATGCATTCTCTCTCCCACCACCCAATCTATTTCACATCAAACTCACCCCAGAAGCATTGTGTTTAACAATCAGCAAATCCCTGTAAGAACCAGACGAGGACGAGGCAAATGAGAGGGAGAAATATCATTTAAGTTTACATAATGCTTTATTGCACTTTATGATAGGAGGCAGTTAATCAGGAGGTAAAATCACTTTTGTTGTTGACACAGAATTGCAAACAGGAGAAGGTCCACCGTCAATAGATAAAGAAGACTTTTATATAAAGCCAGCTCTCTAAAACCAAGCAATAATAGTTGATTCATTACAGAACTGAAGAGACTCATTAAATGAGTGTGAAGAAGGTCGTAACCAGATCGCACCAGATATTATTTTTGTGACAGAACCAAAACAGCAGAGTTTAATGAGCTTCTTATGTTTTTACTGTAAACTCTTGGTACCTGCACCAAACACAAATAAGACATTTTTCCTCCTCATTGCTTCATGCTTTTGACTTTGCTTGTTTTGTTGTATTCCAACAGATTTTCCACTATTAGAAAGCTATCAAGTCATATGATTTTAGCTTCACATTTTGTCACTTTTTCAGTTTTTTGGTGCTGTTCACATTTCAGTCTTATTGTACCAGAGTTCAGTTGAAAATTAAACAGGGCCCTGTATTATTAGGCTGGTTGAAAATAGCCAAGATATATCTCTCCTACTGCTTGGATTTGAATCAGCGGCATCACAAATCAGGCTCCACTCCTTCAGTTCACCCTGGGTTTCTCTGTGGAGCTGAGAACATGCTAAACTCATGCAAAATTAATATTTTAATCATTGGAAGACACTATAATGCAAACTGTTAAAGCCGAGCTGAGCAAAAGTACCGTCCAGTATACAGTACATGTGAATAAACCTACAGTTTACCACTTTATAGGATATCACTTTATAGAGTTGCTAGCAGAAGTTACTACTCTCAGTGTGTTGATGCTGCAGTCAGCTGTTCCTCTTGTGCAGACTCTATTTTCCTCTCTTTCCTGTTCTTTTATTTTCTGATTGGCTGACTTTTCACTGAGCTGTGTTTGCTGAATAAGTTTCCATAGAAATTTGCCTTGATAGACAGTAAAGCACCTTTTTTATCCTGAAAACCCACCTAATCCGGCCTCGAAGTTTTGAGGGGTGTTTGGTTAGACATGTTTAGTGCACGCTCAGGTTTGTGTGGCAAAGTCAACCACAAAGAGCACCTTCTCCAGTGTTTGTTTTAATTGTACCAAACATGACAAGTGTAAGCACGCCTTTTAAATGTAGTGCCTCACTGGCTTTTTGACTCCATTACAACAAAAGCAATGCACAAAACTAGCATCAACAAGAATTATCTTAACACTTAACAAGAAAGTGTGAGCAGCTGCATGAACAGCCAGCGGCTTATTTACAAACCGATCTTGTCCAAAGTCCTTGTCTGCTGTTTGGAAACGTTTCCTCTGAAAACAGCCTCAGAAGTTAAAGCTAATGATGTTCTGCACAGAGACAGACGGTAAAGGAAAAACACTCTGCACATATTGTCACGCTCTCCAAAAACTCAATAAAAAGCTACTGAGTCTTTTGATTAGGGAAAGCCCTGTGTCTCCCCGAGGCACAATGCATCGACTTTGTTTTAGGGTGGTTTGTGATGTCAGGGCAATGCAACACTAACCACTTAGTTTCTCAGCTGTCAACAACACTTTGATTCCTAATAATATGAGATAAAACATTTGAGGCATTTCTTTGTCTTTAAAGTGGATTTAAAGAAGAAACCACAGCACATTCGCGAAGCACAAAGACGGGACGAGTCTTGTGCGCAAGGTGTTAATGTCAGTGTGAGTCAGCAGAGAGGTGTCTAATAATTAACTCAGCTCATTAAGCCTCCTTCCCTTATTACTGCTCCACGGATGAATCTAGCGCTCATAGATGTGCACATATGTGTCGGCGGGGAGGGTTAGCAGGTGGCGTCGCCTCATCTCTGTCTGTGTTAACAGCCTTGGCTCTTTATTTAAAGGCTGGTCTGTATTTAACAGCCTGAGGAGTCTGAAATACAGCAGAGCAGCTTATGTCAACCAAACACCTGAGGTCAGTTTGTTTTAGTTGGTGCTGACGGAGCAGGAAGAGACCAGAGTGATCCATTTCAACACCTGATGAATGCCATTAAAAAGACGTTCAGGAGATCGGACACAAATCAAAATGCACCGCTATTAACTGTGATATGTTTGGAAATGCCCAGGTTTTTCAAATTTAAATATTTTGTTTTGTCTGAAGTGATTTTTAGAGGAAGATTTTGTACATCCTGGCATGATACAGCTTAAAAGTATAGGTTAAATCAAGAAGCTCTTTTGCATTGTTCAAGTTTAGTTGAAAGCTGTTTTGTGGAAAGATATGTGGCTTTATTGTTTATGTTTTAAGGCTGGTCTCTCACAGATGAGTATATCTCTGTTGTCTCCACATGTTTAGACTGATTTTCTCTGCAATCAGTCACTGTGCTGTAGTGATTAAATACAGTAGCTTTTAGATAACAGCAGATTGAGTTGTGCTGCTCACAAGACACATTTCCTGTTGACTGTCTGCTGCAGGTTGCATCACATTGACTCAGTGTCCTAATGGCTTTTTTAAAAACAACATAACCAGGCTTTGTGTGCAGTAAAGCAGTGTTTTCTAACGTTTCAGCACCATTTTGGTAAAGGCTTGTAGGTTTAGTCTTTTTTAGGGATTTTTGGAAATGAACAGTGTAATTTTTCCCTTTTTATAACAATTTAAATCACAGTCTTTCCCATAGTTACGGTCCTTTTGTTATTCTTATTCCTTACTATTACCAGTTTCCAAAAACCCGTGAACTTTAACTCATATTGTATGGATTTTTAAATTATTCATTTAAATCTTTTTGAAGCCTGACACCCCTTTTTTGAAAACCACATCACTAAAGGACTTGTCTGGAGCAGAATCACTGCAAAGTCACACGGGACTCTCATGTCTTAAACATGGGATGTGGAAAGTTGTGTTGATGTGGAGAGGCATGTCCTGTCACTCTGAGATACATCGTTGAAGCCTGGAGCCCATGTGTAAAAGAAGAAGAAGTTAGTTTTCCTCAAAATGTTCTAATAAATGTAAAATAGTGTCGCTTTAATCGCTCTTCAACGCCATCCACAAAGTGCTGTTGTACAGGTTGTGTTTCAGTCTGGACTTTTCTCCCAATCCTCCGACACGCTTCTTTGAAATGTCATGTGCCACTTCAGTTTTATTCTTGGATATAAATATTTAATCAGTGAAGCAAATCTGGCCAAAGATCCTTCTTCTGTTCCTTCTCTGTTCCTTACTTCCTCATGTTGAAGTATCTTATAGATCTCAGATGCAGCCTTCTATCTCCTTTTTCTGTCTGTTTTATAACCAAGATTTACATTGTGTATGTTTGATATTAGTATTTTAAATTGGCACAAACCTGAATACCTCTCTGAATTAGAATAGTCATAGCCTGTAGCGCACTTGTACAGTATATATTAACATATTTTACGCGTCTTTCATTTTTTGTCACCAGGCTATGCATCCTCTCCCCCGTAACTTTAAAAATCACAGTTTATTTTCCTTCATTAAATCAAATTACAGAGTACTTTGCTTTTGTTTATAGCTCTCAGAAAGTGCACCGACAGGTTTGGACAGCACATGCTCAAACATAGACGCCAGCTACTATTCTCTAATCTGAATATGTGCGTTTGGTTTAGGTTACTACAGTCTAAAAGTGGCATTTCATTTTCGCAGGTATCCTCTCCTAATGTATCCTCTGAACAGGTTCCATTGAAAGTGCAGACACTCTGTGCATTTGTCAGTCTTTGATGTGGTAATATGATGGTTTCACATTTAAAGAAGGAAATGACAGTGTTACGGTTGAAGTGAAGAGACAGACACTGAGAGTATGTCTGTCTCCGAGATAAGCCCAACAACACGGCGAATCACGAAAACAAAAATCCCCTTCTGCAAACGTACACCGCGCCCCGAGGCTGGATGCCTTCGAACCTGCATACCCACCTAGTCATTTGAGTAAAACGTTGGAAAAGGTTACACTTTCCCTGCGCAAAGAGATAATGTGGCAGTCCAAAGTCTGAAACTGTTAAGTTGATGCGGTACTATTTCTGTAAGTGATAATAAGTCTGCTTACTTTGGCAGTGATTGGATATTCGCAGAGTGATAAAGGTCCAGCTGTCTGCTTTCACTGATTTTCTAGAAAACCTGATCTGCTGGATGCGCTCAGTGGGACCCGGGCTTCGACTGAGAAATGAGATTTGAGGACCTCTGAGGAACTCCCCTCTCTGCCTGTTCATCTGCAGTTTGTCTACGCTGCTGCAGCTCCATGTTTCCCTGTGAAAAGCAATTACAGCTGGGTCGCAAGTTTAATGCAGCTGCCTTAAATATTATACACAGAGATGGATTCTGAGCTCGTCTCTCAGTAACAAAGGCCCGACAGGCTTTTCTAACCTGTTATCATTACCTTATGTACAGTTTGTGGAGTCTGCAGCCGGTGAACTCTGTCTCACTCCTCGTGGAATCACTGGTGACTGATATCAAACGTTACCATCTAATGAGCAGATTTTCTGGAGATTTTCAAAGCGTGTTCACGTCACATGGGGATGAATCTGTTTGAAAGTTGACGTTCTTCCCTTTTGCCTGAAGCGCAATCTTCACTACGCGTTTCCATTTTTAGCTTTGATTCTCTTAATGAATACATGATCAACAACATTATCAGTGTTTAACACATTTGGCTGTAACCTTGTAAAGCTGAAATCTAATAATTAAAAATAAAACACTTCATTCTGAGTAGTTTAGTTGTATATTTGAAAAATCAAACTGGTGACACCATGACAGTACATCAGCAATAACTACATAACACCAAATCTGATTGAAATAATTTGCTCCATTAATTATTTATTCACAGATTAGTCAGTTCAGCTCAGTTTATTCTGTAATAACAAATGTAATGAGCCCTTTGTTTTTCTTTAACAAATATCGACCAAATATCTAGAAAAACAACCTCAGTATCTTGGTCAGCCATCTCAGTTCTTTTCTCTGCAAAGAATTAGTTTGGTCTCTGTGGATTTGAGTTTGATTTCAGGGAGTTTCAGGCAGTTCCAACCAATGCCTCTGGAATTACAATATCCAATTGGACAGAGATATAACCAGTCAGAGAAATGAAGCATGTGATGCACCAGAGTAACTCCCAGACTGGAATCAACAAGAGTATCAGTAATTGCATAAAATCCACTGATTCATTGTCGTTACGGGTAAGAACTAAGTGTGACTTTTCACTGATTGAAGGTGAATGGTTGGCCAGACTGACACATCAGCCCTTCAACCTGACAAACCTGAATTCAAAGTGGAAAAGTGAAATGAGCTCATTGTTAGTTCTGGCGGCTCATGAGCTCCAGAGACTATTTGGGAAATCACAATCAGCTGTTGATATGAAGCCAGTATCTTTCACTGACCAATAGTCTTTGTTGTTTTAGTTTTCTCTCATCGGTGATTCATCTGTCATTGGTCACAAACCAACTCCACCCGAGCTTCTTTTTGTGCTGCACTTTTGATTTGAAGTAATATTTTGTTGTTTTTTTCTTTTACTGTCTCTGTTTTCCCTTGTTCACATGTAGACGGGCAGTGAGAGCCGAGAACAAAGCCTCAATGTTACATATATACATGACATTTTGCATTAGTACACCTTACTTTGATCATTTTGCATACAATTTTGAATTCAATTGTCTTTTTATTGTGTCCTCCCCAGAAAGAATAACCATTGTCAAGGCAATAGCTTTTAGAGATCCTTAAAAAAATCTAATCCTTGTAGAACTTTTTATTGTAGAGATAATCTATGTTCATATTTTGCGTTTGTTTTTTCATAAATTGCGTCATAATTCATCATTCAAATCTGCCATTTTTCCTGATGATAGCGCAGCATCCTCAGAGACTTGATGTAATGGTAATGTCTGTGCTAATATACACTCATTGTGTGGTACACTTTCCAGTCTTTTCTCTATCCCTGACACAAGAATCGGGACACTTTCCAAGCTGTCTGACTTCACAATGCAGTATAGACTAAACCCCTCTGAAGGAAATTCCTGAAATAATGCAGGTAGATGGTCCAAGGCCAGCGTGCTCTCAGTGTGTGCCGCGTTTGTCTCGCTTTGACTCGTACTTAAACTGTACCAGCTGTCGGCTCTTTCTCTGCGACACACCTAGGACAAGGTCAAACGGGTAAAAGTGCCAGCACCACGCTCTTTCTGTGAATATTAATGTTTAATCAGAGTGTAATCATCTGAAAATGCACCATTATGCATTTTAAATCAGCTTGTAAAATGCTAATTAGGAGACAGTCAAGTGAAGGAAATAATGCTTGGAGCTACACGCTTGTTTGCTGGTTCTGCTTTCAATATGATTTGTTTTATTCTGTTTACAACTACTTTAAATGCATCTCAGGATCTCGCAGCTGTACAGAAAACATCTCATGTAGCTTTGTCTTCCAATCTCAGCATTTGAACTAGCCTGCCCTTTGGAGTTAGAAACATTTTTCTTTTTCTCCCCATGAAGAATACATCTGACTTATGTAGCGACTAATGGGCTGAACCAGTGGAGAGCTCGAAGTCACAAATGGGTGTAAAAATGTGGTATTGATTGGTCTAACTGCATGACTCTCCTTGAAAAAATGTTTCCAAAAGGACAGAGCTGGTGTAGTGTCGGGTCACATGGCTTCGACAGTAATTTAAGAGAAAATCCACATTGAAATTGAATCCAAAGACGAAAAGACGGGGCTAATAACGTCCAGCTTAACTGAAATAATGACCTTGAGTGTGTCCCACCGCTACACAAAATAATTTTATTAAGTTACATTTTTGGTCATATGCAAAAGTCTCAATAAGGGCTACAGTATTATAGGGAAAGGTTATTGAAATTTGCAATAAGGACCCTTTAACGAACTGAGAAGATGACAAAAGAATGTCTATGTGCATTTTAAGATGATTAAGAGCCATAGAAAGTAGAAATAGTTAAAGCAAATAGTCAAAAATACAAGGCTCTAAGCTAGTTTCTACTGGGTCTTAGCAGAACTAATGACTGCAGTGTTTGGTTGTACCGCAGTGATTCAGGGCTCTGACTACATGATTATTTTGCTGCAAAGTCTCTCTCTGTTACATAGAATATCATATTATGTTAATTCAGGCAGTAGCTGAAATATGAATATTGCAATTGTTGTGATAATTTGTGATATATTGTACAGCCTTTGTCTGTCTTTTTCATTTTTGCTTAATCTGGTCATAACATAGAAGATCACAAATAAAATACAGTATAAATCAGCATTATTGTTGGTTTATTGGTGATACTGCATTGATTATTGCTTGAAATGAAGACTTGTTTCTTCTCATCTCTAGTCCAGGACACATCCTGAAAAACATGGAAATCTAGAGTAGTCTTGAAGTCATGAAAAAGACTAAAATAATGCCTATTGTTATGGAAAAAATATACTGTTATTACCATTTTTACATTGTTTTGGTGTGCATTTTATTTTTATGTTCCATTTTGACCCTTTGAGGCTGCTGTTTAAACTGAAGCAGAGAGAAATAGTCAGAATAATTCCAGGTGACTGCTTAATAAAAGATATTTAATATAAAACTGGGTGAATTTAATGACTATAAATGAGGAAATGGAGTTGTCAGTTTTCAACAAAAGTGCTGTAAATGTTCTGGAAAATGATTTCTTTACAAGAGCGAGAACCCTGTCAGACTTCTGTGGTCTTGATCATGACTTGGACTCATTTAGCCTGGTCTCAACTACAGCGCTACATCCCTGTGATAGAAGAGCGTTAATTTTGAAAGACAGACAAAGACCGACCTTGAAGCTGCTCCACAGACGGTGAATGACAATGTGCTGATTTAACTGTGAGCATACGAGGATCATTTTCACATTTTCACGCAGCTGCTAGTCCTTTAACATGTGGCACAAAGCATATGGATCAAATACGAGCAATAAATTTAAGCCTGATCATCCGTGCAGCGACTATTTCCATATCATGAGGCGATGATGCATCAATATTTTACATCCCATTGGTTCTTTTCCCAGCTTTGGTTGTTTTTAAAGTGCGTATTGATTTAAAAGGCCACACACTGATCGTGGGCTAGTTTAATTTCCAGCAGGTATCGGTTCTGGCAGGGACTAGGTCTGCTTGCTTTTAATTATGTGCAAGTAACTGCTCTAAAGTTGTAAAGATGCTTTGTGGATCTTGGAAACTGATTTTAGATTACATTCGCTAATTAAAATCCTATTTGCATCTAAAATATAGTCTTTTTTCCTAGAGGTCTGTAAAACACGTCTGACAAACTGCATGTAATTACTTGAATATAAAGAAACAGTCTATGCATGTAAAGCAAACAGTGGTAAATACTTGATCTTGACCCTTTTACTTGTAGAGTGCTCAGAAATGCTCAACAATTTATGGGAACAGAGACTGTGTTTAGAGAAAGACCACGTGAGCACAGACCATTAGCCTTCATTTCTACTAAAAGACACTGTAAGCTTGAAGTGGTGGCCTCTGAAGCATATTTCTCGGAGACATGCAAATTAACTTCTCACTATGCACTACGAATGCACAGTGAATGCAAATATGCTCTGAGATATTACAGACACAGCTCCTATGTATCAGATGAAAGTTTACCATTCGGCATAGCTCACATGTGCCTTTGTGAAAGTTGTCAAACACTGTTTTCAAATGATTGCACCTCAGTTCATAGTATGTTTCATGTAGGTTTGAATTTTCCATGAGGTCAAGCTGTGATAACTCTTCCTGATGGATGGTGTAACAGACAAGTCATTTGGAAGTGTGGGCTTTTGTGTTTCTTCCCAAAAGGAGCTTCATTTTTTATTTCTTTTGATGAGAAGCAGCAGGAGGCTGCGGCTACACCCCAGTTCAGACACTAACATGTGGACTGAGTGGTCAGCTTTCAAGACCAAGTGTGAATGTGCTTTATGCATCCTTGAAAAGCTCAGGACACGTTTAAAGTAAATGCTTGTAGAAGTCACATGTGTTGATATTTAAGTGGCCAAATATCAGGATTCATTAGTAATAGCATGTTGGTGAATGATCATAATATAGTATATCACCACCAGCAAACATTTCTCTGTCGAAAGAGGCAGATAAGACATTATCAAGAAAGTTACAATGCAAACCTAAAGCACAATCTGGTAAAAATAAGAATGTGCCAAAAACCTCCACAATTATGTAAGAGACTGAGGTTTGATGTGAAGAGTGATCCTACTGATGGGGGTTCTTAGTTTGCTCTGTTTTTTATTAGTTTAAATAAAATGGTTCAGTGAAAGACCTGCTTTCATTAGACATTTTAATCTGTTTTTATGCAAGAAGAAATTTAAAGCAGGGCAATGAGTCCTTCTCGCGACTGTTAATACTGGAAAATGGCGCAGCATAATGAAGCACTCTGTATAATTGTTCCTCTCATAGGCATGGCCCACCTAACTCATTCTCTCAGTGTGAAATTACAGGAAAGTACTGCTTTAGCCAATTGAAAAAGTTCAGTTTTGCATATCGAGCAGGACGTTAGAGCCAGTCTCATACAGGCTTCGTAGGATATATGTAGATGTCTGGTGTTAATGTAACAAAACACATCAAAATACAAGGTCTGACATGAGCAGACCTTAGGAGATCACACAGTACTGTTCTAAACCTTGGATGGAGTCACTGTGTTAGTCAGGCCAGGTTAGCAGAAATCTACCTTGATGAGATAAGCTGGTGGCTGCTAATCTGTGCCTCTCGCAGCCTACACCTGAACGCTGTTGTTGTTGTCGTCTCGCTGGATATAGCAACCCTGACGTCAGCGCAGGTTCAGAGCAGTCTTTGTGCCACAACAGGAAGGTAATTAAAATGCATTTTGAGCCTGGGAGACAAGGAGACATAAAGAGCCTACATCAACTAAATAGACAGAGCAACATTATAAAGATGATACAGATTTCCTCATAGTCACAGACACAGGTGTATAAGTATGATCAATACATGTTGGACTGATCTTATTAAAGACCACATTTAATCTTAAAGCCTGTCTGTATCAGTTGTGTTTTATCAGATGAGAAGTGAAGATATGATCAGGCCTTCTTTAGTTCAAAAGATATAGAACAGGGTTAAAGATTATTTCAGGTTATTTATCAGAGTTTATTTCACTTGTAAAGTCACTGTTTGAAGTTCTGTGCGCAGTCATTTATCAAAACCCAATTTAAATACATTATGTAGCCGGATGGCCATAGTCTTTTCTGCCTTTGCTTGAACAGATTTTCTTTTTATCACGCTCTAAAATGATAATAATAAGGTGATATACTACTTCTACAGAAAGCATTTGTAAAGGGAGGCTGCTTGGACATACCAGCTGTTAACTACTAACTTTATCCAGTTGGAGCAACGCCATTTTGTTTGCATTAGTGACAGTAAAATGGTCAGAAAAAGTGGAAAAGCCAAACCAAAAAAAAGCCAAAGTCCACTACTTTTTCTGCCACAATTTAACCCCTTTAACTCTCTTTGTTTTTCAATTAAAGAAAATGAGCTGAATTAAAACTCTGACCAAAATCTCACTCAAATACAATTTATCTTCTGTCTTTGAGATCATTTAAATCAATTCGATTGTGTTATTTCTTATCTACACTGCTTACCCATCCTTCTGTCTCCTTTACCTGATCTGGACATTTGATCGTATCCTCTGCTGCCCGCTGCTCTTTGTGTTTGAGGCTAATATTTGCCGAGTTAGTGACGAGAAACACTGCGGGAAGACGGAGGAAAATAGAGACGTGGAGTGTGACATTAGCTCAACAGAAGGAGGTCTTTTATCATTCACCTCACTCCGTCCCGTTTGAACAGAAAGCGCGTCTGATAATCTGCCTATCCATAGGTTTTGTCATGCATTTTTTTTCCCGATATCCTTTTATCACCCCCTTTCCTCTTTATACTCTCCACCTCTCAAAAGATACCCTTGATATGAATAATTGAAGGATGTGAATTATTCATGCATCAACAGGATCTCAATTTAGCCATCAATATAGGATAACCCTCTACAACAGTTCGATGGGACCAACTCCCAAACTGGGGGCAGCTAAAAATACAGTAAAATGAGTGAATGAGTTTCCTGCAGATTTATGAGGGATCTTTATGAGGAGGGCAAAACATCAGATTTATTCATGTTCTTCAGTTCATCTTAAAACCGAATAGCAAATAGTGGGTGGTATTGAACAGGAAAATTCAGATTTACGGTTATATAGTTTTATTCAGCCCATCACTCATATAATCTCTTGTAATAAAACTGCATCCCGGCAAAAGAAAGTTATATTAGAGGTTTCCGTCCAGCTGATTCTACTGATCTCATGTCTAAGAACCATTCAATGATTATGAGAATATATATTTTTGGGCTAAAAGTTACTCTAGTTTTAAAATAATTTAGTTTTAGTTATAAAAAACACATGCATACTTTGTATTTTCATCCGTAAATATATGCCATAGCACTTTTTTTTGTTTGTCTTTATAACTATTAGTAAATTAACTGGATTTTTATTTTGTTTATTTCCTGATTCAGAAATTTTGAAACACAGCTTTTCAGTTAACTTTGCGACTGGGAAAGAAATTATAGTAGACAGCCTTTGTTTTGTTAATTGCAGAAAGTTTCCCCAGTTAAGTTAAGCAACTGAAAAAACAAAAAGGCCAGCCACTGGGATTTTTTTGTTGAGCATCTTTTATATTTGAGCTGTAAATACCATCTCACTTCTGTTATTCCTCTGTTATTATCTGTCTTTGTGGGATAAAAGTGGAACACTTCACACATGCTGTAAAGGAGAAGGGCTAATTACTGGTTTGTGCTGATGATTTTATGATGGAAACTTGCTTCTGGGAAACCCTTTCTTCTCCTTCCTCTTCGTTTCCAGGTAGTATTTGACTGCTTTTGTGAATTACAGCACCGTCTCATATGTTCAACGCTTGAGTGCATACTGATGTTTATGTGACTGGTGCTGCAGCTGTTTAGGTGCCGCAGCTATAGCGTAGGTCGATGATCACTGAACTGATCAATAATATGACGATTCATAAATCGGGTGTAATGGCTCCTGGTGCAGTTTGTGCTGATGCAGGGGCTGTGGGAAAGCTGAGTTAAGGGCAGCAGATAATGAACGCAGTGCCCTTGAATGCTCTCCAAACGGCAGATTAGATGGGGGCAGTGATGTGTTGCTTTTACGGGGAATTCGGGTTAACTCGGTGGTGAACCTAAAATTGCCGCAAAGATGCTGTTTCAGGAGGAAGCTGAAGTTTTCTGTCTGTTTATTCTTGGTCAGCACAAGTAAAGTGAAAAAGAATTGATTTTATGATTAACAACACTGTCTTAGTGAAATTGGTACCTTAAATAAAACGTCCAGCGGAAAATAAAATCAATTTGTTCTTGGCTTTAACTTCATACAAAATGTTGTTGCTTTTAGAAGATTGATAGTTTGACAAAACCTCTTGAACCACTAGCCACAAAGGTTATCCAAATGTTTTGTCTTGTGAAATTTAAGGACATTTTGTTGTTTTTGATCAATGAAACTAGGGTATTATGTTTACCAAATTCATCGTTGTTACATTAATGGCAAATGCAATACACATATCACATAGTAATAATTGTCTAATCAAAGACTTAAATCAAATGGTTTTGACCTAATAAAAAATAAATAATCCTGGTTTATTCCTTGATGTAGTTCTTATTTATACTTATCTTGATCAGCAGCTGGATTGTTGTAAGACTTTTTAGTTCACAAACAAAATATCCACCTTATGCTGCTTTTACCAAAGTATCTGATTCCAACTGACTATAGTGCAGCCAATAATGTGACGGTTAAAAAAAAAAACATGGCGTTGCTCTGATTAGATAAAACTGCAGTAATCACAGATGATAAATCCAATCACCAGCCAGTTATATTCCTGTTTAGACCTGGTTCAGTCCTGATTCAATCCTAAATTTAATCATTCTTCACTGCTCAATATAAAGCCAACCATCCACTTCCTTCTTTTTGTCTGATTAAGAGAACCAGTGCATTTTTGTTGGCAAAATGTTGTCAAAAGGTCATTAGATTCATGATTCGTGACTCTGACACTTGTGATAAAAGAAGTGAAACTGTAAATGTCATTACCCAGAATCTATTATGCTTGATAACAGTCTATTTCCAAGTATAAAAAACTCAAACACTGCACGGTAAACAGGCTCAACAAAGTGTTTACAATCTGTCTCAGTAACCATTGGGCAGTTTATGCTCAGACATTAAGCCCTTCTTAAATATGTGCTACAGCTTTTAGACTTTGATAAATACTGATGCAATGAGGCTTGACATTAGTTTATAAAATGCTTAGTACAGTGCCACAGTGAATTAAAACATACACAACGATTTCATTCTTGGTCTGTGTGCTTTACAAACCCTCAGAATAATATTGTTTCTGGTAATCCCACCTCTTCCTCGTCCCAGACACTGACAGTGTAAGACCGTGTCACATAAGGACGCCCATTTGAATCTGCTGACATTTGTCTGCTGCTGTGATATTTTGAAACTGTCTGATCACATGACACCGGTTTCCCTGAGGTCAAAACAATATGATCTGAATAGATAAAACTGTGGCTGATAACAGAGGCGACTGGGGAAATGTTTGAAAGTTGTTGCATATTGTTGACATTTGAGTATGAACTGACTAAAAGGTCCTCTAATTGATTCAGATGAGACAAGCAGAAGTCAGAATTAGGCACATTGCATCCAATAAAATTAGCTACTACAATCATAAACTACTGAGCTATGATAACTATATTATCTCTGCAGCTGTTTCTAGTTTTACCTGCTTTATTGTTGCTTAAACCCTGTAAACACAGCACACAGCCTTGTTAAAAAGCCCCTCTTCTGATTGGATAAAAGGTGACGGGATACCAGAGTCAAGTATTTACTGTTGGAAAGGAAATTATATAGAACAGCCATGTAACCGACCAAGGGTAAAGACAGAACAGCTACGGTAGCCCTGCAGGGACACACTGTTGTAAATGAGCAAATCCAATAGAAATGGTTCAGTTGATAAGTTTGTTTTGTTATTTCGAACTAAAATGCTAAATGGTTTCTTCAAATAGTAAAAGAGAATGCACTTTTCCTCCAGCAGCGCTCAGTTTATCTGCCTTTGGTATAGCTTCCTGAAGCCAATACATATTTTTACAGACACTAAAGCATCGAGGTTTGTTTGTACATCCTGTTAAGGGTCTGTGCGCCCAAACACCTTGATGCACAGATGAAAGAAAGGCTGGAGATTTTTTTTTGTCTGCCTTTGCATTCTTATTGCAATATTTTTTTTTCCTTTTTACCTTTATTTCAAACAGTAGATACAGTGTAGACAGACAGGAAACAGGCTGAGCATATAACCTGAGCCGGAATCAAACCCAGGATGCTCAAGAATCTGGTTTGCGCTCTATCAGATGAACCACCAAGGCTCCCCACACATTTAATTCTTACCCGATCAGGCGATATCACCTGGCATTGTTGTGTATTCGTGTCTGCTCTATTATAGAAACAGGAATAAATTCAACTAACTTCTTCTTGTGGTTTCTATGGTGATTTCAATGCCTATTTTTAAGTTTGAGAAATGCAAAGTCTTATTTTGGCACTGTATCAAAACATTTGTATTTGTTTCATTTGGTCCGACTGTGTACAAAATCTTACAGTGTGCCTTGAAGTGTGGAGTAAGAACAGAGACAAATACCTTTATGAGCGGAAACTCGGGTGCATTAGGATTCCTGGAGAGAACTTCCTGTCATGTTTCAGCGGATGAGTCACGGCAGCGTCGCGGGGAGCTCGGGCTCACACCATTTTCCACAATAAACCAAGCTAGAGTCCCTCGTCATTTCTCTTCCAAACGAACGCACCTCGACTCTGCGTTTCCTAATTGTCAGCAGATGGCCTGACGAGACCCACACGTGAAATCTTGCTTTTAAATAGGTCACATTCAGTAATGGGCTCATCGGTATCACGGCACGTTGGCAGGTTTTACATCAGGAACGTCTCGTATCGACGCGTTCAGGCCGACGTGCGTCACCTGTCTGCGTTCGGCCGAGAGTCGCTGATGGATGAGAGGCTGGGGTTGCCATGACAAACGGGGCAGTGATGTCGGTGGACGCTGCGGGGTTTGCACACAGGTCACAGCGTTGGTGTTTAGATTAGCTTTTGGGAACTCATTTTGGCACGCACCTAATGATTTGATGGAGTTAAATAGTGTCAGTTTCCAGCTATGTAAAGTCACGCCAGGTTACATCTCGGTAGCTTTCATTTTTTCCAAAGATATATAGTACAAGTTAAAATGTTTGTGTTGCTGCAAATACAGGAGACGGCGCCTCGAGGGATATTTTCGTTTTGGCTGTGCTTTCTGTGAAATACGTCTATGTACAGGTCAAACAAAGGGTTACTTGCTGTAAAGCTTTGTCTTGGCAGCCCATTGAGCGTCCTATTGTAAAGATGTGGCCAACACCTGATGGAGCAGACATGGTTCTCCTCCTTTTATTGAATTTGTTTGCACAACCAGCAGAGTACAGTACATTCTGTCTGTTTTATTTGATCATTTCACCATCACACTCCAGTCAGGTTTCTGCTCTCTTTTTCCAGGACATTTCCCAAACTTTTTTTCTTGCCAACTCAGTACAGCATGTTTTATTCCTCAGCATTGTGTATTCCTTAAGATTTAAGTGTAGCTGATATGTATCAGGAATTATTATATCAACTATTAGTAGCTATTTATTATAACTCTTCCGCTCCATTTCAGTTTAAAGTCCACTTGAATAGCAAACGTCAGCAGGCTGAGAGGTTAGGAGAGGGCACAATGTGTTGCATCATTAATCTGAAACCATTTGTGCACAGATGTGTACAGTCACAATCGTGAAAATGTGATGCTAAATTCAGTTTAAATTTCCTTGGACAATGCAGGACAGGTTTTGCAGGACTGAAGGAAACCCTGTTAATGTCATGCAATAAAGTCTCATCATTTAAAATGGCTTGTTTTTTAAATTATAGTAATTACGCAGTCATAAAGCTATGATTTAGTCCGGTTTATTGTATTTACCAGTAAGAAAAGCTATCATTGAGACAGTTCTGTGATGTCCATCCTGATAGTTCAGCTCAGCTCTTTGTTGGCAGTGTTTGGTGAATACTCATTGTGTGGGTGGTGTTTCCTCCTCAGATCACGATGTGTTTCAGATTTGTTTGAAACAAATGGCTCTCAGTAAACAGCAGTGCTATTTACTGAGGCCGGATTGTGTCAGCGTCTGTGAGGAGTTTCGACCAAGCTGACAAAGTGTCCGTGGAGAGCAATACTGGGTGTTTTGTCCGATGCACTTTTTAAGGCTGCTTCAATTTGAGTTTGTCATTTGGCGAGGTGTTAACAAAATATGTGTGAGCGGTCTTGTCTTGTGCTGATAACAGTGAAGAAAAAACAGTGGGGAAATGCATCTTAATCACAAGTGAATTCACTGAATAAAATGAGCACCTTTTATTTGACTTTTTCATTTATCTCTGTGCCTTTTTATCTTCCTTTCAGGCTTCAAGTGCCCTGTGTGCTCCAAGTTTGTCCCGTCTGATGAGATGGATCTGCACCTCGTCCTGTGCTTAACCAAACCTAGAGTCACATATAACGGTAAGACTCGACATTTCTCTATAATCGTTACTTAAATGTTATCTATTAATGCGTGTTTGTCCATCAGATGTGAGCTGGGCGTCACTAAACTCTCTTGTTATTATGTTGTCAATGAAACACAAACATAAGCCTGCATCAAAGAGCACTCCTCTACCATTCACATGATGTTTAAAGGCGCCATGTCTGGTAGAAAAGGTTAGACTGTGATTGAACTCACAAGGTCTGCATCAAAGAGAGTCACTTTTCCTTCATTGTCTGGCTACAAAATCAAATTAAATCTTGTAAAACCACTTTACAAGACTCAACTTTCCAGGTGGGACTGAAAGTAGTGTATGTATAAAAATTGCATTTGTCCCTTTTTGCCTTTGCCATAAATTTTATGACAACAAAACAATGCAACTTGAGAGAAAGTAAAGGCAGTTAAGACCATAACAGTTACATAAAGCATCAATAATATCCTCAAGAGACAACTTTACTGTGTCCTGCTCTGGTCAAAGTCAGGGTTTATTGCACATTTTCCGTCCTAATCAATCAGCTGTTGTCTCACCTGCAGAATGAATTGTCCAGTCACGCATAATAATCACTAAACTGCATGACCTTTAGCCAGTCTGGGGTTTTATAGCACTTCATTATAAAACCTGCTTAATAACAATAGCACCTCTGTGTGACTTACAATATAACACCAATCATTCAGTGACAAAATAGGCTGCTGCAGTAATAGCTGATGCAGTCAAAGGAGTAAGATAGGAGCCCTATATGCTTATTTAGCATTTATAATGTTGGTGAAACTATTTAGCATTTACAGTTAGCAGTTCATTCACTTTTTTAACTGTATCATTTTATGTTGCAACCAAATAAATGTTAACTTGAATCTAGTCCAGAGCCATTTCTTAAAGTAATGTATTTATTTTGCCACAGGGGGCATTTAAATATCGCAAGGGATCATCTTTATATTCCACACTGTTATTGCATATTGCTTGTCTTTCTAATGCAGCCATAATACTTATCACTTTGTAAAAGACAGTATTGTTTTGACAAGTGTTTGCGTCGTCCGAATTGTTGGGTTTTTTGTGTTAGATACAGTAAGATTTTTTATTGTAAGTTAGTGCTGTATAAATATAGTTGAATAAAACTGAAAGAAGGCATATACGCTTGTCCCTGCTGTTGTTTGATTCTGTCCCGACCTCAGGAGTCATGTGACAGGACATTTCAGCACATGCGTGTGGTATATTATTGCGCCACTGCTTCGTGTCTTTGCAGGAACAAAAAGCTCAATTAAAAAAAGGGTTTGGTGTAGACTTGTGTCACATTTACAGGGAGGCTTTCTGTTTTATCTCATTCACGATTGCATCACCTTGTCTTACAGTTACAGTCTCAGCGTGAACGGATGACCCACTTTCTCTCTCTCTGTCTCTATAGAAACATGACAGAAGTCTTTTTTCCTGACTGTGAAACATCTCTGAGAATGATCCTATTGCAGCGCGTGTTTATGTAACGACACACAGCACAGTTCCGATCACAGAAGCGCTTATGTATTTAATGTAAACAAGTGAAAACAACACTTCACTTCACTTAACATTGAGCTCCCTGCGTTTCCCTTTGAGAGTAGTGTTTCAGGGGGAGCTTCCTCTTTCACTTCCTGTTCAGCTGGGCCAGGTTCCTGTCTTGCTTCCCATTCTGCAGTCATATGATCATATTAGTTATGCTACAGTGTGCTCATTTAAATGAACTCATCGGTGTGTGTGTGTGTGTTGGGAATGAAGCCAGTCAATATGTGGCAACATCTGGAAATGATCGAGCATGTGACTGGTGCAACAGATCAGATGCAGCATAAAACAAGCTTCTTTTTAATAGGCATGTGTTTGCCTGGATCATCATGTATTACTTTTCTAAGTTTTACCCCTAACCACGAAAAAATAGTGCCTGCTGTATTGTTAAAGGTCCAGTGTGTGTTTGTTGTCAAAATTGCAGTTTCACAGCTCCTTTCTTAAGCCTGAAGGGACATGCTCTTGAATAAACTGTGAAATAAAAGATCAATTTCACTTTTAAATCAAGCAGTTTAGTTCATATATATTCCTAGGCATTTATGTAATGTTGTGTGCTTTAAACAGGGACATGCAATTGTTTATAAAAGATAGTAGGAACAGTATATCACAACATATTTAGAGTTTATGGAACTTCCTGAATATGTCTCTTATACTGGCCCTGAAATAACTGTCACCAGATATTTACATGTCTTCGTCGGGTTGCATTTTTACAAGTCATTTCAGTGGTATTCATACTTTGGTTTTGGCAGAGTTGCAGTAAAGTTTATTTTGGCCACTTTTAGCTGACCTAATCATTTCAGTGACCATTTGACCCTTTCTTGTTTAACCATTAACCACCGGTCTTTGACCACAACAAAGGTCGCTCATGTTTACTGGCTTTCAGTTTTATTTTGATAAAATAAACTAAAACCAACAGAGCTTTTGTTTTAGTTTGTGAAAAAGAATTAAATTAAACCATTTTGCTGTTGGAAGTCAGATCTTTTTTAAGTGTCTCTGCAACAATGTGCTCATTGCAATTTTACTTTTACAGGAAATGAATGTGCATGGTGAAGAGTTGTTTATTACGGTGGTAATAACGTTCCTAGAAATACAGCATTTACTTTCAAGAAACATTTCTTGGACATTTACTTGGGATTTTGGTCCTTAGCGCTTCATTTTTTGCCACTATTGTTCTAAAAGCTTAATATTAGAGTGTGCACTTATGAAGCCAGAAACTGGCACTGAACATCGGAGCCTATAAATAAAAGTGTGTGTGGCTTTGTAAACACAAACTGCACAGGGCAGATATGGCAGGAATAATAACTTAAATATACAAAGCCTGTTTCTCAAAATACAGCCAACGGGAATCTTGCCAGCTTAGTGGGAGGAAGCCTCAGATGCTCTCGACCAATCAGCAGCCTCGGGGGCACATGCTCTGTACCCAAAAACAGAGAAGTGTTAGGACCCCCCACAGGAACATGGCTGAGGCGTGTGTTGGCCTGCGATACCTGCGTCTCTGTTTTATCAGATGTTACAGGAGTTTGTGAAAAAGAGAAAATCTCTGCCAAGGACGAAGTGATTTGAAGAAACCATAGGCAGTATTTCTTCACTCTTCATTTGAACATCTTGATGGTTTGCCAGAAAAGTCAGTGTGTTGTAATAGGCTACACACTTATAACAAGAAAGTGTTTGTTATTGGTGGCCTGTAATATCAGTGTGTAACACTAGATGGAGTCATGAGCCCCACGTGACCTTAGATCAACTCAAACAGTTGGTCTCTGTTGAGAAACTGTCATTGTAAATTGTTATTTAGAGTTCTAATTGTTATTTCATGTTGACGAGGGCCTGTGGAAAGATGATTGTGATAAAGTTAAATAGTTGAGTAATATAGGTCCCTAAGTTAGAATTATGTTGAATGGAAGTCAAAATGCAGCTTGATTTTGTGTAAAATTGTAATAATTTCCAATGTATGTCATCAACCAGTGTCCCTCTGTTCATACACACAGTTCGCTGCTCCCCATTTTACTTCCAACAGTTTCTGGCACTGGTGTTTAAAATTTTGTAGGAATATCATAACATTTACTGCATTTCAAGCTGTTTTTTAATGAAATTTATTCGGTGTCAGTTGATCTCGCAACAACGATACGTCTTTAAATCCTGTTGCCCTTGTCTGAACTCTGTTTAGAGGCGAGAACTGGGTGTAAAGACATGGTTTAACAAGGCACAGAGCTCATGATAAGTTGTTAACTCCAGTGAATGTGTGTGTTCCCACAGCTGCTCTGCGGTGTTTGTGGCTATTCTAATAAGATATCATGCTCAGAGGGCCTCCCGCTGTCCGCCTGCATGCCTCACACAACCACTCAAACAGACTCCAACGACCCTGAAGACCTGTAAGCACTGCGCTGATGAGGCACTCGGTTGTTTGCTTTCAGCCGCCGTCCAAGGACAGCCCATCACTATTATACACACACAGACACATTTGTATCACTGTTTGAGCGAGGACATGCGGTGACATAATACATTTCATGAGCTTATATAACGTAAACCAACATTGTAGTACTCAAAGCAGCCTCTATATGTTTGTCCTCACGATGACACGAGTCCGTATGGGTCAGTGGTCAGTGTGCAGTACCCACAAAAACCCAAAAGCATGAAAAATACACACATGGACTCACTTCACCTTCACCTCCACCAAAAACAGAATTGTGTTTTATATCATCGCTACAGAATAAAGTCTGGTATTTCACCTTTAACTTATTTCTGTAATAAAAACTAATACACTGTTAAAGTAAAAACACAAACTAATGTGCAGAGTTGGGAAAAAAATGGAGCTTAGCTGTTCTTTATCTTTCTGGTCTTATCTAATTTGCTCATATCACGGTATTTGTGCCTCTTATCATGACTTTTTTGATTATCATGACTGAAAACCATGATATATCTTGAAGCCTGTTACTGTAACAGGCCTAGTGCTGTGTAATTGTCATGGGTACAGTCTAATAAGGCCATAAGGATGACATGTTTTGGAATTAATATTGAATTAAAAGTCACGATATTCAGTAATAATGTTTTGTTTTTCTCTGGCAAAGGTCATGTGATAAATGCACAACAAAAAAACAGAGATCTTGTGATTGAAAAAGTCCGTTTCCTCTATTGACTGAGACTGCACACTTCCCAAGGGGCTCTGTTTCATAAAGATAAACTGCTGGAGTAGTCTAGACAATGTGAAAGTGTCAAGTGAAGGAGTAAAATTTGCAAAATCTGGACAAAATCCCAGCCAAGTTGCAGTAAGTTCACTCTGTGCCTTTGTATTCTGAGAGGACACTGCGGTCTGCCTCGTTTCTCTTCTCAAACATTAAAAGATAACACTCTCTAACTCTCCCGAAACACACGCATGACTTTAGTTTGAACTGCTTTCATGAGGCTTTGACGGTAAATGTGATAATCCAGATTGGAGACTGAGCCATCCGTCCATATGTCGGACTTTAAGGTCAACCAAAGGCAAAAATCACTAACTGGATTTTTAGGGTCAAAGATTAGATCAGTGATGTTGCTTTTAATCCGTGACAATACATTTCCACTAATGTCACAGTTATCACACTCTAGATTTGAAGTGGAGGATCATGCTTTTAAATCTTACAAGCTCTCGATCTTTGTGTGAAATACAAATTCATACAAAGGCTATATTTACAAGACTTTATCTGACGGTGGATGGGTCGATCAGATCTGGAGACAGAAGTGAAGGAGAAACCTCTTCAAACCATGTGTCGATAAACTTTGTGGTCAGGCCTTGAGACAGTTTATTTCCATACGCTGACTCTGGCCTGTTGTGCCTAAATATATCCAGTGTTTTGTCCATAGCAGCAGCACACAAACAGCAGCTGTCCTGTGTACACAACATGACAACAACGCGGAGGTCAGCTTTGTGTTTGAAGTGATCGCTTGTCATTTAAAACCCCAACTCGAAAAAGTACAGGCCAAACGCTTTATTCTTTGTTGTAAACACATAAACAGAGTAAAACCGAGTCGCTGCAGTGAAAGAACCTGGTCCTCGGCTCAGACTTCAGATACAGAACCTGCTGCTGGGTCAACCTTGTCATCATAAATGTTTAGTTTATATCATTTTGTAAGACTTTCTGATTGGTTCTTCACAGACTGCAATTGGTGCAGACACTGTGCAATATTAAGGAAACACACAATATGCAATAACTATGTTGAAAATTGCAGTGAGGATGTGGCTTTTGATATTTAAATGCTCCATGTGATGCAATATAATTTAAATTGAATTAAATATAAAGAAATTCAAGCCTCTGGACTTACTTTGAACTGTGCTACTAACTTTGGCAATGCAATTTAAAGCCCTGAATGGACAGTTATTGTGATGACTAAAATGTGATTCTTAAAGGCATTTCAACCTGGAAACTGGAAACAATAGATGCATTTGTATAATGTTAATTGAAAGTAAAACTTTGATGCTTAGACCCTGGCAGGTGAGACATCGTGGGATGGATTAAAGATGAAGAACCGAGTAGATATTTTGTAAAGTCTTTCCCCAGAGCCTCGACACTGATGCTGTTGATGATGAAGAGGAGTTGACAGTTGAGGTGGTGATGAGGAGGAGGGATGCAACATGAGGATGATGCAGGAGATAGTGTGCTTTAAATGTAGGTGACTCAGCGATGATTGGCTGAGACAGACAGGTGAGGAAGGAGTGGTCTCTCAGGGTTAAATTTACACTTCAGCTTCAGAACATTACTGCTATTCAAGCTCCTCTTTGAGACACGATAAAAATAAGTTTGCAATTTTAACTTTGTTTCAAGAAATGAAATGCTCATCTAGTAAGCAAAAAGTAAAGTAAGTAAAAGTAAAAGTAAAGTAGTAGTAGTTGTAGTTCAGTCATATATAGTTCAGATAGTTTATATATTATATGAGACAAAAAAATATGAATTTGCAAATATGTTTTTTCAGCATTTTTTTTTTAAATCTATAATAAAATGTAATGGATCATGTTCTAGTTTTGCTTCTTATTGTTGCCAGATGAACATTATTTCAGCTGCATCCGTGTTGTTCCTGTGATATTAGACAATATAATAATAAAAATTGCTTTGCATAGAGAAATAGTGACAGTAAAGTGAACATTTTGAGCTGTATTTTGTGGATCTAAAATCCTTCTGGGTTGAGATTTCCCTGAGCGTCTGACTGACCGCTGTCAGTGTGTTAAACATGTTGTTTTTTTCTCTCAGCTGAGCTGCCATGTGCTGCAGCCCTTAATAACTGGCTTTTTCAGGCCTATGTGGGTTAATCCAGAGTTACATAAGCTAAGGCCCGTTCTAATGACTGTGTGTTTTGCTGCAGGTGATGGGTTTAATGGTGCACATGCTGACTTCCACTTTAAACTCAGACTGATAGAGCAGGCCGCGATGAATGCAGCACAGTGTATAAATGCTCAGGGGAAACACGGAGGTTGAACGGTGGGTCCGGACGATGAGAGACAGGATTAGTAACACTCAGATGAAACGTTTTGGACTGACCGGCTCAGCGCAGCCGTGTGGGAAATAACAGGTTTAAAGGTTTTGTAGCACATTGGCTCAAGGTCACATTTATGCACTAGAAAGATAACAATAATCATGCCCATATGAAAATGAATGTATTTTCCTGTATTTATGAAAAACTGAAGTGTCACCATGTGCAAAAATCTCAATATCTATCATATTTGTTAATGTAACCCAACATTACAACAAGGGTTGCCTCATAGGGCTTTACAGGCTGTACAGATACAGATAATAGCCCCTGCCCTTAGACCATCCATCAGGACAAGGGAAAAAAAAAAAAGAAATCCTCAGGGACAAGCACAGAAGGATGAGCCGTGCAGTAGATGTTGCCAGGGCAGTTATACCCAGTACATTAAATAAATAAAAATGAATATAAGTCCAGATAATATCAGCAGGGAGACAGAATGAGAGGCGCTGGGGTCAGGGTGGGTCCTTGGGTCGGGACACGTCTAACTGCAGCAGGACATCCTCTGGAGACACCTGTAAAAAGACTCTTCTACCAATCTCAGATGGAGACGGACAGAGAGGGACAAAGGCTGAATAAATCCATATGAAAGTGGGAGCTAATATGTCATTCTGAAAACAGCCCGTGTCTTTATTGATCAGACGGTCTACTCACTGCAGAGGGTCTAATATGTCATAAGCCCTCGCTATTAACAAAATCCTATGCTGCTCCGAAAACCCAGAATGTCTAATGTTGTGTTGCTCTGTTATTTTCATACTCATGCTACAAAAATGTTAAAATACTCAATATTTGCACCAATGAGCAAACCTTTAGAGAAAATAAACAGTTTTTTTTAATCTTGTGGTATTCCTCTCCACTTCTCTCATTACTTTTACTGTGTTACTGTATTATATCACTTTCCAACTGTAATCAGGGCTCTTTTTAAAGGTTAAAAGTATACCAGAATATACGTTTTACGTCATTGCAGACCTCTTCAGAGACACCTGCAACATAATGCATCCATCCGAGCGTGAGTGAGTACAGTAATGACTCACATTAGCATAGAGCAATGAGGTGATACTGAGGGTAAAAAGCAGCAAGGGTCTTATAAATAAATAAACCTAAATGGTCTGGCAGAGAGAGAGGGTCATCCAACCTTAACATTTATCTCACCACCATTCACTTTATGGCCACCGGCGTCATAAATCTGAGCTCAGAGTGATAAACGGCGTCCATGGACTCGCACAGTGTAAAATGTCACCGCCGTAAAATAACAGGAAATGAAATAAGCATCCTCTTACACAACAGGGAAATCATCTTTTCACCTCTAAAACAATTGTCTGGTTATTTTAAAGCTTGGTTCATTTTAGGTCAAACTTGCTTGTCTTGCTTTGTGCAACTTTTGTCATTACACAAGTCTTAACTGTTCTATACTTCTGTTGTTTATGTGGGTTTTTTTTGTTTCCTTGTGTTTGTGTCTCACAGAGGACGTCCTGACCAAGGATGCAGGGGAATGTGCAATCTGTCTGGAGGAGCTAACGCAGGGGGACACCATCGCCCGTCTGCCCTGCCTCTGCATCTACCACAAAGGGTACGGAGCTCACATAAGGACAGGACTGCTTATCTTAATGCCACAGTCGTCCTGCAGTGTTCCCGTTCACTGCATTTTAAAACACTTACTACTGTGTGCAGTTTTAAGGGTAAGACTGCAAATTAACTTGGCGGATTGTACAGTATACAACCGAACAACTGCATCGTTTACCGAAGCGCTGCGGCCATTCAGAAAATTTACGCAGTGGTGAAGCCTTGTGGCAGATGATATGTATCGCTTTGTAATACAACCTAAGGCTGTTTTGGAGTGGACTATTTCTTCACGTCCCCAGGGAAAACCTAAATATAGCTTTGTCAAATGCAGGCTAATGTTACACAGCCTTGCAGTTCCACTACCAACACAATGATTTGGGCCATTTTTAGCCATGTGCATTGAAGAAGTTACCAATTACTGAAAGTGCAGCAGAAATAAAAGCTGTCAAGACAGAAATAAACAAAACAGCACTGAGTAGAAGACAGGAAATGAAACTATAATAAAGTTAAAAACATGTGACAATTCGTATCTAGTCTTAGCTTTAAATTTGTACAAAATGTGTAAAGTAATTTAAATAGTTCTCTGTACACATCATGTCAATGCCTAGATATGCCACTGGGTGTCCCTTTAGTCAACCAAATGTCTTTAGAGTTGTTAATTTAGTGAAACCTATTTTAAAACCCTACAAAACAAATTCACAGCAGCAAAACAAGCATTACCACAGTATTTTTTTGTATTTTCTGGATAAGCCTTTGTCTTCTGTCCATCTATCTTACAGTAAAGGTGCATTCAAACAATCTGAGTCCCTACTTTTCATTAACTTTGTTCTATTTTTCTATCGCTCATGACTCTGTGTTGTTTGTGTTTCAGATGTATCGATGAATGGTTTGAAGTGAACAGATCATGTCCAGAGCATCCATCCGATTAAAGCTTTTTTTGCACAGGTACGTTCTAAAGTTTCAATATAAACTAATCTGATTGTTGTTATTCTATTAGGATTAAAAGCCCGCTGTATTTTGACAGGAACTACATCATGAGCGCGACCTGCTTCACATAAAGAAGTGTGAATACAGGAGTCTGCTGGACTCTCGACCACTGTGATCAGTAAACCCCACCCCCATAACCCACCACCCTCCCAATAATGTAGTACCACGGTGTGCCAAATCTCATAAGCAATCTTCAGGGATACAAAGTTCAACGTCCGTCTTTGAGTTGCACATTCTCCACCGAGCCACACGGTGCATCGCGGCGGGCTGGACCAATCACAGAGCGGGGTGGGTTTGATGCAGATTGTCCCTCCACATTTAGCATCTACCAGTGCCTTGTTGATGTCGGGGCACTCGGATATATATCGAAACGGGACGGAACAAAGCACCTGCGAATATTCTGAGGGGAATGCCACAAATGGGACTCACGTGAGGACTCAAAAGACACATTTGTCCGCCGTAGCAGCGAGGACTTTCTCAAGAACTGAGGCTGTTGCAAAAATGGTGCCAATCAACTGTGAATATTGTCAAACACACTCAATCATCAGTGCTTTTTAATCGTGAACTGTGGACTAGAGAAAAGCCTGTAGCCAATCGTGAAAGACTTACCTTTCTGAACCCAGGAGGGACTCAAGACCCAAACTCACCAGACAGCCATCGGAAACATGGTGTGTTCAGACTAAAAGTTACAGTCAAAAATGATATGCAAATCATAACAATACTGGAGACTGTTTTAATCACATTTTAACTCAGTGGAACCAGGCATTATTGACATTTAGTTACTAGCTACAGATATGATACAGATTCTTTTTGTCGTCGAGTTTATAATACAATAAAAGGTTAAGTATCTGGACAGTTTCAAGTCAGAGAAAGAGTGGTTAAACCTGTTTCTGCTGAAAGTCTACTTTGAAAAGCTTTCTAGATACTGTTTCCTAACCTTTTATAAGAGATTTGGGACGAATATGTGAAGTGTAAAAAGGATGTGATGGTCAAGAGCAAGGTAAAAGCCATAAGACAGACACATTTTATCTCAAACTTAAAGCAAAGACTGCTGAGAGTGACAAGATAACTGTTTCTCATTGTGCTTTTTAAAGATAACCTCAAGTGAGCACATTTTCTGTATGTATTCTTTTACAGTTTATATGGTCCTATGCCTAAAATTATAATGAAATACACTTACAACATACATAACAAAAGTAGGATCTGTTTATTTCTACTTTAACCGCCATTGATCAACAATATCTATGCTTCAACATCAGTCTCTATCAGTTACTAAATTGGAGCTTTATTCTGAGAGATTTTTATTTATATAACACCAAATGACAACAAAGTAGAAAAAAAAAAGTTGTAAATAAAAAAAGCACAATTGTCAATTGTTCACAAACAGCAAATGGTGCTTCTTAATGATATTCTCAGTTCTGCGTTTTTGGCAACACAATCAAAATAATCTATCTCACTCAGATGGCTTCTCTTTTGGTCTGAACACACCATTAAATGCAAGATTTTCTCTTAATCTTAAATTGTACAACTCCAAGCAGTAAAAGTGAATATTTCCCTGCAGCTCTAGGGGACCACAGGTAAAGGTTGGTCTTTTTTATTTGTGTTTTTTAAGATTTCTGTCTTGTTTAGCAATAAAATAACACATTATTGTTGAAAGCAGATAAAACTTGAATCAGCTGTTTCTCAATGTTAATTTGTAATCATTAATCAGAATGAACTGAGATGTATAAGGATAAGTGTGGTGTTATTTATGTAAACAAAGGCATGTCACGTGATTAGTTCAGGCTCAGTGACCATCACCGTCCAGGGCTTTTTTTTAACAATGTCAGGAACAAAATAGTCCATAAAAAGTCCATACGTCTCCAAAATAAGCTACAACTGTACTGAATAATGTGCTATAATATAATGCGGTTGGTCTGTGATAGTCACTGAGCACTGAAAAGAACTTTAAAATCTTAAAACGTACAGAAACCACATGAAAACTTAGTACGGTTTAGACATAAACAATAGAAAAATAATGGACCATGGGATCAATTCCTGACAAAACTAAGTGTTGTCTTAAAGAGGTGTGGCTCTCATTCAAAATCCTCACAAAATAGTCCATGTATTTGCAGGAAAAATGCTGATTTAATCATTTTTCTACAGGAAATCAGTCTAAATTAATGGTTACATTATCAGATGTGGGGACTACTGACCGTTTGCTAAAATACTATCAAGACTTCTATTAGACCCTTAGTCATTTTATCTTCATTATGTTGAAGAGGAACTATCTGAACATGACTATAGTAACATTAGGGCGATATTTTCCAAACCAGACCCTCTTCACTGTATCCTAATAATGCTTTATGACATTCACTGCCATTTAATTGACCGTTAGCATCACTAGCGTTGTAGGCTATAACTATAATGTGACCGTCAAGCTGTGTACGCCCCAAACTGTGATCTTCTGGCTCCGTAAACCACCACAGATCCTCAGTCCACTACTTTTCTACTGTCTTCAGTCTTAACAAAGCAGACCAGCAGTTTGTTAAAAAGATTTTGGATGTGACCAGATGATTAGAAAGTGTCTCGGTCTTGGCAGCTGCCATCAAACATCAAACTTTATGGTTTTCTGTATTGTCTGTGGAAAAGTTAACACTCAATGGTAATGTCTAAACGTATCTACAGTGGATCCCAATGCTCCAAATGTAAAGTCTCTCAGTATTTTCATATTTTAGCATGTGATGAGCAAAGGATACTGTATCAGCAACTTGTGGTTTTGTGGCTATTTTGCAGGTAAAAGGTGCATAGTGTTACTTCAATTATGACTGAAATAGCAGGAATAGACTCTAAACTATGAGACGTTTAGTTTGGTAACACTTAAAACTTCACTGAGCAAATAACTGGAAGAAATCCCAATGTACATTATGCCATATTGCTTCTTTAATGGCTGCATCTCTGTGGTTAACCAAGGCTTCTACTGAAATTATGAAACTAAAACACACAAGTTCAACCAATCTCAAGCTTAAGTGTTTAACTGCAGCTTATTTTACATGAGATATGTCCAGCAGTAGCTTTGGGATCCACTGTAAATGGACAGAAATCTCTCTATTGTCAGATATGGAGAGTCCTGTAATACCCACAGACACCACACGGGGGAGCTACAAAACCATCTCATTTCACTTCATGTTAAGTTTAAAGCAATAGTCAAACATGTTCCAAGGCTTACCCACATCTCATTTCTCTTTTTAACGTTTGATTTCTCATTGTTGACTCTGATTTCTGTGAGAAGAGTGTACATTGTCTACTGATGTCTTTTCTGTTCAGTCTGTATAGGGAATTGTGCAACAGATCTGGCCTTAATAGAAGTAATGACGACATTCACTCGTTGTCCTCGTGGTGTTTTTTTTTTTTTTGTGTCAGTAATGCCTCAAACATTCAAATGACTCATGCACTGAGCAAAGAAGGGAAAGGCTTTATTGGTGTTGGGGGAATCCTGCCAGAACTGAGAGTGAAAGTGAGATAAAAATGTGGAATTGGAGCAGCCAGAGTAAAAGTAAAAGAGTAAAACATAAATTTCAATCTAAAAGTTCACCAAAGAAAGTCCATTTCCATGGTTGTTTTCTAAAGCTGTGCACATATCCCTAAAATGAGCTGGATTTTGTTTCTATCAGCACTTAGATTATGTTGTGTCATCTATTTCTAAACCGAAGCACAGTCTGGCACAACTTTTGTGGTAATTATATTTGGCAACTTTGAACACAGTTTGGCATGAACTTCCTTTTTTGTAAAACTACAGCTCTGGTTTGTATGTGAGCCAAATCAGTGGTGCATAAGGCAATTAGATGTAAGAGTTTAATGGAAATTTAACAATGTCTTTGTCCACTCTGTCCTTCTAAAACAACGAGAAGGTGAGTGCATTTGTTAAAACAACAGCCCTCTGTCTGTATTTTACTATTTAACTTCTTTGTTTACATGGAGAGTGTTTGGACGTGTGCCCCTCAGCATCTTCCAGAAAAAAAATAAATAAATTAGACCTATGAGAGCTAAACAAGAGAATAAGAGACAGGTCCAGCTTTTGGTTACAAAAAGCAAAAAGCCCTTGTGCTCAAATAAGCAAAATAATGACAATACAAATATTTTAAAACCATTTTAAATAGTTTATAGTATCATTTGAGACCCTGTTATGTGGTGATAGATTTTATATACATGGATAACCACTGACATGTAAACATAATGTGTATTTTATAGCAAATATAACTGCAGCACAAAATGGTAACTTTAGCTTTTAGCTCCAAAGTTGCCCCACTTACACAATCCTGAAATTAATATTTTGAATTTGATCTGTGCTTGACTTTAAACGTTGCTATTGTCATCTTTACTGCAGACACAATATAGAACATATATTTAAAACAGCACCATGAGTAACAGTCAAGTAATAAATAAAAACAGAAAAAAAAGGAATGGTCACAAACAGAAGGAAGTAAGCCTAGGTACAGTGTGCCAACTCACTTCCTCTTAAATGGCACATTTCTTTAAAAACGTTGCAAAAAGTACAATCTGAAACAAACAGCCTTTAAGCCGGCGGCTCGACAGATGCTGACAGTGAAGTGAGCAGTTCCCCGTCATGTCTCCAATGGTTTACGTTACACTCAGCTCCGTGGCTCCTGCTCACAATGCCCTCTCAGTGAAACCGCAGCCTTTTCTCTTCTACAAACTGTTTCTCTTCCTCTTCACTCAGTTGGTTTCCCTTCACGCTGTTGAAACACAGAAAACACCGTGACTCTGGAAGCTCATAAAAGTAGCAGAGAAAAGTGATGGAAAGTGAAAATGAGAGTTTGTTTGATTTATGAGGGGCTTTCCACAATTCAACTAAATTTATAATACGGCAAATGCACAATGACACTACACAATGTCAAACCATGGGGCCAAATGCGGCCTTTTGCAATGTTTTCTATGGCCCTTTAATTGTGGTAAGTAATATATTTTGGGGTTTAGGTTTTAGTTGAATTTAAACAGGTTTCGGCTGAATTTGAACAAGTTTTATGTGGACTTAAACAGGTTGTAGTTGGATTTGGACAGGTTTTATACCATCTTAAACAGGTTGTTGAATTTGAATATGTTTTAGTTGGATTTGAACAGGTTTTTATTGGAATTTATTAGATTTCAGTTGGATTGAACATGTTTTAGTTGGATTTAAACAGGTTTTAGATCAATTAGAGGAGGTTTCAGTTGGATTTGAACAGGTTTTTATTGGAATTTATTAAGTTGCAGGTGGATTTAACATGTTTTAGATAAATTTGATTAGGTTTCAGCTGGATTTGAACAGGTTTTAGATAAATGTGATTAGGTTTCAGTTGGATTTGAACAGGTTTTAGCTGAATTTGAACAGATTTTACACCGTCTTAAACAGGTTGTAGTTGAATTTGAATATGTTTTAGTTGGATTTGAACAGGTTTTTATTGGAATTTATTAGGTTTCAGTTGGATTTAACATGTTTTAGATAAATTTGATTAGGTTTCAGTTGGATTTGAACAGGTTTTAGCTGAATTTGAACAGATTTTACACCGTCTTAAACAGGTTGTAGTTGGACTTTAATATGTTTCAGTTGGATTTGAACAGGTTTTTATTGGAATTTATTAGGTTGCAGGTGGATTTAACATGTTTTAGATAAATTTGATTAGGTTTCAGTTGGATTGAACATGTTTTAGATAAATTTGATTAGGTTTCAGTAGGATTTGAACAGGTTTTAGCTGAATTTGAACAGATTTTACACCGTCTTAAACAGGTTGTAGTTGGATTTTAATATGTTTCAGTAGGATTTTAACATGTTTCATATGGTCTTGAACAGATTTCAGTTGAATTTGAACAAATTTCATATGTATTTCAGCAGTTTTTAGTTGAATTTGAACAGGTTTTAATTGGATTTGTCAGTCTTCGGCCCTTGAAATGCTTCTTTTTTACTATTGCGGCCCCTCGTCACTTTGAGTTTGACACCACTGCTCTATACACACACACACAAAGATTTGTCAGAGTTTCTTAAGAGAGATTCGAGATATTATTTTAGTGATTGGAAAAAAGCTATCACTTCCTTGCTCAACAGTGACTCAAAGTTAGGAGTTTCAATCCATGACATTCACTGCAGCTTATTTTTAAACTTTGGGTTCACAGAAAGCTCATTCAGCAGTGTTACTTTTGTCTATATCTGCTCTCAGTCAGTTGCAGGGCAGGTTCTACAGGTTCTTGCACCTTTATTTCAAATTGCTGCACCCTCTGATCACTGGATGCAGATTAAATGAGAAAAGACTGGCTTCAAACACACTGTGGAGGCATTACCTTGCTGTTGTTTGACCAATTCTCAGCCTAGAACCTGTCTTTGATCTGTTCAAAACTGTCCGAGACGCCATGACACTGTAACTTAACCTGCGAGAAAAGCTGAAGTAAGCCTATATTATATTAAATGGATTATTTAATTCAGGATCTAACACTCCAACATGGTCTCAGCATGCAGTAGAAGACAGATACAAACCTTAATTACTGTTAAAATGTGTTAAATATAGTCTTGAAGCATAATAATGGCACAACACCAGTCACAGCTGCAACTTCAATTTTAGAAGTGTTCTCAGTCAGTTTGTTCTTAAACCTCAAAGTCTCTGTTTGGGAGTTTGCTGTGATATTTCAATTGATTATACCCAGTTAAAATGAGTCACTGACATTACACTGGAAAGCCAGAGTTAACCATAACTGTACATATTAGGCTGTTGTGATTGTTTCTGTTTCTTATTCTTTTATTGTCTGGTTTATTAACATTGTTCTCTTTTTTCTGATAATACAGTTCCATTAAGAGACAGAGACTAAGAGCTTGTTGTCTCACTTCCAGCTGGACCAGAGCAGAATGAATCAGCTGCTGCCTGCTCTGTGCTTTTTCTGATTGTTACAAATGGCTTTAACTGGTTTTGTTTCAAGTACAGTTTGTTCTGAACTGTCATTTTGAACAAACTTAGAAAAAGACTTTTACAACACTCAAGGACGGTTCCAAAGCATTAAAGTATGATGAAAATGTCTTAATATTGTTATTTTGGGCATTTTAGATCATTTTTTAGATAATTAAACAGGCATATTTGTCATCTATTTCCAAATTTTAACCCAGTCTGACACAACTTCCTCTTTGTAGAGAATCTAGTGTATGTCAGCTAAAACAGAGGAACAAGTGTCAATATACACTGCTTTAAAGATACAGTGGGTTTGACCAGCTTAAATAAGAAAAGGTAATGAGAGAACAGAAACAATTGTGCATATTTAGCTTAAAAACTTGTTAACATTTATGTGAAAAGCAATATTTTTTGAAAACCCTCAAATTCTTCTGCTGATGTTTTCTCGTACTTTCTATTTATGGATCAAGAAACAATCCTCCAGAATAAGCCATTTTGAACCAGTTGACGTATTACACCATTGTATTAGTCATTTCCTCACCATATCTCTTTGAGTTGTGTGTTTTTGGGAAGCGCCTCGGCCAGTTTTCTCATCCCGTCCACAGTGAACTTGTTGTTGATTAACCTTTAGACAAACAGACGCCATTAACCTGGATGACTTTACTCTGCGGCGTGTTTTAATGGAAAAACTTGTCTTTTTTTTTTGTACCAGAGGTGTGTCAGACCAGTGTCGGCTTGAATGAGCTCAGCCAAATGTGGAGCGGTGTCGTCTGATAAATCATTCTGCACCAGCCTGTGACAACAAACACATGTAGTTCAACCAGAAACTAGTTCTGCCACAATATGTTGGCTCAACTCTGTTTAAGTCATACCAGAATATCCTGAGGCTGTTGTTCTGTTTGAGCGCCGCTGCCAGACTCTTCCCTCCCTCCGATGTGATGCCGTTGGCGGACAGACTACAACAAAGAAAGTCAAATCAAGCAGCTGCACGGCCTTTTCTTTTATTAGTAAAGATCTGAGTCCTCACCTGAGGTTGGTTAGACTCGGATGGTGCCTCAAAGCTTCGGCGAAAGCACAGGCCCCTTCATCACCGATAGTGTTCCCCCACATTCTGAAATGTCACATCATTATATGGTATGGAAAATTCAACAACCGGGCATGCTTTCTTTGTCTTTTAAAGTGTCTCCATTTGTACTTAATAAGGTTTCCATCAATCGGAAGTATGAGACTGTCTTAAAGACTTACCCCACCTCAAATATGGATGTGCTTTTCTGGACGGCACTGGCCAAATATCTCGTACCGACAGCCGTGATCTTATTTTTCCCGAGCCTAAGACAAACGCAATAACAATCCATTCATCTATGTTAGAGAAATAAAAATATAAATGCTTCATTAACTTGAATTTCTGTCGGATTAGATGAATAAGACGTACTTAACAGTTCGCAGTTTGGGGCATTGCTCGATTATTTGAGCAATGTGTTTGGCCCCAACGTCTGTTATGTGGTTATTATAAAGTCTGAAAGGAGAGGAAAAGTAAATGATTTCACTTTTACAAATAAACCTTTACAGAAGAGACAATTGTGATGTTTCAGTGAAATAGAAAAGTACACATTTGCTTTTGTCTATCTTAAAGAAATAGACATTTAAAGCTTCATGCTCTTGTTTCTTTTCACATATTCTTACATAAGTTTGAGTATTTATGAACTATTTTATTTTATTTTTTCACCTAAATCAGAAAACAGTGATTCTACATACATTTATTTATGTCATATACAATGAATGATTATATCTGTCAAAATATAGTGGAAAGACAAGCCTTGTGCATGAATTCTTTGCTTCATTTTTATGTATTCTGTCTGAAATGAACCAACGTCTATCATATACTTTTATTTTTTTGCTTAATCCAGGACAATGATCCAATAACACTACGTACAGTACATTGCCTCACCTTTTAAATACATTTTTCTGACCAAATGTCTCCACAACACACATTTAAACAATCAAAAGAAGTGTATTCAAATCCCTAACTTTTACTTTTTAATCCGACAGCGTTCACTTACCCCAAGACTTCTACGACTTTGTGTTTACAGAGCTCCTCGGCCAGAACCTCGATGCTGCTGTCTGACAGATTATTAACACAAAATCTGAAAGGACACAGTCGGTCAGCTCTTAAGAACTTGATACAACTTGAAGAAAACTAGAAATCCTGCACGTTTACCTGACTATATTCATCTTACAGAGCGAGGGCCGGAGCTGCTTCACTCCGTAGTCGCTGATGTTGTTGTTGTCCATGTCCAGGCCCAGCAGCTTGCGTCGATGCTGCAGTACGTAGTTGAGCGCGGTGCAGTCTCCAGAGTAGACGTTACAGTAGCCCAGCTTGATGAAGCCCGCTGTGATGCCTTTGGCCGTCATCTTGGCAATGTCCGCGTTTCCCGTCTCGTAGATGCACCGCAACATCCAAAGAAAGTTGGGAAGCACGTGGACTTTCTTGCCCTCGCTTCCGCTGTGGATTGGTAAACCTTGAAGGTGGGATTTGACACTTGTGGACAGGTAGGATTTGAGTAAGGCTCGTTTTTTCTTTAATAATGAAGGAGACACTAGATGCTCCATGAGGCTTGTTTGAGCTTTTGACAGCAGCCCACATAAAAACAGGTTTGTGAATTGAAGGTGTTCATTAGTTGTAAACGCTTTGGTTTCTCTTGGTTTTGAGGTTTTGTTCAGACAAAACTTACAAGGCAGACATGATGCCTTCTTTCTCTGGCTGCACTCTGAGAAGAACTTAAGAATGGAGTTTATTGGAGCCTCTTCTTCTAAAATAAGACCAAAAGCTGCCAGAAAAGACTGGAGTGTCAAGTGGAGAAACTCAAAAGTGGCATTGTTTTCTTCGTTCACGCATTCGCTGACAGATCGGACGAACCCCAAAGCCTGGTCCTCCTCAGTCAGACCGCAAGCGCCGAGCTCCTCTTGGCTGAAATAGAACTGTCCTCGGTCCATTCCCTGAAGAGCCAGCTTAGCAAATCCAGTGAGTTGTCTTAACCCTGATTTGAATGTCTCCGAAGCACACCGAATGTTCTTCTTCTGGAGCGACGAAGGTGGCGGGGCTAGACGGCTGAGAAAAACCTCCGATAACAAAACGAAGATGTCGGTCAGAGTTATGCAAGAGTCTGGCAGCTCGAAATGATCATCCATAGTGTGCAAATGTGTGAAGCTTTTGAAGACAATCCAGGAAAACAGAGGCGTGGAGCAGAGGCCACAGAGATGAGGACTAGCATCCAGCTGGACTTCCACCCGGTCTCTCTGGTCCTGCTCTTTAAAATGCAAGTTGATGTAAGTTTTTAAGTGACTCGGGGAGAAACCGCGTAAAACCACCTTCTTTCTGATCACTTTGTGCTGCATTTCGATGCCTGTTCTCGCTGTTAACACCTTCTGCGAGCCCTCAAGCAGCTTACCAGAAAGTAAACTGGTGAGCAGCTGGAGCGGGTGGGCTTTCTCTTCAGGGGAGACCACCTCGGGCACATGTGTCCGCTCCAGATCCTCCTGGATCTCATCGTAGCCGTCAAACGTGAAGAGAACTTTGTGAGGGAAGCGTAGGATATAGTCGTATACCTCGTTGTCAGGGTCAAGGTCTGGGTAACAGTTGTATTTAAAGAGCAAGTCTCTGAGGGAGATCTGCTCTGAGTCTTTGAAAGTGCTAAACATCCTACAGCGAAACTTAAAGAAGAAAACAGCATCAGTAGGAAGCTCCTTTTTGGACCACAGATTTTGGAGCTTCTGCAAAAGGATGGACTTGCCCACACCGGCGTCGCCGACCACGTAGATGGTTTCTCCTTGTGGGTTAAAGACGGCGTGATCGCTCAGGAGCTGGTCCAGACTCTCCAAGAAGCCCAGGCTCTCATTCAGGTCATTAAACAGCTCCATTAACGTGTCGGTGTAGAGCTCCTCCAGTCGGGTCTCCTCCTGTTGACCGTACGACATGATGAAGCTGGTGTCCCGACTCATCTCACGCCTCAGTTTATCACAGTATCTGCTGACTAAAGGAAAACAAACATGTCAGGGCACATAACATCATCTGATTATAACTGCCATTGTTGAAACTGACATTTTATTGGTGTGAACAAGTATTCTTCACACACCCACGTCTTTAATTCTTTCCAAATGTCTGTTTGACCTAATTCAGAATAATGGAGGCTTGTTCTTTTTGTCCATCAGGTTTTCTCACTGTGTTGTTACCTTGAGCTTTTGGAAGAACTTGTTGTGCACTTTGCAAAGTATTGCTGCTATGATTTTGTCATCACAACTAAATTAAATCCTACTGACGGTTGGAAGCATACATTGTAATTACACTCTAAGAATAATTATACAACAACCATGCACAACTCCTTATGAAGCCCCACATAACAATACCATAAGACAGAGGTGTCATACTCAAAGTGATGAGGGACCGCGATAGGTAATAATAATTCAGGGGCTGAAGAATTGGAGGATTTGAACAGATTTTAGATGATTTAAACAGCTTTTAGTAGGATTTGAACAGGTTTTAATCAGATTTGAACAGGTTTTAGTCAGATTTAAACAGCTTTTAGTCAGATTTGAACAGGTTTTAGTCAGATTTGAACAGGTTTTAATCAGATTTGAACAGGTTTTAGTCAGATTTGAACAGGTTTTAGTCAGATTTGAACAGGTTTAAGTCAGATTTGAACAGGTTTTAGTCAGATTTAAACAGCTTTTAGTAGGATTTGAACAGGTTTTAGTCAGATTTGAACAGGTTTTAATCAGATTTAAACAGCTTTTAGTCAGATTTAAACAGCTTTTAGTCAGATTTGAACAGGTTTAAGTCAGATTTGAACAGGTTTTAATCAGATTTAAACAGCTTTTAGTAGGATTTGAACAGGTTTTAGTCAGATTTGAACAGGTTTAAGTCAGATTTGAACAGGTTTTAGTCAGATTTGAACAGGTTTAAGTTGGATTTGAACAGGTTTTAGTCAGATTTAAACAGCTTTTAGTCAGATTTGAACAGGTTTAAGTCAGATTTGAACAGGTTTTAATCAGATTTAAACAGCTTTTAGTAGGATTTGAACAGGTTTTAGTCAGATTTGAACAGGTTTTAATCAGATTTGAACAGCTTTTAGTAGAATTTAAACAGGTTTTAGTCAGATTTGAACAGGTTTTAGTCAGATTTAAACAGATTTTAGTCAGATTTGAACAGGTTTAAGTTGGATTTCAACAGGATTTAGGTGGATTTGAAGAGATTTTAGATTATTTAAACAGCTTTAAGTAGGATTTGAACAGGTTTTAGTCAGATTTAAACAGCTTTTAGTCAGATTTGAACAGGTTTTAGTCAGATTTAAACAGCTTTTAGTCAGATTTAAACAGCTTTTAGTCAGATTTGAACAGGTTTAAGTTGGATTTAAACAGCTTTTAGTCAGATTTGAACAGGTTTAAGTTGGATTTGAACAGGTTTTAGTCAGATTTTAACAGGTTTTAGTTGGTAGTGGTAGGTTAATCTCTAGCAAAAATCAAAACCCTCTAAAACCTAGTGCCTAAAATGTTGGGTTTGTGTGCCATAAGAGATATGACTGTACAAGACTCTTCTGAGAGAAAATGTGCGCTAGTTTAGACCCTGTTATGTGCATTGCTGGTAAAAAAACAAAGCCAACTATAAAAGTATAAACAGACAATGTTATTCTCTACACTGTTAGAGGCATGTCTTTATTATTCTTCATGGAGCTTAACGTGGCGCCAACATTATCTGAAATGAAGCAAGACTCACACCTCTCGTCACGCACCACTCTTCGTCCTCTCAACAGACTCATGTCACTCAGCTGTTTAAGGTATGTATTACTGTAAAAGAAAAGGTAACTCCCATCAGAGACTCTTACTGGGGTCTGTGTTCTGCACTGTCAACGCCGATACATCTTCACTCGGAAGGTAGTCGATGTCTTTGAGCCACGGCTGGAGGTCGATGTAGGCGTCACACACTTTATAAATGATGTAGATGAAGTATTCACAGGCCTGCTCTCCTTTGCACTGCACCAGCTCCAGGATTTTACGCACCTGCAGAAAACAAGAATGCATCTGAATCCTTTTTATTATATGAGATTTTTGATGGAAGGGTAATGTGTGAGACAAGGATGAGCTGAGTACCACTAATTTTTCATAAAAGTCCTGCATATTATAGCTTGAAGTAAATACAAAAGGCCTTCAATAGATTGAGATGGCAGTGGTTAGGGTTAGTTATAATATTTAATGGCTATATAATGAATATATGATTTGCTTTATAAGTGTCGTGTGCAGTTTTTAGAGCTCACTGGCAAAATTAACTTGGGAAAATGCAGATATATTATATTCCTTCTCCCTTTGAAAGCATGTGAACAGCTTTAAAACCAGCTTTTCCTTTCAATATCAGTATTATTCATCCATATATTTAGTTTGGTAGAGTTTGGATTGTGACACCTTTTGAATGGTTTATGAATATGCTGAATAAAAACACACGCAGTAAAAACAGAAAATGAAACTAAATCAATTTAGTTCAATAATGCCCCAAATCTTCATCTTCAGTTTGTCCTCTCTGGGCAGCTGTAGACACCCAAACAGGACGTAAAGGCTCCTTCTAATGTGTTCTGTTTAGCTTTACAGATCAATTTTAACAAGACAGAATGCAAAAAAGTGTTAGTTTATGATTAAACAGTTTGCTACAACCTCTTACCCACCTGGTCAGGTTTGGTGGCGGTGCGCTGGACGATCTCCACATCCTCTTCGCAGAGAAAGCCCGAGGCCAGCAGGTTGTCCAGGACACACTGGATGCTCCTGAGCTTTGACACCAGCAGCTCCCGGTGGAACGTCAGGAGTTTACGGCAGCACAGCCTCTCTTCTCCAATCTGACCCATGTCTTTGTCATCGACGAGTCATCTCTGAGAAAACATCACAAGACACACTGTACTGACCTTTTGAAAGGAAAAAAAGGTTTAATGATTAATAAAACTTCCATCGGTAACACTTTATAATAACTCACGTAATAAAACAGTGTGTAAAATAAAGTGTTACCCTGCCATAAAAAAAAGTAAGGTAAAGGTCAATAATCCAGTTTGTCAAACCACAGACTGTGAGGAGGTTAACTTTAGTAGAGAGATAGTTTTATTCCATTTCACTGGTAGCCACGTGATATAATAAAAAATACCCCATATTACCAGACCCACCTCAAAAACCTTGGTAATGTAATTGTGATATGATTTAAAGCAACTCAATGGAACTTTACAGGCTAAAAAAGACAAATCTATGACAAAAATCACATTTGACCCTATGAATATTGTAGCTGTAATGTAAATTTTGTCTAGATATGTGTCTTCATGAGATGGAAAAGTGCCTCTCACAAATCGAAATTATTACAAATTAGTTTTCTCCTTGTTTCATTTAAAAAAAACAAAAACATCAAAATAAATCTAATGCTCTTTTTCTCCTGATTTTAGTCTTAGTAATTTGGAGTAAAAAGGTACATATTGTTCCTTTATCGACTTGAACCTGTTGAACTGACTACATGTGCTTAACCATGGACACTTAAATAACATACTTTGTAATTATAATGATCCCTTAATGTGTTAGAGCCCAAACTACCATAATGTTAACACTAATGGCGAGAGTAAAATCGTTTCTTATTTCACATTAGTTTCAGTTTAGGGAAGGTGGAAGAAATATGCAACAGCAACATGGCGCACATTATTTATGAATGAAGTTGTAGTAGAAACATGATCATGAAAGGTTAAAGGATAAATGAGTGAGCAGTTTGTTTTGTATCGTTAAGCTGTGTTTATTCGGCAAACACTGCACCAAAAGAGAAAAAGTGACTGTTCTTACCATTGTTTCCGTGCGCGCTGCGCTCCGTGAACCTGTCCACTCCGAACTACAGCTGTGTTTATTAAAATCACCCCAGGACAAGAGTTCATTCTACTTTTTGGTGGCGTTTTCTGTAACAGTCCCATTGTTGTAGGAAGTGAAAGTCAACAGAGCCGTGGCGTCACATCTGTCCAGAGTTACTCAATATGGTGCGTTCACGTGCTCTTGTCGAGAGTTAAGGATTTTCCCTTTGGATTCTTAAGAAAACCTTGTACTGCTCAAGTAATGATTTAAAAAAAGTTTCAATGAGAGCTGTCTACGTCAAATAAAGTAAATAAACACTTTAAAACACTTTAAAAGGCTGTGAGCATGATTTCTATAATAAATGAGTGATCAAACAGGACAAAATCCATTTAAGTTCTTAGATATATCCCAATATGACAATATTAAGGTTGTTGTATTTGTGAACCAACTTTTCTTTGTCTTTATTTGGCAATTTTATTCCTTTTTTTTTTACAGAGAGGGATATTTTTGATTTGTTCAGCCAATAACAGCTAATAGAAGAGTAGAAAGTGCATTAAAACTATATGTGCTTAGAGTTTATTCAAAAGACAGAATAAACCAAGATTATATTATGTCTTTAAAGGACTATATTACATGTCTTTCTAATTATTCCAACAGTGTTTCCTCATTATCACCACCAGATAACAGATAAAAAATTGATAGACCAAGTTCATAGTGTTACTGTTATTGTGTTAATTAAGCCCAATAATAAGAATACAGTCTTAGGAAAACACTTGTTTATTGTAATGACATGTACATAAAGCATAAATAAGTCAGTCACACAGGTGGTAAACATAAAACATCAAATTATCATCAACATTATTGCTTTTGTGCAGAAAACAAAGGATTCACAAAACATACACATCAGAAATATGTCAAATTTAAAACACATTCACTGTACACAGAAATGACACAAATAGCATTAATATTGTTTGCCCCAAAATAATATTTTTAAGCATAATGTGGTAGTGGGTCATATGCAGATGCTTTAAAACTGCTCAAGTGATGAATGTTGTCATGTTAACAGGCTCATAGTGCAATTTAAGTCTTTGTTATATTTTTAGCTAATGGGGGTAGAAATTGAGGGCAAGCAACAGACATTTCAACCTCTAAGCCAGGAGTTCACATGTTAAAGAAATAAAATATGATCCTGTTAAATGAATTCATTTTTTACAGAAAACCTAAAGTATATCCCATTTGAATCCAGCCTATAAATTAGGACTAAGATCACTGTCTGAGTCCACACTTCAATGTCAATGAAGAAGGCATTATGACCTAAAACCCTGAAGTCATTTATGTGCAGCTTTTCAAGGTTCAGCTCCTTTTGAAAATAAGCAACTTTACAGAAACTGAGTGCAAATCCCAAGTTTTGTTACGGCTGTACAATACAAAGGGAAGTGGTGCTACAGCTGTAGCTCAGTGGTCTTCAAAGCATTATCTTAACAGATCCATGGAGTGAATGAAACAAAGTTCAGTAAAAAGGCCCCAGCTCCCAGTGAGGCCAAGGCTTAAGGTGTAGGTCAGTGTCTCAGAGATGAACACACCTCTTTTTGTACCACATAAATCCACCACGGAAACAAACGTAACAGAGGCCGAGTCAGCAGGGTCTAGATCTCGCTCTCGTACGTGTGCATGTACGTCTTGAGGGACAGGATTTCGGTGTACGGTCGGCTGGTTCTGCGGTACAGGTCCAGACCAGTCAGGATTTCCACATCTCTGACCCGAGCCGTGTGCATCTTCATCAGGTCCTCCACCCAACGAGACTCCTCCTCTGAGCTCTGCAGGGACACAGAGAGTACTGCTTTTATACAATACCTCTCTAATGCAAAAGTCAGATTTTTTTAATGAAATGTAATATTGCAGGACTGTTCGATGACCTGAGGGGAATTATGGTTAAACATTTTAATGAAAGAGGTAATGATTGCATTTAAAGATGTAGTTACACATTTAACGTCAATGATTATGTGATTAAATTGCTTACGTTGCATGTCTCATCATTGTTTGGCCTGTGTGGAAGAATGAAGGCGGCGCTGCTGAGTGGACCAGAGCATGAATCTGCAGGTTGTGTGAAGTCTAAACAACTGGTCAAGACTATGAAGTAGTGTGTTGGCACTGGGATTGTTCCACTCATGTACCTGAAACAGAAAGCAAAGTCCTTATTGTTTTTTTCTTCTTTGTTTTAACCAAAAAATTGAAAGTCTATCATACAGCTGACCTCCACAGCTCAGGAATAATTTCATATCAATTCTACTATTCTGATATACAAGAATAAACAGTTCTCACTCTTTAATTTTCTCTGTTGAGTCCCTGACGCCATCATAGTCGTAGTCAAATATGGGTCCAATGAGCACATTCACACCATTTCTCTCAGTGGCGTACTTCTTCACCAGCGCTCTCTGGAAGTAGTTCCATATTCCTTTGAGAAAAGGGAAAGAACAGAGGAATATAACAAAAGACTAATTTCAGAAGCAACAAATGAACTTAATGAAATTCTTTACTCACTCTTAAAGGCAGGATACATGGGAACAGTGTTGGTGATGAGGACTGCATCATATTTTTTGTCAATGCCTGAAGATAATTCTGTGGATAAAAGAGTAAACTGGAGGATCAGACAGATTTAAAAGGCTAGTTGTTGTCCTCAGTGATTGGATCTGACTTACGTGGAGGGTAAAGGAAAGCGTATGTGATCTGTTTGTCTGCTCTGTAGTTGGTACAGGACTGGCTGTAGGCCGGAGGAACCCTGTTATCGGGTCGGACACAGTTGGACAAGGCTTCGGGAAGAGGATACACTTCGACCTGAAGAACCAGACAAAAACAGGACACAGAAGTGACACCTGGTGGCAGATATGTGACAACAACGCACTAAATACAGTTAGACGTGAACAGATCTAGTATGTTATTATATAGTATGAATGGGGGGAAAATGTATAGCAAGCAGATAATGTATAAGACTAGATGAATATAGATAAAATAAAACATTGGTAAGATTAACCTAGAATATACTTTATGGTGTATTATTTGCATAATGTCAGCTGTATTTACATATATTATACTGATAAAAAGCTAATCAAAGCTGAGGGTGTTTGATGCATGGCCAGCAGAGGGCATTAGACGCCCTTTTGGTGACTAAACAATAGCTGACAGTATTTTAAGAGTCAGTGCACAGTGTTCTAATCCTTCCCATCTAGTTTAGTTTGCTTGTTTATGGTGCTATTGACAGTGAAAATATTATGCAAATGTAAAAGTGAATGTGTTGTACCTGTTTGCCAACTGTGTATGAGGTCCACAGAGGCATAGACAGAAACTCGCTGTAGCTGCTGATGTAGTCGCTGTGATGGAGGATGCAGTATTTGGTTCGATAAAGAACTGCAGGGCGACCAAACGGAAGGTTTCTGCTGTCTACGAAGAACACAAAACAAAGACAGCTGTGTAACACCATTGTTTCTGATTTAAAACCCAGAGTCACAGGAGACATGTCCATTTGAGTGTCCTCAGTAACAAAGGTGTGAACATCATGTGATTTATCTACACATACAGTACTCCGGTATAGACGATTACAAATAAACTATAACACTAGGGCAGCAGAGGGAGAGACTGACCGTCCATAGCTTGCTTCAGTCGTTGGTTTAGCTCCTCCACTTTGTTCTGTAAGAGACAGAGCCAGAGTGACTCCAGGTTATAGCCTCGTACAAGGGTCACTTTCAAACCTCTCTGGCCCCTACTTTTTACACGCAACTGCAAAAAGATTGGAGATTGAAACAATCTCTTGCCAGAGATCCACATAGGAATCAGAAACACATGATGTGAAAGTCTACAGAGCAAAACTGGGGTCTATTCTCTTCCAGTCAAAACTACACTCTTGTACACTTGTACATTGTACACAAATGTTTTTGTTTGTAGCGTTAGCTGAAGAAGAGTTGACAGCTAATGGCAGATGAACTAAATGCTTTTGATATGATTCAACTGAAGGTGAATAGACTCCAGCAGAAAGCAAAGAAAGCATGTAGTGCCATTTATCACACATTTAAATAAAATGTGGACAGAGGTCCCATGCAATTTTAAATATTCAAAATGGCAGATGGGTGTACTGCTGCGAGATGGAAATGTGATAAATGAATCTTTGGATGAACTGATCAAAATGCACAGAAGAGTCAGATATTTCAAACTGCAGCTTTTTAACATCAGCTTTTGCAAACCTGATGTTAAATATACTGCTGCCTCCTCGGGAGATGTTTAAGTATTCTCTGGATGAAACCTAAACCACATGTAAAGGCTCTGTGTAGAGAGCAGTGTGAAGGACTGGCCGGCAGCCAGCAGCACGCTCAGGTTAGTTACACGTCAGTGACTTTGTCCAGGGTCTAACTGTTCCTGCGGGAATCCATCAAGTGTCATATAAATCCCCCTTGACTGTAATTACAGCAGAGGGAGCTGTTCTAGGCCTGAACGTGGAGGTCTGGAGATACACAGGAAGCTGTTTCAGGACAGGCTGAAGGACCTTTTTAGTAACATTCTAGTCAAATTGTACCAGCTGTAGAGGTGTCTTTTTGGGACATAAATATGTTAATTATTAAGTAATGTTGTGTGCTCATGACACTTGGCATTACAAGTACTAGATAAAGTAGAACTGCTGTGAGTGGCAGGGCCTTTGTGTGCAATGTTTTAATTGTGTCAAATACAGAAAAAAATAATAAGACACATATTAAACATTCACCATGTGTACACAACCTAAACACTTATATCAACCGAAAAATTCACCTCGTTACAGCTGGCATCTTCCTGTGGCTGTCCTCTGACCAAAAGGAACAGTTTTGGGGGTTTTTTTACACGATGCAGCTTGGTTATAAAAAGCTACGAGAGTAATTCTAGCTCATATTCTAAAATCAAGGCATTAAATATGAGTCGTGACAACCAGGGACACACAGATACCTTTAGTTTCTTTATAATGTCCTCATGAGCATTAGCAGAAACTAGTTTATCTGTGTACAGCAGCTGGCCCCCGTTCTGCAGGTCTTCAGGGCTGACCTTTTCATCGCAGTTGCAGCCCAGGTCGTCTGTCCCTCCCAGAACGAGCCCCGAGGACGTGGGCCGGGACACCTCCTCGGGCACGGTGGGTCTGTACGGGGGGCTCTTCAGCAGGTGGTTCAGGCTGCCGTGGGTGCCATTGTTAGGAGCGGGCTTCAGACCCAGCAGATCTGAGATTAGAGCAATTTACTTAGAAACTTTAACACATAAAATTAAACCCTTTATCGATAGAGTCAAGAGTAAAAATCTTACCACACATGACGTTGTAAAGCTCAATGTTTTCAAACACTGGTACTTTAGTCCTGAATTTAAAAGTAGGTCCATATCCTAAGAAAATAGTCTGGGAATAAAAAAAAAACCACATACTATAAGTCACAATATGATATTAAAAAGGGACAAGTCATATTTAAATCCTAATATCTAAAAGAAAGTTGCAGTGGAAGAATATAATGACGTATTGTACCTGCATACTGTTGATCTTATTGTCATATCCGTGGTCTCCATGGTAACCACACTGTCGCCTCCCTTCAGGGGCTCTCCTGCAAAACAAATAAGGGATAAGCATCTTCATTTTTATGGTCACTGTAGCTTTTTGTAAGGTTTTGTGATAAATAACATTGGATAAGTTTAATGAAGAAGATGCTATATGCACATGGTTACCTAGTTTTAAACTTTTACACCTGTCTCTAACAAACGAAGCCAGGGTTATGTTCACATTAGACAAGTCCTAAATGTTGTGTGATCATATTATAAATTCATTCATAATCAAATCAATCAATAATCAAATGCTATTAGCTCACAGCACCTTTTTTTGCTTTCAGAATTTGGAAACCGCTGAAGAACACAAATGCACTGCTGCAACTTCATATGGGACTTTTATGTCTCAATATGTTCTGTATATGAGACAGTGACAAACCTCATCACTCAAAGTTAAATAGAGAATTGTATGTTCCTTTTTGTGTCAATAAACCCCAAATTACTCAGTTACAAAGAGTTTCATGAGTCACAGTTAATGTCTGGAAAACAACACTACAGTACATTATATTTTGGCTGCATAGTGTGGACTGACTGTGTGACATATTGCTTTTATTATGTTGAAAAATGATCATTTCCTTGCCTGAACCTTCATGCTAACCCAGTGTACAGTTTGACCATCCAAACAGCAGATACAGTGAAGTGCTGAACTCTCTCTGTCTGTGTTTACTCTCTTGAGCCTCGAGGCCAGGACAACCGCTCCTTCACACTCTTCCAGCCACTGGCCTCTAATTGAAAAACAGCCACTTTTTATTAAGTATCCATTTAAACACTACTTCCAGTGATACTTCTTGATGTATGCTCCTCTGTGTGTGTGTGTGAGTGTATGCACGGGCAGCGGCCGAAGCCACAAGCATGTTAAAAATGTAAATGACCAGCTCACAGGGAAACGAGACAAACTCAGTGTTTCATTTCACTGTCCAGAAGGCTAATGTAAATGTAAGATACAGTGAAAACTCCAGCGGGCTGTTCACAGCTCTGGTGCCAACAATTATCCCGTCTGTCTATCAGAAGGGCACACTAACCTCAAAGAACCCTTTCATTTGGAGTCCTGTGTGTTTGTGAACTTGGGAGACCGGTGACTGTAGCTCTCCCACGGTTCAGCAGTCAAAGCCGACATGTGCACACATCTGTACAGCACCGTGAGCTGGGAAGGTTTGTTTTCACTTTGGTTCCAGGTGACTTCATGGTTTACTTTGTCACTGAATCACTGCTGAAGACTTCTGACTGCTCTACATCAAACAGCTGTCAGTGCTTATTTTAGCATATCTTACCATTTCACCAGACCCAGTCTGAAAGATTCAGAGCACCAGCTTTCACAACAACATGTGCTAATGTTAGCAGCCCATGTTAATTCAGTATGAGCAGGACAGTGCAATATACACAGTAGTACATGAGCTGGATAAGCCATATCTAATACTGCCATTGTTTATCCAGGCTGATTATTTGTGGAATAACTACATTTAGATTCACTCTGTCTTATGACATGTTTGTTTGTACAGTACGAGTTGGCTCAGTTTGGTTCAGGGAACCACTGAAGACGCTTGTGTTTCCACTGCTGTGTCCAGGAAAACAGTGTTTGCTACGAAAACAATGACGTCACTCAAGAGACGGTTTATTCCCAAATTAGTAAAATCACAACCAAGAGCAACACCAACTGGAAACCTATGTTGGTAATAAATGTTGTTTGCAAATCCGGTCTTAAAATATGACTGTGAATTGCAAAAACAAGACATGCTTGATTAAAAAAAATATAAATATACTGAATTGAGTGTGAATGCTTCTTTTAGTTTGAAAACTTCAGGCTTGTGTAGTGAACAGTGACTGCTTTGTTACCTGTTTAGTTGTCTTGTCTAATTGGTTATAGTACCATTGTCAAGATTAATTGTAAATCATGTGCATATCATGTGACATGAGACTGAGTCTTAGAACGTAGAGACATTCCTCCTACACACAAATGTGATCTATTCTGAAACAATGTTTGAACTTTAAAAATGCATTAGTGTGGATATCACATATGGCCACATTCTTTGAGCCGAGTGAACAGTGGGCCTTCTATAACATTCCTCCTTAATGTTTTGGCTCTGGGCTCCACAATAGTACATACATAGTTTTGGAGTTGTACCTGGCCACGTGCCACTTCCTGTCGACCAAAAGATGGATGTCTTCAATGCGGCGGTTGTTGGCGTAGTGCAGTCTTTTCGGCAGGTGCTGCTTCAAGTAGGGCTTAAAGTGCTGGTCTGCTTTCTTACACTGGAAAACAAAAAAGTGTTCTTGGGATTTAAAAGGGACATTAGAGAGATGAAAAACTGCACAGCATCAAAGTAAGTAGATATTGTAATGGGGGACTAGAACTTACTGTTAAATTTGCAACAACAGCCTTAGGGTCATCTGAAATGAAGAAACAGTCAGTATTAATGCCCTCTATACAAACATTATTTACTCTGACAGTCGCCTTTAGAAGAATTTGGGTTACTGGGACAAACAGGTAGCATCAAAAAGGAATAAAGTGTTCAAAAGACAGATGATTATCAAGGTGAGCCACCAAAGAGCAAGTGAAATGTTTCCAGTCCCAGTTTACAGTAAGTACGGTACATCCAAACAGTATCTTTTTTTGTATCATTCTGCTTTGAGAACAGTCTGAAGGAGATAAAAGAGTAAAAAGGAAACTTATTGTCACTGCTTTCTCTCGATAGCTCTACAGTGGAAGAAGGAAAACCACGCAGTGTGCCCTCACATTTGGCGTTGTTGGGATTTCTGGAGCGGATCCTGCCTAAAGCTCCCGGGATGAGGATGATATCGTCAACGTTGTTCATGTAGTTACTGAGGAAGTCAGTGCGGTCGCAGTGGGCCTCCTCCATCCCTGAAAACACACAGCAAAGAGAATAAAAGCTCATTTAGCAACACAAAGGCAAAGTAACATCATATCATTAATGCTTTTCTAATCTAATATGGGACACCACTGCTTTACGGTCCTTTATAGCAAATCCCTCCAAAATGATTACACTGATTCAAATGATGGAGTCATATGCTAACTGTCCAGAAAACGAGCAAATCTACAAAGAGAGAATAGAAATAATGATATAATACTAAACAGATATGTCAGAATTTAACTTATTCCTAAAGAAACTGTGAATATTTACACCAAAATATGGAGCCTGAAAATCATCAAAACATTGATGGATTTGTGGCATAAAACAAGAAGACAAACCCTTCTTTTGAAGTCAAAGTTGTCAAAGCCAGGTTTGACTGACACTGGACTATGTAAATATAAGTTACAGGGCATGCTACTGTCTGATAAAAATACATACAGTATCATGGATGTTTAGGTTAGTCCCATATTAGTTTTGCCGCAGCATTTGTCTCTTTTAGAAGTATAAGTTGCATGGTGTTGCTTTAAGACAAATAATACTTTTTGATTGCCTTTTTAAACTCAATTCTGATATGTATTCTATTGTGTAGAAGATGTTGGATTGAGTATGAGTGACCGTACCATGGTCGCCCACCAGGATGATGTTGACGCAGCGGTGCAGTTTCATCTGTTTGAGTCCGTTCATGAGCTGGCCCACGATCCGGTCGATCACTCTCAGAGGGTTGTTCAGCTGCAGAGACATGGGACAGTGACGTGTGTTATCGTGTTGTCTTAGTGTCTTCGTTCACATACTCACATCAGCGCTCATGGGCCCCATTTTGTGTCCGTATGTGTCCGGTTGCTCCGAGTGCATGGCATAAACATAAGGCCTGGAACACATATAAAAGCTTAGAAATATAAGTTTTTTTGCGTCTTGCTGTATGTTACTAACTTAATGGTGTGTGATGGTTTAAATTTGCTTTAATAAAAGATGTTATGAGAGATTTAAACAGACATTGTAACCAGTGGAATGGGAATGCAATTAGGAACATTTTAATATTTCCAGCGCAATGTCTCAGCAAGTGTAAACAAAAACAGGAGGGAAAAAGTGAGTTTACCTTTCCCCATCAGGGAGCTGGAGCCACTGCAGCATGGTCAGTATCCTCCTCTCCAGTGGGATAGCCCTAGAAAACACATAAATTAGCTTAAATTTAGTCAGCCAGCTCTCAGTGTAAAACAATCCAACTCATAAACGCGCCGAGGAGCCATTAACTGTCACATTTCTGCTTTAAGAGCCTTATAAAGTGGAGTTGCTTGTACAGTAGTAACACGTTTAAAGCCCACTCGCTGTTTAAAGTGTCTGAGCGTCAAAGGCTGCTTGTGTACTGACTGTGTTATGATGAGGCCACCAACCACGCTGCTGGCTGTCATAAGTCCACAGCTGTCAACCATCAAGCCCAGGTCCGGGGCCCTGAGGGGGGCTTGATGTATGAGGAGGTGGCGGCTGCGCTTCCACGTCGGCACACTGCTTTTGTCTGTGTTCACACTTTCTACCTCATTTATTCTCCCTTTTTGATGCAATATATTTGATGTTCTCTGGTCCCTACTCCTACTCTAATCTTTCTTGTGCTCTGGTTATAGAGGAGGGGGCAGCGGGACCTCCCAGAAGGTTCAAGCCAACACAAACCTCAAACCAGGAAACTATGCTTTAAAAAACGATTCCAGTTTGCACAAGATAAAAACGCTTTGTCACCTTTATCCTGTTACATAATGTTGTAAACTAAACATAATTATACCTAAAGTGTATTAAGGGAAGACCGAGGTTTTGGGGTTCAAATCCAAACCAAGATTCAGAAATACAAATGGACAGTTTTAAAATGCAAACACTACAAGCAGAGTTTTTTCTCATCATGTTTCCAAATGTCCAATTGAAGATATCAGTTTTCCTTTACAATAATAAGTGCACTACTTGGTGTTCTTATACAGTTACAGTAAACGTATATTATTAATTTCAATTCAATTCAACTTCATTAATCCCCATGGAGAATTTCAGTTTTGTTTCAGTCTTTTTTTCTGCCTTAGACAGTCTTATTGCTGTCAGGAAGGAGTTCTGTTTTGTTTCCCTGCTGCTCTCTGTTGTTCAAAAGCCCAGTGCAGGGGATGGGCCATGTTACTCAGTAAGGCATCTGTACATACTTCAACCAGAGTGTCCAAACTCACACCTACAGTTCAACCAGCCCTCTCTATTAGTTTTTAAGGTGCATGAGGTCTTCTGTGATGATAATAATACTGACTAACTGACTGCTTTAATCGTGAAAATGTACATATTGTGTCACAAATAAAGATGTATTGAAATCTTCAGCCAATAATGTTGATAAATCCTCTAATCCAAGACAAAGACACAATCTAGACCTTTTTAAAAGTCACCTTACATTTGGTTTCCTTACAATCTCAGCTTATTTTATCACACACGTTTAATCTGCCAGTCCCAAGTGCAAGGAAAGCACAGTAAACCACATCTTGGCCTCCGATGGTTCAATGGAGTGGCACGTCTGCGACCCCGGTGCACAGAGAAATCCTGCCGAGTGTAAACAGGCCCCATTTACACAGATTGCTGTAAAAACACGCCACACGCCATCCCTCTGCAGAGATCTGCCCCTCGCTCCATCAAAGCCCCCTCTGTGCTGATAAATGTGGGCTCCTTTGTGTTTGACGGCGCTATAGGTTTTAGTGGGAACGTGATCGGACTTGTTCTACTGTAAAACTTTCTGCACCAAGTGATTCACAGTCCATGAATCAGAGGGGCACCAAGTCTGTAGGAAGCTATTGAACAGAGTTTGTGGACAGCTTTGATTTTCAGGGGAAGGAAAGACAATTTGAGCTCAGCAGAGTGGGATCTCAGGTGTTTAAGCAACTTATCTTTGGTGGAAATGTTGCATCTTAAATCTTTAATCTTTAAATAAACCTGGCATCTGTAAAAATTGTAAATGAATCTAGATAATTATTGAATGAAAAGAAGAACTATGTCCACATAAACTGCTAAAATATAGCTGCTAAAGGACTTAAATACTGTACCATTTAACATAATAAATCTTGAGTGGTGAGCATTGTAGAGGGTCTGGCATAAAGCCCTGAGGACACACTGTAGTTGTCCATCTTGTCCCATCTCTTATAATTTAGCAAGATGCTTTGAGCATGTCTTCAGTTCTAGCAATAGGTGAGCAAGTCATATGAGCTGTAACTAGTGTTTGACCTATTATAACACCAAAAAAGAGGGGGAAAAAGGTAAAATCAAGACATAATTGTACAATAGTACCCCTCAGTCCAATATGTCTACTGTCTTTGGTCAAATTCCAGGAAGTTAATGCAAACAAGCATCAGCCAGAAGGAGGAAAAATGTGTTTTATATATTATGTTGTGCAAAGAACAAACAGAAAGTCTAAAGGATCTCTAAAATCACCAAATTCCTTTTTTTCATTTTTTGGTGATGAAGTAAAAACACGTCTTAAATTTCCCTCAAACTAAACTGATTCCTGGGGGCCTCACCTGGAAGAGCACAAACCACATACTCGATAAGAAATAAAGGCAAAAAGGCCAAAAATAACTTCATCTTAAACTAAACTGATTCCCACTATTGCCACACTAAACTACAGGTCTCTAGGGTTTAGTTTATAAACTGTGTATTTTGTATTATTGCCTGGTAAACCTTCCAAAACCGTAAGTGAGATGCCAAAGTCAGCCGGTTCACACCAACAAAAACAAAACGCATAAGTGCTCCTCTATGAGCTCACGATTACCATTGATTGGATTAATAATCATTTGTAGAGACTAGGTTTGTGTCTCGGGGTGGTCCAGTCGTCCTGCTTTACGCAAAATTATATTATTACTGTTGTCTGTGATCATTTGTATTTTCTTTCAAAGAGAAATTAGACCTTTGTGATTTTATACAATTCACTACACATCAAAGAAAGTACAAAAAAATCCCCAAATATTTGAATACAATGAACAAACACACCTGTGCAAGTGTTTTCTCTTATTCTGACGGATTGAGCTGAGTTATAAATGCACACTGTCTCACTCTGACTGGTCCAGTAAAGCAAGTCCATCAATCCAAGTCTGACCACACACACACTGACTCTGCAGGTCCAGGCAAAGTAAGTGAAAACACCTGCGTATAGGTGCACCACGGCTTTATGGAAAATCAGCTTGACATGAAATTCAGATGCTTGACTTGCGTAGCATATAGAAATTTAATAATACGAGGTAGGTCAGATCAGTGAGCGTATAAGAAAGCAAATACATCAGGCCCAGGTCATGACAGTCCCGACTTATGGAGCAGTAATAAAATATAAATGTCAAACTAAAAAAACATTATGTCATTTGTAAAATAAATAGTTTCGTTTGTGGCATCTCTTTAAAAATCAGTGCATTTATAATATTATTCAAGGGCAGATGTATAGAATTTGACTGTTCAAGGCTCTGTGCACATTTTCATTTTGAAACATCTTACTTTTATCGTTTTTTTCACTTCATTATAAACAGTTCTGTAAGAAACTCTGACTTACACGGGCCAGAAGAAGCTGGCGGCCTTCACTCCCTGTTTGAGCGCCGTGATCCAGATCTAGGACACAAAGAGGACAGCTGTATTCCTTTATCAAACATACCTGACTCAGATACATTTGTAACTTCTCCTTGTGGAAAACAAATACAGTAAGTGTGGGAAAGCAGGGTTATGGAGTACAGTAAAGCAGAAGGATATCCCAGTTTGTGTGTGGGTGTGTGGGAAAAGACTGGACCAAATGAAAGACAACATTAGGTTAACAGTAACAGTAAATCAACAATAACCTGAGCTGTTCTCACGCTAAGATATTATTAAGCCATTGATGATTAATAAAGCCTTTTGGGATGTATTTGTCAAAGCTGATGTGTGGTTGGCTTCAGTGGCCTCAGATATCGACCGTGATCTTTATAAAACTGTTCTTCAAATGTGAAATATAATAGGTCTAAGTGATATTTATGCCATCTCCACTGTGTGTCAGGTACTCACAGGCTGCCCTGCCCACCAGCGGTGATTGAGCTTCTCTCTGCTTCTCAGAGTGAAGGTGGCATCAAACACAGGGTCGTACATGGAGTTCCCAACGATGCCATGAGACTCGGGATAGAGCCCCTGCACAGATTCAAGAGGAACACCTTCTTTAGACTTACACACAGTATTATTAGTATCTTTCAGTCATTTTGGTTAAGACTGCAAATGATGTGGAC